>CM068367.1:672685831-673384997 GCA_034769895.1 Magicicada septendecula | reverse complement strand
GTTTGTTGGTGTGGAAGAGTATCTTGACTGAACGCTGTAATTACGAGTCATTACAGTTGATCTGTTTTATGATGATCGTAATTAGGCGTGTTGACCACGTAGAGTCTTCAGATGAGTCTTCACAAAACTATGGTTTTGAGACGATCGAAGATATACGTCTGTTCTTCTTGAATACTGGCAGTAGAGTGTTTAATCAGCCCCAAAACTCCGCATTGGTTCCAATTTCTTCGAATGATTTGATTGGCTGACACACACTCCCTACTACCCAAAATTTGAATCACCTCAGCCCGTGAGAACGAAACTACTTTCCCACAGATGGAGAATTTATATTATGTTATATTAATAATTACTCGTCTTTTGTATTTAGATTTATTAAATTTATTATTACACTTTGTAAAACTTTTTATACTTTAGGCTGGAGTAGCAGCCATATTGTTGAGTACCAACTTAAACTCATCATGTCCAGGATCTCGTTAGACGTGTTGGAAACCACATGGTTGTCTGAAATAACTATTACTTCACATTAAATGTTATAATCACTATTACTTTATTAATTTCAAAATAGAAAAGAAAACATCATCAAGTTATATTGTTAATACAAAACACCAAATTTCCTCTCTCCTTCATACATTTTGACTTTCGCAATTTTAGTATGTTTAAGTATTCGTAAAAATGATCATTTTGCTTAAGCCGTTTCAAACTAGAATATAACATAAAGATAACCCATTCTCTATAACTACGACATAACGAAAACCAGCGCTTTCACACACACACACCCACGCTATTTCATACAGTACATTTTTATTTTATTGAGCTCAATTTTAAAAGTGTCAGTATTTAAATAATTTTGAATGTCTACTTTCCTGCTGTTGTGTAGAACTGGGGCATCAAATCGTGGTTCATTGTTTGCTGTTTCTCGTATTTCTCACTTTTACACTTCATGGCTGAACGGTTAATTTATCGCAATTTTTCTCACTGTCTCTACTTGTTTTGTAATGATACTGTTAGATCAAAATATATGTATTAAAATTTTCACATTTTTACTTGTTTTGCGGGCCCGCACAAATATGTTCCGAAACTTAACAGGTGTTGCTCGCGCGAGCATTGAATTTAGACTGGGGCGAACTACTTGCGCTAATTTGTTAAGCGGCTGTTGTTCGCCAATTCTCATTGGTGTACATTTTGTATTCGTTCGCCAGTGGACTGTTTTTTGGCCTGTTGACAAAACTGGTGACACACATCGTTACATAATTTGCTGACGCAACACATCGCCTGATGTCTGGTTATATAATTTGTTTACCGTTACATAATGTGTTCGTCATTGTCCTTGAACTGAGTTTGGTACAGTTGCCGGCTATTAAAACTGTTTATATGAATATTATTAAACAAGTCTGTATTCATAAGGTTAACAGCAGTGCAGCCACGTTGCGATCGTTTCAAAATAACAAATTTACCCAAGTCTATAATTTCTGTCCCTATCACTCAACAAGGGATAAAGTTATTATTATTTATTTATAAAAAAATACAAAATATGTTATTTATTATCAATAAAATATAAACTTCTTTACATTGTCTCAGGTAGGCCCCAAAAATGCCCCGCTACAATACCCCCTCAATGAGATATTTTATGCCGAAGCATAAAAAATCTCATTGACACATTCATACTTGCTAAAGGGATCAGTCAGGATATGCCGCCACAACCCCCTGTACGGTTTCCAAAAAAAAATATTAATAATCAACTCACCCTTGGTCCGGTGACTGTGACCGCATCTGCATGACAATACTGGACTTCTCTCTCGAGATCCCAACACCGTAGAGTCAGACAGATACTCAACGCCCCTGCTCTGACGCGCCGGCCAGCTCAGGTCCGCCGCCACAGCATCACCAAACACTGAAACAACAAATCAAAATATTAAATAGTGGCCTTATACAACACCATATCCCCAACTGATCTGTTCCCCCCTAGCGGTGCTGGTTTGCGCTAAGAAGCACTGGTTTTGTTTTTACTCACTTATTACTAACATGTATATATCAGAATACCTAACATAACTTAACATAAGAAAACACAGTACATTAATAATTCATTTTAAAATAAACAACTTACAATTAAAATGTTACACACTTTACATCATTAAATTGACATATAAAATCAAAAAATTACTTTTAAACTTGATTTACTCTTATTAATTCGTTTCTCAAAATTACAAAAATTATTTATTTTATTTATTTATTTTTTTTTTTTTCAATTCTGGCCATCATTATTCCATTTCATTACTTTGGGTGATTCTACGTTATTCATTATTTCATTATAATTTACTTCATCCATTTGGCATTTATTCATAATCTTACCCCTTTTATTACTCTAATGCTCCCTTACAAAATCTCTAACTAGTATGACACCCCTCTATCAAAATTTTACTAACCCTTCTCTACCTCTAACTACTTACTATTTTAACTCCAATCGCCACCTTCTACTCTTATATAAAAAAAAATACTCTCTAACCCTTTGTACATAGGATACGTGATTCCTTTCCAAAACTCATTCCCTTATGTTGGTCCCTGGACTCACCCTAGGTAACCCTTTCCGGCGCCAATCGGTCCCTATCCCGTCCCAACCCTTGTTGCGGACTCCCACATTACACTACCACTACTACAAAATTACCATCCCCAAAAAATCTCAATCTCATAACCTCACTACAATTACAACAAATTAACATCAACAAATAAACAATATATCGCTCCAAACTCTACATAAAATCTCCATAACTACTGTGTCTCCACTTATACTTCTCAAAATTCTATAACATATACTAACTCAAAACAACATTGCATTATTTTCATTTCCACTATTACTTTAACTTTTACTTCGATTTGGACAAATCTATGTCCCACAAAATTCAACTTGAATTGACTCAAACATTTTATTCAACTAATTATTATCACCCATTTCTATCTTTTACACCCATTGAAAATTTTACCTATCACAACTATTTTTCATTTTATTTTTAAATCTATAAACACATTGAAAACATATTATTATATTTTTATAATACTTATTCCTAACATACTAATGCAATCAACACAATAAGACATAATAACACAATATAAGAAGTATTTAGTGCATCTATTTTTTAAATTCAAACAAAATTATTGAGTAGCAAATCATCATTATTAATTAAAATCTATCAAATTTTTAATACGTTATCCCCTTGGATAACCTCCCAGCCACACACACTATTTCAATTATGTAAGACTGTGGCGCCTTTTCGCTTCCACAGAGACTGTATATTTTGGAGCAGGGTTTTAACTCTCCGTGTCTCTGCTTCCGCTGTTAAGTTTAAAATTGTTGAACATCAACATGTTCTCGTTAATAATTATACACCCTTAAACGGATCTACCACCTGGCTCTGCTGTTCCTTCTCGAACAGAGTGGCAGCCGCTGTTCCATAGTTTGGTGATTCCCCTTTTTATTACCCCCCATCAATTTCAAAATACACCTTTACAACGATAACAGCTATGGCCAGTTATGGCAGCGCGCAATCGTAATGTGCCCCAACCATAGCTGTTAAAGCTAAACCAATTCCACGGTCAGGGTTCGGTGAGGCCGTGACCGCCCGAAAAGTTGGGGAATCACAAGTAAAATTAAATTTATGAATTTATATTTAAATGACAATATTAATGTAGATGGGGTTTTAACCCACTTTGTATGGAAGCTTAACCATTATTAACATAAAATAATTAATACAAAATCTACAACCTTCCCCCATAGCAGTTCCACACTACACTGTTGTAATACATCACATAACACAATACACAAATATACCTTGAACAAACAATTCTCTTTTAAATAATTTATATAAAATTTATAAACATGATTATTTAAAATTTTCATTAACTGTTTTTATTTATCATCATTATGAATTGATCCTGTGTTGCAATCAGATTTTCAAAATTGCTTAAAGTTTATTATTAACATATATTTTTAATCATTATGTTCCACAAAATTCCACAAAATAAACCATTTAACATTTATTTATTTATTCATGATTATTAAATTAAAATCTCATCACACAATTTAAATTCCTTATAAAATTCAAACACATAACATTCAATCACAATATCTAAAGATCTCAAATTATTTACTTCAATTTATTATTAAAATTGAATATTCATTTGATTATTAAAATAACATATCTCAATTATTATCAACATTCTACAAATCATTAATTATTGTCTTCATAATTATGGTAACATTTAATTATAATGCAAAAATATTAATAATATTATTATTATTAACACAACATTTTCCAAAACATATACACATTACTTCTTTAACATTTCACAATACACACAAATGAATTCAATATTATTTACAAAATATGCGTCAAAACTGTTCAAGTGTATCTCACTTCATGTCCACATCTGCCATGTCAAACAACCATAAAACAAAATGTTTAATTGTCTTTTATTGTCTTACAGTCTACCCTCCATCGTCCCAAATCAACCTTGGTTTTATATAACACTGTTGCTTTTTATTTACAAACAAATGGTTACTTTGTGTGTCATAACCAGAACAATCAAATTCACTCATTTTACCAGAATACTCATTAAACCAGTCTACGTTAAGTATTTTTGTTAAGTCTCCGTCATTACATTCATTCACTATCGGTCTAATTATTTTTATCAAATCATTGTAATCATTATTATTCAAATATATTTCTAAGCCTTCTTTCCATTCATCATACTTTCTATTCAAATTATACAATTCTGTTACATACCATTCTCTATTTACCTCTCTCTCTTCATAACACCACATCACATTCTCACAATTATTCCGGACAGAGGGTACACAATTACTCCACAAAAATAAACACCTCAATTCATCTACCAATACGGGACTCTTGCCCTTCAACCACAACACTTGTGGACTCAATAAATCATCATAAACATCATAAATAATAAAGGGAAAATTTGCCCTCTGTCCCCACTCTACTACAACATTATTTTTTCTCTCTCTCTCTAACTCACTGACACACATTAACATTTCATAATCACTACCTTCCACCAACTCATCAGTACTCTCATTCTTTATATTTTCATCATTATTCTTCACCCCCACTATACTCTCAAAATTGTCTACTATTTCGTCATTTTTACATTTTGTCTTACTTAAAACATTGTTACCTAATTTCTCGAACTTCTGTTCTAACTTATTTAAACCGTTTCTTATTGTTTCGTGAGTGCTTTCTAACTGTTTACTCATTTCTTGTATTTCATGTTTCAACTCTTTAAAACTATTCTTTTGAATATCTAACTTCTCATTGATACTACTATTTAACTTTACACTCTGGTTCTCTATCATTGTTTGTATTGCTTTAAACATTTCATACGTATCGTCATTTTTTTTATTTTGGATAGGTGTCGATTGATATTCGACATCTTTCATTATTTTTGATTCGGTCAACTGACTCTCTACATTATCATTCGTTTGTACTCCCGAATCGGTACTAAACTGACTGTCAGATAGGCTGACAGTACTATTATCTGCCATTTTTCTTAAAACTCTTTATATATATTTCTTTATTAAAATCCTATTATATGTAGCATATATTTATTGAAAATATTCTACTCACCCATATTGAACATAACCTCTTACGTCTAATTTACGTACATACGTAAATACACATTCCAAACAACCATATCATTTCTTCAACAGGTCCACATTTGCATAATTTAATTTATGCAAACGGTCCAGCTGTAAGGGCGCCACTGTTATATTAATAATTACTCGTCTTTTGTATTTAGATTTATTAAATTTATTATTACACTTTGTAAAACTTTTTATACTTTAGGCTGGAGTAGCAGCCATATTGTTGAGTACCAACTTAAACTCATCATGTCCAGGATCTCGTTAGACGTGTTGGAAACCACATGGTTGTCTGAAATAACTATTACTTCACATTAAATGTTATAATCACTATTACTTTATTAATTTCAAAATAGAAAAGAAAACATCATCAAGTTATATTGTTAATACAAAACACCAAATTTCCTCTCTCCTTCATACATTTTGACTTTCGCAATTTTAGTATGTTTAAGTATTCGTAAAAATGATCATTTTGCTTAAGCCGTTTCAAACTAGAATATAACATAAAGATAACCCATTCTCTATAACTACGACATAACGAAAACCAGCGCTTTCACACACACACACCCACGCTATTTCATACAGTACATTTTTATTTTATTGAGCTCAATTTTAAAAGTGTCAGTATTTAAATAATTTTGAATGTCTACTTTCCTGCTGTTGTGTAGAACTGGGGCATCAAATCGTGGTTCATTGTTTGCTGTTTCTCGTATTTCTCACTTTTACACTTCATGGCTGAACGGTTAATTTATCGCAATTTTTCTCACTGTCTCTACTTGTTTTGTAATGATACTGTTAGATCAAAATATATGTATTAAAATTTTCACATTTTTACTTGTTTTGCGGGCCCGCACAAATATGTTCCGAAACTTAACAGGTGTTGCTCGCGCGAGCATTGAATTTAGACTGGGGCGAACTACTTGCGCTAATTTGTTAAGCGGCTGTTGTTCGCCAATTCTCATTGGTGTACATTTTGTATTCGTTCGCCAGTGGACTGTTTTTTGGCCTGTTGACAAAACTGGTGACACACATCGTTACATAATTTGCTGACGCAACACATCGCCTGATGTCTGGTTATATAATTTGTTTACCGTTACATAATGTGTTCGTCATTGTCCTTGAACTGAGTTTGGTACAGTTGCCGGCTATTAAAACTGTTTATATGAATATTATTAAACAAGTCTGTATTCATAAGGTTAACAGCAGTGCAGCCACGTTGCGATCGTTTCAAAATAACAAATTTACCCAAGTCTATAATTTCTGTCCCTATCACTCAACAAGGGATAAAGTTATTATTATTTATTTATAAAAAAATACAAAATATGTTATTTATTATCAATAAAATATAAACTTCTTTACATTGTCTCAGGTAGGCCCCAAAAATGCCCCGCTACAATTATTATTAATATTCTTAATGCAATGGAACTGAATTGTCGTTCCGGATTTCCTGTGGCACTTTTATATTGCAATTATCTTGGCTGCAAGCCAAGTTGTGCTAATTCTAAAATATACAATTTGTTGTAAATTCTTATAGCTATAACATATTAAAAGCTCTTTTATGTAGCTCCATTATTACGGAAGTTATTAACATAAAATTAATTAACTCTGTTGTTATTTAATTATATTGCATAAAATTCGCACACCCTATTATTAATATTTCGGCAAACATTTTGGCTATAATGGATTTCGCCTGAATTTACTGGTTTCCGAAATATTAATAATTGAAAGTTTGGGCGTGGTCATATTCGTTACACAGTGAGTTGATTATGTAACAGCTACGGACATAGGCGTGTGCGCCTTGTACAATGCATTATTATGATCGCTACAACATATGAGTGGAGTTTCGACTATTAAAATTTATTTAAACATCAATATAGTATACCCTTAACATATAACTCCAAATTAATGATATTTGGTCCTGTTATATACACCCCCACTCGTTTAAAAAAAAAAAAAGAGTGTAGTATATACAATTATTTTTTTTTAAATTATTTTAAATGTACATTGAATTGATTATGCTTGCTATAATACATTGTTATTAATTATCTATGGACACATACATTGGTGTCAATGTTCTTTACATATATAACTTAATTCTAATTGAACAACATTAATAATATTATATCTGAAATCATTGTGTAATAAATGTTTGTAGTAAGGCTAGTAGTTAATAGCAGCGTTTAAGAATGTGAGATAAGCGCCAGACAACAGCTGCACGCACGCGCTCCAGGAATGTGCTGGGTTTGTTTACAGTGATATCAAAACACCGCGCGACGCTAATTACTTGACCTACATTCTAACAGCTGAGAGCTCCGCATTGTGTAGCGAGCGCTTCCTGTCCCGTACGCGTTTGTTTACTACCGCGCTACTAACGAACTATCGTTCATACACAACTTATTTACAATTATTATTAATATTATATTATACATTTAATTTATTTTAAGGCTAATTATTATTATTTAAATTATTATTAACCCTATATATTATATTAAAAAGTCGTATTATTTCGTACCGACGCACCTTGGAATTTCATCTTACTCATAATATTTTCTTAAAGAGCTCGCATGATATTTTCCTACCGTTTTTGTTCGATCGAGCGTCGTAACGATGAAGGTGTGAGGTGCTAGTTGGTCAGCTAAGAGGTACGGCCCGTTGTATAACCGAAAAAACTTTGCGGCGACATTTAAGTCTCTCCGTCCCACGGGGTTTGCCTTGAGAAGCACTTTCTCTCCTACTACAAAGTTGGTTAATTTATGAGTTGTATTAAACCTCTCCGCTCTCTTACGCCCTTTCGCAACTATCATGTCTTTTACAAGTTGGTTTTTACACTGAACTGGCAGAGGTAGATTATAGGTTTTCGGCGTGCGCAAATAATTATGCCAAAATCTCTCTGGTTTTATTCCAGAGTCTAACTCTGCTGGTGTGTATTCAGTGGTGTCATGATAATTTTCATTTATCGCCGTTTCAAAGAATGGTAGGAACTCGGGCCATTTGCTTTGCTCTTTATAGCAATATATCCGGAACATTTTTCCTATTTCCCTATTCACTCTTTCAGCGAGGTTGCCCTGTGGTCGTCTTATCGAGGTGAGGATCGCCTTAATGCCATTTCGTTCCAGGGTTGCTGCCCAGTGCTTATTGTGGAATTGTTTTCCCTGGTCACTAAGCATGCTCTTTATCGGTCCATGTTGCGGAATATACTTGTTGAGTATAATGTTCAATACGGATTTTGTGGTGGGTCTAGGGATCGCGTATAGGCTAACTTTCTTTGTATATACGTCTACACAAACTACAATATATTTTAAATTTCTGGTAGCCTTAGGTAGGGGTCCCAGGAAGTCGGTGGCGATCATCTGTCCCTTACCTTCCGTTATCACAATTGCCATGGGAACGTAAGTGTGCAAATTTGGTGCTTTCGTGGTTTGGCATGGATGACACGTTTTTAATAACTTCCTCACTCTTCGATACATGTTTGTGATAGTAAAATCTTCCTGTAATACCTTTACACATTTTACTGGTGACGCGTGTGCCATTTTTACATGTAATGGGTGTGTTACCCACGCAAGCATAGCTGGAGATAATACCACCTTCCATTCGCCCTGTAACAATTTATACATGATATTATCTTGTATCAGATAATGCGGACTTGGGTGAGCTGCTATCATTTGCTTTTTAGCAAGGAGTCTGGGGTCATTGTCCTGCTCGCGTCCTATGTTTCGTAGCATGTCGGTTGCTTCAGGCGCGACAGTACTGCATATTTAATACCCTCAACTCGTCGTCAGCTGCTTCGTATACCTCTTCCTTTTGTACGGGCGGATATCTGCGTAAGGTGTCGGCTGTGGTATTCTCTGCTCCTTTGCAGTATTTAATGGTAAAAGAATACTCTTGAATAGCTAACACCCATCGTGTTAGTCTGGAATTGGCTAGTCGGCATTTCAATATGAAGGATAACGCCTGATTATCTGTGTGGATCTCGAAATGGGTACCATATAGGTAATGTCTGAATTTTCTGAGAGCGTTTATCGTGGCGAGTATTTCTTTCTCAGATGTACAATAATGCAACTCAGCGCCTTTGAGCATTCTATTAGCGTATGCAACAACATGAAGACTTCCTTGCTCGTCTTCCTGGTGCAACACAGCGCCAATAGCGTACTCGCTAGCGTCAGTATACATTACATACTTCCTGCCCTGTTGTGGATGGAACAACTGTAGGTTAGTTTGGAATAAACCCTTAACCCTCTCAAACGCATCGTTTTGTTCAGAACCCCATTTCCACTTTATATTTTTGCATACCAGCTGTAGCAAGGGGACTGTGTATTCGGCGTATTTGCTGGTGAATTTCCTGTAGTATCCCGTGAGTCCTCGGAATGCTCGTAGTGCTTTGAGGTTCTTGGGCACCGGGAACTCCACAATACTCCTTAGCTTCTCTGGGTCCGTACTGATGCCTGTAGCCGAGATTATGTGTCCCAGGAACTTCATTTAAGACTTAATGAACTCACACTTGTGTAGTTTGAGTTTGATGTTGGCTAGCCTCAGTTTCTGGAAGACGCTCCTCAGATGCTCAGAGTGTTCTTCCAAAGTGCGGGATATCATGAGGATGTCATCAACGAATATCACAGTGTAAGGGTCTACCTCGGGTCCTAGAGCTCTCTCGAGGCATCTTACAATAGCGGCGAGACGCGTGCTAAGGCCAAAAGGTACCACCTTGTGCTGGTAGCATTTATTGTTATAAATAAATACTGTATACTTACGGTCTTGTTCGCACAGCGGAACCTGCCAGAAGCTCGCTGTCAGATCTAACTTCGTGAGGTACCTGGCTCCTTCACATTTTATGAAGAGGTCCTCCGCTGTTGGCACGCAGTCGAATTCCTTTTCTACCAGGTTATTTAAATTCCGCATATCCGGGCAGAGCCGTATTTCTCCAGTCTTCTTGCGGACAACTAGCAGTGGGTTGAGAAAGCTGCTATTAGATCTTTCTATAATGTCTTCCTCCAACATCCGCTGTATCTCCTGCTGGACCTCAGCCTGGTACTTTATAGGTACCTGGTAGATTCTTCTTATGAACTTCTCCGGTTCTACGAGGTTGATCTTATGTTCATAAACTGACGTGATTGAATGTTCGTCACTGAAGATATCGCTGAACTCTTCTTGCAGCGATGACAATCTCCGTTCAGTTCGGGAATCTAAGGTCTTTTCCCCCTGTTCACCGTTTTTGTAATTAATTATCTGTTTTGGTGGCCGCGTAATTTTAATTGGGTCACCGTGGTTTTGTATGTGTGTGTGTGTGTTCAATTTGAAGGTGTAACTAATGTTGTTAATGTTACATTTTAATAGGTGTTCACTAGTGTTAATCTCCACGCGTATTTGCTCTAATACGTCCACCCCCAATAACACATCGCATATCAAATTTTTTATACCTACTACGCACACCTCAAATTGCACGTTTTCTACCATAATTGTTAGATAATACTGCATGTCAATTTTTTCTGTAGTATCTGTGGCTGTACGTATATAGAATTGATTTATTGGAAGCGACGGGGCTGTACGAAAATGCTTTTTGTTCGCACGTAGGAATCTTTCACTTACGCCGGAAACAACGCTGCCTGTGTCCAACAAAACTTGTGTGGGAACACCGTTTACAAAGGCGTGTAATACCGGACATGCCGCGCTCACTGGCCTTTGTTGTGCGGTACCGGATTCCAGCAACGGATCCCTGACGTCCGGTGGGAACACATTATTAACAGGCATATAAATTACATAATCAAAAGTACACTTTTCACACAATATATGGTCCTTATTTCTAACATGCTTACATCTACGTATTTTTGCCGGGTTTATAGCGCGTCCTTCCTGGAGGCGCATTTTGGCACGTTTTTTGCAGACTTATGGCTTTTTGATTTTTCGCTAGCGTCCTTAACGCTTTGTGTATCGCTGTCTTTCCCAGTCGTATCGCTTTTCGATATTTCGATTGTCTGTATAGTTCTGATCGGGGTCCCATCGTTGCCTTTACTTTGCATCTTCTGTCTACCGACATTTGGTTTACCTTTATATTCAAAGGTCTTATTTGGCGGTTTTGACGGTGTCTGGGGTGGAGTAGAACTCGTACTTGGTCTCTGATCAGGTTGGGTATTGTATTGTACCCGTGTATTTTGACTGTCGTTGTTTCGACGAAAGTCTGGGTTATAACGCCAACTGCCTAAATCAAAAACCGTTTCACTTTGCGACACTAAAATGAGCAACTCGTCAACCGTGCGTATACCTTGTGTAAACACAGCTACCCGTATATTGTGGTTGAAATGATAGGCCAGTTTAGTGACAATGTCGATCTCTGAAAATGCTGGGGTTAAATGCTTTGCGCATTCGACCTGCTGAATGATATAATTTTCGGGTGTTATACCTAGCTATCTGTCATAACGTCCGTATTCTAACTCATTCCGTAACAGTCTTTGTGTGTGAGAATTCCAATACCGGCTTTCGAATTTCTGTTTGAATTCCGCGTATGTGGTTACTGTATCACGTACAGTATTATACCATTTGCGAGCAGAATCACGCATCGCGTTTACTACCCATTGTATTTTATCTTGATCTTCGAGTCTCGAACCTACTCTCGCCATCTCATTTTCACAGGCTAACAAAAATTCTATTGGGTTTTCATTATTTTCCCCTGTAAAATATACACGATTCTTTACATCGGCTGGTCCCTGCACTAGAATATTAGGAGCGGATCTCTGACGTACTTCTTGTCGTACCTTCAAGATCTCGTCATTAAGTGCTTGCAATACACTTTCTTTATTAGAATCTATGTTGGATCGCGTCTCTACTATTGAAGCATCAAGTCTGCTTACTTGGCGTTGAGTTTCTGTCGCATTGGCTTGAATTCTTACCTTGAGCGTATCTACTTTTTTCGCGACCTCAGCAGTTTGTTTCTTACACCTACTGATGTGTTCTTTGAATCGGCCCTCCATACGGGTAACTTGTTCGATAAACGATTTCTGCATGGTGGTCTCAAAAACCTTGAACCGTTCGTTTATTTTCGTTTCTACCATATGCACTTTTTCTCTGATTTCCGTGACTTTAGTATCTAAGCTTTTTACGCTTTCCTCGATTTTGGCGGTCGTTTCTTTATTACTTTGTTTTATTTCGGCATTTATATCCACGTTACTATGTTCTAATGCTTCGGTTAAGCTTGATTTTTGCGCTTCTATTTTAACCGTTAATTCCGCGATATTGAGTTCAGCTTTGGCTGCACTTCGTTCGAATTTCGCATCTATTTTAGCTGTTAAATCCGCGTTTGCTTTCTCAGCCTTATCCGCGTTTTGTTTAATTTCTTGCAATAATTGTTTGAACATTTTTTCAGTATCCATTATTACACAACAATTTCAAATACACAATAATTTCAAATACACTTCATTGCTGTACCACTACCAATCACAAAACGTTTCTTTGGAGAGTGTTCGTGTTGGATGCCAGCTGTTTTAAAAGTTAAAACAGCAAACTTTGTTTTAACGTAAATTAAATTTAATTTGAATTTAATTTCGTCGTGCCCCACGTTCCGGGCAAGCCATTTTATAACAATACTAATGTCTTGTTCGGAACGTTAATTTAATGTACTTTAAATTTATCGAGCCCCACGATATTGGAGCGCCATTTTATAACAATATTATAAATGTGGCGTTTCAAGATCGTTATGATTTAAATTGAAATTTATTGAATTTCGGGCCCCATGTTCAGGGCGACATTTTATAACATTACTATTTGCGTGTTGTTGTGTTGTGTGAATGTATGAGCACCTACCTGCTGTCCGATCTTGCGGTTTTCTTCCGACTAGGGCGTGTGGATTTTGGATTTGATTTCGCAAGTAAAACAGCACACTAAATAAGTTATTTTAAAAGTGAAGAGTTTTGTGAGGTTGGTAGGCTCCGTAGTACAGCAATAAAAATACAATGTGGGGTAATAAAACGGGGTTTATTACTCCAAATGCACAAGAATGCAATGGTTATAAGTTCAAATATTCTTACAAACTAAACAGTGAATAAATCTTGTCTAATGTTTTCTGAATGATTAATAATTTTCAGAAATTGAGCTCGTTATTTTAAAAGAGTTTATTTTAACTGAGAATTTAATTAATTAATTTAATTTAATTCAATTTAATTTCAATGTCTTTAAAAATTTGATTCTAATGAAATAAAAAACTCTAAAGTTACTTGAAAATATTCAAAAATAAACTAGGCGTGATAATCTAGTTCACGTCCCTTTATTTACTAGTGATCTGACTCACGTATACTGCAGTATGAGCAAATTATTTAATTCTTTGTTAAGATTTGTATAGCGCTTTTTGTTTTATCTACTATTAATTCTTAACTAATGCTTATTAATTACTTATACTGGCTATACAGATTATCACACGTGAATAATTCTTATTTAACTAGAGCCTTTGATTTCTGGCATCTGAGTGATTTATATTACATTGATTTTAATTAAAAAAGAAAGAAAAATTGATCTGTTGAAAAATAAATAACGTGATTTTGACTTTCCTGTTTCTGAAGTGGATTGTAGAGATGCTCCGGATGTCCCTCGCTGTCCTTGTCCAATCGGCTAGAGATAGTGATCTACTTGAGCGTCCTGGGTTTTGGTGGTGAGCTCGGAAATCAGCAACACTCTGCTTTCCTGCTATTGATGAAGTTTTACGTCTGTAGTTGCCTGCGAGAACTGCTTCACGTCCCTCGTCGATTCACGTTCCACGTCAGCGTGTGTGTGTCGTTGCGAGTTGTAGCTCTGCTTGTCAGCTGATTCGCAAGTGGTTTAGACGGCCTCTCTGTCGTATTCTTGAAGTAAGGTCTTGTAGTCTTGTAGATCTCTTGCGTGCATACTCCCACAGTTAATGTAGTGCACGGTACGCTTGTTTGTTGGTGTGGAAGAGTATCTTGACTGAACGCTGTAATTACGAGTCATTACAGTTGATCTGTTTTATGATGATCATAATTAGGCATGTTGACCACGTAGAGTCTTCAGATGAGTCTTCACAAAACTATGGTTTTGAGTCGATCGAAGATATATGTCTGTTCTTCTTGAATACTGGCAGTAGAGTGTTTAATCAGCCCCAAAACTCTGCGTTGGTTCCAATTTCTTCGAATGATTTGATTGGCTGACACACTCTCCCTACTACCCAAAATTTGAATCACCTCAGCCCGTGAGAACGAAACTACTTTCCCACAGATGGAGAATTTATATTATTATTAATATTCTTAATACAATGGAACTGAATTGTCGTTCCGGATTTCCTGTGGCACTTTTATATTGCAATTATCTTGGCTGCAAGCCAAGTTGTGCTAATTCTAAAATATACAATTTGTTGTAAATTCTTATAGCTATAACATATTAAAAGCTCTTTTATGTAGCTCCATTATTACGGAAGTTATTAACATAAAATTAATTAACTCTGTTGTTATTTAATTATATTGCATAAAATTCGCACACCCTATTATTAATATTTCGGCAAACATTTTGGCTATAATGGATTTCGCCTGAATTTACTGGTTTCCAAAATATTAATAATTGAAAGTTTGGGCGTGGTCGTATTCGTTACACAGTGAGTTGATTATGTAACAGCCACGGACATAGGCATGTGTGCCTTGTACAATGCATTATTATGATCGCTATAACATATGAGTGGAGTTTCAACTATATATATATATATATATATATACTGTATATATAATTTGTGATGTTTTCAATTTGTTTCTTCTGCAAGTAGATAATATTGTATATTCTTTTTTTTTTTTTTTTTTTTTTTTATTAGGTATTAAAAAGAATATACAATATTATCTACTTGCAGAAGAAACAAATTGAAAACATCACAAATTATATAATTACTGCAAGAAACATCGAGTTACTTATATAGAAAATGATATATATATATATACAGTGGAAATCGTTTAACGCGAAAACGGTTACCACAAAATATCGGTTAACACGAAGTACCACTCGGGTACCGATCGCCGTTTGTTATGTACAGTGTATTATTTGTACGGTTAATACGAAAGGTTTACCTGAAAAATATCGGTTAACACGAAAAATTTTTGTTAAAAATAATTTTTTTTTGGCTGGCTTTTAAGTAACTGCATACAAAATAAAGCCACACAAGTATGCCCAAAAGCTTGTTTTCGATGTACAGGAATCCATTCTTCATCTCTAAAAGAGAAAGAGCAGGTAGTGACAATAGTTTGTTTTGTCTACCTGTTTTGTTTTGTCTTCAGTACCAAGTTCTATTTACAGTACGTACTGTATACAGTGTACCGTTGTTTACGAGAAACCGTAGCCTCTCCTTCAGCACCAAATGTGTTGTTCATTGACTGCAAATAAACCGTTATCGCTTACATTAACTACCTACTCTATAGAGTGTGGTGAGTTCAGTTCACTTGTATTCTGTGCGTGTACAGCGGTGGTAAAGTTTGTGGTACGGTACCGATAACATTTTATTGTAAAAAATTTACTCAGTTGTGAGGGTTAACTGTTTACTTTTTTACTGTACAAACTTCTTAGTCTTTTACAGCCAGTTAAGTGATGTTAAGCGTGTGACGTGTACGTGTTAAGTGAAGTTACGCTTTCGTAAATTTCGTTTTTGCAGTCCGGAAATAAAATGGAGAAGAAAGTGCGTAAACAAAGTGCCCTCTCTTTAGAAAAAAAAGTTGAACTCCTCCAAGCTGTTAATGAGGGTATTCGAACTAAAACAGAAATCTGTAAAACATTCAGTATACCAAACTCGACGTTATCCACGATTATAAAAAATACAGATAAAACTTTAGAACTGTATGAGTCAGGCAAGTTTGAACCAGGCAGAAAACGTTCCGTAAGGCAAACCACGAAAACTTAGAGGCTGCTCTTCTTGTTTGGTTTAAGCAAGCAAGATCACAAGATGGTCCTATTTCTGGACCACTACTGATGGAGAAAGCAAACGTTTTTGCTGAACAGATGAACTTAAATTTCACTGCAAATCCTGGCTGGCTAGAAAGGTTTAAAAAACGAAATGGCATAACCTTTAAAAACATCTGTGGTGAATCAAGACAGGTGTCACAAGAAATGACATCATCGTGGTTGCACTCTACGCTGCCTGCAATTTTAAAAGACTATCCACGTAAGGATATTTTCAACGCCGATGAAACAGGACTATTTTTTCCATTGTATGCCCGATAAAACACTTTCATTCAAAGGGGAGCAGTGCTCTGGTGGTAAAAAGTCCAAAGAGAGAGTGACGGTGATGGTAGGTTGCAATGCTGATGGGTCAGAAAAACTTCCATTACTTGTTATAGGAAAAAGTTTAAAGCCGCGCTGTTTTAAAAATGTTAAAAAGTTGCCAGTAGAATATAGAGCTAACAAACGAGCATGGATGACGTTCAAAATTTTTACCGAATGGCTGGTTTCGTTAGAAAAACATTTCACTTCTCAGAAGAGGAAAATTGTGTTAATTATTGACAACTGTCCTGCCCACCCATGTGACCTAAAATTGATGGCAATTAAACTTGTTTTTCTACCACCGAACATGACTAGTGTCCTACAACCTTGTGATCAAGGTATTATTCAAAATTTAAAATTTCAGTACAGAAAGTTACTTCTGCGGAAATACTTGGCCACTATTGAGGGTAAAAAAGATTTCTGTGTAAATGTTCTGGATGCTTGTAACTTGTTAAGAACAGCGTGGAACCTCGTGACGCCTACAACAATTCAAAATTGTTTCGCTCAAGCTTGATTCATTTTGAATTCAGAAACTGAACAACCCGAAGAAAATGAAATTGATCCTACACTATCTGAAATGTTTAATCGTGTGTCATCTGTATTAAATGTTTCAATTTCTCTAAATGAGTACATGACTGTCGACGAGAACGTAACTATGGCTCCCGTATTAACAGATACCGATATCGTGGAAACAGTGCAAGTTGACAACTGTGGAAGGTGATGATAGTGACAACGAACGTGACACGGAAAATGGTAGTGAAAATGTTCCTACCGCTACCGATATGCTTTCGTTGCTGAGCCGTGTTCGTCGATATTTTGAAGCCAACTCGGAAGGTGAAATGTTTGAACACGTTGATAAATTAGAACAATTTGTTGAAAATAAAATAGTGCAAAATTGTGTGCAAAAGAAAATAATGGATTATTTTAAATAAAGATAAACACGAAAACTACGGTAAAGTTGAAAGACATACAGCAGTCTATAAGAAAACCTAAATCATAGGACTAAATTTAGAACAGCTAATAATAATTTTAAGAAAAATTAACAATAATAAACCATGAGGATAAATAAAAGGTTGTATTTGTTGCATTTTACTAGACAGTACAATAAATAATCTACAGTACACTATTTGTTCACTTCCTCATTTTGTTTCACTTTTTGTTCGCTTAACGCGAAATTCGGTTGACACGAAAAAAATAACTGGTCCCCGTCATTTCGTGTTAACCGATTTCCACTGTGTGTATATATATATATATATATATATATATATATATATATTGTAAAGTGCGGTTTCTGCGAGAGGCGGGTGTTAGCGAAACGTCCTTCTCATTCAAGCCCCAAATGTTGGGTTCGCCATTTCTTTAACGTACCGCTTAATGTGAGGTGTGCACTTGCGAAAGTGTTATTATATGCCTCACGCAGTATGCGTCACTTTTGAATTATACTAACTGACGTTTTAAAAGGTATAAATAAAGGATTTTGTTTATCTTGTTTTACTCAATCTAAAAGAAATCGAGAGTGTATGATTTGGGGTCCAGGAGGTAATTTGTTCAGCCTTATGCAGAAGAGAGAGTAAGTATCATTATTGCCCCTCAGTTGTGACGATTTCTTCTGTATGTTGTGCTGAAATTTTCATTAACTACCCACTACAATAAATTATAACACGTTATAATTCAATATTAATTTTCAATAATATTGCTTTATTGATTATTGACTTTTGTCTCCTGCCACCAAAATATAGGTATCACAATTAATCTTATTAAAAAAAAAAACATCATCTCGACTTTACCGAGTAAACATAGATCTGTCTAAGGAACAAAACATATATGTTGTTATTTACCCAATATTACGCTATAATAAAAAACATCAGTTATTACATAATTCTTAGTAATTCCCCAGGGTTCAGGGTGAATTCTTTGTGTTATGAGAGTGTCAGAAATGGATAATTGCTACGCTTTACAAATATCAAAAAATTAATAAATAATTTTGTTTATTTTTCAAATATTACGTAGTTTCCGGAATTGCCGTAAGAGAGCAGCATGTATTTGTTTACTTTGAAAGAAACATATGATAAAATGAATATTTTTTGTTCTATTTCACTGTTAAAAAACGAGTTTTCTTCTGGACTTATTACGAAAAAAATGTTTATATTACCTCGCTCCGTGTTGTCCTTACTGGATTGAAGTTTTATTCTGTGATGAGGTACGTCTTGCGTTATTATTTCCTTTTCATTTGGAGTATTTTCTAATTGTCTACTGGAAGTAGGCCGAACTATATTGGATCCTCAGAATGTTTTCATCCACTGGTTTTTAATGTATATCACCATTTAATTTGGATTCCTCAGGTATAATTAGTTAGTATTCACTTTGTTTATTACTCTTGCGTGAATTTCGCCTCCTCCAACGTCCAAAAAAGGTTATTTTTTATAATTTTTGTCGCATCGTTTCTTCAACTCTCCGGTTTAGTTCAAAAATTTTATATCTTATTAACAATACTTGTTATTTTTCATCACTCTTAGTAACACATAGTATTTTTATTATGTAGGCAGTTTGTGATTATTATAAATTTATTTTTTATTTATGGAAAAATAATTCCCTTCCATTCCGGTTTCTTTACTAATTTAATTTACATAATATGTTTTGGTTAATTTTTTTTTTATAACATTGTATATAAATATTTTATCATTTTATTTTCATTAAATAAATTTATATATTATTTATTTAGTCTCGAGTAGTGTTCATACCCAGTACTACTTCCTGTTGCCATTTCCTTCATAGGATTATTTTAATTTTATATTATCTTTGGTAGTTAAAATTTTTATGTTTTTTAAAATTAACCCTGGGTTTTCTTACAATCTAACACAATTATTTGAAAAAATATAATATTAACTTGGGTATAACAATTTGTGGTTCATACAATATAAATTACAATAAATAAATAAAATTACAAAAATCAATTAGTATTATTACATACTACTTCCATAGTTTTATCCTATCCAAAACATACAGCACAGTTTGGTAATACATTAATTTCACTTTGGTTTTTCACCTCAATGGGTACACTATCACTCACTTTGCACTGTATACCACTCGAATTGTTTATTATGTTGAGTGATATAATTAAATTTTGAGCGAGCTTTAGTTTTACCCATTTCTGACTTTTATTCTCATGATTTACTTTATTGGGACCAGGTTATGTACCGTTACATAAAGCCCCCCCACTAGAACAAATTTATTTTAGTTCAACTTGTTTATAGAAAATAAATTGTTGATTATTTCCATTTTCTTAACTCTTCTTTATCTTCATAATAGTGTTTCATCTCTGACTGATTATAAACTCTGGTAATTCCGACTGGTGGTAATTGCTATTTTCTTACTTTACTCTCTCTCTCTCTTGGAGGCAAATTCATCAATTATTTCTTGGGGTTAGTGGTACTTCCACATTTTATTTGATAAGGACTGGTCACAATAATTATATTAAACTTGTTTTAACCCTCATTTCTATTTACTTTTATATACTCGCTTTATCAATTAAGCATCGGTCTGCTATCTCCCTTCTATTTTCTTCATTTATACTTCTGGAATCTAATATCAATCCTTTCAGCTATTTTATAATTATTATCCCTTAAATATTCAATTTCCCTAACATTTTTCCCTATCCTGTGCGGTGGTTCCAGTCGGGTGGCCACTCTGGGTCCATACACCGCTGTCCATCCTTACACCTTCTGAGACCAGGGGAACATCATCCCTGCTCATAAAAATTATTGCCGGAACATTTCTACGGTCAATACATAAAAATAAAAAAATTATAAGTAGTAGTCAATTAGCGACTAGTACCAAACACTTTTGGGATTCTTCATACTGTAGCTGTTTGTATTTATTTATATATTTCTTCTTCTCCTTGATTCCTTCTTCTTTTCCATTGAATAATAGCATATAACATTATTGATAGGCCTTATGTTAAAATTCTTTTGACTTTACTTCTTGTGACATATTTCTCCGTATCATTTCTTCTTATATAATCTTCAATTCCGAGAAATTCTAATTTTTGTTGTATTAATTATCATCCTCCTTCAGTTTCATTGGAGTCATTAAATTATTCTTTATTCTTCATATCTGAGCACATTACCATCAATTGTTTTTGTTCATTTAATTTTTCTTCTGTTTGTTACCATTACAAATATTACTTTTTCCTATTATTTCAGTTTAAATCAGTTATTTATAATTAAATTATATAATCTGTTCTTATATACTCTTCACTTTAAATTATATGGTTTCCAAAATAACTTGAGTAAGATGTCCTTACATGCTTTTAGAATTTTGGGGTTTTCAGTCTCTTCATTTTAAATTATTGTTCGAAATACCTTGAGTAAGTTGTCCTTACGTACTTTTAGAATTTTGTGGTTTTTTATATTTACACTGGGTTGCTTGGTCCTGTATCCATAAAATCCGTCCCTTTTTTCTGGTTTGTTTGGAGTCTGTTTAACCGTGGTCCATTATTTCAGGTACTCCATGCTCTCGGATTGCTGGGGTGTTCGTAATTAATTCTCTTCTTGATAATCTTCTTACCATCCGGCTCTCCCACTTTGCTGCTATAAAACTTTCACTTAAGTACCGGTCTTCCGTTATAATTCGTTCATTTTTAACTAACCAGTATTGTACCTCCTCAAACATAACATAGTTGCTCATATTTAATCTCATTTCATTCCCTTTTACCTCTGAATTATTTGCCCAATATTTGCATGTTGTCTTCCATCTTGATAATCTGACTAATATCTTCTGATGCACTTCAATCATCGACACATTTAACTGGGATGTAAACTTAATTAACTCCCTTTGTTCGTTAATTGGAAGGTTGAGTACATTAATTAATCCACCTGTAGTCATCTCCCATTCTTCCTTGGTATTTATTATTTTCTTTCTACTTGTTTTTATTATTTCCTTGGTCTTCTTTTCCACGGTTTGAACATCCTTTTTGTTGTGGCTATTTTTATTTTCAGATGGCATTACACCTTGGTATTCTGTAATTTCTATTTCCTTCCTACTCTCTTCTGTATCCGGACTTACTTTAATACCTTCTGAAGTGCTGTCTGATGTTTCGTCCAAATTCTTGACACTATGGTCCATTTGTTTATTTGTCTCCTCCTTGTATGTATCTGCTTTTTGGATACGCGTATTAACATTTTCAAACTTCTCTCCGAAAGTTTTCCATATCTCCTTATTGACATTCTCCATTTTACACTCAAATTGTTTTAAATTCTTATTATTCTCTTCAAATTTTGCATTCATCTCTTCCCTTTGTCCTTCAACCGCTTCCTTCAGTTCATGGTATCGTTCATTCATAGTTTGTTTTAAGTTTTCCTCCTGTTTCTTAAAATTCTCCTTATTTTCCTCATTGGTTTGTTTCAAGGCTTCCTCCTGTTTTCTAAAATTTTCATCTATTTTGTCAAATTTTTCCTCCTGTCTCCTAAAATTTTCTTTATTTTCCTCCATTATAATTCTTAACATCTCCTGTATGCTCATATCTTCTTTTTGGGTGGATTTATCTGGTTGGTCCCCTTGGGCATCCTCTTCCACTATTTCCTTTTCCGTATCCATAACTACTTCGGTTTCTTCTGTATCACCTGTCTGTTGGTCCATTTCACTGTCCGCGACTAATTCTATTTCTTGTTCCTGTCCACCTTCTTCAATATCCTTTTCTTCTGCCCTCTTCTTCGATTTTCCTCGGGTATTAGGCATTTCTTGTTTTCTCATAACTGCCAACGATAATTAGATTTTTTGATATATATTTTTTATTAAATATCAAAATTCTTTTCTAATTACCGCCCTTTTACGTTGAGCGCCATTTCTGTAACGTGCGGTTTCTGCGAGAGGCGGGTGTTAGCGAAACGTCCTTCTCATTCAAGCCCCAAATGTTGGGTTCGCCATTTCTTTAACGTACCGCTTAATGTGAGGTGTGCACTTGCGAAAGTGTTATTATATGCCTCACGCAGTATGCGTCACTTTTGAATTATACTAACTGACGTTTTAAAAGGTATAAATAAAGGATTTTGTTTATCTTGTTTTACTCAATCTAAAAGAAATCGAGAGTGTGTGATTTGGGGTCCAGGAGGTAATTTGTTCAGCCTTATGCAGAAGAGAGAGTAAGTATCATTATTGCCCCTCAGTTGTGACGATTTCTTCTGTATGTTGTGCTGAAATTTTCATTAACTACCCACTACAATAAATTATAACACGTTATAATTCAATATTAATTTTCAATAATATTGCTTTATTGATTATTGACTTTTGTCTCCTGCCACCAAAATATAGGTATCACAATTAATCTTATTAAAAAAAAAAACATCATCTCGACTTTACCGAGTAAACATAGATCTGTCTAAGGAACAAAACATATATGTTGTTATTTACCCAATATTACGCTATAATAAAAAACATCAGTTATTACATAATTCTTAGTAATTCCCCAGGGTTCAGGGTGAATTCTTTGTGTTATGAGAGTGTCAGAAATGGATAATTGCTACGCTTTACAAATATCAAAAAATTAATAAATAATTTTGTTTATTTTTCAAATATTACGTAGTTTCCGGAATTGCCGTAAGAGAGCAGCATGTATTTGTTTACTTTGAAAGAAACATATGATAAAATGAATATTTTTTGTTCTATTTCACTGTTAAAAAACGAGTTTTCTTCTGGACTTATTACGAAAAAAATGTTTATATTACCTCGCTCCGTGTTGTCCTTACTGGATTGAAGTTTTATTCTGTGATGAGGTACGTCTTGCGTTATTATTTCCTTTTCGTTTGGAGTATTTTCTAATTGTCTACTGGAAGTAGGCCGAACTATATTGGATCCTCAGAATGTTTTCATCCACTGGTTTTTAATGTATATCACCATTTAATTTGGATTCCTCAGGTATAATTAGTTAGTATTCACTTTGTTTATTACTCTTGCGTGAATTTCGCCTCCTCCAACGTCCAAAAAAGGTTATTTTTTATAATTTTTGTCGCATCGTTTCTTCAACTCTCCGGTTTAGTTCAAAAATTTTATATCTTATTAACAATACTTGTTATTTTTCATCACTCTTAGTAACACATAGTATTTTTATTATGTAGGCAGTTTGTGATTATTATAAATTTATTTTTTATTTATGGAAAAATAATTCCCTTCCATTCCGGTTTCTTTACTAATTTAATTTACATAATATGTTTTGGTTAATTTTTTTTTTATAACATTGTATATAAATATTTTATCATTTTATTTTCATTAAATAAATTTATATATTATTTATTTAGTCTCGAGTAGTGTTCATACCCAGTACTACTTCCTGTTGCCATTTCCTTCATAGGATTATTTTAATTTTATATTATCTTTGGTAGTTAAAATTTTTATGTTTTTTAAAATTAACCCTGGGTTTTCTTACAATCTAACACAATTATTTGAAAAAATATAATATTAACTTGGGTATAACAATTTGTGGTTCATACAATATAAATTACAATAAATAAATAAAATTACAAAAATCAATTAGTATTATTACATACTACTTCCATAGTTTTATCCTATCCAAAACATACAGCACAGTTTGGTAATACATTAATTTCACTTTGGTTTTTCACCTCAATGGGTACACTATCACTCACTTTGCACTGTATACCACTCGAATTGTTTATTATGTTGAGTGATATAATTAAATTTTGAGCGAGCTTTAGTTTTACCCATTTCTGACTTTTATTCTCATGATTTACTTTATTGGGACCAGGTTATGTACCGTTACAATATATATATATATATATATATATATTACAACGCATATATTGCAACGATACAGCCATACGCTGTATTAGGCATTAATTTGAATAAATATAAATTTGTAGAATTTGTATAAGTTGCAGGTAAATGGACAGGTCTGAGATTGTAAAAATATTTCATTGTTAGATTAGGGGAGAAATTAACCTGTTCCGACAGGCAGTGAACACCTGCTCAATTGTATGTGTGTTACACTTGTATCTTGTGTGTGTTAGTGATGCATGCAAAGACAGGAATTCAGCAACCCGCCCCAAGTAATTAATAAAATAATTATTTTAATTCACTGTGCGAAAACTAATTAGTGCATGAACAAACCAAAGGCACCAAAGTGTGTGTAAAATTTATAGTTATCCCCAGTGAAAAGATGACGTTAATAGAACACGCTATGCGAAGACAGTGCAAAATAAACGTGCCAAAAAATACGCAAATTACCCTAAGACGCTCAAATTAATATAGTGAGTGCTTAACCGAATTAGCTATGATTTGAGCTATCTCGATTCCGTGCAAAACATTGCTGTTTGCTAATAATTGCAAATAGTTGAAAAGGTTCGGGAGTGGGGGCTATCACGCGATATGCATGCGATATGGGGGCTATCGACAGGACGATTTTGGAGCCAACTGGCGCGGAATCTTGAGAGGGTATAAATTAAGGGTTCGACCAAAAACTCTTCTCTTCATTTCAAGACACAGTTGCAGTCGGACATGCTGTCCGTCGGCAGAACAGTTTTATTTTACTTCCATGTTCCTTAAGGAAATGGAAGTATGGTGATGGCAAAAAAATATCGTGTTCGAAATTATTGCAGATTCTGATTGTACTACACTCAAAACATGAAAAAAAGTAATTTTTCAAAAAGTGTCTGTGCGTGTGTCTGTCTGTCTGTCTGTAGATTTTTTTTTCTGTGGCAAACGATAACAGCCGCAAATTCAAACAGAATCAGATAATTTTTTGCATACAGCCTGATTTTAGAGTACTCAAGACCTATTGTTTTTGGTGAAGATCGGTTAAGGGATAGGGGTAGTTTACCTGCAACTTTTTTTTTTAATCAAGGGTAATTATTTTCTATGGCAAACGATAACAGCCGCAAATTCAAACATAATCAAATACTGTTTTGCATACAGCCCTGAATTGTAGAATTCTCAAGACCTGTTGTTTTTGGTGAAGATCGGTTAGGGAAAGGGGTAGTTTACTGGCCACGTTTTATGTTTTAAAAAGGGTATTTTCTATGGCAAACGATAACAGCCGCAAATTCAAAACAGAATCGAATAAGTTTTTGCATACAGCCCTGATTTGTAGAGTACTCAAGACCTATTGTTCTTGGTGAAGATCGGTTAAGGGAAAGGGGTAGTTTACCCGCTACGTTTTATGTTTTAACAAGGGTATTTTCTATGGCAAACGATAACAGCCGCAAATTCAAACAGAATCAAATAAGTTTTTGCATACAGCCCTGAATTATAGAGTGCCCAAGACTTATTGTTTTTGGTGAAGATCGGTTAAGGGAAAGGGGTAGTTTACCTGCAGCGTTTTTTTATCAAGGGTATTTTTTTTTGCAAACGATAAAAGCCGCAAATTCAAACAGAATCAAATAATGTTTTGCATACAGCCCTGAATGTAGAGTACTCAAGACCTATTGTTTTTGGTGAAGATCGGTTAAGGGGAAGGGGTAGTTTACCTGCAACATTTTATGTTTTAAGAAGGGTAATTTTTTTTGACGAAAGATAACTGCCGTAAATTCAAACAGAATCAACTACTCTTTTGCATACCTTTTTGAATTATACAGAACTCAAGGTCTGTTGATTTTGTTGAAGATCGGTTAAGGGAAAGGGGTAGTTTACCTGCAACGTTTTATATTTTAACAAGGGTATTTCTTATGGCAAACGATAAGAGCCGCAAATTCAAACAGAATCAAATAATTTTTTGCATACAGCCCTGAATTGTAGAGTACTCAAGACTTATTGTTTTTGGTGAAGATCGGTTAAGGGGAAGGGGTAGTTTACCTGCAACGTTTTTTTATCGGGAGTAATTTTTTTCTATGGCAAACGATAAAAGCCGCAAATTCAAACAGAATCAAACAATGTTTTGCATACCATCCTGAATAGTAGAGTTCTCAAGACCTTTTGGTGTTGGCGAAGATCGGTTAAGGGAAAGGGGTAGTTTACCTGCAACATTTTATGTTTTAACAAGGGTAATTTTTTATATGACGAACGATAACTGCCGCAAATTCAAACAGAATCGACTACGTTTTTGCATACATTTTTGAATTAAAGGGAGCTCAAGGTCTGTTGAGTTTGTTGAAGATCGGTTAAGGGAAAGGTGTAGTTTACCAGCAACATTGTATGTTTTAAGAAGGGTAATTTTTTTTTGACGAAAGATAACTGCCGTAAATTCAAACAGAATCAAATATTTTTTTGCATGCTTCCCTGAATTGTAGAGGACTGAAGGTCTATTGATTTTGGTGAAGATCGGTTAAGAGAAAGGGGTAGTTTACCTGTAACATTTTATGTTTTAACAAGTGTAAAGTACTTAATTTTGATAAATAATGTATCCTAATAAGAAGCTTATAATAATCCACTGTAGAAACGTAGATGAAATATCTATAAATGAAGAGGTTAGGTGAACGGGGTGGGGGTAATTTTGTATTAATGAAAATTATAGTTGATTGGGAAGAGGAGAATTTTTATATGTGTACTACGTTATCGGCACCAAAGAAGTAGTTCTTTGTTAAAATTTCTTCCCGGGCTGTTTAGCCGTAGTCCAATGTTTTTTGCATAACCAGACTTTTCGGCAGTCCATCGATTGCCATCATCAGTGAAAATCGAGTGCGAAAACGTGAGGTGGTATACGTTAGTGACCACAGTACCGTGGTTAAGGCTGAAGCAATAAGTAGAAAGAAGTAGTTTCTATGGTAATATTTCATTTCGAATATGATTTTAAATATAAATCTTAGAACATGGAAGTCATGTATGGTTCCCCATACCGATATTTTATTTCTATTACAAGTCGCAGTAACGGAAGAATAAACGTTCATTAAATTCGCGACAATATTCCGGAAAAAGTAAATACTGAAATCGTAAGTCTACCAAGAGTATATATGGAAAAGCTACCAGAGCGACGAGGAATGCTGGACGTTAGAAGATGTTTAAGATCTACCTTGCAGCAGATAACAACTCTCTGATGAGGACCACACTGCTGTAGAACGACGCTGGACTCTAGACGTATCCAGGAACACGAACACACACGCTGCTGTAGAACGACGCTGGACTCTAGACGTATCCAGGAACACACTGCTGGAGAGCGACGCGGGACTCTAGACGTATCCAGGAGCACGCCAGGACAGGAGGAATGGAAAACTAACTCTGGACAACGCTGGACCCCCGACAACAAGTCGTAAGATCAACAGAACTCGAGGTGACATGCGTAATGCATTTTTAAATGATTTTCTCATAAAGACTATATCAAAAGACAATAAATTAAAACAAAGAAAAATTTATACTTAGTAATAATATTTTAGAAATGTAGATAAATGTTTAGTCGTAAGAATGAGCGATCGCATATAAAGAAATAATAAATAAAAAGAGAATTTAAAGTTGAGAGAGTAGAGTTTGTTATCAAAATAAATACTTCAAGAGTATAATTTAGACTGGGAATATATCCCGGGTAAGAAGAATGTAATAGCAGACCAATTGTCACGGATTAACCTAGAAAAAGGAACTTGTGAAATAAAACCAGAGAGTATTGGAAAGATATATTACATTATCAAAATGAAAAAGGAGTTACAAGATATAATTAATAAAATAAGAACAGATCAGAAAATGGACACTAAATTAACAAAAATTAAGGACCGGATATTACAAAGTGATCCTATAATAACGAAATTTTTCTGTGTTTATGAAGAAATCCTTTTTATCCGTCCAACTATTAAGGATCATGTGTGGAAAATGTATGTGCCAGAAGCAACAGAAGTAGCCCTAATAAAGGACTACCATTAAAGATATGGTCACATGGGACCACTCAAAGTTATTAAAGCTTTATCTGAACACTGTTATGTAAAAGCCATAAATAAGAGAGTAAGATTAATAGTAAAAAACTGCAACATATGCCAGCTAGTAAACATAAATAACGAGAAGAGAACGGGAGCCATGATTACAATAAAATCTAACAGTAAACTTGAAAAGACATTCTTAGATATATGTGGACCTTTTCCCAGAAGTGGAGGGAGACATAAATTTAAATATATAATTATTATATTTGATCATTATACCAAATATACAAAACTCTACGCTATCAGTAGAGCCACTACGAAGAAAATTTTAGAAGTAATCATTCAAAAATACTTACCTGAGGTGGGAAAACCGGAAACCATAGTAACTGATCATGGAACGCAATTTCGAGGTAAAAGGTGGAAAGAAGAATTGAGGAAATGGCAAATAAGGACATACAAAACATCAGTATACCACCCTAGTAGTAATCCTGCCGAACGCGTATTAAGGGAAGTTGGTAGAATTCTACGTACATACTGTCACCAAGAACATAAAAAATGGAGCCAGTACATTGAACCAGCAGAGACTTTCCTTAATTGGTCATACCATGACACTATCGGAACCAGCCCTTATCAGGTAATGTTTGATAAACCACCACCAAGAGAAATCACATCGTTAATAAATTTTCCTCCAGGAGAGAGAGTGGAGTTCAATAAAGTCAAAATGCACAACAGATTGTTGCATAAAGTTGAACTTCAACAAAAAAGGGATCAAGATAAAAGGAAAAGGTTAGATACATACCAAATGGGAGATAAGTTATTAATAAAAAATAGACAACTACCCAGTTCTATAGAGGGTATTGCGAGGAAGTTACTTTTACTTTATACTGGACCTTACATCATAACCCAGGTGAAGGGGAATAATACATATGAAATCAAAGCAATTAACAATAACCGAATAAAAGGAGTATACAACCAGTCTGAAATGAAACGATATCACGAAGAATAAAACCAGATATGAAAATTGAAGCAATCAACAATTTATTTTGTAAACGAGTAAAACGAAAATAAATTTGTTCTAGTGGGGGGGCTTTCTTAACGTTACATAACCCAGTCCCAAAAAATGATAACTTAATTATCCTACCATAAAGGTCAGAAATGGGTATAATATACCTAGCTCTAAATTACTTTATATCACCAAACATTATAAACTATATTTAATTGATATAAAGTGTAACAAGTGAGTTATAGTGTACCCAGTGAGTAAATAAGTGACTTTGAAGGGAGCATCTTACAGACTTGTGCTGTAGATGTAGAAACAATTGATTATAATAGTAGACTGTGTTGCTACTAACCAGTTATGTATTTTGGTTAATTATTGTATGATTTGTATTGTGTAGGCAACTAAAATTTAGTACCTAGGTTTAATTTTATATTTAATAGAATAATTATGTTTGAATATAAGATAACCCAGGGTTAAAAATAAAAGAGTTAAATATAAGATGATAATAAAAAATAAAATAATACTGTATGAGGAAAATGGCAGAAGAAAATAGTGCAGTGTAAGGATACTATAAGAAATTAATAAATAATATATAAATTCAATTAAAGGAAATAATAATATTAAAGACCTATATCCAAGGTTATAAGAAAATAAACGGAAAAACCTTAAATAAATCAAATTGGATAATAAACCAAAGTTAAAAAGAATTATTTTTCTATAAATAAGGAATAAATTTATAATAATTAAAAACAGCCTATATACTCAAAAGTAAATAGAGGCACTAATAAAAAATGATATAAAAATTATTGGTTACTATGAGTAACGATATAACAACATATGAATTAATTGTTAAAAACGATTGGAAACCGTTCGGTTGAGAAAAGTGATGTCACAAAAATTGTATTAAAACCATTTTAAAACTTTCGGAAACGGTGCAAAAATGGAATAAAAATTAACTCACAGTATCCACCTTATGTTCAAACTCCTTCAGATATCAAATATAACGTGCTTTACCCGATAAAAAAGTGAAATAACCAATTCCAAGATCTGGCCCAGCTGAACCACACTTCGAGTTTTTTGCGAGATTGTATCTTAGGGACCTTCAACGAAATTACAAAACAACTAGAACTACAACACTAGAAACAGCTCCATTCAAGTAAAAACTTCGAGGAAAGAGGTAATATAAACGTTATTAATCCTTATTAACCAAGAAAACCTCATATCAAATTGTGGTGCAGTTACAATATTTCGTAAATGATCCCATGTGTATAATAAAGAAATAATCTGCACTCTTGCGGACAAATCCGGAACTACATACTATGAAATAAACCAAAAATTCAAAATTTATTAATTTTTGTCTTGTAAAGTGTAGTATATAATTATTCATTTCTGACCGTCTCATAACACAAAGAACTTATCCTTAACCCTGGGGAAATTAATAAAAAATGAATTATATGTTGTTTAATGTCTAATCAAGGATAAAATTATAAAATCATAAAAATATATTTTATGATAATTCAAATGTTTACCTAACTAAATCGATCCAATGTATTATTGACTGGAAAAGATCGATTATAATATTTGTATACTGGAAGAAGAGGAAATCAGTGTATTATACAAATAAATACTCTGAATAGTTTATGTTAAATAATCAATCGTGTATTCTTTATTGTAGAGGCTAGTTGTTGTAGATTTTCAGTAAGACAAGAAGAGGACTATCCACCGGAGAGTATTACCGAACCGTGGTGTTTGGTTAACCTAACATTTTGAGGTTGATGTCAAAATCAGCTGATCTTATGAACAGCGAATTTAAAAAAAATAAGAAATTGTATAATCTGGGTGTAACAAAATTGTTCTTACTCTCTCTTCTAACTAAGATTAAACAACTTCCTTAATCTCTACCAAATCACACACACTCGATTTCTGTTTCTTTTGGTAAACTTCAAATCCGATTGATTTGAACATTAGTAAATATAATTCATAAGTGACGATCGCAAAAAGGTACTTTGACTTTAGCTAATACCTGCGAGACGTTACAGAATGGCGCTCAACATAAAAGGACTGTAATTAGAAAAGAATTTTGAGATATTTAACAAAATAATATAACAAAAAACCTAATTATCGTCGGCAGTTATGAGAATACAAGAAATGCATAATACCAGAGGCAGATCGAAGAAGAGGGCAGAAGAAAAGGAGAAGGAAGAAGGTGGACAGGAACGAGAGATAGAAATATTTACAGACAGTGAAATGGAACAACCGATGGGTGATAAAGAATAAACTGAAGCAATTATGAACACGGAAAAGGAAATAGTTGAAGAGGATGCCCAAGGGGACCAACCAGACAAAGCGGAAGCCAGGAGAGAACCAAATTGGCAAGACATGATGAGATTTATAGCCGAGAAATTTGATAAAATAGATGAAAATTTTAAGAAACAGGAGGAAAACTCGAAGCAAACCAATGAGGAAAATAAGGAGAATTTTAGGAAACAGGAGGAACAATAAGACAAACCAATGAGAAAATAGATAGCATTCAGGAATGTTTAGTCAAACAACTAAACGAAAAAATAGAGACCATTCATGGAAATATCAGACAAACCATGAATGAACAATACCATGAATTGAAAAAAACTGTTGAAGGACAAAGAGAAGAGATGAATGCAAAATTTGAAAAGAATAAGGAAAATTTAAAACAAATTGAGGGTAAGATGGAGAATTTCAATAAGGAGTTGAGGGAAAATCTTGAGAGTAAAATTGAACTGGTCAGTAATACGCTTAGCCAAAGAGTAGATCAATATAAGGAAGAGGCAGAGAAGAAATTAATAGAAACCAATCAAAGATTAGATAAAACTGAAGAGAAGATGGACCAAATCAAAACGGGAATAGATGCCCGAATGGACCGGGAGGAACAAAGTAATCAAGTTCGTATAATGGCCATACGCCAAGAAAACAATGACCAGTTAGATAGTATAAAAAGCAGTCTAAACTGTAAATTCACAGATTTTTACGAAACGGTAGAGAATGTAAAGAATCAGTTCCATAGCCAAGCAGAGAAATTAGATAATTTGCAACAAATACAAACAAACTTACAAGGGGATGTAGATAGAATAAGTTCTAGATCTACATGCAACAATCATCATGTTATCCAAGATAGTAGGGAAAGTGTAAACTTTCGGGATTATCGCAGAAACCCACTCGAATTTTTAGGGAGAGTAGACGAAATTTTGAATAGGTCAAAGGAGAACCAATGGAACATGATCAAAGGTATATTAGACGAATCTTTCAAAAACATTAACGATAATTGGTGGACTGTAATCAGGAACGAGGTGTGTGATTATGGGAGTTTCAAAACAATGTTCAAACTTAAGTACTGGTCGGAGTCAGTGCAAAACATTATTAGAGACGATATCTGTCATGTAGGTATGACCGCAATATAGGACAAACACCTACTGCTTATTTTTTGGGGAAGGTGTGTGTGGCAAAATATTTAGACCCAAAGATCCCTGAAGAGTGTTTGGTGACCAAGATTGCGTATCACTTCGAGGAAAAGATTATAAGCGCACGATTAAGTGGACAAATAAAAACTATTGGAGGCATGGAAACGCTACTAGAGAATTATGAACAAGAATCTTATTACAGGAGGAGTAGATGGAGGTCAGGGAATACCGAGGAGCGGAAAAATGAACCACCTAGAGATAATCGACCTAGAGTAAATTATGTACGTGCCAATAACAATTATTTTAATAACAGGTATCGAGGAAGATGGCAAAATTATAACAATCGAAATTACAGAAATGATTCTTATCAGAGAGAAGAAGGTCCACAAAGAAGTAGGAGTGAAGAACAACCTAGATTCAGAGATAGTGATGAAGAAAGAAGACCAGTAAACAATATTCAACATAATGAAAATGTTGAACCAAATAATAATAATGATGGAAATCGGGGAAACGGGTACCAGCAGTGAGAAGATGTGACTGCCCGTCACTGCTAGAAACAACCGGGCACAGAATTTACCACAGACCTAATCATAATAATAAATTAAACAGATCAATAACAATTATCAGAAATCATTTTTTTTTAAGTATACAGGCGGAGTTAATGGAAGAAAGAGCAATTAAAGAGTCATCACCAAACAATGATATAGTCTATATACAAATAAAATTAAATGGAGTGTTAGCAGAGGCCATGATTGATACAGGAGCAAATATTTCAATTATTGATCAATTAGAACTGGACCGGATTACTGAACTAACTACTGAGAGAATACCTACTTTACCAATTAATAATTTAACAATTATTGGCGCCACCGGGAAGCAAAATAAAACAATCAGAAAACAAGTGTCTTTGAATGTTACTACTAGTGGAATAGGAATACCTATGGGATTTTTAGTAGCTAAAGGGCTACCTTTTAGGGTGTTAATAGGGTGTGATATGCTACGGCGACACACTGCAATTATAAATCTGGCCAGGGGTATAGTAACCTTGAGCACAGAAGAAGGTGAGTTAGCGGCTGAGATAATTGGTAGCCAAAGTGCCCCTCAGTGTCCGAGCTCATTTTTTATTAGGGAGGATAATAGATTAACCCTAGGTAAAAATACAGAAGTAACAGAATCAAAGATTTGGCAAGAGAAGATAGAAGAGATAATCGAGTTTCAAAATAGGCAGGCCCAGGAAATAATTAATGTAGAACAAAAACAACAGCTTATAAAAATTTATAATAAATATAAATCAGTATTCTCAGAGTCACCAGGAAAAGCAAAAAACTTCCTGTGTGAACTAAAGTTCAAAGAAAATGTAAATTTTAATAAACGGTCATACCCCATTGCTCAAGCTTTGAAAGAGGCAGCAAGAAAAGAAATTCAAAGAATGATATTGGAAGATATAATTGAAAGAAGTAGTTCTCCGTATACTAGCCTATTGGTAGCTATACCGAAGAAAGATGGTCAAGTAAGACTATGCCTTGATGCTCGGGAGTTGAATAAAATGCTCATTAACGATCGCACGTCTCCAGGTGAGATTGAAGAAATAATGAAAAAATTCTATGGATGTAAGTACATGAGTACTTGGGATGCAGTCTGTGGATATTGGCAAATAGAGTTGCACCCTAACAGCAGACAATATGTTGCTTTCATATTCGAAGGACGAAATTATCATTTTAAACGTTTGCCTTTCCGATTGGTAAATTCTGTGGCCGTGTTCATCCAATGCATGGATCAAATTTTGGGTAAGGAAGTTTTAGATTTTACTACAATATATGTTGATGACATATTAATTACGTCTTGTACATGGGAGGAACATTGTAATAGAGTGGAAACAGTGTTAAATAAACTGTTACAATATAATATAACTTTGAAACTGGATAAATCTAAATTTATCACACATGAATTACCATTTTTAGGATTCATTCTGTCCGCTACTGGAATTAAACCATCTCCTGAGAAGGTAAAGGCTATCCAAGATTTTCCTAAACCAAAAAACTTAAAACAACTACAATCCTTTCTAGGGATCTGCAACTATTATAGGAAATTTCAACAGAATTATTCAGAAGTAACAGCCAAATTCCAATATTTACTTTCGAAGAAAAACAAGTGGAAATGGGAAGAAAGTGAAGATAATAATTTTAAGATAATAAAAAATAAATTTCTGGACAGCATCACGTTACACCACCCAAATTTTAATAAACGTTTTTTCATAAATTGTGATGCTAGCAACATTAGCCTTGGAAGTGAGCTATATCAGGAAGATGAGGAAGGAAATCATGGGGTCATCAGTTTTGCAAGCAGAGTACTGAGTAGTTGTGAGAGGAATTATACAGTAACTGAAAAAGAACTGCTGAGTGTTGTGTTCTCATGTATAAAATTTCGAACATTTATATTGGGATACCCAGTAACCATAAGAACCGATCATAGATCAATTTCATTTTTAAAAAATTGTAAACTTAACCACGGCAGACTCACCAGATGGGTATTAATACTTCAAGAGTATAATTTAGACTGGGAATATATCCCGGGTAAGAAGAATGTAATAGCAGACCAATTGTCACGGATTAACCTAGAAAAAGGAACTTGTGAAATAAAACCAGAGAGTATTGGAAAGATATATTACATTATCAAAATGAAAAAGGAGTTACAAGATATAATTAATAAAATAAGAACAGATCAGAAAATGGACACTAAATTAACAAAAATTAAGGACCGGATATTACAAAGTGATCCTATAATAACGAAATTTTTCTGTGTTTATGAAGAAATCCTTTTTATCCGTCCAACTATTAAGGATCATGTGTGGAAAATGTATGTGCCAGAAGCAACAGAAGTAGCCCTAATAAAGGACTACCATTAAAGATATGGTCACATGGGACCACTCAAAGTTATTAAAGCTTTATCTGAACACTGTTATGTAAAAGCCATAAATAAGAGAGTAAGATTAATAGTAAAAAACTGCAACATATGCCAGCTAGTAAACATAAATAACGAGAAGAGAACGGGAGCCATGATTACAATAAAATCTAACAGTAAACTTGAAAAGACATTCTTAGATATATGTGGACCTTTTCCCAGAAGTGGAGGGAGACATAAATTTAAATATATAATTATTATATTTGATCATTATACCAAATATACAAAACTCTACGCTATCAGTAGAGCCACTACGAAGAAAATTTTAGAAGTAATCATTCAAAAATACTTACCTGAGGTGGGAAAACCGGAAACCATAGTAACTGATCATGGAACGCAATTTCGAGGTAAAAGGTGGAAAGAAGAATTGAGGAAATGGCAAATAAGGACATACAAAACATCAGTATACCACCCTAGTAGTAATCCTGCCGAACGCGTATTAAGGGAAGTTGGTAGAATTCTACGTACATACTGTCACCAAGAACATAAAAAATGGAGCCAGTACATTGAACCAGCAGAGACTTTCCTTAATTGGTCATACCATGACACTATCGGAACCAGCCCTTATCAGGTAATGTTTGATAAACCACCACCAAGAGAAATCACATCGTTAATAAATTTTCCTCCAGGAGAGAGAGTGGAGTTCAATAAAGTCAAAATGCACAACAGATTGTTGCATAAAGTTGAACTTCAACAAAAAAGGGATCAAGATAAAAGGAAAAGGTTAGATACATACCAAATGGGAGATAAGTTATTAATAAAAAATAGACAACTACCCAGTTCTATAGAGGGTATTGCGAGGAAGTTACTTTTACTTTATACTGGACCTTACATCATAACCCAGGTGAAGGGGAATAATACATATGAAATCAAAGCAATTAACAATAACCGAATAAAAGGAGTATACAACCAGTCTGAAATGAAACGATATCACGAAGAATAAAACCAGATATGAAAATTGAAGCAATCAACAATTTATTTTGTAAACGAGTAAAACGAAAATAAATTTGTTCTAGTGGGGGGGCTTTCTTAACGTTACATAACCCAGTCCCAAAAAATGATAACTTAATTATCCTACCATAAAGGTCAGAAATGGGTATAATATACCTAGCTCTAAATTACTTTATATCACCAAACATTATAAACTATATTTAATTGATATAAAGTGTAACAAGTGAGTTATAGTGTACCCAGTGAGTAAATAAGTGACTTTGAAGGGAGCATCTTACAGACTTGTGCTGTAGATGTAGAAACAATTGATTATAATAGTAGACTGTGTTGCTACTAACCAGTTATGTATTTTGGTTAATTATTGTATGATTTGTATTGTGTAGGCAACTAAAATTTAGTACCTAGGTTTAATTTTATATTTAATAGAATAATTATGTTTGAATATAAGATAACCCAGGGTTAAAAATAAAAGAGTTAAATATAAGATGATAATAAAAAATAAAATAATACTGTATGAGGAAAATGGCAGAAGAAAATAGTGCAGTGTAAGGATACTATAAGAAATTAATAAATAATATATAAATTCAATTAAAGGAAATAATAATATTAAAGACCTATATCCAAGGTTATAAGAAAATAAACGGAAAAACCTTAAATAAATCAAATTGGATAATAAACCAAAGTTAAAAAGAATTATTTTTCTATAAATAAGGAATAAATTTATAATAATTAAAAACAGCCTATATACTCAAAAGTAAATAGAGGCACTAATAAAAAATGATATAAAAATTATTGGTTACTATGAGTAACGATATAACAACATATGAATTAATTGTTAAAAACGATTGGAAACCGTTCGGTTGAGAAAAGTGATGTCACAAAAATTGTATTAAAACCATTTTAAAACTTTCGGAAACGGTGCAAAAATGGAATAAAAATTAACTCACAGTATCCACCTTATGTTCAAACTCCTTCAGATATCAAATATAACGTGCTTTACCCGATAAAAAAGTGAAATAACCAATTCCAAGATCTGGCCCAGCTGAACCACACTTCGAGTTTTTTGCGAGATTGTATCTTAGGGACCTTCAACGAAATTACAAAACAACTAGAACTACAACACTAGAAACAGCTCCATTCAAGTAAAAACTTCGAGGAAAGAGGTAATATAAACGTTATTAATCCTTATTAACCAAGAAAACCTCATATCAAATTGTGGTGCAGTTACAATATTTCGTAAATGATCCCATGTGTATAATAAAGAAATAATCTGCACTCTTGCGGACAAATCCGGAACTACATACTATGAAATAAACCAAAAATTCAAAATTTATTAATTTTTGTCTTGTAAAGTGTAGTATATAATTATTCATTTCTGACCGTCTCATAACACAAAGAACTTATCCTTAACCCTGGGGAAATTAATAAAAAATGAATTATATGTTGTTTAATGTCTAATCAAGGATAAAATTATAAAATCATAAAAATATATTTTATGATAATTCAAATGTTTACCTAACTAAATCGATCCAATGTATTATTGACTGGAAAAGATCGATTATAATATTTGTATACTGGAAGAAGAGGAAATCAGTGTATTATACAAATAAATACTCTGAATATTTTATGTTAAATAATCAATCGTGTATTCTTTATTGTAGAGGGTAGTTGTTGTAGATTTTCAGTAAGACAAGAAGAGGACTATCCACCGGAGAGTATTACCGAACCGTGGTGTTTGGTTAACCTAACATTTTGAGGTTGATGTCAAAATCAGCTGATCTTATGAACAGCAAATTTTAAAAAATAAGAAATTGTATAATCTGGGTGTAACAAAATTGTTCTTACTCTCTCTTCTAACTAAGATTAAACAACTTCCTTAATCTCTACCAAATCACACACACTCGATTTCTGTTTCTTTTGGTAAACTTCAAATCCGATTGATATGAACATTAGTAAATATAAATCATAAGTGACGATCGCAAAAAGTTACTTTGACTTTAGCTAATACCCGCGAGACGTTACAATATATATATATATATATATATATATATATATATATATATATATATATATATATATATATGTAACGAAAATATGGTCCCCTACATTACATAAAAAGTTTATGATTTTTTAACTAAAAATAAAAATAGTACATGTCCATAATAATAAAAGGTCAGAAACATAACCCATTATAAAATAAATGAATAATCCCACAATAAAGTTAGGTAACGAAATTTGTAAAAAATACTAAATAGAATATAATGAGTTAGGAGAAGTCAATAATAATTACTGATAGCAGATAAGTAAATTCAATTTAAATAAAATCTCAAAATGTAATAGTGCAATTATACCGAAGGGTAATATTTTGTAACAGGAAAATAATACTTGTTAGAGTAAGTAGATTAAGAGGAAACTACAGCAAAATGTATATAATTTAGTAACAAACAATATGTAAAGGTATAATATGATATAATGTAAATTTAGTAAAGGAGTATTTTAATAAGTGCAAGAACATTGTATGATTATGGTTATAGGATTATAAATATTATCCAATAAGAGAAGACAGAATGGTTGTCAAGGACGACAAAATGGAATAAAATTTGTTGATTTGATTATTGAATTGTTACCCTTGAACGAGGAGAGTTTAGTTTTGATGAACTTAGGAAAAACGATAAAATTCAATAAAATAAATTAATGAGTGAACAAAATTAAGTAATAAATAACCATAGGAAGATTCACTGACTTATGACGGTCACTTATAACGGAATACTAATAAACCTATAAATCAAAATTGACGAAAATCTAAGGGAAGAACTCTACCAATAAAACTCAGTATAATGAGTAATATTTAAACTTAATGAATAAACCAATGAAGAGAAATAACTACCTGAATAGAATAATATAATCCAGTATTCCAAAGAACGAAAGCAGAACTCAAAATTGTACTCGAACATCACCTTCCACAATTCGATAGAGAAAGCATAGTTTGATACGAAATACAGTGAAACCCGTAACCACAAGAATTGGACATTGGTGAACAGTAAGGATCGGCATTTCTGCGTCATCCCAGGACCAAGACATCAACTTTTATTTCGAACTTGGAGTGAAGACTGGCGAGGATTTATTCATCTGTATCCTGTTGTTGATCAAACACATCGAACGAGGTTAGCTGTGCACTGCCACCACACCACAAGTGACGATGCCAACCGGATGGTAAACTCCACTTATTTTAAATAATAATTAATAAGAAATTAGTAATATATTGTAATACCTTGTAATCCTATTTATACATTTTCTGACCTTACTAATAGTTGAAAGAACCTTCACACCCTGTGTTTAAAGAAAAACAATAATAATTAAAAATAATATATAACCCTGAATCCGATAATTAATCGATTACTTCCAATACGATCAATTTTTGTATCCTCGTAAAGGAAGAACTTTGTTGTCAAGAAATAAAAAATCAATAATAAAGAATCATTTTGAAATTGACGATATCTTATCATTTGTATAATATTTAGTGCAGTATGAACAAGTTGTAATTTATGTAGAGAGTGTAACGTGGGAATTATTGTGCACGGACAACTAACCTACAATACTTCGCTGACTGTGAACAACAGCGCTAGCTCGCGGACCGCTGTTGAATTACAGAGAACAAGAAACAGATATAAGGAGTTCCTCTCCTCTCTCAAAACACGGACTAGGCTTGAATAAGAACATTAGAATTACACACTATATCAACTGGTATTGAACGTTATTATTACAGAAGGTACTAAATCAATACAAAAATATTGGGATATTCTTAATATTTGATTAAGATCACCCTTTAGAAGATATTATTTATTCACAAATAATCGAACATTGCGGTTCCATAAGAGAAACCAATTAACACTTAATACATAATTTAAATCATAACAACACATATATTTCTTGAAGAGTGAACCGTGTTAGTATTAATTGACGCATCCAACGTGAGTATAAATTAACACGGGAGCTAGACAGAGAAGTAATACAAATTAGCACTCACAACAGTGGGGCTTTAGAAGATATTGATACGGGAGAATCAGTACTACTACAAATTAACGCTCAACTAGTGGGGCAGAATCCGTAGTACTATAAATTGGCGCTCAACTTGTTAGGGCTTAAGTTGAGTAAAACGTCAATTCCATAACTATTACTTAACTCGAGCAGGCAACTATTAGAGACAAAAAATGCATAATACCAGAGGTAGGTCAAAGAAGAGAGCAGAAGACACGGAGAAGGAAGAAATTGGACAGGAACAAGAAATAGAAATAGTCACGGATAGTGAAATGGAACAACAGATAGGCGATAAAGAAGAAACTGAAGTAGTTATAGACACAGAAAATGAGAAACAGGCGGGTGACAAGGAGGAAGCCAGAGGAGATATGGATTTACTAAAACTATGGGAATTAATTAAAGAAGATTCCAAGAAACAGAAGGAAGAATTAAATCAAAAATTTGAAGCCAATAATGAAAATTTTAAACGAATAGAGGAAAATTTTAGGAAACAGGAGGAAAACTCAAAGAAACAGGAGGAAAAATTCGACAAAATAAATGAGGAAATTAAGGAAAACTCAAGGAAACAAAATGAAACCTTAAACAAGATCCAGGAAGATAATAAACAAAAATTTAATAAAATAGAGGAAAATTTTAGGAAACAGAAGGAAACTTCAAACAAACTTAATAAAAGGTTTGACAGGATTAAGATCACCCTTTAGAAGATATTATTTATTCACAAATAATCGAACATTGCGGTTCCATAAGAGAAACCAATTAACACTTAATACATAATTTAAATCACAACAACACATATATTTCTTGAAGAGTGAACCGTGTTAGTATTAATTGACGCATCCAACGTGAGTATAAATTAACACGGGAGCTACACAGAGAAGTAATACAAATTAGCACTCACAACAGTGGGGCTTTAGAAGATATTGATACGGGAGAATCAGTACTACTACAAATTAATGCTCAACTAGTGGGGCAGAATCCGTAGTACTATAAATTGGCGCTCAACTTGTTAGGGCTTAAGTTGAGTAAAACGTCATTCCATTACTATTACTTAACTCGAGCAGGCAACTATTAGAGACAAAAAATGCATAATACCAGAGGTAGGTCAAAGAAGAGAGCAGAAGACATGGAGAAGGAAGAAATTGGACAGGAACAAGAAATAGAAATAGTCACAGATAGTGAAATGGAACAACAGATAGGCGATAAAGAAGAAACTGAAGTAGTTATAGACACGGAAAATGAGAAACAGGCGGGTGACAAGGAGGAAGCCAGAGGAGATATGGATTTACTAAAACTATGGGAATTAATTAAAGAAGATTCCAAGAAACAGAAGGAAGAATTAAATCAAAAATTTGAAGCCAATAATGAAAATTTTAAACGAATAGAGGAAAATTTTAGGAAACAGGAGGAAAACTCAAAGAAACGGGAGGAAAAATTTGACAAAATAAATGAGGAAATTAAGGAAAACTCAAGGAAACAAAATGAAACCTTAAACAAGATCCAGGAAGATAAAAACAAAAATTTAATAAAATAGAGGAAAATTTTAGGAAACAGGAGGAAACTTCAAACAAGCTTAATGAAAGGTTTGACAGGAATGAGGAGGGTTTACGACAAATGAAGGAAGAGATCCGACAAATAAATGAAGAGAATTTAAGACAGATTAATGAAAGAATTGAGAACATCCATGTGACAATTAACCAAAAGGTGGATAAAAACAATGAAGAAAGGAAACAAGAAATAGCCGAAACAAATCAAAAATTAGAAAAAACCAACGAAACAGTGGTACAAGTCCATGAGGAAATACAAAATAAAATAAACAACGTAAAAAATGAAAATAAAACGATGGTTGAAGGAATCCAACAGGAGACTGTAGAAAGATGTGAGCAGATTAAAGAAGAGGTACATCAAATACGGGAGGAGAATAAGGAAGGAATAGCACAAGTACAGACTGACATTGGTGAACGAATGGAAAGAGTATATAATAACTTAAACAATGTCGAAAGCCAAGTAAGTACGAATAAAGAGAAGATCGAGGAAATCCGTCGACGTGAAATACAACTACAAGAAGAAGTGGATTCATGGCGGGATAGAACATGCCAAAATACTCATATCACCAACAACGATAACCAGGAGTCAATCAATTTTCGGAATTACAATGTAACCCCATGGAGTTTCTGAAGAGGGTAGAAGAGATGACAGCAAGGAATAGAGAGAACCGTTGGAATGTTATCCGAGGAATGATCGATGAGATGTTTAAGGATACCCACGACAATTAGTGGACGGCAGTGCATCCCGACATTCAAGATATAACAGATTTCAAAAAACAGTTTAGGGAGAAGTATTGGTCGGAGTCGACCCAAAATATGTTAAGAAATAATTTAAGCAGTGGTCGGTATGATGCAAACGTAGGACAATCTCCCACATCATACTTTCTAGGCAAGGTGTGCATGGCCCGTAATCTGGAGCCCAGAATTCCCGAGGAGTGTTTGGTGATACAACTCTCATACCATTACGAGGAAGGGATAAAGAACGCCCGTAAACTATCCAAGCCATGGCTAACTTTTTAGAAAATTATGAGCATGAGGGACAGTATCAAAGGAACCGCATAATAAATACTAAATACAATAGATACAATGGCAATGACCCCCAACAAGATCCAAACAGCAGTAATAATAATCATCAAATAAACCAAAATGGTAACCAGAACAGAACTCCTACTAACTACCCAAATAATAATCAAAGGAATAATAATTATCGGGGTAATAACCATTATAATTACTGCGATAATCGGCATAATAGAGGAGACGGGGACAACCGACCCAACAACTACCGACACAATGTGAATTACATATACTCCCGACCTCAAGGTAATCAGAGACGGTACTACCCGAGGACACACATGAACCACAACTATTATAACCAGTCACAACGCGGGGACGACCACCAATACGGAGGAAATTGTAGACCGATGGACAACAATCCTGGGGACAGACAGGGACCACTACTGAACCAACCTCAAAACTCACCAGAAAACAGGGAGGATGAGGGAAGCCCTCATTTAAACTAACAGAGGCAGTGAGAACTGAAGACCACCCATCACTGAACCAATCTCTTGGGGACCAACGACCAATAACCAGACGTACCACTGACCAAACTATAACAATCATCACCAACCATTATTTAAAAAATATCAGGGAGGACCTATTAGAAGAGGAGGATACCCATGTACACAATAACAATAATGAAATTATATATAATATTAATAAGGAACAGAGAGTTACCCAGTACTCTAGAGGGAATAACGAAAAAATTATTATTATTGTATACAGGACCATATGTGATAACAAAAAATAATGACAATAATACTTAAGAAATAATGAACCCTATCACAAAAATATCACATTTACATTATATGTGCGGTTGTCATGAGTGATTTAATGTATTGTTTAATGTACTAATAAATATCAATTCATTTAATTAGATCATTGTGTTTTATCAGTAATTGCTTCCTGGTAAATGTAATAACAGGTTATGGGCCCAGAGAAGTAATAAAACACATTGTTGAATCGAATTGTAGACAGTAAAAATACGCAAGAACCCTTTTTTTTGTTGCACGTGTCAGTAAGAATTGAGTGCACAAAGTCAGTTGTAGAGAAGAAACTACATTAAACAATAGAAATGGATTTAGTCAGATCAAATTTAGAAATGTTGAAAGATGATTTGCAAGGAGGTTCCAACTATGATTCATGGATATTCAAACTTAACCTAACCAAATCAAAAGGTATTTATCAAATCGCAATGGCAGTTAAAATTAAGCCTGAAGTAGATGAATCAAGCGCAGCTATAAAAGAATGGATTGAAAAGGATTTAGAAGCACAAATATTAATTGGATTGAATGTTGACTGTAATATAGCCAAGAAAATTGCAAGGTGCCAGTCCGCAAATGCTATGTTAGAAAAGTTGGAAACCTTATATAGAAAAAATCAGACGTTTCAGTTGAAGGCCTGCAAAGATTATTTTTTAATTATAAGTATGATGAGCACAAATCAGTAATAGAAAATTGCATGACAATTCAACAATATGCTGATGAATTGTCTGCACTAGGTGAAAGCATTAAAGAAAACTGGATTATGCAAAGGATATTAGGTATACTTCCAACAAGACTGCATCATTTTAGAACGTCTTGGGATAATGTTATTTCCACAGACAAAACGTTGAACAACATGTTTGAGCGTTTGAAACTTGAAGAAGACAGGCAAAAAGAAAGTGAACAGGCCAATAATGAGTGTCAGAATGCTTTCATATCAAAGGGACAGAACAATAATAAAACAAAACAATTGAACATAAAGGAATGCTTTAAATGTGGACAAAAAGGGCACATAAAGAAGTACTGCAAGAATAAACCTAGTAAAAGTTACATTGAATATTGTAAGAAAAATTATCCGTGTAATAAGTGCAACGAAAAAGGTCACTTTGCCAAAAATTGTACCAAAAATGTAGATAGTAAGTCAGAAAAATCAGACAAATCTACATCAAAAAGTACATTGATGATTAATGTTGGATTGTCTGTTACTAATATACAACATATATCAATGAAGAATGACTATCAAGATCTATGGTACCAAGATTGTGGTGCCACTCAGCACATGACTTTAAAGAATGACTGGTTAAAAAATTATACTGTTTTACAAGAACCAGAAAAAGTCATGATTGGAGATTCAACACTTATAGGTGTTGGTGTCGGAGACATAGATTTGTTAGCTTATAATGGTCAAGATTGGTGTAACATAACACTGAAAAATGTTTTGTATACACCAAAGATACCCTTTAACTTATTGTCCGTCACTAGTGCCTTGGACAAGGGTTATCGCCAGGAAGCAGACACAAATTGCTCGTATTTTTTTGATTCAGACACGGGTGAATTAACAGCCATGACAAACAGAGATGGAAGATTGTTTAGAATGATGTTTCACTATGAAAACTTAGAAAAGTGTATTGTTGCTATGTCAATTAAAAAGTGGCATGACAAATTAGCACATCAGAATATTAGTTATGTAAGAGACATTTTGAAGAAAAATAATATAAAGTATGTAGACGATTGGGATGACTATGTGTGTGAAGGATGCGTTTATGGCAAACACCATCGTCTCCCACATCCAAGAAATTTTGAAGTGGCAAAAGAGGTACTTGATGTAATTCATGTAGACTTGTGCGAAATGAATATAAATTCTTTTGGAGGAGCAAAATATTTTTTTATGCTCAAAGATGATTTCTCTCATTTTCGCACTGTCTATTTCTTAAAAACTAAAAATGAAACTTTTGAGAAATTGAAAATCTTCATGACTTTAGTTGAGAATCAGTTTAGAAAGAAAATAAAAGTTTTAAAGTCTGATAATGGGAAAGAAATTAAAAATGGAGATACTAAGAAGTTTTGTGAAGAACTTGGATTTTTCCATATTAAGTCGAACCCATACACTGCACCACAAAATGGTCGAATTCAGAGAGAGATGAGAACCATTGTAGAATCTGCTAGATCAGCTATACATGCAAGAAATCTAAATGAAAACTTATGGGCAGAAGCAATTAGTTATGCTACATTTACACTGAATCAGACTGGAACAAGTTCTGTGAAAGGTAAAAATCCTGTGGATTTGTGGTTTGGACGCAGAATTGATGTAAATAAGCTTAGAATCTTTGGATGTGATTGTTATGTTTTCATTCAGGATTTTAAGAGAGCCAAAACACAGAAGAAATCAGAAAAAGGAATTTTCTTAGGATACAGTTTAGATTCAAGTAGTTACTGAGTTTACTTAAGAGACAAAAATGAAGTTGTAACATCAGGAGATGTGATATTTGATGAAAAAGTAAACAGTAAGTCTAGTTGTACAGAAATTAAAGCTACCTTGTCAAATGAAGAAAAGGAATACATAGTGTCAAGTGAAGAAGAAAAATCTGATAGTGAAAGTGTTTATGAAAGCTCTGTGTCTGACAATAATATGCAAAATGAATGTCAAGAAAATCATTGTGTAAAGTGTTTGGAACGAGATCAAACTGTTTGTATTCAACCAGAGAAAAGAAGTCTTCGAAACAGGGCTACTTTAAGGATGCCAGCAAGGATGGTAGATTATGTAGTTGAAGACAACAGAAACAAAAATGTAAATATGGCCATGATAGGTGAGGTAGAAGATATTTCCATTTTACAAGCACTACAGGATGAAAACTGGAAGAAAGCAATGTTAGAAGAGTATGAATCTTTGATGAAGATGAGAACTTGGAAACTAGTAAGTCTACCAAAAGAAGAAAAAACTTTGACTTGTCGGTGGGTTTTATGCCAAAAACAAGATGGGTGATACAAGGCCAGGCTAGTTGCAAGAGGGTTTGAGCAAGAACAAGGAATCCATTATACTGAGACCTTCAGTCCTGTTGCCAAACATGCATCCTTTCGACTGATACTCAGCATTTCAGCTTCCGATGGAATGCATCTGATGACGTTTGATGTGAAGGCAGCATTTTTACATGGATCTTTGGATGAGAAGATTTATATGTATCAACCGGTAGGCTTTGATGATGGCTCAGGTAGAGTTTGTGAGTTGCTCAAGAGTATATATGGACTTAAACAGTCATCGAAAAATTGGAATGTGAAGTTCACAAACTACCTAAGGAAATTAAATTTTGTTTGTTGTGACGATGATCCTTGTATTTATTATAATGGTGACAGAAGCATTATAATTGCACTTTTGTAGATGATGGTGCTATTATAGGAAAAGAAAAACATAAAATGATAGATATACTAGATAAACTTAACAAAGAATTTGAAATTACATATAATTCTGGGTCAGACAACAAATTAACTTACCTTGGCATGGAAATTGAAATTAGACATAAGGAAATTTTTGTAAGCCAACATCATTACACTGAAAAGATATTGAAAAGACTTAGAATGGAAGATTCAAATCAAAAGTCAACTCCAATGGAAATAGGTATGTTAACCGAAGAACAACATTTTCATAATGATCAGCCACTCGATAAATCTGTCCCATATCGTGAGGCAATAGGCAGTTTACTTTACTTAGCTACAGTATCTAGGCCAGATATCAGCTTTGCAGTAAACTACCTAAGTAGATATTCAAACAATCCCATGGTACGGCACTGGAATATGGTAAAACATGTATTTCGATACTTGAAAGGTGCACTGTAAACTTTGGAATAAGTTTCAATGGAGATTCTGAACTCATTGCTTATTCAGATTCAGATTTTGGAGGAGACATTGTCTCAAGACAGTCAACTACTGGAGTAATTATTATGAGAGGCGGTCCTATTGTATGGTTCACCCAAAAGCAGGGACTTGTTGCTACATCAACTGCAGAGGCAGAATTTCGAGCTGCTGTTTCATCGCTTGATGAAATTTGCTGGATAAAGAGACTTGGTATCGAACTTAGATATTTCAAGGATATTCCTACAAGGCTCTGTATAAATAATCAATCTGCAATTTTAATGTTACAAAATACTACAGAAGGCAAAATAACAAAAGGGAAGAAGCACATTGACATTCCTAGAAAATTTATACAACAACACATTGGAAATACTGTTTTTTTGGACAAAGTAAGCAGCTTGGGTTTCGTTGTCCATGACGTGTCCGTTACTTAACTAAATATCACTATAATATTGACGACTCGGAACACAAAGTTTTTTATAAGTAAAAACGTAAAGTTTTACCTTACAGCCTAAACCGGCTTTCACCTATAGAAGGCTTCATCAGAGGCTGTCGTTAGTAGCGCTGCTCGTCTTGTTGTTGGCGACGAGAAAGTGTTTCGAAAGATTGAAGCTGTGTGTGTGTGGTGAGATGTGTTCGAATAATGCGTGCGATTTGAATTGTGTCTGTTCGTTTAGGATGTCGTTTTTATTTGTTTTTGTGTGTTTGTATATTTCTAATTGTTCTAGAGTGTCTAGTTTTCGGCCTTTTGTGTGTACGTGTAGTATGTTCATGTTATTGTCGATGTTTTTATATGTGTGGTTTGCTTCAATGAGGTGGTTTGCGAAGGTAGATTCTGTAGTGGTGTGGAGTGCTTTTGTGTGTTCAATGTATCTCTGTTTGAAGCTACGTCCTGTCTGGCCTATGTAGAATTTACTGCAATTTGAACAATTTAGTTTATATACACCGGGTAGATCGAATTTGTTTTGTGCTTTGGGCATGCGTTTTGATAGTGTGTGTTCTGTTTTGTTAGTAGTTTTATAAGCGATTCTGTATCCTGCTTTTTTGAATTTGTGGGCAATTTTTTTCTGTTTGTTTGTTGATGTATGTTAGTGTTATGAATTTGTTGTTTTCTGTCTTTGTCTGTTGTTTGTTTTGTGTTTTGTGTAGGAGTTTACTGACTATTGTTCTGTCATAACTGTTAGATTCTGCTAGATATTTTATCGTGTTTAGTTCGTCTTTGTAGTCTATTTCATCTAAGGGGATGTTGTTAAGTCTATGTATCATGGTTCTAAAAGCAGCTAGTTTGTGTTGTATTGGGTGATTGGAGGTGTTGTGTATTAGTGTGTCAGTTGTAGTTGGTTTTCTGTATATACTGAATTTGTGCCTGTGTTCTAGTTTTGTGATGGAGAGGTCTAAGAAGTTTATGGTATTGTTGTGTTCGTATTCGGCAGTGAAGGTTATGTTTTTATGTATTTTGTTTATGTGCGTTAGTAACTGTTCACATTGTCTTTTGTTACGAACAATACACCAATTACCAACCAATTACCAATTACCAACCAATTACCACCAATTACGTAGATTACAGGGGGTTATAAAGTAAGAACGCTATAAAGACAGAAGAAAAATGTTTTTAAAAATATCCCTGATAGATGTATGCAAGAGTGACTTCTCTCTGTTCCTGACTGAATATGAATTTCTCTGCACATCGTGTTGTAAAATAGGGAGCTCTAAAAAAAATAAAAGGTTCATTATCATTAACAGCATCTGCAGAAGACAGGAGAAAGTTTGTTTGAATTTTCTGGTATCGTTTATTTTACCATATAACGTAAGATATCATCTCTATTGTTTCATAGGTTTAGAAATATATTAATATTTATTAATTTATTAAGTAACTCTTATGAGCATGCAGGATGTCATGAGCATTGCTTCTTTGCCATAAGCTTGCTGGATCAGTTTTTCAGATCCAGCTTGCTGGAAATGTCTCAGATCCAGTTTTGCCAAGTTTGATGCAGAATTTAATGTTAGCTCTCTGCTCTAGTATGTAGTTCATTTTTAAGTCTCATATGTCCCCCTGCATGTGGTCACAAAAAGAAATTGTGTAACACTCTCAGTGTCCATCCTCAGAATGATACCACTCCTCTGCATACTGACTAAAACAAGGCACTGTTGACAACTGCTGCATGCACAATCCCATGCTGCCGTCTGTTTTCATACTGCAGAACTAGTATAAGAGCTTCTGATATCATCTCATATATAAATTCATTTACCCCGCTGTATATTATTAATAATTCATTTCTATAATGCACATAAAAAGTAAAGTCTTTTAGCTCAGTGTGGTTTAGATATTCATATTATATTGTACATGAAAAACCCTAAAGAAGTTTAGCATTTCATATCTAATGTGGTAAGTAGAAAATAAATGAAAACAATGAACAAAAACAGTAAAGTACAGTTATTTTGAAAGTTTCGTGATTTAAAACAACAAATAAAAACGTTTGGTACGCAATATTCTGAGTTGCTTTATTTGGCAAGTTACTGTTGTAATTTGTGTTTCATGTTTCAATAAACATTGCATTCAACCAAGCTTAATAGTGATCCGAACATGAAGGTCAAAAAACATATAAATAAAACAATGCATATAATAAAACCAAGCACTGAGAAGATGTGGTTTCAGACTTCAGTGCTTGATAAAAGTCAAGGAAGACCAGTTTAAGTCAAGATAATTGTACCAATTAATTGTAATCAACAGTTACTTTTTGGACAAGGTTTTAATAGTAACGTAATGAATCCAGACATTTAAGCAGATACTGATTATGAATACAGGAAAATAGGAGGCCATGACGAAATACAATGCTTTATGGAAAGTAAGTCAATGATAAATCAGCTTCAAAAGTGTTAGCAATATGAGTCAGTATGCTGGAAATGTTATGATGATTATCATGAAATAATTGACGAACATAAGCAAAGGAATGACGGAAGGTAAGATAAGAACAAAGAAAAAATCTACAGGGTATGTAAATACTAAAACAAGAAAATTTATAGGAAGATGTTAAAATTTTAAGAGAACACATAAACAAGAAGAAAAATCTTGGAGGATGACAATAACACTTGAAAATGTGCTTGTGGTTTGACAAGAAAGAAAGAGAGGGAATTACAGGGTGATATAAAATTGGAAAGTTTAAAAACAATTCTAGAAAATGTCATCGTCTGTTTGAAGTACATCTCTGATAAAATGTTACATGTAAAAAACAACACACAAGAACCAAAGGCCCTAAAAGAATGTATAAAGTGTGTGCATGCATGCGTGCGTGCGTGCGTGCGTGCGTGCGTGCGTGCGTGCGTGCGTGCGTGCGTGTGTGTGTGTGTGTGTGTGTGTGTGTGTGTGTGTGTGTGTGTTTGTGTGTGTGTGTGTGTGATAAAGCATGTATAGATTCATGCTAACAGAAAAAAATCCATATTATAATTATAAAAAATGATGTGGAAGATGAAATTGTGGTGCAGCAAGTTAAGGGTGGGCTACACAGACGTTAACGGAAAGGAATTGACATGGGATGAGGAAAGAGATGTAGTGATTATTCAGGTTGTTAATTGTAAGGACTTTAGAAAACATACATGGTAAGGTATATGTTATGTAATGACTAATTCCACACTAACTATAACACAAGAACACTTCACCGCACTTCAATAATTTGACACTCGATCCGCGCTAAGCGAAATCGCTCAACACAACTGACTTGACAACGCCAGATGCTCTGTTTTTATAGGTCGCGCAGAGGTTCAGAATAGTTTTCCCTCCTTACTGAAAGCCAGCTAATGCGTATTTCAAGTGTGCTCTTTAAGAATGTGGCACATACTTGAACGCAGCCTTGACTGAGGCTACACCTGCTGGACTAGGAGGAGACAGGTGGAAGGACGCACTCAGTTGTTCGAGAATGTTCTCGTTATGCTGCCCCCTCCTTAAGACTGTTTGTCCCGAACTGACAAACCATCTCAAAAGGAATACTTGGCCAGGTGATTTACATAGCTGGTCTACTTGCAAAGGATAATTCTCTGGCTCTTCGAATTCAGTCTCGTGTGATCCGAACATCAAGTTCCCAGGAATACGAGTCTTCCACTGAACCACTAGTTTTGCTGGAATCACTCCCATTCCATCATGTACTGATGACCTATAAGCCATTAGCTGATCCAAGACTGATTGGTTTTTGCCAGCAACCTCTTGCAAAACTTCATCTTCAGCAACTTTTCCCCCGGGCGCTTCCGTTAACTCAGGAACAAGCAAGAGCCTTTCCTCATCGCTCACAGTTGGCTTTCCAATCACTTCTTGTGTTGTTACACACATTGAATGGGAAGAATTCCTCTTGACCACACCTGTTGACTTCTTCTTTGGCCAATTCCACTCGCTTGAGCGAATGTTTGGTGGACCCTGTCATTTTAGCCATGCAAAACTTTATCTTCTTTTGGTCAACAGGGCACTTCAATTCAGGACATTCTCTCTTAGGTCCACAATGGATCTGTAGGCATTTATAATGTCCGTACCAAGAATTACTTCATTGACAATGTCTGCAACGAGCATTGGGTGGCTAAACTCAAGGAGACCCAGGCATACACCTTACCTAACACTTTGGCAGGGGCTTCCAGTTACTGTCTGTGTTGTACAAGAGGTAAATTGAGGCTGGCGGTTGTTGACTAAGTCAGAGTGCACAATGGACACTGTAGTCCCTGTGTCAACAGTAAATGCTACAAGTTTGTCTTTAATTAATCCTTTGTCAATCAGGTTACCCATGGTTTTATGAAGCGTGGAGACTGTGTGCAGTTCCATATCTTTACATCTTCAATTGGTGCATTCACTCTCTTCTCTCCAATTTTTTGTCTGCCAGCAATCTGCTTGAAGATGGCCACTTTTCCCACAATTTTAACACTTATGTCTTTTGTCTTTATCCTTTGGTTCGAAAGATCATTGTGGTGCTACTGACTTCTTAAACTCAGTGGCTACTGACTTCTTGAATCGTCTCTTTATGCCAGCTGCTATGATGATACTGTGGTATTGGATCCATTTGGCTACAACGTGATGGCATAATTTGATTAATGTAGGTCGCCGACTTGGCAGGTTCAGAACGGAGAGCATGATCAAATGCGTCTGAGCTGTTCTGATGCTGTTCCATTCTTAACACTTGTAATTGACAATCTCTGATACTGTCAATAAACACAATATGATCAATCCACGTTCGGAAGTCCTCTGATTCGTCAGGATAAGCCAGTCTCATCAATCCGTTGACATTTGCTTCAAACTCCTGGAGGGTTTTCCCGGAACGCTGTTGCCTCACTTTAAGTTGTTCGCAGTACACTCCACACAAATGCTGGTCACAATTCCAGAGCTTTTGTTAATTTGGCATAGATGTTCTGGCTGTCAGATAGCACTATCTGTATTAGCTCTGCAGGAGGTCCTTTTAAAGCAATAATGAGTGAAAGGCACTACTCTTCTTCTGTCCATTTATTTAAGCGAATGGCAGCTTCAAATTGGCAATGATAAGTTGCCCAGTGAGTGCTTCCTACAAACGTTGGTGCCTTTGCTAAAACTAGCCCTAGTACAGTTAATAGGGTTTTATTGATTTCTGTGATATTTTGAATCTTCTTCAGCATTTACTAATGGCATTTCTTCATCAACTATTTCTTTCAAATGTTCGACTTCCTTTTTAATTTATTTTATTGCATTTGTAAAAGAATCTTTTAAACTTGACGTACTTGTTTAATAGTTGTCACAGATTTTTCTTTTCAGATATTCTGTCAACTTGTTTGTTCAGCTCACTACATAACAGGACTAATTTTGCAGTGGTTTCCTTTTGTACAAACACCTTAATGTTGTCTGCTTGATGACTAAATTCTTATTTTTGCTGTCTCTCTAGTGTTTCTTTTTCATGCTTACGTTTTTCTTTTAGTCGTTCTTCCAGTGCTTTCTGTCTCTTCTCTTTCCTATCTGCATTTCTCATCCTGTTGTTTTTCTGCTTCTTCCACCTCTTGTCAGCATCTTTTCTCTGCTTCTTCTGGCTCCTGTCGGCGTCATTCCTCGATCTGCAGTAGCATTGCTTGGAATGATTTTACCATCTGACTGGTATCCATTCTTTTTTTTCCACTTACCACTCACACTATTCTTCTACGAAGTCTGCTGTTTCCACTGTTACAACATCTCACTGTATGTCATATGGTACAGTGGAAAACAAAATTACAAACACCAATTAAATCACTAATAACCAACTTAATTATCACAGTTAATAGTTTTAAATCAACAAGTTATTCAACAAGATTATACTCATACAATAATTCAAGTTAAATTTGTCCACACACAATACTAATGTCAACTATTAGAATTCCATACTAACTATAACACAAGAACACTTCGCCGCACTTCAATAAATTGCCATTCAATCCGTGCTAAGCGAAATCGCTCAACACAACTGACTTGACAACGCCAGATGCTCATTTATAGGTGTCGCGCAGAGGTCCAGAATAGCTTTCCCTCCTTACTGAAAACCAGCTAATGCGTATTTCAAGCGTGCTCTTTAGGAATCTGGAACACACTTGGACGCAGCCTTGACTGAGGCTACACCTGCTTGACTAGGGGGGGACGGGTGGAAGGACCCACTTGGTTGTTCGAGAATGTTCTAGTTACAATATGTCTTATTGGACTGAAAGACCATAAAATGAGACATTTGTTATAAAAATTATGTGCATCAAAAATAGATATGTAGACCACATATTTTAGAAATTAAATTGGTTCCCATATTACAAATAGATGTTGGAATTTTAGATGCAGAAATTATGAATAGAGTCAGTTTCTACAGGGATCACAGGTTGTTAAGAAATGTGTCAAGAGTGTGGAGTAACAGGTACAGACCAACAGTTCAAAAACCAAGAAAATAAAGTTGTTTAAAGAAAGTAATATGAGCTCACCTACAAAAATGTTTTAGCTGTAGCTAGAAGGAAGTTTAGAGGAACTATTCACAACCAACTTAGATGTCTAAAAGTGTTAATAACATAAAGAAAATAAAAAAGACATCAGTGTAATTGTTACTTCGAGCATTTCAAATGGCTATTAAACTTTCATAAGGCACTAATTGAAAACAGAAACTGTTTTTGGTCAAACTACAGTCATTATAAGGCAAGGGCAAATTGTCAGATTTAAATACATTTTGTAAGAAAGAAATTTGCATATATATTCATATACACAGTCAAAATAGAATCAAGAGCATGTTGGAGACATATTCAACTAGGCCGATAAGCAGTTCACTAATAGAAAAATGGATTTTAACTTTAAATGACTCAGAAGGCAAACATAGAAAAAGACTTCTTGCGAACATAAATGTAGCAAGATTTCCATCATAAAATTGTAATCAAGGAAGCAATCAATTTTTGTTCAATTACAAGCATATCAGCTGCATATACTGCTTAGATTATGCCATACGAAATTAAAAATATAATAAGATATAAGAATTGTAAGATTTCAGGTACAGATACCATCCATAGGAGATTAGCAAAACAGATTTTACAAATGTTTTTACCACATTTAAGAGAATTATTCAACTGAACACTCTCACATAAAACTGTTCTGACACAGTAATTATCTTGCATTCTAAATAGCTGTTATTGAAGCACTGATAATAATACACATGTCTCCAGGGGCAGATCCAGCAAGCAATTGGTGGGGGGGGGGGGGAGTTGACTTGGAGGGATGTGAAAAGTTGGACCAATCTTTAATGGTCTAAAGTATAAATGATAGAAATGAGTGAAGATAAAAAATACAGTGTTACTATCAGCACAACAAGCTTATTAACGTAAAAGTATAAAATCATATCTGTATTTGTCAGTTCATTGTTCTTTTAATAATGTTCACTTTAAGTTTAAAGTACACACTACACATGTAAGTTATATATCAAACAAAAATTAACATACCAGCAAGGTACAGTTACAATTTAAAGTAAACACATGAACCTACATAACGTGATATGAATTTTGTATCATATTCACTATCACAAAACCATTCTGCAGTGACAAGACAACGAAATAAATTTCGTCTGATGTGACCATTTGAGGGGGGATTTCCCCCATTTTCCCTCCAGTCGATCCGCGCCTGACTGTTCAATGCCTCTCAACTTACAAAACTATTTTCTAAGATTATATGTTGCTGAATAATTAATAAATGAAATAAATTACAACTTAGTGAATAAGAAGGATTCCACAGTGGGTTCTGTGTTTCGTGACAATTTATAGGAAAGAAATCAAGATTTACAAAAAGTAGGAGAGTATCAGAAGAGCTATTTTTCTTTTGTTGAATATTACAAAGCATTTAACTCAGTAAGCATATCTATGTTAGAAACTTCAAGAATACAAATAGTAGAGCTTACATGCGTACATATAGTGTGTAGTAGGATTGAAGTTACTTATGGCCCATTGTACACCTCAAGTTAAAACTAATAGAATGTGTTGGAATGAAGTGGAATTAAACAAGGTGTGCCAGGTAGCCCACACTTATTGAATAGACTACTGTAACAGATATTTCAAATTCTTAATTAGGGGAGGAGTGGAACTACTTAAATATCAGTGGAACTATATTAACCAATCTAAATTTCAGAATGACTTAGTACCCTTTCTTTCCATCTGTGGTAGAATTGAAACAGTGTTTAAACAACGTAATGAAAAAAGTAAAAATGGTGACTTTAGCATAAACTAGAGTAAAACAAAAATTATGTAATATTTATCTTGAAACTTCTGAGATAAAAAACAAATAATTTATTATTTCATACTATAATATAAAACAAGTTGTGTGTGTGTGTGTGTGTGTGTGTGTGTGTGTGTGTGTGTGTGTGTGTGTGTGTGTGTGTGTGTGTGTGTGTGTGTGTGTGTGTGTGTGTGTGTGTGTGTGTGTGTGTGTGTGTGTGTGTGTGTGTGTGTGTGTGTGTGTGTGTGTGTGTGTGTGTGTGTGTGTGTGTGTGTGTGTGTGTGTGTGTGTGAAAGCAAAGATTATTAATACTAGTAAAGAAAATTGGTACAAAAAATATGTTTTAAGTGTATGTTAAAAATATCAAGATTGAAAAGTATAATATAAAATGTTTACATAGTAATAACATTGACTGGGAGGATTAAAACTATCATTTTATGATAACAACTAGCGAATTAAGAGGGACCTCCCCCCCTAAAAGGCATAAATAAAAAAAGAAATGTAAAACCTTTTTTAAAATTTCCTGGTAAATATAGTCATATAAATCAAATTAAATAATTAAAATAATTAGTTATTTAATGACAAACATTTTTAATTGTGGTATACTATAGACGCCTTGCAATTTTGAAATCATTTTGTGTAAACATTGCTAGCTGCTTGGTGGTTGAAAGATGGTTCAAATTTGTATACTAATTTTTAAGGTTATGTCCTCTTGGCAGGTAGGAAAGAGGTAGCTTCTGAATGTTTATTCAGCCTTCAGTGTATCCAACTCAATTTACAATATTTACACCAGTAATTTATTCCACAGCAACTTACAAAATTTGTATGTAAACAGTTGTTTACTTGCTATTTGAATCTCATCTCAATCTGTCTATTGTTGTAAACTATTTTTTTAATGCATATTTAATAATATTTGGCATTCTTTAATTTAGTACTTTAGTACTATTTCAAAAACAAAACAGTTAAAATCTTGAAACATATATAAGGAGCTTTCCTTACATCCATAAACTAAAGACTGAATGTGAGGTTGGAACATGGTTCACAAGGTCTTCATAGTCTCGACAGGTGAGCTTATTTGATACTAACAAAATTGGCAGGCAGTCATATTTGTGCACCTTGTAGCACATTTTAAAATGTTTATTTTAATGGCATCTAGTGGCTTGTTTATAAAAATCTTATTAATTTCTGATGCAAAACAAGAGGAAAAATTTAATTCCATTTGCTGAAAATATTTTACAAACACGTACTCACTATGGGAAAGTTTTAAAAAATTTGTGCAAAATGTTTAACACTATCAGCATTTCAGAAGACAGGAGAAAGTTTGTTCCAATTTTCTGGTATAATTTATTTTACCATGTAATGTCAAGTGTCATTTATATTGTTTAATAGGTTTGTTATAAATCTGTTAATGTAACTCTTATGTTTTCACAATTACCTTCTTGATTACAAGACAGACAGCAAATAACTAGTTCTGTTTCTTATATGTTCACAAAAATCTAAAACCCCCATAGAATGAAATCCTGGCTGCACCCCTGATAAATAGGTCTACTTTGATCACAAATGAAACTGGTTAAAAGTCTTTGTTTTCATTTTGTAGTTTTCATTGTTACAGCTTTCTGTATTGGCAAAATGTTTTAATACAAATTAAAACTATTATTATCTAAAATTGTTCATCATTAGTTATAATTCTTATTCATACAATTGTAATTATATATTTTATAAAAAACATTTTTTTCTATTAAAAAATAAAATTGTAAATGAACTTGTGTTAAGTGCAGAATATCTTTTAATAAAGTATCCCCATTAGGAAAAGTATATGCCAGTGTAGTAGCTGTCATTATCATACACATTGCACATATATACAAGAGTTTTATGTTTCTCTTCATTTCAGGGAAAACTGTCCGAAGTATGGGCTAGAGTTACAAAGGGTGCAATAGCAGAAAACATTATGAACCTGACAAAATTGAGTGAAAGTCAGCGTATTCCTACAGATTGTCTGAAGTGTCCAACACTTTGGATTGCTCTAGCATCACTGTGTGTACTTGATAATGACCATGTAGAAAGACTTTCTTCTACAGAATGGAGGGGTTCTACAGATGGAAATCCTCCACCACCCAGGGTACTGTAGACATTAGTGTAAATTAATATAAACCATAATGTCTGAATTTAAACATAGTATAGTATAGAAACAAATACATTATTAGCTTCGTACATATTTATATAAGCAGTATATGACAAAAAAAATGTTTACCTATAGGGCATAAAAAAATGACTTCTTTGTTTCATACTGTACAATAGAACTGAACAGTTTCTGACTGTTATCTTTCAGGACTGTTATCTTTATTAATTGATGACTCGGGCACTTGGTGAAACATATTAATACAAAGGTTTTTTTAAAAAATATATAAACACTTGGTATGTTTCACAGTTTTTTTTATTTAACTCTGACAGCTGTTTCGACTTCTTAAGCCATTCTCAAAGAGGTGAGGTGAGTGAACACTAAACAGAGGCTGCAGGCTAAGGGTGGTTGACATCTGTTTAGGGCGTGTATCGGAACACATGTGAGGCATGAAGATGGGGAGGCGGGTTGCAGGAGCTAAGGGAAGGTCAAATGTCTGTAAAAACTAAATATAATCTGAATCCAAAATATAAAATTAACTAAACTAAATAACAGATTTTAATAAAGGGGATACACAGAATTTAGTTTGTTCCTTTGTTAAATTTTTATAATTTTTTATTACTTTTTTAATTTCCAGAATTTCTAACAAATCAATTTTTTTACCTTTTTGTATGTTGTGGAGTAGTGTTATGTTTCGTATAAATAACTATAAATTGTGACCACTAAACATATAATATTAGTCTTATATTAAAATGAACAATTTCAGTATTCACTAAATATACATGCATTATATTTGTATGTAGTAGTTCTGTATTGACCACATACAGGTCTTAATGATGACAGATTTCGAACCTCAAAAAGAAAGTTTCAAAATGTAAACGCAAATGTTTAAAATTGTGTCTAATTAGTGATCAAACCCTGCAAAACCATTGAAAATGGGAAATTTTCAAAAAATACATTTCTGTCTACTTTCCTGTATTATTATAAATTTTGACTATGTAAAGAAAGATATAGGATCAAACTACATTTCCTGGTGTATTGGCTCTACAATTTTTAAAATTCTTATGTATAGTTTTGCATTTAGAAAAATCAAATTAACAGTTAGAAAATTAAATAGAGTATAGTGAAATTTATTTTGGTATTCAGAAAGTCAGATGGTTTTGCTCTACCGATATGATTTTATTTAATGCACGACTAATTGAGCTTTGATAGTTACTGTAAAGAATATTTTACTTATAAACCTAGTGCTGTCATGTTTTATGATAAACACATAGGTCATAAAGGTGTAATAAAACATGTGTAAATATCTGACCGTATAATATTAAAAAATTAAAAATAATTTAAACTTCTTAAATTGCATAGTTCCACAATTATCAAAAGTCAACTTCCATACATGTTTATAATATTATGGAGTATGATATTTACACATTCAGTAGCACAGATTGCAACCATTAACCTGAAAAAAATTAACAAGAATATAATAGGAAAATGACATGACTGTATATCTGTTGTACTTTACCTTATTCTTAAACACAAACCAAATGAATTACATTGAGTAGTGGAACAGTCTTCCTTATATTTTATAAGATTGTATTCATAAATTTTGTTATTAGCCAACATGTGGAAATCATGACGATGGAGAAACTAATGCCATAATTCAGTGCAATGTATGTGGGAACTTGTGTGCAGATTGCGACAGATTCTTACACCTTCATCGCAGAATGCGAATGCATCACAGACAGGTACAGTTCAATATATCCTACATCTACCATCAGCTGTAGCAAAGTAGTGCTAGCACTAATTTATAGAGAATATGTACAACACTTATAAGATTGTGTATTTACTGATTGATTACTAAACTTGAATATGTATTTTACACTTTTATCAGTGGTGGCTTGTGCATAAGGTTCAATGGTTCAGTGAACCCCCTAAATAATTTCAATATGTTTAAGGATTTGTTGAGACAGTGGTTTCTTATTTAAATAACGAGATTTGTGAAATTAATCTTGTTGACTGAACAATAATCGATTCACATAATAGGCGAATTGCTTACCACTACTGCTCGAGTTGCAAATCATTAGAGGGGAAATCATTATATCCTAAATTACACTCAACTGTTGCTAATCTAGAGTGTTAGCGACAGAGATTAATAGTTCCAACAAGGGCCGAACTACCCCAACCAGGAATGTCAACATTTTCATAATACCACCATTCGCCATTATTATGATTTTTAGCACATGATTTGTCCATGTCATGATTTGTATAACCTCCAAAGTGGTTGCTAGTGTCTTTGTGTGTTCAGTGTTCAGGTATTTCTTATATTTGTGTTCAGTTCATTGATTTGATAAAATGAATAGTGTTCAATCTATTTACAAAACAAATTTTTCTTCTCTCTCTATTGAAGATAAATGCAAAGTTAAGGAACTCGGTTTTAAATACAGTGGAGCCTTGAAAATTCGGATCAATTGGGACCGGACCCCATCGGGATTTTCAATTTGTCAGGATTTTCAAAATATACTTTGAACTGCTAAAATTTTATGTCAAAAATGTTATAATCCATATTTTATGCTTTCTTAATAGATGGTGTATTGAAATCAGGTGCTTAAAAAGTAAAAAAGAACAGTTTTAAATTCACAGCTAACTCTCGCGTGCGTACACAATAGCGCTGTTTTAGTGATATAACACTTTAATGACCTGTAAACTTAATTTTTCTTCTCAGGGGACCAAGACTATTTTTCAACTGCATCAGCCTTGTAATCAAGTAAAATATAGTAATCACTCATTCATTTTCATTTCTGAGTCTAACAATATAAGAAAACAAAGCGGTCACAGCGGGTTGATATAACGTTTGCCTGAATGGACCACGGCGGGCATATATGACCACTTCATTTGTGTCAGTGACTAGTGGCACCTATCCTACCCAAGCTCCTGAAGGAATATTGTAACCCTCGGTTTCAATTTTATTTATGAATAATACTGTAGACTCCCACTTACCTTTAACTTTAGATCTGGCCGGATCTCCAAGTGGGGACGAACCCCGTTCGTACGGCGAACTTGACAGCACATCAAATGAAATAAGGTTTTTGAATTAATTTAATTACCAAAATTTATCATTTGAAAGATACTGGTTTTTATTTTTATGATAGTTAAACATCTTAGACATGTATAAAATCAGAAAAAAATTGTTATTCTCTCCACTGGTTTTTTAAATTTTGAATTACAGCCTTAGAAATATATAATGATTAATACAAAAACATAATAACTACCTTACCTTCTATATAGTACACACAAACATAAACAGCCCAGCTTTGCTCACTCACACATCCACACCTGCATTATTTAAAACCCCTTGACCTTTTATTGCCCCAAAACCCTTAAACCTTTGTCGAAATATTATTCGCCGACAACGTGGTTCTCGTGCGCACTCATGGTTACTCCTTTTAATTGATATTGGTGTCCGAAATTTAACTTAACATGTTCTCCACTGTATTATCGACCGCAGTCACGTATTTTCAACTGTTATTTCACTTTACTACTGGTACATTTTGAAAATTTTTAAAAGAGATAACCCCTTAGGGTTGTACCGGCCAGTACTGTTTGTGACGAACTGCGAGAACGGCGTAGCATGCGCGGTTGACTTGATTGAGTCTCTCGTGGTGGAAACCAAAGCCCTATAATTGTTCGCCGCAGCTTCATCCCATTCAACTCATGCTGTTGGTGTTGTGTTAGTTGTATTCGGATATCGGTTAGGCACTGGCTAACGTCACGATATGGGCATGACTTAATTCTTATATCCGTCGCCTTAGTCAAGGAGGCGACCAGAAAATGTGCTCTTCACCATCTTTGCGGTTTTACAAGTAGCGTCACCCCGCGCGTATGCCTGTGTCATGCATACGAGCGCATGGTCACACACAAACAAAGTTCTTGGAAATGAAGGCTTGGTGAATTCTTCGTTACCGATTGCACAACGTGATACTGCGTTGCCTTTGTTACAAGCTGTTCTTAAAACTCAACACGTGGTCTAGTCACCGTTGAAATAAAATTTACACATATTTTTATAAATCCCCGAAAATGTAAATAAATAAAAATACCCACAAATTTGGCCCGTTACAATACCCCCTTAATGAGAGGTCTTCTGTCAAAACAGAGGAAATCTCATTGATAAAACCCCTAAGAGGACCGGTGAGGAACTGGTGCCAACAACCCCCTTTTGTTCTTACACTTCCTGGGTATACGACCCCCCTGGCTCGGCAACTATGGACGCATCTGAACGAGATCACTGGACTTCTCTGTGCGAGATCCCAACACCGAAAAATTGAACAGACACGCACCACAGCGCACCTTACCTTCTATCATGCTACCCCAAAATCCTAAATCCCTGGCTTAGATCATGCCAGATCCTCCACCGATATGTTTCCCCTTTTTCTGCAAACTGGGCTGCCTTTAGCAGATACTGGGCTCACGCACACACTTACATTACATACTGAAAAAATTGAAAGATTCTTTGAAAATTTATTTAAATTACAACTCATTAGCTGTTTTCATTGAAAATCACAACACAAATTTTGCATCTATACTGAATTATTCTCTTCATTCGTTTTTTTGTTGTTAAAAAATTAAATCAATTGAACATTTCTTAAAATTAGGAGCATCCTTAACCTACCATGTGATTACACCTATACTCTAACAATACAATTCAATAAAATAATTCAATAATAATAAACACGGTTAGTACACAAATAATAAAATAATCAAAGTTTAAAAATATCCGTTAGCTGGCAGGCGCAAAATCAAAAAAAAATTTTTTTTTCCCATAAAAATATTTCCAACAAAAAATTTTAAATTCAAAAAATTTAAATTTCTTAAAATATTTTCTTTCCATATTGAAATCATGTAAAGTTTGTTCAAATTGATTAAAAACAAAAGTTGGATTAACTTCCTTGCTAAACATGCCTAGTATATAACCTCACCCATCAGCTGATCAAAACTGGGTCAAGTTAAGAACCTTGACCTACATACGTTATATGCAAGTTCTATCTGAAAATACATTTAACATCTGTAAAATTCTATCTTGAAACACCAATACATAGTAGAATAAAACATTTAAAATAATAAAATATTATTATAAATAACACTCAAATTGACATTTAAATTATTCAACATAAACACTTTATAACTTTACATTTCCAAATTCTATCAAAATTCTGTCACTGGTTTCAATCAAATTTTATATTCAACTATAACTTTCTTCATTTAACAATCTCATTCTACATTACTTTGGGTGATTTAATTATTTATTTTAGCTTGATATGCCACTTGGCATATATTCATATAATATCTTTCTCACTTTGACTCTAATACTCACTAACAACTGTAACTATCAGGACACCCATCTCTATCAAAATATCTATCACACAATCTCTAAACCCAACTTACCATTAAACTCAAATCGCCATCTTCTCTCGATATATATAAAAAAATACTCTCTGACCCTTTGTACTTAGGATAAGGGTTCCCCCCCCCCAAAAGCTCATTCCCTTAATCTGGTCCCTGGATTCTACCTAAGGCAACCCCTTCCCGCCAAATCGGTCCCTTCCCGTCCCAACCCTTTTGTTGCGGACTCCCACATTACACTATCCCCTCTTACAAAATTGCCATCCCCAAATCTCACTCTAATTACTTCACTTCAGCTACAACAAAATAACATCATTTATAAACATCAATATATCAATCATTACTCTACACATATTCCCCATAACTACTATGTCAACATCTATACTTTTCAAATTCTATTACATTATCTCACAACAACATTACATTAATTCAAAACAATATTCCTCTCTCTACTACCACTTTAACTTTGACTTGGACTGATCTATATGTCCCAACAAAATCTTCATCACCCAAAAACTATCTTTTTTTTGCTTTCACAAATTATTACTTTATTTCTCACTTTATCAAATTACTTTTCTCATTATTTTAAATAGCATCTGTAATACATTGAAACATTACATTTTCCATTAATTACTTTGATCATCAATAAACAATTTAACAGTGACGTTTTACTACCGATCAGCTGATCTTCCTAACAAATTGAAAACACATTTCAAAATTATACACATTACATGAAATACATATGGTTATCAATCCTTACATCTACCATCATTGTTTCCCCTTTTTCTGACTCTGGTAATTTATGTTAACCGCCTGCCAGTCGGTTTAGTTATTTGCTTAGTTTCAAAATTACACAAATTATATAAACCACATATTTTTATCAATTCTTATATCTAACACAATAAAATAATACATTGAACACAATAAAATATAGAATGAACACAGCATACTGAATGTATGAAACCCTATTTATCAAAGCAGAATACAAGCGTTTAATTAGAGCAAAATTAGAGTTAGCATTTTTAATTTACAAATTTTAAGCACGTTGCTCATCTGAGCAACCCCCTGATCCACACACACTATTGTAGTTTATGTTAGACTGTAGCGCCTATTTGCTTTCACAAAGACTGCATATTCGGAGGAATTGGACATCTCCGTGTCTTTGCTTCGGCTTGACATTTCAAGGATTGTGGATATCTACATATCCTTGTTTTATATTGAAACGCCCTTAAGACGGGTCTACCACCTGGCTATGCTGTCCCCACGTGGACAGAGTGGCAGCCGCTGTTCCATAGTTCCTGGATTTCCCCTAATGTCACCCCCCATTTAATTTCTATTATCAACCAATTTCAAGTCAGCTATGGTCAAGGGACTTGATGTGGCCATAGCTGACTGCTAGCCAAAACCACGATTAGTGCTGGTAAGGCAGTAATCGCCCGAAAAGTCGGGGAAATCTAACTTTCATTTCAATGCCTGTTCTACATCATCTTTGTTATGTACGGCACGAGCGTCTATCAGGGTACAAATTAAATTTGTACGAAAAAGGTGTGCCGCACATTTTCGCCATGTTGGCCTCCGATGGAGGTAACACTCTCTGTTACCCCCAACCCATTACACTATCTACTGGGGCACAGGCCACCCCAGCGATAGCGCCTTAATAACTAAATAATAAAAATTTCTATATAAAACATTGTAATATGACATTGTCATTAATCATTAATCATTTAACTCATTCATCCCCTTAAAATTTTCAAATTTATTATTACTAATTATTATATATCATCTTTCAGTTATTATTAAATTTTTTAATTATCATTTCACACAATTATTTCAAATCATCTCATTATTGAATTAAAATCTTTTCATCTAAGTTACACCTGTAAACATTTTTATTATACTTGATTCGTACTATAAAATTTGTATACTTACAGTCCACTTAAACTGACATACACAAAATATATACACCATACACCAATACTTTCACGTAACCTCTGAAACATTTAACAAAATGTTAGTTTGAATCAAAACACTAACACTTAATTACCAAATTCACAAATCTCGTAAAAATAATTTAAATTCATTAGAAAATTTAATTATACAACATTTAAATCAATCAGAATATTTAAAACATCTCAAATTATTTTAATTAAATCAATTACTGAAAATACAAGTTCCATTGCTATCAACACAATTACAATTCTCCAATTACTGTTTTCAAAATTAACATAGTTATTTATTTAAATTGCAAAATATTATTATTATTATTTCAACAATTACCTGCATACACATTGTTTATTCAACATTCTACAATACACACAAATAAATTCTCTACATTTGTATTTACAAATCTTTCTCCTTATTTATTCAGTTATACCACACTTCAATGTCCAAGGTTGCGAGGTCAAAAACCATAAAACAAAATATTTATATAATAATATATATATACTTTCACTTATGAACTTACTTTTGTCACTTCCCAAACATTTCGAGATGTTGTTTCTCTTCTTCAGTGGGTTTAGTACTAACTGTCGATTACAGAATAACCGTTACGGAATGGAGTGTGTGGTGGGGGTTGATGGTGGGAAGGGATTGGCGCTGAGGTTCGAATTATGTGTGTGGATTAGTGTGTCAAATAGTGTATGCGATTTGTAATGTATCTGTTCATTTAATATGTTGTTTGGTTGACCTTTTATTGCCCCAAAACCCTTAAACCTTTGTCGAAATATTACCCGCCGACAATGTGGTTCTCGTGCGCACTCATGGTTACTCCTTTTAATTGATATTGGTGTCCAAAATTTAACTTAACATGTTCTCCACTGTATTATCGACCGCGGTCACGTATTTTCAGCTGTTATTTCACTTTACTACTGGTACATTTTGAAAATTTTTGAAAGAGATAACCCCTTAGGGTTGTACCGGCCGGTACTGTTAGTGACGAACTGCGAGAACGGCATAGCATGCGCGGTTGACTTGATTGAGTCTCTCATGGTGGAAACCAAAGCCCTATAATTGTTCGCCGCAGCTTCATCCCATTCAACTCATGCTGTTGGTGTTGTGTTAGTTGTATTCGGATATCGGTTAGGCACTGGCTAACGCCACGATATGGGCATGACTTAATTCTTATATCCGTCGCCTTAGTCAAGGAGGCGACCAGAAAATGTGCTCTTCACCATCTTTGCGGTTTTACAAGTAGTGTCACCCCGCGCGTATGCCTGTGTCATGCATACGAGCGCACGGTCACACACAAACAAAGTTCTTGGAAATGAAGGCTTGGTGAATTCTTCGTTACCGATTGCACAACGTGATACTGCGTCGCCTTTGTTACAAGCTGTTCTTAAAACTCAACACGTGGTCTAGTCACCGTTGAAATAAAATTTACACATATTTTTATAAATCCCGAAAATGTAAATAAATAAAAATACCCACAAATTTGTCCCGTTACAATATGCAGTGAATAATATTTGATTATGCATAGCTTTCTGTATGAGTGTTTGATGTTTGCCTGACGGTTAGCCTTTTGGAAAACGATAAGTGGCGGATGCCACTCGATATCGTTATGTAATATCAGTAACATGGAAGTCTATTGACAACAAACTGATTCACACTGTAGTGAAAAAAAAAGAAATAATACAGTCATTTCCTCTTTTTCACATCATGTTTCCTTTCAGTACACAAATATAATTTCCATCGTGTTTCCTTTTTTCGCTTTTTGAATGTTGCCATGTTCACTTTGTGGTGCAAGAAAAAGTGTTCACTTAGTCGTGAAATATGTAGGTCTATCGCTGCAGTTATTAGATCACAGTTCAAAATTGTCAGACGTTTTTCTTCATTATATTTCGTTGTTTCCGTAGTTTTGATTTTATGAAACAAACTGACAAATTAATCTTTGTGTACTCAAAGTCTGATATACGCGTATGTGGCATTCAGAAAAGGAAATCGCCTTTAATTTCAAACGAAGCTATTACCTTACTTGTGACTTTTAAAACTTATAAAGACATGACGTGATCATTATACTTAAAGATATAAAGACATGACCATTGTACTACAGACATTTATAATGAGAGACAAAGAAAATAATATTCAGAAACAAAAAACTTACTTTTTGTATACAGAATCATGAGCCGCCACTGACTTTTATATGTATATGTGTACTTACACATACTATTTTTATGTATGTCTGTCAAATAAGATATTTAAAAGATCAAATAATATAGCTATCATGGGAAAGCTATGCTTTCATGATTTTGTTATAAGAAATAAACATCTTTGAAGTTTCATAGTAAATTTCTCATTTATTATGGCATATTTGTAAATATTCTTTAAAATTTCATGTATTTGAAGTTACTACTTAGAATTCAAAAATTATAATTTTCTTTAATAGCTTTATTTCCAAAATAGCTGTGTAATTTTAATTGTGACTGTTAGTTATGTAAAGTATTGTTCCAAGATGATATTCCAGTTATCTTGATTTTAAATCATGCTTTGAAATTTTTTTTATTGTATTTTAAAGTAAAATAGTTTTCAATAATTTCATATTAAAAACATGTAACTACATGTGAATACAGTAAATAGTGAAAAAGGTTGTTTTGTTATAAATTAGACTTATTTATTCATTTAACCTCAATTAACTTGTAAATTATTATAATGTATATAAAGACAAATTGTATTTTATGTATATTGTATATGTAATTGTATGTATATTGTATATAAAATTAGTATTGTATATTATTTGTAAATAAATATACACATTAATATCCTAGCTAGAGACTGTAATGTTATCAGGACATTCTAATTATTTGCTTTAGAATTATTATGTGCTCCAAGTAAAGTACATATTTACTTTATTTAACTACATTAAAACATCATTTTTATTCAATTTTTTGATAGTAACAAGTCAGTTGTTGAAATTTATGTGAAGTAATAAAATATTGAAAAGTGCATTTAAAAATTTCCTGAATTCAACATAAATATCTACTTTAATTACCATACCGTATTTACACAACCACTAAAAGACTAAAGTAACCATAATACCATAATTTCTTACAAATGTTAACAGGCAATAAAATGTTCACAGTTGTGTTGATACATTTTTATATTATAAGTAATATTCATGAATGACACCAATTGCTAAAGTAGTGTTTTTTTATACTAATACTAATTTATATAATATTCAAACCTTCGTATCTGTTGTTAGCTGATACGCTTTAAATGTTAATATACTTTTTTACATGACTTCAAAAATTTATTAAAATTAAAGGTGTGCAAAGAAGAAGAGGAGGCAATCAAAGTGGATTTACATGAAGGATGTGGACGAATAAAATTGTTTTGGGCTCTTCTTCTTGCTGATTCTTGTACTTTAAAAGCAATGGTAGAATTTCGGGAAGGGACTCGTACTAATACAAAAGTCAGTGGAATAGTGTCTGGTGTCTGTCGATTCTGTGGTGCAACAGGAAGCTCTGGTCTTCTAGCAATTGGAAATATATGTGCAGATCAAGAATGTCAAGTATGTTTAATTAATTTGTTTTCTTATTCAGAAATAATTCTGGTGTTAATATTACATTTTTACTTAATGTGCTTAAAAACAGTGGCATAGCATAAATGTTTATAATGAGAATGTCAAGATTTTGAGGTGGTATGGAATATGGCTCAGATGTAAACCCTTCAGGTTTGTTTTACCTTGCAGAAGAAATTATCATTGTGTAATAATTAATGTTTTGTAGACTGATGTTTCATTGATTTTTAATGAGGTTGCTTATGTGAGATATACTCTTTTTACACCATTCTGAGTCATTTGCCCCAAATAAGATGCAATCATAGTAAAGAATGTTGCTTCTTTTAGCACATCCATCCAACTGAGCAAACTTTGTTATAACATGAAATCTTAAATGCCCATGTTTGATGTTTGCTTACTTTTTAAATTGATACAGTAGACACTAATCTTTTGATTTTAGTTGGTATCATAGCTTCTTTGTTAAATTACACAGAATATTAGTCCTCATACAAAAATTTTGTCTGAATCTGACAATCTTTCACCAGTCGTTTTGAATACTTTGTGACACGTACTCTTAAAACACATACTGCACACTTGTTAAAACTATACACTAAAGACTAAAGCAACATTACAGAAAACGGGTAAGTTAATTTTGTGTAAACTGTTAGTACAGAGTAACATATATGGCTGTCACTAAGTTTTGTGTAAGTGCTCTCATTTTACGTAAATGGCAAGGGAAATTTATTTTGCTGAGGATATTACAAATTAGCAATGAAGCAAATCAGCTGGGGAAAGACTAAAATAAACATAACACTACCATTACACAAAGACCTCAAGGCTGTGATACAAGTATCTTGACATCTGAATTGAAGTAATATCTTTAAAAAATATTTCCTTCTTTAACACTTTGATGCCGTGATGCCGGGCCCTTAACATAGTGGTCCTTCACCCATATTGGGCCATTTTTGCATATATTTAAAATGTTGTACCTTCTAAACTATATGGTAGAAATGTTTGCTACCTATTGCAACATTACAAGTATTATAAAATGAATACACTTCTGACTATGTACCCAACGCAACTATATAGTGCAGAACACTGGCTAGGTCATAGGATTTTTGTGTTTGTTGCATTACATATATGGGGTTGCACAATAAACATAATTTTAAAAAGAGGAGTGAGATGTTGATGACATGACATAATTAATTAAATCATAGTAAAAGAATCAATCAACGGTTTGTTAAATATTGCAAAGTAAAAATAATCGAGTGTTAAAATTTGAAACTAGAAAATTCAAAAATATTCTCTTTTGTAAAGTAATGCTCTGAAAACATAACATATCTTTGCTATTCAGCACACATTAACAACATATAGTCTTAAATATCTAAACATATATGATAAACAAATAATAAAATTCTTTTATATTGTTTGGGTGTCTGACTTTGAATCATTATTAAAAATTTGAACTCATAGCAACTCATCTATAAAAATAATAACTTTACCAAATAAAAATTGAGTGGTTGCTATTAATATTTTAATGATAAATAATATTTACTTTAAGAATATTTATGATTTATAATGACACACCCAAATTACTAAACTACTGTTTAATTACTAAAATTAAATAGAATACAATTATTATTTTAACACTAACTTAAAATTACCTCTTTTCCTCTGAATATTTACACTATTTACATTTAAGTCTTTACATTACTTTATCTCATATTCTGTTATTTATGACTTCTTTGTTTAACCCAAAAATATAATTGTTCATTTATCACCTGTGTATTGTTGAAGTTACTGTTGTGTGTGTGTGTGTGTGCGCGCGCGCGCGCGTGCGCATCTCCTGAATGATGACAATGACGATGATGATGATGATGCTGACGCTTCCTTGGTAGTCTATAGCCTGTTGTTCTGTGCTCCTCCATCAATTGTGGTGTATTGCAGATGATGATGATGATGATGATGTTCAAGTCGATTAGCAGACGGACATAGTGACCTCGTGTAAAGATTTCTTGAGTCTGATTCTCATCCAAAATTGCCAGAGGTATTTATAGTAGAAGGCAAACTGACATGTCAGATATTGTTTCTGACATGTTAAATTTTGCCAATTCGTGTGTAGCGTCCTTTTTTAACTGATCACTTTTTAGTCTGTTTTCACGATCATGTGAACTTGATCTTTAGGCAAGTGGTTGCAATCTCTTCATAATTTTTCACTCATCATTTACATATAACACACTCGTTAATTACTACCTAATTGTAGTCATTAACTTTAATCTGTATGACATCTTTATTATTGGACTTTTCTGCAATAATGTTGCATCACCATACGCGTTTAAATGTCCTTATTTCTAAGGCTAGGTACACACGGGCGTAGCGTCGACGCGGCATTACCGCTCGGCCAACGTTGAGCGGTAGTTCACATGAGCGGTGGTAGAGCACCGTCAACGCGGCGTTGCTATCCCCTCCACAGCATCAAGTCCGCTCCCATCAGTCACAATTCTTCAAGTGCAATGGAGTTAGAATTGTATCAAAAGAAGAAGGTGGCATTTGCATATGTTGTTAATAGATACTTAATGAAAAAAATAGGCTGTTTTGGGTACATCCATTGGTTAGTGCTAGGCTTTTGAAAGGTGCATTCACGTCCCTATTCACTGATTTGTGCAACGATGAAGACAAATTTTTCAGCTACTTTCGAATGAGTAGAAGATCATTTGATGAACTCTCCAGCAGAATCGGAGATGTGATACGTTGCCGAGACACAAACATGAGACTTGCAGTCAATCCGGTGGAAATGTGTGCTGTAACACTGAGGTAAGTGCAATTTCACATTGTTTCTTCTTCCCTACAATATGCATATCTGTGCAAAATTATTAACTGTGCAAAATCTTTACTCGAACAAACAAAGTTAAAAAATTATTTTATATATTACGTTATTTTGTTATATTTCTCACGCCCATGTAATCTTGGGTTGTGCCAATCATTTTATAAACTTGCACGGATAACTTTAAATAGTGCTACTTTTATACATCATGTGTGGATTATAGCTAGAAATATCCATAAATTTACTGCAAACATAGTTAATACTTGTATAACTGATCATCATATGATAAGTTTAATTGTAGGTTTAAAAAATTGTACCCAAAAAATGTACATAAAAAACAATACACAGAGAAATAATTTTTAAATAAATAATTTCAGATATGGCAGAATAATGACTGCTCTCCTATTTTAGCCGTAATTCATGCTCATATTGGCTTTCCACTAATTCCTTCTGTAATTAATGGCTTACAGGCCTTCTGTAATTGTCCTTCACATTCTTCCATTTTCCCTAAAACAGGAAAACAATTCAATCTCATTTTACGAAAATAATATTATTACATTAAGTTTTAAAGTTACATTAACACTACTAATGATAAATTACACGAGTTTTGTCTGATTTTAGATACCTTGGGAGTGGATGCACGATTAAAGAATTACACTATTCGTATAGGATCGGCTATTCAACTCTTTGTCAAATAATAAGAAAAACATGCTCGGCTATTTGGACAGTTCTACAAGATGAATGCTTTCCACTGTTCATAGAGGATATATGGAACGAAATATCTATGATGTTTCAACAGGAAGCAAATTTTCCAAACTGGTAGAGGGCGATTGATGGAAAGCACATCCGCATTTTGAAACCAGAAGACAGCGGATCGTTGTATTTTAACTATAAACACTATTTTTGAATCGTATTATTGGCAGTTGCTGATGCAAAATATAGATTTCTGTATGTAGATGTTGGTTCTTACGGCAAGGATTCTGATAGTTTCATATTTCAGAACTCTAGTCTCAACCGCAAGCTACAAAATAATGAGCTAAATATACCGAACGGTAATCCACTTTTCGGAACACATCACCCAGTCATGCCTTATGTTTTTGTTGGTGACGAGGCATTTTCCTTGTCGCAGCATGTATTACGCCCGTATAGTGGCAAATATCTGGCTCATAAGAAAAGAATATTCAACTTCCGATTATCCCGAGCTAGAAGGTATGTCGAATGTTCTTTTGGAATTTTAAGCAACAAGTGGAGAATATTGCACAGACCCCTCAATGGAAACCTTGATTTAGCTTTAAGTATAGTCAAAGCTTGCTGCAGCCTACATAATTTTACGCTAAATAGGGACGGTTATAAATTTGAAGATACTTTAACTATTGAGGGATTGCAAAACAGCAGGGAAAGGCCAGAAATTACACAAGGAGGAAACACCTTGAATGTAATGAGAAATACTTGGGCTGACTACTTTATAAGTGAAATAGGGAGATTTCTTCAAATTGTGGTTCAAATACGGCACAAATTTTTAACCACGCTGCTCTTTTGGCGTGTTTATCATGATACTTTTCACACTTCACGTCCCAAATTTCCCTGTATTTCTTCACTTCTTCGATCAAAAGTACTATGTCCAATGATTCAGCCATGGATAAGAAAAATAAAACGAAAGAGAGTACATCACAGAAAACCAAAATCGTCTGTGTCGACGCCCGTGTGTAGTCGTTCAATGCGGCCAATGTACTAGCACACCGCTCTCAACGGCGCGTCAATGCCGCGTTGCAGCAGTCCCAGCGGTGACAAAAACCAACGCAGAGCCAACGCTAGTCAACGCCGCGTTAACGCCCGACCGTGTGTACTAGCTGATCTTATTCTATGTACTGTTGAACCGCCGGGCGGTAACGCCGCGTCGAAGCTACGCCCGTGTGTACCTAGCCTAATGGTGTTTTTTGAGTTGTGATATGTCTTTGGTAACAGGTAAAAAACATATTTATTAATTAATTTTAATCATGTTAATAATAAAATCCAACAATTCATACATCTCCCCTTCATAGTACAATGCAGATTTCTGCTGGTTCACACACACAGACAACCATACAGTAACTTAACACTGTCGGGCAGGTGGACACTTTAGACAGGCTCTCGCCTGCACACACCTGTATTTTCATGCACTAAATTTTTAAAACTATTCGTCATACTCTCTTTACAATAATTATTTACAAAATACTGCGCTGGGTAAATATGCAAATATATGTATTGTTGCACTATATTTTTATGAAAATGTATGCATGGGCGTATCCAGCTCAAAACGGAAGGGGGGCAGTTTTCGAAAATCAACCTCTTTGATGGCGGGGGGAAGGTCCCTAGTGCCATACTATATAATAAACAATACATAATAAACAATAACATAAGGAAGAATAACATTTATTAAAAAAATGTTTTTAAACAATAGTTTTTAAGGATTAGTTACAAATTTTCTAACTACAGCTCCTTGTTCCTTTTTTGCGAAAACTCGTTGACGATGAATGCTTAGCATGGCTAAGCATTTAACTTATTTTTACCAATACTTATTCTTAACCATGTTTTAATAAACAATAATAAAAGGAAGAACACCATTTATTAAAAGAAATTAATTCTTGAAAAATAGCTTGCGAGGATTAGTTGCAAATTTTCGAATTACTGCTTCCATTAATCGCTCCTTGTTTACTAAAACCCATTCACAGTGAATGCTTAGCATGGCTAATCCATTTAATCTATTTTCACCAATAGTACTTCTTAGCCATGTTTTAATTCGGCGAAGAGAACTGAATGAACGCTCTATAGTGCTTGTTGTGCAGGGCTGTGAGAGCAATATCAGTAGCGCCTTTCTAATGGCCGGGAAAAACAATTCGCTCTTTTTTAAAACTTCAATGATGTCTGGTGCTTCTTGTACCTCATTCCACATTTTAAACCACAATTCCCTTTCTCCGTTGATGCCTTCCAAATTGTAAAATGTTGCACAAGATGAAGTACTTTCTTTCCATTCCTCCAATGAAGCATCTCTCATGTTACTCGGATAGAAATGTGTCAATGAAAATGCAGGCAATTTGTCTGAAGAAAATCTAACTTCTAAAGATGATATGATGGAATCCAAGTAAGGAATTATTAGAGACCTTCTCCAAAATTCGCATAGATTTTTGGCAGGAGGATTAACTCTATGCTTTTGTCGGCCAGAAACGCGAGGGGCGGTTATATCAATTCAGATGCTTTGCAATGTCATATGCTTCTTCAAAACATCATCTGTGATGCTCTCTGCATCTTTCTGATGATCTCTTAGCATGTCGAGAATAGTTTGAATGTGCTGGTTGGCTTTGACTATGTCAAGTGTCTTCAATTGAAGTGTATTTGCTATGGGTTGCAGTATAGCGGAATACTTCACAATTAATGCTACTGAGGCAATAAATGAAGATCTGCACGCTGATGCATGCATTTGATATGCTTTATTTCTGGTTGCTACATTTCCCTCTTCAGCTAATGTCTCTAATGCTTCAACAATATTGACGAAGTTATCCTTAAAAACATGAATGCTCTTGTACTTTTCTGACCATCTAGTCTCACACAATTTAGGAATGTTTGCAATAAGCTTGCGTCGTAAAACGGACTCGCAAAAAAATATGATTATCTCCTTGATAGTTCCAATGCAGTTTCGAATTTCTGGGATAAGGTTTAAGTCATTCACGACCAGGTTTAGCTTTTGCGAGGAGCAATGGAAGTATAAGGCTTTTTTGTACTTTTGCCTCAAGATTGCCTGCACACCCCCTTCTTTGCCATACATGGTGGAACATCCGTCGAAACCTAATCCCACACACTTATCAGGGTCTAGATTTAAGTTTGTAACTAACTCATCAATAGCTTTGGCAATACTTCTGGCATTAAGTCCTTCAAGCTCTACAAAGCCTAAAAATTCCTCTTTGATTTTGTTGGCCTTTTCATCAAAGAAACGTAATCCAATAGACAGCTGTTCTTTTCCAGAAATATCTGCGGTTTCGTCAGCTAGAATGCTGTAAGCGCAAGCTTCTTTAACCCTTGTGATGATTTGTTCCCTGATTATAGCACCACAGAGATCAATTATTTCATTTTGGATGATAGGTGATCGGTATTACACGTTTTTTGGTCCATGCTCAAAATGGTGTTTTATTTGTGAATCACCTGCTTCGATGCGTAAGCAGTATAAGTCTACAAGTACGCCTTCATCCAGATTTTTGCCTCTGAGAAGTAAATCATGTGTGCCGGAAAAAATGACACAGGAAACAATTGAGGATAGTACTTGTTTGTTTTCTTCCACTAATTTTTGTGAATACTGGTGAATTAGGATGTCCACTGGAATGGTCTCCATGAATGATTTTGCAGATTCCATTGCAGCCTGGTGTCCTTTGCTCTGTACATGTGCTTTGCAATGATCGTGCACGTCCTTATACTTAGTGAAGGGTCTGATTATGAAAGAACCCCAACCGCCTCTCACCATGCTGGCTGATGGCGGAAACAACACACAATATTTACAGAAAGCACCTTTCAGTCGCTTTGAGTAAGTTAACCATGGTGAATATGTTTCCAGCCAGTGGTGATTGAATTTCCTCTTGAGATGTTTGGCATCTGCCGCAAAATCGTAATTCTTCGAAGGTACCCATCCATTTTCCAGAAGATGTTTTTTCTTAACAACCGGCATAGTGGTAGCCAAGCCGATGAATTTTTCAATATCATCTTCATGACAACCATCAGAAAGCCCCGCAGTCGCAGGGTCGGAAGCAGAGGGTGGTTTTACTTCCTTGTCCTCATCGCTGCTGGTACTGGTACTTTTCTTTCGTTTTAAATTCACTGAAAAAAAAATATTTTTTTACCAAACGTTTGTATGGTCGCGGCATAAGACCAAGGTATAGTGAGTATACCATTCCATCCCTTCCTATACAGTATTTAAAGCGCGGTTAAAGTTCATGTGTGGAATCAGGCGTAACTAAAGTTGATAGATAAGGGACAGGTAGTTAAGTCTACCAAGGTACTTTGGGAGTGGGAGGGTAGCTATACCTTTGGCAATTTTTCCCATCATATTATTAGCACTGTCTTGTAAATTTTCATATAGAATAATTTAACAATTACTGTACCTTTGGCAACTTTTGCTATCACATTATCAATTTTTAAAAATTACTATACCTTTGGCAATTTTTCCCATCATATTATCAATTTTTACTTCCATATTTAATAATTCTATATGAAAATATACAAGACAGTATAGTATAATTTAACTTTCAGTTGACTTTTGACTTCCATATTTAATAATTCTATATGAAAATATACAAGACAGTATAGTATAATTTAACTTTCAGTTGACCTTTTGATCCCCGCCCACTGTTAACATTGTTTTTGATTTCACATTTAGGGCATTAATGGTGGGCGAGGATCGAAAGATCAACTGAAGCTCTGAAGAAATGGTTCGGTCATAAACCGAGCACCGAGCACTCGTTGGCTTGTCTTCCTGCTCCCGGTATATCATGATGGTGACAAGACCATGAAACTTAAATTATACTATACAGCCATTCCACGCCAAAGTGAGCCTAAAAGCTAAATTCAAAAGAAAACAACCTAATTATAACTGCATGATATTTTCAATTTTTAGTTAGCTTTATTCATATTATGACTTTTATGTATAAAATGATTATAACATGTAGCTAATATGCGATAAGTATAATTACCTAAGATCTAAGATTTAATCATTCACACAAGTTTTTCCCGTGAGGACTGGATGTCGCACCTGCAATGGTGTTTCAAATTATTTTTTCGATAATATAAATAGAATCAAGAAATTATTTTTGTGTGTCACTTTTTATCTAGAAATATATTACTTGGTAACAAAATAAAGTATATATTACTTCCATATTCCTTAAGGAAATGGAAGTATGGTGATGGCAAAAAAAATCGTGTTCGAGATTATTGCAGATTCTGATTGTACTACACTCAAAACATGAAAAAAGTCGTTTTACTTCCATATTCCTTAAGGAATGGAAGTATGGTGATGGCAAAAAAAATCGTGTTCGAGATTATTGCAGATTCTGATTCTACTACACTCAAAACATGAAAAAAGTCGTTTTCCGAAAAGTGTCTGTGTGTGTGTCTGTCTGTGTGTCTGTCTGTAGATTTTTTTCTATGGCAAACGATAACTGCCGCAAATTCAAACAGAATCAAATAATGTTTCGCATACAGCCCTGAATTGTAGAGTTCTCCATCTCAAGACCTATTGTTTTTGGTGAAGATCGGTTAAGGGAAAGGGGTAGTTTACCTGTAACGTTTTATGTTTTAACAAGGGTATTTCCTATGGCAAACGATAACAGCCGCAAATTCAAACAGAATCAAAAGAGTATTTGCATACAGCCCTAAATTGTAGAGTTCTCAAGACCTATTGTTTTTGGTGAAGATCGGTTAAGGGAAAAGGGTAGTTTACCTACAACGTTTTTTTAACAAGGGTATTTTCTATGGCAAACGATAACAGCCGCAAGTTCAAACAGAATCAAATAATTTTTTGCATACAGCCCTGATTTGTAGAGTACTCGCGACCTATTGTTTTTGGTGAAGATCGGTTGAGGGAAAGGGGTAGTTTACCTGCAACGGTTTTTTTTTATCAAGGGAATTTTTTTTTTTTGGCAAACGATAACAGCCGCAAATTCAAACAGAATCAAATAATGTTTCGCATACAGCCCTGAATTGTAGAGTTCTCCATCTCAAGACCTATTGTTTTTGGTGAAGATCGGTTAAGGGAAAGGGGTAGTTTACCTGTAACGTTTTATGTTTTAACAAGGGTATTTCCTATGGCAAACGATAACAGCCGCAAATTCAAACAGAATCAAAAGAGTATTTGCATACAGCCCTAAATTGTAGAGTTCTCAAGACCTATTGTTTTTGGTGAAGATCGGTTAAGGGAAAAGGGTAGTTTACCTACAACGTTTTTTTAACAAGGGTATTTTCTATGGCAAACGATAACAGCCGCAAGTTCAAACAGAATCAAATAATTTTCTGCATACAGCCCTGATTTGTAGAGTACTCAAGACCTATTGTTTTTGGTGAAGATCGGTTAAGGGGAAGGGGTAGTTTACCTGCAACGTTTTTTTATCAAGCGTATTTTCTATGGCAAACGATAACAGCCGCAAATTCAAACAGAATCAAATAATTTTTTGTATACGTCCCTGAATTGTAGAGGTCTCAAGGACTTTCGATTTTGGTGAAGATTGGTTAAGGGGAAGGGGTAGTTTACCTGCAACCTTTTACGTTTTAACAAGAGTAAAGTACTTGAAAATTTATTTAAACTTTTTGAAACAATGGTAATTGTTAAAAATAAAATAATTTTGTTGCCAGGCAATAAAATTAAAATTTTTTCATTTTAATGTAATATAATATTTTTCATTTAATACGGCAATAAAAAGGCAGGCAAGACACAAACACACACACACACACAATTCACGTTATTTCTGGCCTCACTCATGTTTATTTTCTTACGTTTCCACGCTTTTTAAATTGAAAGTGCCGAAACCCACACCACATAACGCGTGCAAGCCGAAAAAATGGACATCAATTTGCTTACTGGCGAAGCTAGTAGTTAATGAATGGGTAGGCAAAAATCTTATCTTAAATTTTTTTTAAGGAATCACTAAAAGGATGGTGGGTCAAATCAGACGCTGAGGTAGAGTTTGCTGTAACCGAATGGTTCCACAAACAGCCGTAAGAATTTTACTAGCAGGGAATCTACAGGTTAGCGCAACAGTGGAACTCATGTCTTAATGTTATTGGAGACTTCTTTTAAAATCGTTGAATAAAAAATGCTTTACAGCTCTGTACGTGTGTCTATTGAACAATCCTTGTATTAGTCATACACAATAATACAACTGATTGAACTTCAAATTTTTAAACTTGATTAGTTTCTATATATATGTTTAATGTTACAAATAATTCAAATAACAATCTTGATCATCTGTTAGTTCAGCGGAATAACAGTGACACTTTTAATAACCTCATAAAATAAACACTTAGAAACAACACAGGCGCTTTAACTTAACTGTTTGGACCACAAAAGTGAGGCATGCCTCAACGCTCTATGTGTACAGCGCGGGACAATCCCCCCTCCCTACACTTCCCTATCACACCACAACATTGCTTACATACGATGTATACAAAAAACGCTGAGGCAAATTTGCTTTAAACGAACTATGCCGAATCTCACCTGTCACCATCTAGCGGTCGCTCAATAAAGCACGTTCCGGTTTAATAAATTTGACAGTCGCAGTAACAATGTATAATCTTTACGTTATGTAGTTCATACGTATTTATAATTTTTATTCTACAGAATTTTTTAGGATAGGCATTGCCTCAATTGCCTCCATGTAACTTCGCCACTGAGATATATGTGTACAACGTTATCGGCAACAAAGAAGTAGTTTTTGTTAAAATTCCTTCCCGGGATATTTGGCCGTAGTCCAATGTTTTCTGCAAAACCAGACATTTCTGCAATGCCATCGACTTCCATCATCAGTGAAAATCGAGTGCGATAACGTGAGGTGGTATATGTTAGTGACCACAGTACTGTGGTTAAGGCTGAAGCAGTAAGTAGAAAGAAGTAGTTTCTATGGTAATATTTCATTTCGAAAATGATTTTAATTATAATTCTTAGAATATGGAAGTCATGTATGGTTCTCCATACCGATATTTTCAAAAAGTGTCTGTGTGTGTGTCTGTCTGTGTGTAGATTTTTTTTCTATGGCAAAACGATAACAGCCGCAAATTCAAACAGAATCAAATAATTTTTTGCATACAGCCCTGATTTGTAGAGTATTCACGACCTATTGTTTTTTGGTGAAGATCGGTTGAGGGAAAGGGGTAGTTTACCTGCAACGGTTTTTTTTTATCAAGGGAAATTTTTTTTTTGACAAACGATAACAGCCGCAAATTCAAACAGAATCAGATAATGTTTCGCATACAGCCCTGAATTGTAGAGTTCTCAAGATCTATTGCTTTTGGTGAAGATCGGTTAAGGGAAAGGGGTAGTTTACCTGCAACATTTTATGTTTTAACAAGGGTATTTTCTATGGCAAACGATAACAGCCGCAAATTCAAACAGAATCAAAAGATTATTTGCATACAGCCCTAAATTGTAGAGTTCTCAAGACCTATTGTTTTTGGTGAAGATCGGTTAATGGAAAGGGGTAGTTTACCTGTAACGTTTTTTTTAACAAGGGTATTTTCTATGGCAAACGATAACAGCCGTAAATTCAAACAGAATCAAATATTTTTTTGCATCCAGCCCTGATTTGTAGAGTACTCAAGACCTATTGTTTTTGGTGAAGATCGGTTAATGGAAAGGGGTAGTTAACCTGCAACGTTTTTTTATCAAGCGTATTTTCTATGGCAAACGATAACAGCCGCAAATTCAAACAGAATCAAATAATTTTTTGCATACGTCCCTGAATTGTAGAGATCTCAAGGATTTTCGATTTTGGTGAAGATCGGTTAAGGGGAAGGGGTAGTTTACCTGCAACCTTTTACGTTTTAACAACAGTAAAGTACTTGAAAATTTATTTAAACTTTTTGAAACAATGGTAATTGTTAAAAATAAAATAATTTTGTTGCCAGGCAATAAAATTATAATTTTTTCATTTTATTGTAAATTATGTATGAGTTAATATACGAGGTGTGTTTATAAAAAGACCAAACTTTTTGAGTAACACATCAATCCGCACAAACGACGCGCCACGACTTTGCGCACCTAGCGATAGTTTTTGACAACAAACTACCACTTATTGTGTTCCGCTATTAGCAGTAGTCTTTGAGGTATATCACATTGAGTGGGGACGTGCACACGCTGGCCGGCGGATTAGTGACAAAGCGATTAAGAAAGACCGCGAGAACAACGTGTGCGTATGAAATTTTGCAGCAAAACTAGGTTAAAACTTTTCAGAGACATTCTGGTTTTCAATTAAGCATACGCGGAAGCCTGCGTGAGGCGAGCGATTAGTTTAAGAATTTTTAAAGAGGGAAAAACAATGGTCGGTGCAGATCAAAGCGATATCGAAGATCATGGGAAGAGAGCTCATGATGTGGTAATTGTAAATCATCGTTTAAATGCCGATACTTTCTGACAGAATCCATTTAAGATCGTAAAATTAAATTTTGATAGAAAAATTTAAATGTATCATATCACTGAAAAATTCTTACTGTGTTTGTTGACGACGATCAGAAAGAGACCCGTTTTGAAATCGGTCAACAACTGCGTACCAATGCAAATGGTAATGAAAACTTTGGAAGACAATGGAAATAGCTCTGTAAAGATTTTACGAAGTCAGCAGCAAAATTTTATACACACACGTTGTGTTAAGATCTTCATTCTCACTTCGTTATAAATCCGCCGGACGGTGTGCGCCCATGCCCACTACAGCGCGTGTAGCTCGAAGACTGAAGATCGTGACGGAACAGAGAAAACGGCATTCAGGCGTCAAAAACCTGTCGCTAGCAGCACTTAATTCTGCAGCTCGCTCTATGCGCTAGTTGACGTGCTACACAAATAGTTCAGTCTTTTTTTGAACACACCTCGTACATGTATAAAATAATATATCATTCGTGGCAGGTAAGCATATCTCAGTTATGTAATGTTTACGTTTCCATTTTATTATTATGACTACAGCAATAAAAAGGCAGGAAGGCACACACACACACACACACACACACAAAATTCGCGTTATTTCTGGCCTCACTCATGTTTATTTTCTTACATTTGCAAGCTTTTTAAATGGAAAGTGCCGAAACTCACACCAACATAACGCATGCGAGCCGAAAAAATGGACATCAATTTGCTTCCTGTGGATCGCTGGGGAGTGTATCTGCACATGTTTACAGAGGAACGATTCATAGATAGACTTTTCGTCTTTAGGGAATGAACCCTCTGCAAGATGCTGAGGGTCCATGAGTGACTTCGGAGCGCTCCTTCTTTTTCGCGTGTTTGTTCTGTGAAACATACACTGTAGATTCGCAGCTTTACTCTAAGCAACGCTCAATAGGAAATGTTGAAAATTTTAGTCCACGGTGTACCCTCATTCACACAAAACCTGCTCTGATGTTTTAATTACGGACATTGTAATATTAAAACTTTGGAAACTTGAGCACTACTTAATGGAGATCAATCATTAACTTATACAAGCCATTAATTTTATGAATATTTTTTATATATATGTGTGTACAACGTTATCGGCAACAAAGAAGTAGTTTTTGTTAAAATTCCTTCCTGGGATATTTGGCCATAGTCCAATGTTTTCTACAAAACCAGACGTTTCGGCAATGCCATCGACTTCCATCATCAGTGAAAATCGAGTGCGATAACGTGAGGTGGTATATGTTAGTGACCACAGTACTGTGGTTAAGGCTGAAGCAGTAAGTAGAAAGAAGTAGTTTCTATGGTAATATTTCATTTCTAAAATGATTTTAAATTTAAATCTTAGAATATGGAAGTCATGTATGGTTCTCCATACCGATATTTTTTATCTTCTTATATATCACAGAAATGTATATATAGTTAATTATGTAATTAATTACAAAGTTAATTATATAAAAGACAATCAGTGTCAACAGTGTATGCAGTCAACGGTAGAACTTATATCATGTTTATACTACAACAAGAGTGTTTCAATAATATGGTGTAATTAAAGTAAACCATGTTCAGCTGAGAAATAGCTTGTATTCTTCAAGAAACATTAAGACACCTAAGTAACTGATATTTTCCTTGTGTATGGACATTAAATATGTGCAATTTAAGACGTGTTTTATAGAGTACTGATTGTTAAGTAATGCAATGTAATATGCCATATACCACTGAATGGTATTATTGCAATGGCTAATAAGTAAATTTAAGTCAACTAGTATGTGTGTGTTTATTTATTTTTACCCATGCAGTAATAAAAACAAGCAGTAGAGCCATTCCTTCATACATGAATTGCCTCCCATTAACATTTATGTGTTTTGTTCTGTACTTCACATAAATGGTAGATTTTTAAAAACAAAATTGTTATTGTCAAGTGACTGAGTGAATGTATAACAGGGGTGTATCCTGCTTTGACAAGGTGGGTGTGCTGCTTAAAAAATAATCATATCCGTCTACTATGAAACTATTTAATTATCAAGTTTATAAGCTGCATTATTTAGGGACATGCAACAACAAAATAATATTAATAATAATATCCTAAAAGTTAGTTCAGTCAACTTTTCTCCTGTTTACATATCTATTTATAAACAAGTTCTGCTCTTCTTCCTTTACATAAAAACTTCTCAATTACCCTTTCATGAAATGAGTCTTTGAGTCTCAGTCTGTGGAGTATTTCTTTCTCAATAGAAATAATACTTAAACTGCTTAACCTGTCCTCGCTCTGAGTGCTCCTGCAGTAGTTGTGAATGCATTTTAGAGCTGAAAAAGAACGTTCAGCTGAACTTGTGGTACTTGGTATAGTCAGAATTAACTCAGTTAACATGTATACTTCTTTCAATGCAGAAATTAAGTCATTGTTCTTTAGAAACCTGACCAACTCAAAGACATGTAGACCATGAAATTCATCACTGGAATATACCACTAAAAGTTCACTTTTGAGTCTTACAAGATCAAATAATGACTCATACACTGATCCTAAGGACTCCAGAAGGACAGATGGAAAATTTTCCTTGTAAATGGAAAATTTATTAGGTGAGAGGAGATGACAGAATCTCAACTTCGAAACTGAGCCATACCTCACATCTATTTGTTGCACAATATTGTCAATGATTTCACAGAACAATCGACGACAATAGTTGTCCTCAGAGTCCTGACAAATTCTTTTAGTTCTAGGCTCAGCTCCTCTTCTCTCACCTTTAGCTGCTATCCATAGGGCATCAAAACGATTTTGTCTCTCACTTTGCAATTGTTGTACAGTATCAATAACTTTTTGATGACAGTACATTATATCTACAGATTCACTCTGGAGAATATTATACAGTACATCTGTGTATGAAAACAGTTTGGAAAATAAATCCAACAAAAATACGGTTTTGAACTCACTCAAAAAAGAGAGAAAACCTCTTGATTTGACTACTGTATCACTTTCCCATTCACTACAGATTTCCACAATACTTTCAAAAAATTCTATAAGTTGAACACTATATTCTTTGACAGTTTGCACTAACCTTGAAGTAAAATTCCATCTGGTAGGAGCAACTGATGGCAGTTTCCTCTGTACAAATTCTTCCAAAGCAATTGTCCTTTTTGAGGATTTGGAAAAGAACGCTGGAAGCCCACTAAGTGTTTGAAAAAAGATCCTGCAGTCTTTTATATTTGAGAGACATTGTTGAAGAACTAAGTTTAAAACATGGGCATAACAATGTGTAAAGAGAGCCTTTGGGTAAGATTCTAGAACTTTAGCTTAAAGCCTGTTCAAGTGACTGCTCATTACTGCGGCACCATCATACGTCTGCCCTACCAATCTGTCACTGATATTAAACTCTTCCACGAAACTTGTCACATGGTCAAATAGTCCTTCAGCTGTTCTATCTGAACTTATGTCAGTAAATCCAACAAAGCGTTCACAAGCAGCACCATCCTTAACAAACCGGAGCACAGTTGAAAGTTGGGATTTACATGAGATATCAGACGACTCGTCCAGCATGATAGAAGTGAAGGTTGCTGAAGAAACGTCTTCCTTTATTTCGTCTATAATAACATCCTGTATAGCATGGATTATGTCATTTTGTATTGCTGGAGATGTACCTCGAAACACAGTAGCTGTTTTTAGATGGTTGTCTAAAAGAGGATCATATGCTCTGAGTGCCTCAAGAAACTCCAAGTAATTTCCTTTTTCTAATGAGTCGGCTGATTCATCATGGCCTCTCAGAGGAAGTTCCTGCTTTGCAAGATAACAAACAGCATCTATTAATCTCTTCAATATGTCTCGATTTTTTTTAACAAGCTCATTGTGTTTGCTGATATTGTCTTTATGTTGGGAGTCAATTAAAACGTCAATTCTCTGCTTTCCAAACATCTTGCATTTAAGAAATGACTCTACATGAGACTGCGATCTTTCGTGTCGTTGCTGTGCGGAGGATAAATGACTGAGATCGGAAAATCCAGTTTTCGTCCACACACTTTTTTCTTTGGAAAAAAGAATACATGGCCAACAAAATAATTTATTTAATTTCTCACAGCCAGTTAACCATGGAATCGAGTTGAAAGATGATACTGAAAAGTGTCTAGTGTATTCTTCCTTTTTGCCCTTGTGTTTAGTTGTTAAATTAGGCAACGGAGGGCACAGTCTTCCATTTGTAACAATTTTAAGTTTTTCTTTGAAACTTCTACATGAAAATCCATTTTTCAAAATGTCATCAATTGTACAATTATGATTTTCCATGATTTAGAAGCACATCACAAAAACAGAATCACAATTCAACAGAAATTATTCGAAAATCTCAAAGAACTTTAGAAACCATACAACTCTCGGCACGCCTGGTTGGTGTGGTACTGAAGCCGCACTCAAGGCACGCTAACACCGCTGCACCCCCACTTTACCTCTCCGCTCCTGTCTACAAGTCTAGCACGCACTTCTCGCCAGTCAGCTACCTCAGCAATAGCCAATGAGAGGTGCGGCCGCTCCCAGTGCACACATTCCTTGCAATAACACATCTTCATTTGAAACATAAGTAGAGTTTTAAATTATTTATTCACAGCAATAATTTTGACGCGTGCGGCGCACACGTCGCACATATGGAGAATTCGCGCCTGATGTATAATGTATTTACTCTTCCTTTGTTTTGACATTTTGGAATCTAGAAACAGCTGGGATTTGGTTTTTTTGAACTAGAAATTCATTGCTCACATTTATGACGCCCCAACCATAACAACAGATATTTGTTGCCATTTAATATTGCCAATGAATGACATGCTTAAATACAAACAGTCCCCTCCAGAACTCATTTTTTAATTATTAGATTATGAAGTTAATAATATTAATAAAAATATTAATAAGAAAATAAATATTTGAAGCGTGTTAAACATTTACAACTTCTGACTAAATAAATAGTTAATTGCTGTCAAGTTGCCTGCAGGGGACTATGTAGCAGGGGACCAAATTTTGTGGCAGAACTTTGCAACACTATTCTCCTGCGAATACCATAAAGCAGCTGTCAGCTGTCAGTTTTAAAGTCATGAAATCAAATTACAGTGACCATAATTCAAATCAAAAAATTTTTAAGAACACTACATTCATGATATGTATTTTGATTTATTACACAGGAACATGCTCACAATGCATGCAGTAAGATGCATCCATGTGGCCATTTGTGTGGGGGTATTCAAGGAGAAACAGATTGTCTGCCATGCCTGCATGGCTGTACTGGGGACCCTACTCTCAAACAAGATGCTGACGATATGTGTATGATCTGCTTTACTGAAGCACTGTCTTGCGCACCAGCTATTCAGGTTTGAAAACCAAATTTTGTATTTATTGTGTGGGGTAATATTTAATTTAAGTCAAATGATGCAGATATACTACAGTGTAAAATGCCAATGCCAATGAACACATTGAAAGTTTTATTTAATGGTGAAATTTGTATTGTTTAATTTCATGTTGTGTCACATAAAATTATGTTAACAACATTGTATTATAAGTTGACTCTCCTGTTTTGTGCTTATAAACATTTTTGTTTTTACTTTTTCTAATTCCTACTTTCACTTAAGTTGACATATTTAACATTGTGCTCCTTTATTCAGGCAGTCATAACAAAGTGTATATGTAAATTAAATTTAGTTTGGAACCCATAATGAAACTTAGGCATCAATTTGTTGGGCATTTAAAATTTATTTCTGTTAATTAGCACAATTTAATTCACAACATACAACCGTAATGTGTCTTTATGATTTAAGATTAATATATTATTTTTGAGTGTTGTAAGAATATGTATATACTTCTAATATACAATTCGCTTGTATGACAATTACCATCCATATATGTTTGTTTTAATGTTAATATTATTTACACAGACATGTTAAAATACATTGTCATTGTGAAACATGGGATTAGTGTTTGGAAACAAAAGTGATTTGTGCTTGGAACCAATGTAGAACTCTATACATTCAATTATTATCATCTTTCAGAAACATTTTTAAGAAATTAATTTGAGGAAAAATTCACATTATTTAGAGCAAGGTGAACTACAAATTTGTTAAATATAAGGAAATCACTACTGACTCGGAACACAAAGTTTCTGACAAAGCTTATAATAAGCAAAACTTATAAAAAACTGGTTCAGGCTATAAGGTAAAACTTACATTTTTACCCGTAAACAAACTTTGTGTTCTGAGTCAGTAGTGATTTAATTATATTTAGTTAATCAATGGACACATCATGGACACCGAAATTCAAGAATAAAAATTCATGTAATGAAATTCTGTAAACTTGTGTGATTCTCTGCATATCACTAATTATATATATATATATATATATATATATATATATATATATATATATATAATGAACTTCATAAAACAACTTTTGATAATTATGTTACATATGTTGTATTGTATACTTTAAACATTAAAGTATTACGTATATTGGATATACAAAGTTGAAGTTTGAGTAAAGAATGATATGATAAGCAAAGGCAATATATGTAAATCACTAAAATTATTTTTCAGATGGAACTTGGAATCTTGGAATTTAAACTCAATCAAATTTGATGTATTTTACCTAATCCACTACACTTGTACACTACATAAAATTATACACTAATTCTAATTATTTTCTAAAGGACTCTATAATCCAGATTCTATAGGGAGTAGAGTTTGTCACGATAGTGTCAAAAAAACATGTTTACCACCTTTAAAATTAAAAAAGGGTTTTTGATGGTTTGGATGTGTGTGCATATGCTCATGTCATGTGTGTGTGTGTGTGTGTGTGTGTGTGTGTGTGTGTGTGTGTGTGTGTGTGTGTGTGTGTGTGTGTGTGTGTGTGTGTGTTGTAATAAACCTGAATACCGGTGTGTTATATAACTCTGTTTACTTTTTAATTTTTAAAGTTTAAAGTTTATTTTTTGTAAGAAAATTTGATTTAATTGGTTGATTAAATTTATTAATGTTTAATTAATTCCATTAATTAATCGGTGAGTGTCTCTTGACGTGATTAAAGAAAATATTTAGTGTTGATAACTTAGTTCAATTTGTTTTTTCTTCGAAGTTCGTTCAGGTGTGACGTTCTTCTGTCAACTAGGTAATTCTGTGAAGTTGACCTTACTGAAAATACATTTAGTTATATTTACTTACTTGTAGTTGGTCTGGCTGACTTCGTAGTGTTGATGAGATAATCTAATTTTAGATTTAATTATCACAATTCAAATCTCCACTGTCTGTCTTGCCATCCAATGAGAGACGTTCACCTATCCTGAAATGTCCTAGTCTATTGAAATAAGCTGTCTGACTCTAATTTGCTGTATGAAAATTATAGTTTATTTTCTGTTAACATTTCTTTAATAATTTAAAATATCATGAACCGTTCTCGGTTAAAATTTACTTTACATTTGAAATTTGTTTATAAAAAGTTGTCTCAGGGTTGGCAGTACTGATCTACAAACATCAGACTGTATTAACATAATTTTTGGTTAACTATTTTAATTCAAGTGTAGGTTCTTTTAGCCTGCAGAATACCAATAAAGTAACTAGAAAATCTTATTCTACCATTATAGGTAGTCGGAAAGTGATTACAATTCACTTATATCTTAATGCATAACAAATACAATTATAACCATACCTGATTGGGCATTATAGGTTAACTGGTTTAATAGTCAATCGACAATAAATATTAAATGAACGTTAATGAACGATAAAAGAACTCTTTGCAATATTAAAAATGTGAACATAACTAAATAATAGCTCAATGCAGTGTTCTTTAAAGAATCATCTGGGTTATCATACTGGATTCCTTCAAAGGTAATCGTTTAATTGTCATTATATTATGTTGCTTGGTACAACATGCTTTATTCATAATAGAAATAGAAAGAAATATTCAAATAGTAGTAGACTCTTCCTAAAATTAAATAAACACACATAATAATATTTGCTTTTTGTTAACTTTCGTTAATTAATTTCATCAGCTGACAATCCTCAAGTCTTACTAACTATCAGTTTCTTTTATGAATTTGCTAACTGCTATAATTTTTATTGTTCGACTAAGCTTTTCGTCATCACTGACATCATCAGGTCTTAAACAATGTCTATCTACTGTACGTTGAGGCTTTTATACTTTAGGCCCCTCCCCTTATGTCATCGCCCCTCCTATTGGTTCTAGCTGCTGCCGCTCTTCACGGGAACTTTGTCAAAATTTTCTGTTAGGCATTTTTCTAATGTCTGTCAAATTGTTTTAAGAATCTCCCGTTAATTTCTTCGTTCTTGACTTATAATTTTTTGTAACCTTTTACATTTCGTCATTTTTAGTGTGTTATTCTTATTATTTTAATTTATTTTTGTTTATTGTTTAATATATAATAAAATATTTCTTCATTTGTAAAATCCACTTTTATATTCATTAATTTATTTTTATCTTCTTTTTTAACTTTAAGTATTTCTAGTTCTTCTATTAGTTTTCTTTTTTGCGGATTGTTTTCTGTTTTGATTATTTCCATATTTTCATTTGGATTTTTGAATTTATGGCCTGATTCATTGAAATGTCTTGCATATAGTGAGTTCGTTACTCTAACCCCTTCTCCTTTTGCGTGTTCATTCATTCGAATTTTAAATTTTCTTCCAGTTTCGCCCAGATATATCTTATTACATTCCCCACATTTTAATTTGTATACGCCGCTTTTTTCTGTTAATGGAATTTCTTCTGTTTTAGCATTTTTTATATATTCGAATACATTTTTCGTTTTCTTTATTCCTATCGGTATTTCATATTTTTCGAAGCATTTTTGTAACATTTTTGTTTGATATCCTATGTATGTTATTGCTCCTTTATATTTCTTTTCTTCATTTGTTTTTTCTGTTTTATTCTTTTTTATTTCTTTATTTTCCTCTATTTTCTTAACTATTCTATTAATTATTTTAGTGTTGTAATTATTATTTTTTGCTATTTGTTGTATTTTCTTTAATTCTTTTTGTTTGAGTTCTTCATTTTCTAGATAATTTGTAGCTCTATAGCAAAATGAATTTAATGCTGCCATTTTATAATTGACTGGATGATATGATTCTTGTGGAATTATTAAATCTGAGTATGTTTCTTTCCTATATATATCGAATTTGAGTTTGTTATCTTCAATTTTTATGTTGATATCCAGGAAATTAATTTCTAATCCTCCAATTTCTTCTTGAAATTATAGCATAAGGGGAGGGGCCTAAAGTATAAAAGCCTACAACGTACAGTAGATAGATGTTGTTTAAGACCTGATGATGTCAGTGATGATGAAAAGCTTAGTCGAACAATAAAAATTATAGCAGTTAGCAAATTCATAAAAGAAATAGTAAGGATGGCTGCTAATTTAAACAATACGAAGAATAAAACTTACTACTATCGTTAGTTAATCTTAATTTAACATTAATAAATTCATTCAGGTGTGTGGTTGTAACACACTCAGTGTTTATACATAACAGACTATTACTGTCTTCAGAATTCTTATTTACGAATTATTTAAAATGAATTGAGGATTATCTCTATAAATGGTTGCTGTGTGAAATTAATCGGGTGCATTGCCCTTTATACCTTTATTTATACACATTACAATAATGTTCGATTATATCGTCATTTCTCAACTTCCTTAACTAATATTATAAAATCACTGTACTCCCTGTAAATCCCGGAATTGCTAGGGATTATACACTTAGCAATTTGTATTTACGCACTGTTTACTCTTCATAAATCTTCAGTAGTAGTGTTGTTATTATTGCACAAATTTAAGTTAGGTTGACTTGTTGACATTGATGACGCACACAAACTAGGTTAACAGCTGTTTTCTGGTGGTGTCGAGTTGCCGTCTGTACACATGAAAGGTTATTCAAACAGTGTCTCGAGCCGACGCGTGATACTGCCATTCTCCTCTGCGATAATTCTAAAATTTGTCAATTTCTCTGATTTGATTGGCTGACGATCTTTAATTTAGTGCACTTACCCCCTTCGCGAAATTATTTAATTGTTGTAATAGGCGTGGGGTAGCTGGGTTCGAGATTGTGACTGACGCTAGATATTTTCCCAAACTAACTCGAATATTTTAAAATTGGCATAACTTTCTTATCACTGCTTAGATTTTGAATCTAAGTTTACCACTGTATGGAGAACATTTGGCTCTTAATTTAGAGTCTACTCATGACATGTTTTCGTCCATTATTAGGGAAGTTATTTTTTGAGATGTACACTTTACACTATTTATTATTAACTTTATATATTCTTGTATTAAAACTAGTTAATGACAATCATATCTCTTACAGAGTATGCCTTTCAAGTCCTTTGATATTCCTTACTTGTTATTTACTTATAATTATGAACAAAATACAACTCTTATTCTAACATGGTCTTAGGCCTAGGAGTCTACTAAACTATTGATTAACTATTTATTAGAAATAGTTTCTGGGCAATTTCTATGTTGCCCCAATTGTATATAAAGTGTTATTGCAACTACTGGTTGACTTTGTTAATGGGAATATATTGTTATTCCCTGGTTTTTTAGTCTATTCAGTGACCTCTGTATAGCAGTATTAATTGTCACTTTACTTTAATTCTTTTCTATAAAGTAGTGTCCCTTCAGGCCACTATCTGGTTTATAATAGTTCACTATAGTTGTTACATTGATTACTCATCTGGTATTTTAATACATTTGTCTCTGCTTTTGTATAGTGAACTGGATAATAGTATTCACATCTAGTGTCACATGACAGATGTGCTTATTTATGATTATAATGTTTAATATTACTGATAATAATTCACTTACATTATCATACTAGTGATATTACATCCAGGGCCATTCCTGGGGCTCCAGGCGCCCGGGACGAGACGTCTCACGGCGCCCCCCCTCATCAATAATGCAACAATGACTTTGTGCCAAGATTTATGCTAGATAGTACCTTCAGTTTCAGACATTCAACATCTTACCTTAAAAATTTTCCGATGGTCTCTGCTCATTGCTTTGCTGATACTGGAGTTCATAAAAAACAAACATAATCATCTACAGAATACGGATTTTTTGGGTTTAATCTTTTTTATGAGTTTTAATAATAGGTATAAAAGCATTAAACCCCATAAAATTCCCACCCTTATGGCTATTCTTTATATGTAAAGAAATAAAACGCCCAACACACATATTATATTACTTTAAAAAAATTCTTTATAGTGCCTTAAAAAACTACATACATTATACGATATTGTTGTTGTTACAGCTACAAAATAATACGTTGAATAATAATATAAATGAATAATTCAAATTTTAAATAATTAGAAAATCGATTACCTTATAGCTCTAAGTAAACTTATTGTTTACCAGAAGAAAATGCGACATTAATAACGTTATTATTATATGTGTCGATTGTGTGGATGAAGTATTTCATAAAATTAATTGTAACAGAAAACAGTTAAAATTATGAAAAACACATTGGAACTCATTTTAAAAGTTTACTAAATTAACTCTAAGATTTACATTCCCAAAGGGATTTTTCTCACTTTTGCATTGGCATACGACCTTACAATGTCTTTGAAGTCCAACTTCTTTACCTCTTCATTTTCAATTGATAAAATTGCTAATGCAGTTAATCTATCCTGAGTCATCGCAGATCTAAGATACGTCTTGATTAGCTTCAGTTTGCTGAAGCTCCTTTCTGCACTTGCTACAGTAACTGGAATTGTGACTAGGATTCGTAAGGAAATCCATAAGTTCGTGAACAGATCCTTGTGGTCGCCAGATTTAATTTTTCTTAACAGTTTGACTGGGGTTAGTTCTTCATTTGATTCACAAAATACGCTTTTCACTTGTTGAATCTCATTAAAACGTTCTCTACCATTAATGTCACTTACACCACCAACGGTAAGAAAATCTTCAAGTCCAAGACAACACTTCTTCAGCTCGTCTTTCGTTGGTAGACTGTTCAAGTTGTAAAGGAACCCCCACACATCTTGATGGTGTTTTAGTTGTTTGGTTCTTTCATTTAAAGATATAGTTACACTGTCAACTAGAGGTAAAAACACCTCTCTCCTGTAAATATCTTCTGCTGATTCCTCTTCATGGTTAGAGTCTTCCTTTGAAACCTGCTTCATTCTACCCCTACGCTTCTTTGGGAAAGATGTCTCCATTTCTAGTTCTTTGGCAGTCTCCTTTGCACTGATGATTGCATCAGCTAACCCATTTTCCCTAAAGGTTTTGAGAAAGTCTTCACATCATTGAAGCAGCTTCATTGTCGAAGGAAAGTCTGCTGTTTTACTTTGCAATGATTTGCTTACGATGTTTACTTGAAACAAAAGGTCATACCAAAGAATAAGTGAGACGAGGAAAGAAAAATCCTCCATGTGACTGACCAATGAGAGGGCCTCTGATGATACTTTTGAGTCATCGAGATTTTCAGACAGTTCTATGAGAGATTCTCTGATCTCAGAATACTGATATCTGACCGCTTGGAGTGAATTTATCCTCGCTTCCCAGCAGTTTCACATACTTGCTTCAAGGAGAGAGTCGTAACGTGTTCACTGATGACACAATATCTCTTTGTTGATGCTGCAAAAATTGTATATAGGCGCTGGAGTATTCCAAAAAGTAAGGTCGATTTAACAGATGATTTTGCAGCATCACTTACTACCAAGTTTAAGCTATGGCAACTGCATGGAGTAAAAGACGCTCTTGGATATTCTTTCAAAACCCTTGTCTGTACACCTTTGTGGGCTCCCACCATATTGGCCCCGTTGTCATAGGCTTGTCCTCGGCAGTCATTCATGTCCAGGTGGCAAGCTTCGATCTCTTCAAATAGCAACGTACTAAGAGCTTCACTTGTGGATTCGTGAGCAGCTTTAAAGCTAATAAAACTCTCCTCTACCTTAATTGCTTCACTAGTCTCGTCTTCTTCAGATACAGATACATATCTGATTGTGAGGGAGATTTGGTCCCTATGACTTATGTCTGGTGTACTGTCCATTATGACAGTAAAGTACTTAGCATTTTTTACTTTCTGAATGATTGACAGTTTTACCTTTTCTCCTAGAAGAGTAATTATCTCATTTTGAGTTTTGGGGCGTAGTAGACTAATTGTAGGGGAGGTAACACTTTCCACCTGCCTCAAGTGATCCATCATCACAACATCGAACTGTCCTAAAAGCTGTACTAAGCCTAGAAAGTTTCCATTGTGCTGTGTAAAAAGCTTATCTGATGAACCTCTAAACGCAATATTGTGTTCTGCTAGGTATATTGTTATTGCAACAATACGTTTTAGCACCTCCTGCCACCATTCACTTTCTGTTCGGATTTGATTAAATAATTGATGTTTTATAGAAACATTTCCTTTCAAGCGCGTTTCAGCTTCAACCCACTGTACCATGTACTTGAAGTGTTCCGGGCTCGTAGCCGCTCTCCTAGATGTTTCCAGTCATTCAGGCCTGATTTTTGACCGAGTTGTGATTTTGATTTGGATTCAAAAATTCGGCAGCAGAAACAAAATACTGCGTCACTTTCATTAGAATATACAAACCAACGGCGTTTGACTCTCTCGCCGTTATCTGCGCACCTATAAAAAAATTCATTTGAAAAATGCCTCATCTGGTGGTTTTTTGGATATTCATGGTCCTGTTTTGCTTGGCGAAGGGGTCCTTTTAAAGTAATATCATCTTTTACAGATTGTTGAAGAAATTCAGGCCAAGTTGAAGGGTCGGCTGATAATATTATGGAGCTAACAGTCTGACTTTCGTCACCTAAAAGTAATTCATTTTCATTGTCGAAAATGACTCGAAATTACTCGAGGACTGTAAGGTATTGAAATTGTTAGAAGTACATGCTTTTGATAAAGTAGATCAAGTCTGCTTAAGTCCGATATCTGTGATGCCGTTTTACAAGGTAGAACTGAGCTCAGAGTTAACGATTTGTTTTCAGCTTCTTCAGTTAAAGTTAAATTACTTCGTGTGGTAAGATTTTCATCTGGGCTACTCACCCCTTCGGCGGCTACATTGGGTGAACATTGAGGCGAAAAGAAGGATGTGAGTTTTGGCACCTTTTTGAGGAATGCTTCTTTTGCAGCCTCTTCTTCTCGCACTAATTTCTGCCATTGTGCTCCAGAAAGGTTTTTAGACATTGCGGCCTAGCAGCTTCAGTTCACTTATAGTCTTATACACACAACACACTCACGCGTTCACGCACTGTCTACATAATAACAAGGTCACGTCGAGATGCGAAACGCACTTGACAGGTGTAGTGTCTGCACTGCACTGATCAGTGATCAGAGAGATGGGCGCGGAGAGGGTGGAAGGGCGCACGGCGCACGCGCATCAAGAGAGGGAGGGGACGAAAAGCGTGGCAACTGGCGACGGTCGACTTTATTGCGTACTTTTGGGATGTCTGCGCTGCAACAAGAGATATTTGAGTAAACAACGATGGCATGACAGGTCAAAAGGATCACATCCCGGTAGCTAAATATGAATGACACAAGATTACCTGCAACTGCAATGAATGGTTTATAATCTTAAAAATGTCTAAGATAATACTATTATTGAATCTGTGTTAAATTCAATATTATTGTTGAACTTGTGTGTAATTCCAATATTCTTCTTCTGTAAATTGGTTTACAAGAGTTATAAATTGCAAATATTTTATTTATTTTCTTTGCGGAGGTAAAATAAATAAAAAAATATTTTGTAATTTTAAAAAATCCTACTTCGTGGCGCCCCCTAGCCGCGGCGCCCGGGGCGACCGCCCCGCTCCCCCCGCCCTCGGAACGGCCCTGATTACATCTTATTTACCATACAGGTATTCCCATTTTTGCTCCTGTGTAACTTTACAATATATTTTATCTCAGTTTCACATGGTGATTCTCATTGTGACTGTTTTTGTACACTTTGTTTACATTAATTCTTATATAAATACTACTCTATGTAGCTGACCTTGGTACTGGTAGAAACCTTATTACCTCTACTTGATTTTGTGTACAAGAGATTTTAGTTTAGACATGTTTTATTTATTATTAAATATGAAACTAGGTGGAAAGTACCTGTATCTAGGTTATGTGTTTCCCCCCTATGTAGCAACAATGGGTGAATTGAGTTGATACAAATTTACATTTTTAACCTGGTTTTTACAAGTATTATGTTATTAATTATTATTTGTAATCCATTAATTAGTTCTTTTTCTATCTGACATCATTTTTCTATTACTTAGCTAACAATTATTACAATTATAATTCTCTTTTATTTTACATTAATGCTGTGCATAATGTGTCATTATGCTGTTGTTTACAGCTCTTATTGTTCTAACATTATTGTTACTTTCACTCTCTTGGCTAATATGGGATGCCTTACTCATTTACAATATTATTGGTCATATAAAGGTCATTTAAGTTAGCAGGGCCGTCTTTAGCCAAGTGGGGGCCCAGGGCATTTAAAGATATATGGGGCCCCTTTTATTGAAATTATAAGCTACTAGTGAGTGTCCCGCGGGATAGTTTCATTTTTCCCGATCCTACGGGAATTCCGAAAAAAAGTGCCTATGTGTCGGGCTATAATCTACCTACATATCAAATAATCAAATCGGTTCAGTAGTTTTATTGTGAAAGAAGGACAAACAAACAAACACACTTTCGGATTTATATACCGGGCATTGATTTATTTGAACCACGACTTCCATCACAGGGGTGAATGTACCCATTAAAACAAACAACTTTCCCTATTAAGCCATATGTAGGAAATGAATAAAAATTTGCTTCTCCATAGAAAGTCTCTCAGCTCCAAAGAGATTTTATATGAAGAAGCCAAAATATTTTTTCATTTCCGACATATGGTTTTATGGGGAAAGTTGTTTGTTATAATGAGTAAATTCACCCCTGTGATGGAAGTCGTGATTCAAATCAACGTCCTGTATTAGTATGGATATGGATATCAACAGAAACGCACAACATTTTAATTGTATTTTTAATTACTTATTGAACAGATACAAGCGTATGATGTGAAAATTAAACTGAAATGAGAGGCACTTTTCTGGTTTTTTCATTAGCGAAATCATTGATCAATGTTTCGAATTTTATTTCTCTTAACAAATCATTTTCTATTGCCATCAGCAACAAACTATTTAATCTTCCTTGAAGCATTGTACTTCTTTATTCATTTTTTATTTTTTTCAATTTGGAAAAAGAACCCACTGCAGTTAGTGACCATAATAGATAAAAAAATTCTAACGGCTATTTCTATGTTTGGGAATGTGTCTTCGATATGGTCTTCTTTTAGAAAATGATAAAGTTCTGTAATTGTTATATCTTCGTTTGCATTAGTGTGGACACTTTTTAAATATTCTCTTAAATGCAGACTTTCCATTGATAATTCTTCTGCATTAACATCTTTGTGATAAAATTTTGCAACTATGTCCTAGCTCTTTCGAATTCAACCTTTTTAAACGTGATAAAAAAACAAACCGTTGACCGATTTCTTTATATGATTCCAATTGCTGTTTTAGATGGACGGTCAAGGTATCAATCACTGGGAGAAAAGTTTCTGATTTGAATTTTTCTTTGCCATTTAGTTGCACAGATGGTGCAGAGCCGTCAAAGAATGTCACACGTGAGCTTCTAGCTCTTCTTCTTTGATAATGATCTTTGTAGTTAGCTTCTGGATATTTCTCTTTGGCGGACGATTCAAATTCATCAAAATTATTCCTGACAGTATCAATAAAATTGGCAAGTGAAGTTAACAAATTTATTGCAACGTCCATTGTCATTGTTGCTTTCTGAAGGTTGACATTTGTTTTATCTATCCTTTCTAATATAGTACTCCACATTTCTGTTAGAATAAGAAATTCCAGTTTTTCCATTTTTCTCGACAGACTAATGGCTTCGTTTCTAGTCTCTCGTGGCTCCTCATTATTATCAGCAATAGACGTCAATGCTTCTCGAATTTGCTTGTGACCTTGGTGTAAGTAAGGCGCTTACTGCATCAGCTCATGCAGACCATCTGGTTTCAGATAGGCTTTTAAGTACTTTCTTTGAACCTAAACATTTGGTCAATTTATCCCACCGATGGGTAGAACACAAAAAAAAAATTGTACAGTTTCTGAACCATTTGAAAATAACTTGTTGTCTCTTGTACACACTCAGCAGCATGAAGACCCACCAAATTAAGGGAATGTGCTGCGCATGGCACAAAGGTAGCAAATTCACATTTCTCTTTGATTCTTGCTTGCAAACCGGAATATTTTCCTGACATATTTAATGCATTGTCATAGCTTTGTCCGCTGCAATCCTCTATAGAAATATCATTATTTTCCAAAAATATCGAGACTGTTTCAGCTAAATATTCAGATTTGTGCTCTTCAATAGGTATAAATTTCAAAACCTTTCAATAGGTTCATGGTCTTTTACGTATCGAATTATAAAAGTCAACTGGTCAACATGAGATAGATTGGGCATACTATCAACGCTTATCGAAAAATATTTTGCTAATTTGACTTCAGTTACAATTTTCAATAGGACCTGCTTCCCCATTAAGTCGATAAACTCATTGCAAATATTTGCTGATAAATAAGAAATGTGTCCTTTCCCCGGATTACCAAATTTTTTTAGGTGATCTGCGAGGAATGGATCAACTTCACTTAATAACTCCATCCATCCCAAATAATTTCCGTTGTTGGGAGACCCAAGAGTCTCATTGTCACCGCAAAATGGTAGTCCTCTAGATGCCAAGAATTTTACAACTGCCACAATTCTTTTAAGTACTTTTTTCCAGTAATCCACTTCTCTTGTATATTGAGATAGTAAGTCTGTATCTACTCTACCAGTAGTTTTACTTCGTGCCAGATAAGTCATCATAAATTGCCTATGTGCTAAGCTATTTTCGTGCTCCAAAATAATGTGATTAATATGTTTCCAATCATTGCATCCACTTGGTGAACAGAGGTTTATATTAGAAGGTCTAAATAAACAGCATGAAAGACAAAATAGAGATTTCTTTGAAGGTGAATATAACAACCATTTCCTTTCAACGGTTTCATTGTTTTTTAATTTATGATAAAATAGTGTTTTGTTGAAATTCCGCGTGGTTGACCTACCATCTGCTTCTTTATAAATTCTGGACGTTTTGGAAAAGTCAGAATTTTTATTTTGGAAAAATGCAGGCCCTTTGCAAATCAAAAACTCACGTTCTTCTTCCGTTAACATTTCACGAAAATAATCTGCAGGATCGTTTGAATCGTTTTGTGGAGTTGAAGTAGATTTTTGTTGTTGCTTAACTAAAGCCATTGTCGATGAAGTCGACGTATTATCGCCATATGATTTATTTATATCTTTATCTGACTCGGTTAAAGTTAGCTCAGAACTAGTGGGTTCCGAAATTCCCTCAATTTGTTGTCCGTGTGGCTCGTCTGAAAGATTAATTTGATCGCTGCTCGCAGAAGATCCTGGAATGAAAGAATTTTATGATAATAGCTCCTATCAGATTATTAATATAACGATATTTTTTTCACAGTGCACTATGTTATAACATTAGTGTAATTTATGTATTATTATATGTTTATCTAGTTAATAGTAATTATAAATATTTTTTTGTATTGAGTATGAAGTAGAGACAAAGTAATGCCTCATATAGAAATTTTTGTAAGAATTTAGCTAAGGCGACAGACCGGCGACAGCCAACAATAACTGTAACTTTCTAAAGTCATAAAGTAGAGGAAATGCATTGTTCGCGAGAAAAACTTAAAGTGTCAGATACCGTTGTTTTTGACAAATGTTAACCTTGAAAGTACAAAGGCAACCATTCCTAAAATACTTGTTTAGCGGGTGTAAAACAGCGTCAGTTTCAGTAGCGAGACCACATGCTGAAATCGGCGCCCTCGCAACTTAAAAAACCAATGACAGAACGCGTGCCTCGTGAGCGCCAATTTTTTTAAGGCTCATGAGTGGACGAATTCAAAGTTCCCGGTCAGGAAACCAGCCCTAAGCCTATCAGGGAAATTTGAGTAGAACAGGAGGGAATAGAGACTTGGTACTGATTATAAATATTACCTCAAGCTCGCCCGATCGCTCTCTTAGTAAATTTCTCAGCTTAGAGTCACGTATATCTGAAGTCGTGTTAAATACAATATTTATATCAAATAAAATGTAAAGACACTTATAGTGACATTTACTATTTAAAGTCATGAATTAGATTAATAGTTCGGGAAAAACAAAGTGAACTTACATTACAGTTTAAATAATAATTGATGATGCTCAAATAATAATAATATATAATAATAATAATAATAATAATAATAGTCAAATCACTCTATAATCAAAGAATAAGTGAAAGCGGAATGGAGATAGGAAGAGAGTCTTCAACGCGAGTGACAATTTAAAACAGTGCGAACCTGAAGCAAGAAGAAGTGTTATTTAATTAGTGATATTTGAACGATAAACAACCAGTATTATTTTCTTGTGCGCGTCAGTCGTGTGCGATAATTAAAAAGTAAGGTATGTGTGTAAGATCAGCGAAAGTGAAAGTGGGTTTATTAAAAGCAGAGTATGTGTAATGTATAGTGATAAATGACCACGCAATTCAGCGGAGATCCGGAATGGATAAACTCTTAACAAGTAAACTCTAACATTTATCTATACCCATTTATTAGAATATATCAAATGTAGTAGAATCGTCTATATACCATAAAATCCCGTCTCATTTTAAAAGAAGTTACGCGTAGCTGGATGCTAAATTAAAATTACCTCTTATGACTTTAGAAAGGCATTATTTGTTAGTATAATTCGAATTACAGATTTTATTTGCATTAATTTAAATTTAATGATGAACAGAAGATGATAAATTGTCATAACTGAAGTTGAATATAAATACATATATTAATCTTACTTATAGATGTTGATGATTATTGAGATGCTTAACGAATAATGAATATTTGATTGATATATTTTATGTTTAATTGTAATCTCTTCTATGAATATTTGATTCTTATATTTATGTATGTCATATGTTTATCCTATCAAATTAGATTATTTGATTAATTTATGGTTTAGGAAGAACCAAGTAAATTAAATGGCATGTAGTTATAATATGAAGTAGTTGGTTAAGTGATTTAAAGCGTCTGTCGACAACATAAGCAATATACAAATGTATTTATCGATTTCTATGATTCTTAATGATAATTAAAATATCTTAGCATCCAAACTACATTGTTTTTTATTCAAAAAACACCCTGAGATAGTATACATCTCTGGTGCCCAGCAACTTTACACATTATTTTAATATTAATATTTCCACATTAAGTAAACATATTTACATAAAAACAAAGAAACGCCAGAAAAAACCAAATGTAATATTACTTATTATTATTATTATTACTTTATAAAGCCTAAAAATCGACTCTGAATTTCAACACTGTGATGCCTTCAAAACATGGCACACAAATTTGTTATTTTTTGCTCAGATAGCTAAGGAAATAATAACTTGCTACACAAAAATTTTTCGAAAGGATTCACTTCACGGGTTAGTAAATTTCAAATACTACACGTAGAACACAAGTTCATGATAAAACACACACTTTTAGTATATTAACAACAATAATACTGAGACGGCGCACAAACTAGCTCGCATAACCTATGAAAACGGGCACTGCCTTACGAATAGTTTTTGTTTATCAGTAGTTTGAGCTGCAGAGATTCCAAAGTTGTTACACAGTGAGGCCAACATATGCTGCTATCTTCTGGCAAAAACTGAATTAACTGGAAAGTCATTTTACTTGACAGCAACGAACATTCGAAATACTGCCAAATAACATAACCTATACTGCCAATTAACCTTACCTTACCCTACTTAAAATATTTATATAGAAATGATTTACCATTGAAAAATATAAACAAAATTAAGTGCCTAGTAGGATATTGTATATAGGTAATTAGTTATCATCATAAAATTCTTACCGCCTTGTGCTGGAAAAAATGATGTTAATTTCGGTAGTTTTTCCGTTATTTCCCTGTGATGTGCAGCTTTTTTTCTTTTTTCTGCGCCACTAGGATATGATCATTTTGACATTTTAAAATTATTTTGTATGTAACACGCAATACGATCACAAACACAATACAACACAGTAAATGCACTAATTACAAGTTCAAAGTTGAATGCACTGATTTATTTACACGACGCTAGGGGAATCCCAAATAAAATTAAAGGGAAAGTCCCCCGATTGAGTCTGTTTACTTCGGTGCGTGCGAAAGTGCGAGTCTGTTTACTTCGGTCGCATTCCAGCAAAGCATCGTGCGTAGTTTTTTTTTTAATGGCGCGTAATTTTAAATGAACGGAAAAGAACAGAATGTGTTGACATGGTAATCCCCGTTCACAGTTATTTTACCTCTGATTTTGTATCAGAGTGATCTTTATTCACATAGCAATAAGGGTGCTGTCAGAGGTAAAATAAACAAAACATTTTACTTAGATTAGCGAAATATAGGTATCGATTATAATATTAGGTAGGTATATTTTAGTGGATGGTTTTGTTTTCTGTTGGTCATTCGTTGTTGGTAAATTGTGTTACCAAAGGGCTCGGCTCGGGGGCCCCTTGGATCGCGGGGCCCTGGGCACTAGCCCACCGATCCCGTGCGTAAAGATGGCCCTGTAAGTTAGTCAGTTATTGTTTTGTCTACAAGTTGTTAGTCTCTCAGTTAGTGTTTTACTGGTGCTGGGTATTTACTTCACCTTAGACTTTCTTATCTCGATGTTGTTGTATTCTTGTGGTTCTTCTTATATCACCATTCCGATTGTTGTGATCAGTATTGTAATTTCTTCCTCTGATATGTTTCTTTCTTGTTTATTTGGCTTCTTACTGACCGAATCTATTGGGTTATTGTTTCCTGTTGTATAATCACTATTTAATGTATGTTCTTTCTTCTTATTAATTATTATTACCATTACTTTTATTAACTCCTGTGTTGTGAGTTCATTCTTCTTTATTAGTTGTTTATGTAGTTTCATGCTTGGCATTTTCATTGTAATTACTTGATGGGTCTTGTCCCCTCAATTTATCATGACATGTGCTTATATTTTGATACTTAAAATATCGGGGTCATATGTCTTGTTACAGTGTGTGTGTTCACACCAGTGGCGGCCCTAGCTAAATTTTTAGGTGGTGCGAGATCTCATGGTGGCGCCCCTCCAAACCAAAGAGTATAGTTATTATCTCCAAACACAAAAATAAGAGCTCTTTCTATGCAGTCGCTTATCCGTGATTAAGCTATACATACAGACAGAAGGTAACGACATTTTTTTTACATCTAGGATGGATGAGAAATAATTAAAGAAAAAAAAGAAACAATATTTGTTTGATAAGTTTTATTTAACTATTTTGCTGCAGACAGTATGTGAATTAGTTTAAAACTAAAACGATTAAAAGAACAATCCATTTATTAAAAAACCTAGATGGCCACCTTCCTTGCTTTTACACTAGCAAATTTTTTTATTAAGTCAGAATAATTCAACTCTTGGGCAATACCATTTTCTATGGACAAAATTGCAAGATCTGACAATCTTTCCTGACACATAGTCGAATGTAAGTAAGTTTTAATAAGTTTTAATTTACTGAAACTTCGTTCTCCTTTAGCGACAGTTACAGGTATGGTTAGCAAGATACGAAGTGCTGTCCACACATTCGGGAAAATATCCTGCCAATCATTTTGTTTAATAAGTCGAAGAACTTTTAATGGCTCTGCTGATTCAAGATCTTTTAATAATGGGTTCAGGCTCAAAAGTTCCTCAACCAATTCACAACTGGATACGTCACATTTTTCCCCATCGGTTAAACTGATTTGCAAATCTGCACAGGCTTTTTCCAATTTGGACTTTTCAGGAATTATTCTGATGTTGTATAAAAAAACCATGTATCATAGAATTTTGATAATTGTCTAAATCTAGTGACCAATGCATTCTCTATTGTATTGATCATAGGGTAAAAGACGTTCATTTTAAACAATTCTTCAGGATCTGTTGGTGTCTCATCTATGGCTTCGTACTCAAATAACCTCTTCTTTCTTCGGGATCGGACTGGCTTAAAAATAGGATTTATCCCAGCCTGAGAAGCCATTTCCCTAGCTGTTATTAGAGCAGACGAATAAGTCCAGGTCCGGTACTGTTTGACAAATTCCGAGCAGTTTTGCAGCAATTGCGATGCGTTTGGTAAATCCATAGTTTCAGACTGCATAGCCTTACTTACAATGTTTACTTGAAACAATATATCATACCAAGACACCATTGTAACTATTAACTCAAATTGCTCCATGTTCTGAATCAGCGACAAGGCCTCTGATGCTGCAACTGGGTCATTCGTTTCTTCGTGAAGATTCAGAAGGGCATCACGAACTGAAGAGTAGTGATAGCGAACAGCAGCAAGGCTAGAAACTCTACTCTCCCAACGAGTTTCGCAAACTTTTTTCAGCGATAGTCCTTCTACGTGCTTGGATATCACTTCCCATCGCTTTGTTGATCCAGAGAATAAAACAGTCTTTGGAGAAATCCAAATAAAGAAACCGATTTAACAGATGTTTTGGCGGCATCTGCTACCACTAAATTCAAGCTGTGACAGCCACATGGATTAAAAAATGCCCGAGGATATTGGTTCAGAATTCTGGTTTGGACACCTTTGTTTACTCCTACCATGTTGGCACCATTATCGTAGCCTTGACCTCGACAATCGTTCATGTCCAAATCAAACTCTTGCACAATTTTATCAAGAAAGAGGCCAGTGAGTCCTGCTCCCGATGAGTCACTTACCGGCTGGTAAGCAATGAAACACTCTCGTACTTTGACTTCATCTTCATTAGTGTCAACAAAACGAAATGTTAATGATAATTGTTCAACGTGGCTAACATCAGGGGTGCAGTCCAGTATGATGGAGAAGTATTTAGATGACTTTACCATAGTCAAAATTTTATTTCGAACTTCACTTCCAAGTAAGCCGATTAACTCGTTTTGAATGCGTTTGCTAAAATAGTGGACATTAGTCTCCTTATTACCAATATGGCGAAGGTGTCAATATGGCATCATCACAGGGTCAAATTTTCCTAGCAGTTGCAATATACCCAGGAAGTTGCCATTATTAGGAGTGTATAAACTTTCAGATCCAGAGCTTCCTCTGAACGCCAAATTGTTGCCTGCTAAGAAGAATACTATAGACATCATTCGTTTGAGGATAGCAACCCACCGTGATTTCTCGTCTTCAATCTGTTTTTGTAAATGCTTGTCTATTCCACTGAAGTTCTTCAATTTAATCGACGCTTCTATCCAATTGTTCACCCGCCGGTGATCGGAGGATGTTTCGTGGGTTTTGAGACGCGTTGATAAGTGTCTCCAGTCATCAAATCTCCTTCTTTTCCCAAATTAGAATGATGGCCTCTGTTAAATAAACTGCAGCAAAAATAATAAACTTTATCTGCAGATTTAGAGTAAACAAGCCATCTTCTTTTAAAAGTTTCCCTATTTGGCATTACTCTTTGAAAATGCGTATTTGAAAAATGACGTCCATCATATTTTCTTGGGTAGTTTTTGTTGCTCATATCATGACTTACAGGTCCTCGAATAATTATTTCATCTCTTGTTGCCGAGTCAGTGAGCAGCCATTCTGAAATATCATCATAATTTGTAATTTGAATGTTTTGAACTCCAGATGACGTTCCAGGAATAGCTAAATCTTCTTGTGTGTGCTGCTTTTCATTTTTGTGAGCTTCATCTAAGGAACTTCTATTAAATAGGTCTTCTTCCGTTGCGTGTTAAACCAGTTCTGATGATGACGATGCAGCTGACTTTTCAACTCTCAAAAATTTTGAAAGTAATTTTGCAGCCTTTTCAGTTTCGCCTTGCTTTTTTCGTTTTCTGTTTAAGTTTTGTGCGCCAGATAGTTTTTTTGGAAGTAGCGACATGATTTTTTCTGTAAGAGACACATTTATACAATGTAAATATTTGCGATACCTTCGTAAACTGCATTTACACAGGGTCCATTCCACGGTGGCTGGCATAAAACATTAACAATGACAAGAAAATCTAAAACTACATACAATACCACATCATGAAGCTATTTGAAATAGCGTTTCCTAAATACAAACATCATTTTGTCACAAAAAAAACAGAAATGTTCGGGAAAAATAAATTAAGCAAAAATCACGAGAAATCCTGACCTTGTTCAAGGAATATTTGTTATTATTTTGCGCAAGCGTCCATGGCATGGATTTACGTTACGTGTGAACATATATTTACTATGAGTTTAAAGTTTTAAAAAATGCCGGTCGTATCAACATAAGAATAAAACATAAGAATGATTATAATATTGAATATTAGCGATCATATAAATCAATACAATATAACATTATAACATAATCCATTAACAATTATAAAATTTCATTCAATTTTATAAAATTTTAATTAGGTTAGGTGTTATCTTTGCAAAAACAAAAACAACTACGATCTAACATCTTTAACATACAAAACAACTTACAATATACTTACATGAACAGTACCTGCTACAACTGTACTTTTTTCGAATTTAATCGACAGAATTACAATAATGTAGATAACGTTTTGATTTAACTCAGGACGGGCGCCACAATGACCAAACTACTATACATTGTAACGATTATTTACTAATCGGGTTTACATCTTTTTAGCCCTACATTGTTAGCGTCATTCTATAACGTCTCCCGTCTGTTTTACTTTCTGTCGAGACCTTTACCGTATAACAGTTACGTTAGTGTATACTCTGATAGTGTTATTTATTTTTAATTGGGTGTGTGAGATACTTTAGTATTGACAAATAAACCACGGTATTCTTTATTATGTATTATATCTTCTTACAGGTATTACTATTCAGTTGTTTGTAAAAGGGTAGGGGAGAGAGAGAGAGAGAGAGAGAGAGAGAGAGAGAGAGAGAGAGAGAGAGAGAGAGAGAGAGAGAGAGAGAGAGAGAGAGAGAGAGAGAATTCTTCTCTTTGAGTGCGAATTGTTCGTTTGATTTTTACGCGCATTGCATCAGCTGTTTCCAATTTGCGAACCAATTACAGGTTATGTTTTCCGTCGTATTTCATAAGTTCTGATGTCGGAGCTAACTTTCTTACTCTTGTCTGCTATTCACCTGTTTCCTGTAACAAAGCTGCTATCTACAAGAAATAATACAAAGTCAATTACCTAAAAGAAAGGTATTTATTGATTGAATTTGGTTTATTTTTCTGGAAATTATTCCCTCCAAATCATCAGTTTACAAATCGATTATTTTCGAAATCACAACATTTTTCGATATAAGTTTTTTCATATAACACAACAGATATATTCAATTACAGTTACTATTAAAATAAATAAATTATGTATCTCAGGGTTATTTTGGGATTCTTTGAACTATAAGAAAGTCAGAAATGCTTAGTTATTAGTATCATACTTTACAAGAATTAATATTTGTTTTCTTAAAGTCTGATTCAACAAGTTCGTTTTTTTAAATGCCAGAGCGCAGGTTACGTATTCATCAGTGGCGGCGCTAACAAAACGGGGGCCCCCCGCGAAACTAATTAGGGGGCCCTATAAAAATGGTTAAATTTTGTATACGTAATAGGGGAAAACACTCAAATGAGTTTCTATTTACGTGTGTTTCACAACAATGGTTTGTGAATACTTTCTCGTCTATCACAAAGCGTTTGCAATTTGCAAAGGACGTTTTACACGTGTACAAACTCTTAAAATTCATTGTTGCTAAATAGACAAAGTTCTATACAAACTATAAAAAAAAAAAAAAAAAAAAGAATGATTTATTTTTACGTCAAAGATCTAAATTCAGACTATGAAACAGTACCGCACACAGAGTGTTAAAAATTTATTATTTAAAAACTAATATCAAATTAACATTCTAGCTTTTTCAAACATTTAAATTAGTTTGTAACTGAATTTGTAAAATTCTTGAATATACTCTATACAAGTTCTTCTTAAGTCTAATCTAATTCAATAATACTCGAACTCAAGTAATGTACAATATTTACAGATGAGGATCAACCAAAGTTCACTGTTTTCCTAAGCCTAGTCTTCTTTTTTTAATAGCTAAGAACTTTTCAACCACTTCGTTGATATTAGTTTTCTGTGTCTCTTCATGCTCAATGCTTAACAGTGCCAAGTCACTCAGCCGAGTTTGGGCCATGGTACTTCTTAAGTATGACTTAATTTAATTAATTTAAGTTTTGAAAAGCTTCTTTCCGCTATAGCTGTTGTGACAAATATGGTTAAATAAAGCTGCAAAGCTGTAGTTAAGTCTGGGAGGCAACTCATAAGGCAGCTGTTTTCTTCAACCAGTAGATTCATCATTTCTCGAATTCTTTTCTTGTGTACAATTTCTTTGGCCATCAGAGCTTTGAAGGATATTACTTGGTCAGGCAGTGATGTGGAAAGGTCACCAGGATACACATTTACCAGAGCCTTACTTTTCTCCACTATTGTCTCTTGTGAGAAGTTTACTAATTTCTGAGGTGTCAGGAATGAAAACCTATCATCAATGCAACGCAATCCTTCGAATCTCATTTGTAGCTGAGCTATTACAGTATCTAGTGTTGCATTGAAAACTTGTACTTCAAATGATTTCACTGGGTCGTCAATTCTATGGTCAACTGATAATTCAACAAAGAAGCGTTTTACAACTCGTTTACGCTTATTTTTCATGTTACAAGTTATGTCCCATGACTGGGCCAACTGGGGCCCCCCGCGCCGCGGGGGCCTTATCGCCGCCACTGGTATTCATACAGAAAAAGGAAAAATAAAGATGGCTGCAGTAGAGTTCCTAATGAACACACATTTGTACTATTTTTGGTTAAATAAAATAAAGTTTATAATGTTCATACTAAGTTTTCTTATAAATTGCAAGATGTTGTACTGTTTCTAGTGTTCGTTACTTGTTGGTGATGTGTAATTTTTTAGTTTATTAAGGTAGGCAATCTCACCCAAGTCGTGATAGTTCAAAATTTTCAGGCCATCAGATAGTTAGATGAATTTTCTATGTTCTTCGATTTTCTGGCATTAATTATTGTGGTTCAACGGATGTCCCAGATGTAGTTGCTTGTGCTGAATCGTTTCATTAATTTAGAATGGTGTTTTTTCCGAATTGTAGTTACTTAATTTTTAAAATTTTCTGGACATTATTTTTTGGTCATCTACTCACTTGAAATCCAGTTTAACAATTAACTCATCTTGTTGATTATGTTATTCTTAGTAACCAAGAAATTGATGAGTTTTTATTGGCTAACCTAGGTACAGTTTTAGTAAATAGGCTAGTATTCATTATTATTATTTCTTCCCTTCTTTTAGGAAAAATACTCCTTTATAATGTTTAACTATAATTACATTTAATTTATACAATGTTTTTCTTCATTTAATTACATAAACTTAGATACTTGTAGTTTATAATTTAGTGGTTTTTAACTTGGTTTATTTCTGGCTTATACTTCTGTAAATGTATTATTACTCTAGGCACTATTTTTATTTTGTACCATCTTTTTATTTTATTTTAATTAGCAGTTATTAATTTCTTATATAACCCTGGATTCTTTAAACATAAACAAAATAATATTTTAATTACACTGATATTGCCTTTGTGGCCTAACAACACAAAACTACAACAACTTATTATTAAACTTATAGTTTATTACTATAGTACTGCATCTTCACTATTTGTGATTGATGTCTTTTTCAGTTTTTAACATTTACACATATCATACTATGTTGCACTTTGTACACACCGCACTTTTATAGTAACACTTAGTACATTGTTTTTTAATTGCTAAAGTATTTTATGGTACAAATGTTTTCATAGCATGATACTTAATCCCTCATTTCTGACTTTTGGAAGGGGTAACTACTGACTTTTTATTATTATTATTTTACAAATACTTCTTTATTTTTATCAGTATTGAGCACTGATTATGTAATGTTACATAAAGCTCCCCCACTACAACATATTTATTTTTATTTCCTTATTAAAATTAATTGTTTGATTCGTAATTCTTCACCTTCTTTTATCAATCTTCATAATATATTTTCATCTCTGTTTGGTTATATACACCTTTTATTTTGTTATTTGTAATTGACTTTATTTCATATGTATTATTTCCCTTCACCTGGGTTACTAGGTATGGCCCAGTATAAACCAAGAGTAATTTCCTTGCTATACCATCTATAGAACTAGGTAGTTGTCTATTTTTTATTAGTACTGTATCCCTGGCTTTATATGGGTTAATTCTTTTCTTCTTACCAGTTTCCTTTTTATACAAAAGTTCAGCTTTATGAAGCAACCTATTATGCATTTCCATTTTATTATACCTTACTCCCTCTCCTGGAGGAAAATTCACTAATGATATTATTTCTCGTGGTGGTGGTTTTTCGAACATCACTTGATGAGGACTGGTCACAATAATCAATAAAAACTTGTTCTAACTCTCCCATATTTCTATTTACTTCTATACCTGTCCTTGCTCAATTGAGCTTCTGTCTGCTATCTTCCTTCTGTTTTCTTCCTTCATACTTCTGGAATCTGATATACTATCTTCTTAGCTGGTTTGTTATCCCTTAAATATTTAATTTCCCTAACATTTTTTCCCTATCCTGTGCGGTGGTTCAGTTCGGGTGGCCACTTTTGGGTCCATTACTCCGCTGTCCATCCTTACCCCTTCTGAGACCAGAGGGACGTACCGTCTGCTCAGGAAAATGTTGCTGGAACATTTCTACAGTCAATTCATTATATTTAAAAAACTTACAAGTAGTCGATTGGCGACTAATAAAAACACTCTTGGGATTCTTCACGCTGTTGCTGTTTACATTTGATTATATATTTCTTTTTTCTTCTTGATTCCTTCTTATTTTCTGTAGCTATTTTTAGATAACGTTATTGACAGGCATTATTTGTAAATCCTTTTGACTTTCCTTCTTGTGACAGATGTTCTTCATATCATTCCTTTATCATTTTCAACTCCAAGAAATTCTAAATTGTAGCTGTATTAATTATTATAATTCTTTAGCTTCATTGTCATTATAGTCATTAAATTATTCATTGTCTTTCTTATTTTATCGTCTTGTCTGAGCACATCACCATTAATTATTTATATATATATATTTTTTTCTTCTCATTGTTCCCATCAAAATATAATTTTTTCTATTATTCCATTCTAAATCATGTTATTTATAAGTAAATTATGTAAGTCTTTCTTACATTCTTTTGGCGTTTTGTCGTTTATCTTAAATCATATCGTTTCTAAATATATTAGGTAAGTTGTCCTTACATTCTTTTTGAATTTTGTTGATTTATTTTTTTCTTCAAAATTAATTACTGTAAATTATTGATATAAGTTGATCTTATTTTGTTTTAGAATTTAGTATTTTATCATTTTTCTTTCTGATGCCAACCGCTCGGCCGTACTACCCAATACAAAAACATGCGGTTCCCGTGACGGACCCTGTATTATATCTTCTTACAGGTATTACTATTCAGTTGTTTGTAAAAGGGCAGGAGAGAGAGAGAGAGAGAGAGAGAGAGAGAGAGAGAGAGAGAGAGAATTACTCTCTTTGAGTGCGAATTGTTCGTTTGATTTTTACGCGCGTTGCATCAGCTGTTTCCAATTTGCGAACCAATTACAGGTTATGTTTTCCGTCGTGTTTCATAAGTTCTGATGTCGGAGCTAACTTTCTTACTCTTGTCTGCTATTCACCTGTTTCCTGTAACAAAGCTGCTATCTACAAGAAATAATACAAAGTCAATTACCTAAAAGAAAGGTATTTATTGATTGAATTTGGTTTATTTTTCTGGAAATTATTCCCTCCAAATCATCAGTTTACAAATCGATTATTTTCGAAATCACAACATTTTTCGATATAAGTTTTTTCATATAACACAACAGATATATTCAATTACAGTTACTATTAAAATAAATAAATTATGTATCTCAGGGTTATTTTGGGATTCTTTGAACTATAAGAAAGTCAGAAATGCTTAGTTATTAGTATCATACTTTACAAGAATTAATATTTGTTTTCTTAAAGTCTGATTCAACAAGTTCGTTTTTTAAACGCCAGAGCGCAGGTTACGTATTCATACAGAAAACGAAAAAATAAAGATTGTTGCAGTAGAGTTCCTAATGAACACACACTTTTACTATTTTTGGTTAAATAAAATAAAGTTTAAATTTTGAACTGTCACAACTTGGGTGAGATCGCCTACCTTAATAAACTAAAAAATTACACATCATCAACAAGTAACGAACACTAGAAACAGTACAACATAATGTTGTACTGTTTCTAGTGTTCGTTACTTGTTGGTGATTTGTAATTTTTTAGTTATTAAGGTAGGCGATCTCACCCAAGTCGTGATAGTTCAAAATTTTCAGGCCATCAGATAGTTAGATGAATTTTCTATGTTCTTCGATTTTCTGGCATTAATTATTGTGGTTCAACGGATGTCCCAGATGTAGTTGATTGTGCTGAATCGTTTCATTAATTTAGAATGGTGTTTTTTCCGAATTGTAGTTACTTATTTTTTTAAATTTGCTGGACATTATTTTTTGGTCATCTACTCACTTGAAATCCAATTTAACAATTAACTCATCTTGTTGATTATGTTACTCTTAGTAACCAAGAAATTGATGAGTTTTTATTGGCTAACCTAGGTACAGTTTTAGTAAATAGGCTAGTATTCATTATTATTATTTCTTCCCTTCTTTTAGGAAAAATACTCCTTTATAATGTTTAACTATAATTACATTTAATTTATACAATGTTTTTCTTCATTTAATTACATAAACTTAGATACTTGTATTTTATAATTTAGTGGTTTTTAACTTTGTTTATTTCTGGCTTATACTTCTGTAAATGTATTATTACTCTAGGCACTATTTTTATTTTGTACCATCTTTTTATTTTATTTTAATTAGCAATTATTAATTTCTTATATAACCCTGGATCCTTTAAACATAAACAAAATAATATTTTAATTACATTGATATTGCCTTTGTGGCCTAACAACACAAAACTACAACAACTTATTATTAAACTTATAGTTTATTACTATAGTACTGCATCTTCACTATTTGTGATTGATGTCTTTTTCAGTTTTTAACATTTACACATATCATACTATGTTGCACTTTGTACACACCGCACTTTTATAGTAACACTTAGTACATTGTTTTTTAATTGCTAAAGTGTTTTATGGTACAAATGTTTTCATAGCATGATACTTAATCCCTCATTTCTGACTTTTGGAAGGGGTAACTACTGACTTTTTATTATTATTATTTTACAAATACTTCTTTATTTTTATCAGTATTGAGCACTGATTATGTAATGTTACAACATACACATGCACCGGCGCGCGAATGAATGACTCGACTACAGAAGCAGAACAGACTTGAACAGACAATGCCGGTCGGTGCAAGACGGACTTCACCCCGCTCCCCCACACCGCCCATGCCGTTCGATCACGAAGCAGTCAGCGCGGGCGCCCTGCACGACAACAACGTGATTTGCGTGAATGATCGATCGTTGCGTTTTCGGCGCTCCCCCCAAGATGGCACCCGGTGCGGTCACACCGCTCGCACCGCCCTAGGGACGCCACTGGTTCACACTGTAGTGTACAGTGGGTACACTGACAAATTAATGTACATATGCAAACATCCATTACTGAAACTCATTTAAACCAACTTGAATGTTCCTTTATGAGGCTGTACATAATACTAGTTGGTTTTCATAGAAAACTTTCAAGTTTTCAATTAAAAGTCATCAAAAAACATTAAATATCAATTTTTTAATTACTTTATAAAATATCTTTTGATAAATAATTATGTTATGTATGTTTTATTGTATACTGCAAACATTTAATCTGTTGCATTGCATCTGTTGGATATTCAAAGTTGAAGTTTGAGAAAAAAGTAATATGATAAGGAAAGCCAAACATTGGAATACTATAGGGAATGTTCATACTAATGTTTTTTTTTATTCAATTTGATTTCATATGAATTTAGTCAGAACATTTAAAAATTGATTTCTTTTTTAAATATTCAAAACATTTTTATTATATGAGAATATCCTTGTAAATATCCTGCATGTTAAATAAATAAATTGTGTATCTGAACACATCAGCTTTTAACACACTGACTGTTAACAGTAAGGTTAATTAGGTGGCTTAGGTACTAAGGCACACTGAAACAGAATCATTGGAGAGAGAAAAGCATAGCCCGGACAGTGATATGTGTAGTGGTGACTGTATGAGCTACAGCTCAGGCATGCCATTAACATGTTAATCAAATTTAAATTTCTGTAACAAATAGTTTTTATTCGTAAGTACTATTAGTAGACAGTAAGAAGTGACAGTTATTTTTTAATTACAATTAGATAAGTTAATTTGAAGGAGTGTATGCACACATGCACGTGTGTGTGTGTGTGTGTGTGTGTGTGTGTGTGTGTGTGTGTGTGTGTGTGTGTGTGTGTGTGTGTGTGTGTGTGTGTGTGTGTGTGTGTGTGTGTGTGTGTGTGTGTGTGTGTGTGTGTGTGTGTGTGTGTGTGTGTGTGTGTGTGTGTGTGTGTTATGTATCTTTAATAGCTGTTGTAATTTCAGCTCAAGTGTGGACATGTTTTTCACCTTCAGTGCTGCCGCAACGTGTTGTCTAAGAAATGGGCTGGCCCAAGAATAACATTTGGTTTCTCTCAGTGTCCTATCTGTAAGGTAAATGATTTTTTTTATGATCATGATTTAAACATATCTTAATCAACTAGGTAGATTTTTTTTTTAATTTTGGTATTTAATTTACAAATGTGTAATAAATTACATGCATGTAGCATTGATAAAGTTAGTTTGTACATAACAAATGGAATTCTACAGTTGCTGTATGTAAATAGTAGTTGGAATATGTATCAGCTGCAGAACTCACAATAGTGTAAATACAAGTTTTATGGTTCATATTTGTGTATCATATAAAGTCAAAAGATATATGAAACGATTTTTATTACTGAACAGTGAGGAAGTTTACATTGCAAAATTTGTTTTGTTACTTAGATAAGGGAAATAAGAATGATCCCCAAAGAGTACAGTTATCCTTTAGTGCCCTTCATAAATCATTCAAACAAACAAATAATATTGAAAACATTGTTATAATGAAAGTGGTAATATTAAAAAATTGGCAAATTATGTTTGGTTAGTTCATCACATGTCCCTCACTTCCTTCAAATCATATTTAAATCTCAAAGTCTATGGTAATTGATTTTTTAAGATTACATTGAATCCAGTGGCTGGAGAAATGAAGACAAGTTATGTAACATTATTAGAGTCCTGTTCAATAAAAAACAAAATTTACTAAAACCTATTATATGTGTAATATATGTTGTGTAGGCACCAATGGATCATTCTGTACTATCAGAACTTTTAGCTTCTGTCAAGTTACTTTACGAAGATGTGAAAAGGAAAGCTCTAATGCGGCTGGAATATGAAGGACTTGACAAAGCAAGAGTTGATCCAGCAGTATATGCTATGGACAGATATGCCTATTATGTTTGTTTCAAGTGTAATAAGGTGAGTATTTTGTATGTTTGTTGGAAATAATGGTGAAGAAAAGTTTTAAAGTTTCCATAATATTGTAGATAATATTCGTAACTTAATGGCCTCCGTACTGAAATAGCAAACATTTTATTTCAAATTCCCACTAGAATGGTAGACTATAAACTGGAAGGGTAATTGTGTAATTGTCAATTATTAAATTTCCTACAGATAAAATCCATGAGTAATTTTCAATATTGATAACTCCCAACACTTTGCTATTTCTAAGATATGGCTGTACTTGCAAACATTGCTTCTTTTACTATCTTAGTTAAAAACACATACCCATTTGAACAAAACATTTTTGGCATCTTGTGATGTGCCAAATATAAAAATTTTGAAAATGGCATGTGTTATAATAATGGTGTAGAAAGTAGAGTTAGCCAGATTTGTGGCTACAATACACTGTAAGTAATTATTTATTCTTACTTAATAAAAGAATATGAACTAAACACCCAGGCTCATATAGCCTAGTTAATGACTGCTTGCAGAATGTGTAATATGTGTATTACTTATTGCACAAATAACATTGTTATTATTTACATTGTTATTTACATTATTATGACGTAAATTCATCTCTTGATACATAAAAAATGTAATGGGTAGCTAGTTTAGTAGTTTCAGTAGCCACTGTTTTAATCATTTTACTTAAACAGTAATGGTTAATAAATAATGAGCAGATCTACCCTTTTAATCCTCTGAATTTGAATGTCTGCTGAATATGTGTATTTAAATATTACATACATGTACTCGTGTGTGTGTGTGTGTGTGTGTGTGTGTGCGCGCGCACACGCGCGTGCATTTACAAATCACAATTAACTTATTGTAAAAAGGGATCAGGTTGGTAGATGATTTCTGGGTTGAATTGGTACCTTATAAATTTATTTCATTTAATTTAACATTTACAATAGATATTATGCTTCTGGATATTCTTGTATAATTAAATTAGATACAAGTGGTGTTCATATATGTTAGTGACTTTAAAATTGCTGACCTGTATCAAACTTGTCAAATTATGTAGATGTACACCTTTTATTATATTTTGTCACGTATTGTGTGAAAGTAAGTATGTAACGTCTCCCTGGTTAAGACATTACAAAAGTCGGGAACCAGTTCAATTTGTTACCTGTTAATTAAACTAGCTGCTGTTGTTAGTAAACCTTACTCACTAACAAATTATAACACATTATTATATAGGAATTAGTCAAGGATTGCATAAATTTATTCACTCGCTGGGTGTTACCAAAAACATCTCTTTATTATTAGATTTAAATCTCATACTTTACTTTACTTTTAAAAGAATTACTCTAATAAATTTTGCATTTAATATTTAAAAAATTTTTATTTCTTATTCCTTTTATCTGAAAAGTATTCAATTAGATATTGTTTTAAGTACCACGGATCCGGGTCTCAGCTTTGTTATGTTTTAATTTATCATAACTTTGACAAAATTATTTGAAGAATAATTTTGGGTGTAAATTTTAGAATTACCTTACATTTAGATATCGTAATGTTATTACTACTTCATTACAGAAATTACAAATTTTATAAGTTATTCTTTAAATTATCAAAAGTTCTTTACTGTTCTTTTGTTACTTCGCTTGTTGAAACAAATTTTTACAAATGTTATGTTTGGATATCACCTGAATTTAACATGAGGTTGCTGTGGGGTCCATGATGGTCATCTTCAGTCGTCTTCTAGGGTGTGATCCACGGTTCCTCTTGATGCTCCATTAGGTTGATTGTTTCTGGTAGTCTCGTTCTAGACGATTGGATTTTGGTACTAGAAGTTCATACTGTTGTTGTTTGTGTTTTCCACTTCTGGAGTCGATTGTTCACATTTTACACTTTAATAACAGTTCTTATTTTTGCAGTACTAAAATCTGGTAAGTAACATATCTTACCACTTACAGTTTTTTCTTTAAGAGATGTGTCGGCTAAGTTTTCCTTTCTTTTTTTTACATATTTCTTCACACACTACATTATATATTTTTTATTATTATTTCCACGCTACATTGATCAAAACGAGATCATTACAAACTGGATAGAATATTTTTTAAACGGTATACACCTACGTGTTGTAGCGTGACAGATGTATGCATAATATTGAATGGCAATTGATCATTAGAATAATGAAGTTATAATATTTAAATTTGGAAGAAAGCATTAAGTTTAATATAAATAGATTAATTCATAGCAACTGTGGAAAGAAATCATTATTATAAAGAAAATACAAGTTAAAATAAAAGGAGTTACTAGTGATGAGTCATCCAAAACCAGTCTCATAACCAAAGGTTTTCAAGGTATAACCCAGGAAGGTAAAATAGTAAATAACAAAGCAGTACTGAATATGACCAAACCCACAACGAGGAAGAATAAATAGAAGAGAAACCCTAAAATAAGCCAAGATCAACCAATACAGGTTGTGTATTTCTGTGATAAAGAAGAAGATGGAGAAGATCCCAAGAAACCTGATGGCAACAACAAGAAGATGGAGAGAATACCAGTCCCAGAAGGCAGGAGAAAAGAAGACTGAAGAAAGAAGAAGAGGGCAGCATCCTGAAGAAGATGTCATGCTCTTATAAAAGACACCCAAATCCCTATATCCCCAAAATAAATATCTAAAAATAAAAGTATAACGAAATAAAAACCACATGTATACAAATTTAAGAGAGAGGAGTGTATAAAGTAAAAGTTTCCTGTGAACTAAGATGAAACAATAATATAGTACCCATGGAACAAATCTCCATTGAAAAAACGCTAACCAATTTATTATGTTAATAAGACTATACGACCATTTAGCATTAACATAATATATAAGTGAAAGTGAACCAGTGATAGTTTTGGGTATTATAAAAAATGAACCTTGTGTTTCATTCTTGGCAATCACAAACATTGGATGCAATGAAATATGCATTTTTCAATGACTTAAAATATGTACGGTGACAATATGTTGTTCATAAGACATGAATCTGTTTAAAATAACATTTTTGTTTTACATGAAAAAAGAAAAACAGATTTCATAGTGCTTTGTGAACGGTTCATACTATTTATTTGTTAATGACAGGGTACAATTCCCCAAAGACAAGGTATAAAAGACTGTATAAAAACTGTAGAATCCTACTTATAATAATAGTTAGAAATAAGAATATAAATATAAGGTTTTAATGTATATAGTACAAGAATGTTTAAAAATGTTTTAGATATAAGGCCATTTGTTTGGGTCTGAAACAACTAACATCAGAACTATAAAAATAATTACCACTTGTAAATAGTAGAGAGTAATTAAGATGTTAGTTAGTACAAAACCTTTTTTATAAACCATGTTTACATGTTGGAAATGGGAATTTTGTTGCAAAATGTCTGATTTGAAGACAACCATTTAAAAAAAAAAAAAATGTTCTTTATTTGTTTAACTATTATTTGTATTGTAACCAATACTAATTGTTTTTGTGTAATTTGAAAACATGTTTAATTTATAATACTATTTGTAAAAAGTCAGAGAGGGTATCGCACATCATATATTGTTTGTAAATTATTTTGTAAGAAAAATTGTTAAAAAATCATAGGCCAAAAGAATGGAAACCAAACTTCATCAAAACAGAGAAATTGCTCAATTAAATGCAAATAAACAAAAGGGGTTTAGACAAAATAAACTTGAGATCATGCCATATAATTGCACATACCATTTAGAGAGATTTTAATAAATTATATTCAGAATTATGAATAAAAATAAAAGTGACTAAACTCAGAAATTTAGACATGGGAGTCATATATTTCAGAATAATGTTTCAGAATACAACTAATTCAATTAATTACCAGAAAATAAGGGAATATGAACCTTTTAATACAATATAGGATTATTAATATTAAATATAACTGATAAAATGGCTGAATTTATATAATGACAGGAAGTAAAGTTTGATGTTTTGACTTTTCAGAGTAAATCAATCTGAAAGTGAAATTACTATTTTTTGGACAGAAAACACTATAAAATGACATTATTTAATCTGAAAATAACCAGAATGAACTGAAAGATTAATTTAAATCAAATCTAGTGAATAAAATTGACAAATAACCAAAGTTTAGGCATTCATATAGTGAAATAGTAAAATGTACACAGGATGTGAAAATATTTTTGAACAATGTTAAGGATAATATTATATGGGCTAAGAGTTTAATTGAAACTGAAGGAAACAGTTAGTTAATTATTGGTAGTTGAACGGACAACATGACATACCTTTGAAAACGTGAATAACCTAACCTATAATCGTCATACAAAGCGAGTGTATAGTGAGTTATTGTGAAATCGCGAGTGACTTGTAAAATACTTCTGAAACTATCATATTATAACAGAAACGATCAAGTAACACTCCATAACACAGAACAATATAAATCTACTCTGAAAAACACCACAAAACACTAGAAAACTGTGTAATACATTAACCCAAATTAGTGATGGAATCGGGGAAAGTGTTTGAACTAATAATTATACGAATACACTAAATACAACTCAGAAACAGTACACTAGACACTACACAACATTTTACAAGAGATTCGCAGACATCAGAACAGGAATACTACAGGAAAATCTTTTATTTGGAACGTCCAATATACGAATGACATCTCACTAACTTCACGGCAGCCATCTTTCTTTGACAAACCCAGTGCCTCTTCTTGGTTCATCACAGTTGTTTGGTGAAAACAATTATTATATTTACAATTTATTATTCAATGTCTGTGTTTATTAATAACTATTAATTTGATTGTAACGTTATACTTTTTAAATATAAGCCCGATTTCTCTGACTTTGGTAATAACTGGCTGTTTAAAGAACCCTATATAATTTTTATATCATATACTTGTAACTTTTTTCGATATCCTGAGAATCGATACTAATCGATAAGAGTCAATATTGCTATTACTTAATAAAATATTAATACTTTTCAATACTTAATAGTTCTTTATTTCTTCAATAATACTAATTACCAATAATATAATTCTAATTGATAATCTACAAGGACTTTACCACCCGTAAGTGAAGATAACCTAAAAAATAGAAAGGTAAACAAATATCGATTGGTTTACAGACAGTCTTATGAGTGGTGATAGATTATTTAAATTATACTAAAACTTTAATAAAAATTTTCAGAAGAGCATTACACTGTTTAAAACTTCACAGCCCTATATTAATTAATTGATCCTAATTAATTAATTAATAAAATTAAAATAATTTTTTTTTTATAAACAATTTTTTTTTAAATTTCCTTCAAAACAATAAATTTTGTTTTGAAACGTTCGGCGAAGCCAAGCATATATATTTCTTCATCAACTTTACGCTACTCGACCGGTCTTGCTACCATTGGGACTCGACCAGCTGGGAAACTTAAGGAAGTGTTTCAGGCCAGTAAGACGTCGAGAGCCACACCAATTACACACCAATTAAACACCAATTAAACATATTACATTGGACTTGATTACATCGGAGTCGAACTTCACAATCACAATCTCTTATATCATCAACACACATCAATACTTATTTTATTAGTATTATTACAAATTGGCGCACAACTTTAGGGGCTTTAATTAGCGATTGGAAGACCAATACATTCTGCCCAATCACTAGTTGGAGCTAGGCAACAGCTACAAAGCCAGAGAATTTCAAGGGAAAATGCAACGACGTGCAACATCCAAGAAACGGGCGGCGGAGGCCGAGAAAGAAATAGAAGTTGACATGGACAACAAGGAGGCGACGCCAGTAGAGGCGGAAGAGGTATTACCACCGGTGTTGTCCAAACAAACGGAACAACCGGAGATATCCTCACAGACAAGGGAGGTTAATCTCCAGGAGAAGCAGGTGGAGAAATCCAAGACAACGGAGGATAATCAAATGGACAGATACATGGAAGTGTTCTTGCAAAGGATGGAAGAGAAAATAAACAAAAATAGTAAGGAATTAAAGGAAGACTTGAGTAAGAAAATGGGGAGTGATAACCAGTCCTTGAAAGAAGATTTAGGAAATAAAATCGAAACAACAAACAGGAAGTTGGAAGAAGAGATGGGGAAGAAGTTAGAAGAATTGAAGGAAGACAATCAGTCCCTGACGAAGAAGATGGAAGAAAACAGCAAGAAGATGGAAGAGAAGATGGAAGAAAACAGCAAGAAGATGGAAGAGAGGATGGGAGGAAAGTTAGAAGAATTGAAGAAGGATAATCAATCCACAAAAGAAGAGTTGACTGGGATGAACAAGAACATGGAAGAATTGAAGGAAGACAACCAATCGTTCAAGGAAGAATTCAAGGCGACTAAAGAAGAGTTGATTAATAAAATTAAAAATACCAATCAGAAAATAGATGAAACCAGGAAGAAGATAGAGAAGAACAACCGACAATTGAAGGAAGAGTTGAAAGAAGATAACAGGAAGTTGGAAGAGAAGATGGGGGAGAAATTGGAAGAATTGAGAGAGGACAATCAAATTCTAAGAGAAGAGTTAAGGGAGGTAAATCAGGAGATAAGAGAGAACAGATTAAAAAGGGGAGAGGAGCATCAAAAATGGATTAAAGAAAGAAGAGAGGACAGATTAAAAAAGGAAGAATTAAGAAAGGAGAAGACCGAAGAAATAAAAAATGATAGCCAACCAGAACCAGAAGAAGTACTAAATGATAAAACGCAGGAAGATAGTCAACCAGAACCAGAAGAAGTAATAAATGACAAAACGCAGGAACTAGTAATGGTAGTACCTGAAATTGAAACTAACCGAAACCAGGAAGATATTAAACCAAGGAAAAGGAGAATGTATCCAAGAAATTTGATAAAAACTAAGGAAGAGTTGGAGATGATGAAACATGGGTTGATTGATGGCAATAATATCCCAATTACCTATGACAAAGACATCATGAATTCCAGGAATTATAGAAGGAGAATCGAAGTAATTTCCAAAATAATTTACCACAAGACAGTAGTGTACCAATGGGAAAGGACCAGAGGTAAACAGAATACGACATGTGGACAAGATCAATTTCAGCGCAGGACTGGACAGTGTATTACAGAAAGATGGAAATGTGATATCGTACCAGACTGTAATGATGACACAGATGAATCACCAGAATGTATTCCATTAACGTGCCATCCAGGACAGTTCCAGGGTACGGTTAGACTAAAATATATTCCTTCAGAGTGGATATGTGATGGTAAACCAGCTTATGGTGTTTCAGATAAACAAATAATAAGTGATAACCCAGATGAAGATCCTCACAGATATTTGTCAAGTAACACAAAACATGGACCAGAAAAGTATTGGTGTATACAATATGATGATAGAGGGAACCAACCCAGTAATTACGACGGCCCTAACAACCCGCCGTGTAATAACCAGTGTATCGGTAATTCTAACGGCGTTAGGGATAACAACCCCTATCCATACAATAGAAACAATTTATACCAACATAATAATGTCCCATACAGTCAGAGAAATCCATATCCCAACAATAATGATGACAGCCCTTACCCACCTAACCGAAATTACTATAATTATAACTTTAGTAATAACAATAATAACAGTAATAATAACCGAGTGTCGCGCCCTAGGGTAAATTTTATAAGAGCAACTGAGATGATGGACCCTGGTTGACACAAATGCCACACGACATCAAGAAAAGGGACGGATCCTGATAACCGACTACGGCGAAAAACAATGTTGAAGGAGACGAAATAAATATCATTGAAAGGAAATGATATGAATAATAAAACATAGAAACAAAACTGGGTTTTTATGAATGAAGACTATTTAAGAAAATGAACATTATAAATAAATAAGAATATGAGCAATGGAACGACATAAAGAAAATCGTCCATCTTCCTGGGTATATAAAAGAAAAGGCATTTATAAGGAAAGAAAAAGAGAAGATCAGCTTACAAAAGTATAAATAATATGGGCCAGTGTAGAGTACAATATAACCCCATATGTTGTGGTAAATGATAAACATAACAATACATATGAGTTGAAGGAAATCGTTTCAGGAAAGATCAAAGGAGTGTACAATCAAGCTTCTATGAAGAAATATTATGAAGAATGAGTTGTGAGTTATAGAATTTTGAATTTTTAATTTTAAAAAATTTTAAAATAATGTAAGTACATCTTACAACCTAATATTTTGAAAAGAACATTCTGGAGAATTATAAGAAAAAGGAATTTAGAATTTTTATTGAAAAAATTCTAAAATATGTAAGTACATCTTACTACAACCTAATAATTTTGGAACAAACTTTATGGAAGAAAGAAAAAGAAAGACTTTTGAATTGAAATATAATTATAAAAATTTAAAATTGAGTAAGTACTTCTTACTACAACCTGATAATTTAGAACAAAACTTTATGGAAGAAAGAGAAAGAGAGAGAATTTTGAACTTAATTTAAAAAATTTAAAATTAAGCAAGCACAGCTTACTACCACTGAATTGTGAGAAAACTTTATGGTAAATAATCAAGAAGAATTTGAATTTGGAGAAATACCAAAACATTCAGGAATAATAGTAAGATCACAGTACTATAAACATTTCTGAATGAAACAATTCTGGGAATAAATGAATTAAACAGAATTTGAATGTTGATAGAACTTCAGAACTTTGAAACAAGATAAGATCAACATATTACAAGGATTTATGAGAAATATTTTTCAATTAAATAAAAAGAATAGTTTGAATTTTACATTAAAACTAACCAAGTTCCAAAAAATAATTATGTGTCAATTATGATTGAATTGAGAAGAAAATAAAGTGATTAATTCAGAAAAGAGAGTTAACGTTAATCCAGAATAAATGCTAGACATTCACAATAGCATTTGAAGGAGTAGAGAAGACTAACAAAAAAGAGTGTAATATGCCAGAGAAGGAAAAAATTTGGAAGCAAAGAGACTAATTACCTATGAAATGATAATGAAAACAGTTAATTAAGAGCAAAGAAGGACAACTAATACCAAACAGATGGAGAAGATGATTTTGAACCAATGATAATAATAAGACCTATATGAAATGCAAAGAGAAGAAATACCACATGAAATATGATATAAATGAATTAATGTTAATGAATGCGAAGGTGGATTAATAACTTTCTAAGAGAAAGGAAACAACCAAAATGTTTAAATAAAATGATCAATATAACAACCTGTATATCTAATGTAAAGATACAATGTTAAAAAATTAAATATAATATAATAAGACCATTCAAATAATGAATAAGAAAGACTATATATAGAGACCATGCTAATACTATGAATAACCAGAAGAAAGTATAAAGAGAATTCAGATGAAGAAGAAAGAGAGTTACACTGTAAACAGTAACCAGAATTATTAAAAGAAAGGTTTTCAACCATAATTAAAATAAATATATCAGACAAGTTAAGAGTTTAGAAAAAAATATATATGTAATGAGTATAATAATGATTATGAAGATTTATTAAGATAGAAAATGTGAGATAATCTGAGAGACTACGAAGTGGAGAATCCAAAGATATTTTTATTAGTCGAAAATGAGACTACTTTTTATTTATTTATTCGATGACTGACTGAAGATAATTCCAGCAGCATTATGTTTTTGAGCAGGGATGGATATGCCCCTGTAATCAATTTATAGAAGTGGTGTATGGCCAGCAGAGAAGTAGCGTACAGTGCCCCTCTGATCTGCCCCAGCCCACGTGATAGGGAATGTTAGGGAATTAATATCCCAAGGATACAACATGAAGTTGATATAGAAAGAAAATGTATTACAATTATAATATATCTCAGAAGACACTAACTATCCGAAAAGGATTAGTAGTAAAACAAATAATTATATATATAAAATTAATAAAACTCTAATATAAAAAAGTCGATATAAAAATGGAGAAGAAAATGAATTATAAGAAATGATGAAATTATCATAAGAAATTATTTCATCCATAAACATGTCTGAAATAATTACTTCTGGAGGGGAGCAATCTGTAGCGTGACAGATGTATGCATAATATTGAATGGCAATTGATCATTAGAATAATGAAGTTATAATATTTAAATTTGGAAGAAAGCATTAAGTTTAATATAAATAGATTAATTCATAGCAACTGTGGAAAGAAATCATTATTATAAAGAAAATACAAGTTAAAATAAAAGGAGTTACTAGTGATGAGTCATCCAAAACCAGTCTCATAACCAAAGGTTTTCAAGGTATAACCCAGGAAGGTAAAATAGTAAATAACAAAGCAGTACTGAATATGACCAAACCCACAACGAGGAAGAATAAATAGAAGAGAAACCCTAAAATAAGCCAAGATCAACCAATACAGGTTGTGTATTTCTGTGATAAAGAAGAAGATGGAGAAGATCCCAAGAAACCTGATGGCAACAACAAGAAGATGGAGAGAATACCAGTCCCAGAAGGCAGGAGAAAAGAAGACTGAAGAAAGAAGAAGAGGGCAGCATCCTGAAGAAGATGTCATGCTCTTATAAAAGACACCCAAATCCCTATATCCCCAAAATAAATATCTAAAAATAAAAGTATAACGAAATAAAAACCACATGTATACAAATTTAAGAGAGAGGAGTGTATAAAGTAAAAGTTTCCTGTGAACTAAGATGAAACAATAATATAGTACCCATGGAACAAATCTCCATTGAAAAAACGCTAACCAATTTATTATGTTAATAAGACTATACGACCATTTAGCATTAACATAATATATAAGTGAAAGTGAACCAGTGATAGTTTTGGGTATTATAAAAAATGAACCTTGTGTTTCATTCTTGGCAATCACAAACATTGGATGCAATGAAATATGCATTTTTCAATGACTTAAAATATGTACGGTGACAATATGTTGTTCATAAGACATGAATCTGTTTAAAATAACATTTTTGTTTTACATGAAAAAAGAAAAACAGATTTCATAGTGCTTTGTGAACGGTTCATACTATTTATTTGTTAATGACAGGGTACAATTCCCCAAAGACAAGGTATAAAAGACTGTATAAAAACTGTAGAATCCTACTTATAATAATAGTTAGAAATAAGAATATAAATATAAGGTTTTAATGTATATAGTACAAGAATGTTTAAAAATGTTTTAGATATAAGGCCATTTGTTTGGGTCTGAAACAACTAACATCAGAACTATAAAAATAATTACCACTTGTAAATAGTAGAGAGTAATTAAGATGTTAGTTAGTACAAAACCTTTTTTATAAACCATGTTTACATGTTGGAAATGGGAATTTTGTTGCAAAATGTCTGATTTGAAGACAACCATTTAAAAAAAAAAAAAATGTTCTTTATTTGTTTAACTATTATTTGTATTGTAACCAATACTAATTGTTTTTGTGTAATTTGAAAACATGTTTAATTTATAATACTATTTGTAAAAAGTCAGAGAGGGTATCGCACATCATATATTGTTTGTAAATTATTTTGTAAGAAAAATTGTTAAAAAATCATAGGCCAAAAGAATGGAAACCAAACTTCATCAAAACAGAGAAATTGCTCAATTAAATGCAAATAAACAAAAGGGGTTTAGACAAAATAAACTTGAGATCATGCCATATAATTGCACATACCATTTAGAGAGATTTTAATAAATTATATTCAGAATTATGAATAAAAATAAAAGTGACTAAACTCAGAAATTTAGACATGGGAGTCATATATTTCAGAATAATGTTTCAGAATACAACTAATTCAATTAATTACCAGAAAATAAGGGAATATGAACCTTTTAATACAATATAGGATTATTAATATTAAATATAACTGATAAAATGGCTGAATTTATATAATGACAGGAAGTAAAGTTTGATGTTTTGACTTTTCAGAGTAAATCAATCTGAAAGTGAAATTACTATTTTTTGGACAGAAAACACTATAAAATGACATTATTTAATCTGAAAATAACCAGAATGAACTGAAAGATTAATTTAAATCAAATCTAGTGAATAAAATTGACAAATAACCAAAGTTTAGGCATTCATATAGTGAAATAGTAAAATGTACACAGGATGTGAAAATATTTTTGAACAATGTTAAGGATAATATTATATGGGCTAAGAGTTTAATTGAAACTGAAGGAAACAGTTAGTTAATTATTGGTAGTTGAACGGACAACATGACATACCTTTGAAAACGTGAATAACCTAACCTATAATCGTCATACAAAGCGAGTGTATAGTGAGTTATTGTGAAATCGCGAGTGACTTGTAAAATACTTCTGAAACTATCATATTATAACAGAAACGATCAAGTAACACTCCATAACACAGAACAATATAAATCTACTCTGAAAAACACCACAAAACACTAGAAAACTGTGTAATACATTAACCCAAATTAGTGATGGAATCGGGGAAAGTGTTTGAACTAATAATTATACGAATACACTAAATACAACTCAGAAACAGTACACTAGACACTACACAACATTTTACAAGAGATTCGCAGACATCAGAACAGGAATACTACAGGAAAATCTTTTATTTGGAACGTCCAATATACGAATGACATCTCACTAACTTCACGGCAGCCATCTTTCTTTGACAAACCCAGTGCCTCTTCTTGGTTCATCACAGCTGTTTGGTGAAAACAATTATTATATTTACAATTTATTATTCAATGTCTGTGTTTATTAATAACTATTAATTTGATTGTAACGTTATACTTTTTAAATATAAGCCCGATTTCTCTGACTTTGGTAATAACTGGCTGTTTAAAGAACCCTATATAATTTTTATATCATATACTTGTAACTTTTTTCGATATCCTGAGAATCGATACTAATCGATAAGAGTCAATATTGCTATTACTTAATAAAATATTAATACTTTTCAATACTTAATAGTTCTTTATTTCTTCAATAATACTAATTACCAATAATATAATTCTAATTGATAATCTACAAGGACTTTACCACCCGTAAGTGAAGATAACCTAAAAAATAGAAAGGTAAACAAATATCGATTGGTTTACAGACAGTCTTATGAGTGGTGATAGATTATTTAAATTATACTAAAACTTTAATAAAAATTTTCAGAAGAGCATTACACTGTTTAAAACTTCACAGCCCTATATTAATTAATTGATCCTAATTAATTAATTAATAAAATTAAAATAATTTTTTTTTTATAAACAATTTTTTTTTAAATTTCCTTCAAAACAATAAATTTTGTTTTGAAACGTTCGGCGAAGCCAAGCATATATATTTCTTCATCAACTTTACGCTACTCGACCGGTCTTGCTACCATTGGGACTCGACCAGCTGGGAAACTTAAGGAAGTGTTTCAGGCCAGTAAGACGTCGAGAGCCACACCAATTACACACCAATTAAACACCAATTAAACATATTACATTGGACTTGATTACATCGGAGTCGAACTTCACAATCACAATCTCTTATATCATCAACACACATCAATACTTATTTTATTAGTATTATTACAGTGTATATTGACAACACAGTACCGACATCTTTACATGTCGAAGTTTCTCCGGCGAATGTGTGCATAGTTTAGCGGCGAGGGGTCTGTAAGCTGGCGTGGTTTTACGCACTGAGAAAATAGTTTGTTCTTTTAAGTAGTATTAATTATTCATTAATTAAATCGTAATACTTTATGTTACCTTTTGGTTATGAATTAGGAATTTCCTTATTTATTTAGTACATATTTTATTTAATTAACGTAATTATTATTATTAGCTACATAGCACCGTGCTTTGTGTGTTGGTACGGGACAATTTTCAAGTTGATGCAGGAATCTAGGTATAGGTAAGGGGTGGATAATACTCTTACTTGTTATAAAGCAAAGTTTTCATTTCTGCTATTTAAACATTTTTTTTAAATCGTCACATCCTCCTGCACCTAACGATGAAGACGGGGTGGTGGGGTAATAATAGAAAATCTTATAAACACAATTACATTTTTTTTTTTGTGAAATTCCCTTTCTCTCGTTTCTTAACATCTAACTTAATATTATTTACATATAAATAAATATTATTTATTTATCTATTTATTACTCTTAGTTTCCGTAACTTCACAATATCATGGCCCGACTGATTACGTTTGCATACTCTAACTATATTGGTTAGCTTTCTGCACTTTCTTTAACCCTTGTAAAGAACTTTCTTAAGTGCGGCGCCATTGTGACTGTGTTACGTTTCTTATCCCTATTTCTTAATACTACTAAGGTAATCTAAAGTCGATCCCATACTCGACCTTAGATCCTATCTTAACACTAATTTCTTATTCTACTGAGATAAGCGGAATTTCATAAAGGGGAATCTTTATTTACTTTTAAACGAAGCTTTTACAATGCAAGAGGGGTCAAACACTTTACACTGGACGCATTGTATTATACGCTGGGGTGGTGTTTATTGTTTAGCGATGCTGCCACTTATAACAATAGGGGATGGCTTACTACAATATTTCCTGCACGAACAAGTTTGTTTCTTACTAGCAAGCTGGGGGAATTATTTTGAACAGGCCACGACCGGGTGTTTACACGATTCAAATATACTTTTCTTATTATTTTCTCTTTACTCATTTTACTACTACACTTTACACTTTTATTACGCGTTATTTTATTTAAGCTATTATTAAACCTTTTTATTTAAAGTACTTATTATTTATTTTAATTCAAACACTTATAAAATTTGAATTCATTCAAACACACACATATATCTCTTATTACATATAGAATCTTATACTAATTAATCAAATTAAACTTATCTCACAACAATTCAATTTTCTGTACTGTCATATATAATCAGTCAAAACAAAACGCTAATATCATTTTATAGTGGAGAGAAATTTCACATACGAAGAGTTCATTGCTTTAACACTAGCATAAAGGGTCAGCTGTTTTGGGGAGTCTTATTGTTTGCATAGGGAGGTTTAACAAGGTAGGGTGATTCAGACACTTGATCTGAGGACAATTCAGAACAGGAAATTATCGTGTTTAGTATTGTCTGTTATGTCCGCGTGAGGGGAGTTTTGTATGGGATGCATACGTACAAAGGGGAGAGTTTACATTTCTCGACACGCTTTTAACATGAAACAGCTTGTCAATACCGACAGGTTTAAAATGGAATATTTACCAGCGATGACTTGTTTATTATGGCAATGTCCCAATACTAATATTATTATTTCTTAATTAAAACTTTACTCATTTATTTGTTCATGATTTCAGAGTGAATAAATTTATGGATTTTACAAAATTACTGTTAATGAATTATAACAATATACACAATTAACATTTTTTAAAGCAGAGTGGCGCAATTTTGTGTGACACTCTGTAAACAATTAACTATTAAAACAACAGCACAATACACATTTTTTTTTTTCAAAGCAGAGTGGCGCTATTTTGTGCGTCACGATGCTCGCAACTATTTTAACTTTAAGCAGAGTGGCGCAATTTTGGTACCGTAAAAGCTTGTTACGACCTTACAACATCGGGTTACAGTTCAATTTGTTACCTGTTAATTAAACTAGCTGCCGTTGTTAGTAAACCTTACTCACTAACAAATTATAACACATTATTTATAGGAATTAGTCAAGGATTGCATAAATTTATTCACTCGCTGGGTGTTACCAAAAACATCTCTTTATTATTATATTTAAATCTCATACTTTACTTTACTTTTAAAAGAATTACTCTAATAAATTTTACATTTAATATTTAAAAAATTTTTATGTCTTATTCCTTTTATCTGAAAAGTATTCAATTAGATATTGTTTTAAGTACCACGGATCCGGGTCTCAGCTTTGTTATGTTTTAATTTATCACAACTTTGACAAAATTATTTGAAGAATAATTTTGGGTGTAAATTTTAGAATTACCTTACATTTAGATATCGTAATGTTATTACTACTTCATTACAGAAATTACAAATTTTATAAGTTATTCTTTAAATTATCAAAAGTTCTTTACTGTTCTTTTGTTACTTCGCTTGTTGAAACAAATTTTTACAAATGTTATGTTTGGATATCACCTGAATTTAACATGAGGTTGCTGTGGGGTCCATGATGGTCATCTTCAGTCGTCTTCTAGGGTGTGATCCATGGTTCCTCTTGATGCTCCATTAGGTTGATTGTTTCTGGTAGTCTCGTTCTAGACGATTGGATTTTGGTACTAGAAGTTCATACTGTTGTTGTTTGTGTTTTCCACTTCTGGAGTCGATTGTTCACATTTTACACTTTAATAACAGTTCTTATTTTTGCAGTACTAAAATCTGGTAAGTAACATATCTTACCACTTACAGTTTTTTCTTTAAGAGATGTGTCGGCTAAGTTTTCCTTTCTTTTTTTTACATATTTCTTCACACACTACATTATATATTTTTTATTATTATTTCCACGCTACATTGATCAAAACGAGATCATTACAAACTGGATAGAATATTTTTTAAACGGTATACACCTACGTGTATATTGACAACACAGTACCGACATCTTTACATGTCGAAGTTTCTCCGGCGAATGTGTGCATAGTTTAGCGGCGAGGGGTCTGTAAGCTGGCGTGGTTTTACGCACAGAAAATAGTTCGTTCTTTTAAGTAGTATTAATTATTCATTAATTAAATCGTAATACTTTATGTTACCTTTTGGTTATGAATTAGGAATTTCCTTATTTATTTAGTACATATTTTATTTAATTAACGTAATTATTATTATTAGCTACATAACACCGTGCTTTGTGTGTTGGTACGGGACAATTTTCAAGTTGATGCAGGAATCTAGGTATAGGTAAGGGGTGGATAATACTCTTACTTGTTATAAAGCAAAGTTTTCATTTCTGCTATTTAAACATTTTTTTTAAATCGTCACATCCTCCTGCACCTAACGATGAAGACGGGGTGGTGGGGTAATAATAGAAAATCTAATAAACACAATTACATTTTTTTTTTCGTGAAATTCCCTTTCTCTCGTTTCTTAACATCTAACTTAATATTATTTACATATAAATAAATATTATTTATTTATCTATTTATTACTCTTAGTTTCCGTAACTTCACAATATCATGGCCCGACTGATTACGTTTGCATACTCTAACTATATTGGTTAGCTTTCTGCACTTTCTTTAACCCTTGTAAAGAACTTTCTTAAGTGCGGCGCCATTGTGACTGTGTTACGTTTCTTATCCCTATTTCTTAATACTACTAAGGTAATCTAAAGTCGATCCCATACTCGACCTTAGATCCTATCTTAACACTAATTTCTTATTCTACTGAGATAAGCGGAATTTCACAAAGGGGAATCTTTATTTACTTTTAAACGAAGCTTTTACAATGCAAGAGGGGTCAAACACTTTACACTGGACGCATTGTATTATACGCTGGGGTGGTGTTTATTGTTTAGCGATGCTGCCACTTATAACAATAGGGGATGGCTTACTACAATATTTCCTGCACGAACAAGTTTGTCTCTTACTAGCAAGCTGGGGGAATTATTTTGAACAGGCCACGACCGGGTGTTTACACGATTCAAATATACTTTTCTTATTATTTTCTCTTTACTCATTTTACTACTACACTTTACACTTTTATTACGCGTTATTTTATTTAAGCTATTATTAAACCTTTTTATTTAAAGTACTTATTATTTATTTTAATTCAAACACTTATAAAATTTGAATTCATTCAAACACACACATATATCTCTTATTACATATAGAATCTTATACTAATTAATCAAATTAAACTTATCTCACAACAATTCAATTTTCTGTACTGTCATATATAATCAGTCAAAACAAAACGCTAATATCATTTTATAGTGGAGAGAAATTTCACATACGAAGAGTTCATTGCTTTAACACTAGCATAAAGGGTCAGCTGTTTTGGGGAGTCTTATTGTTTGCATAGGGAGATTTAACAAGGTAGGGTGATTCAGACACTTGTTCTGAGGACAATTCAGAACAGGAAATTATCGTGTTTAGTATTGTCTGTTATGTCCGCGTGAGGGGAGTTTTGTATGGGATGCATACGTACAAAGGGGAGAGTTTACATTTCTCGACACACTTTTAACATGAAACAGCTTGTCAATACCGACAGGTTTAAAATGGAATATTTACCAGCGATGACTTGTTTATTATGGCAATGTCCCAATACTAATATTATTATTTCTTAATTAAAACTTTACTCATTTATTTGTTCATGATTTCAGAGTGAATAAATTTATGGATTTTACAAAATTACTGTTAATGAATTATAACAATATACACAATTAACATTTTTTAAAGCAGAGTGGTGCAATTTTGTGTGACACTCTGTAAACAATTAACTATAAAACAACAGCACAATACACATTTTTTTTTTTTCAAAGCAGAGTGGCGCTATTTTGTGCGTCACGATGCTCGCAACTATTTTAACTTTAAGCAGAGTGGCACAATTTTGGTACCGTAAAAGCTTGTTACGACCTTACAACATCAGGTTACAGTTCAATTTGTTACCTGTTAATTAAACTAGCTGCCGTTGTTAGTAAACCTTACTCACTAACAAATTATAACACATTATTATATAGGAATTAGTCAAGGATTGCATAAATTTATTCACTCGCTGGGTGTTACCAAAAACATCTCTTTATTATTATATTTAAATCTCATACTTTACTTTACTTTTAAAAGAATTACTCTAATCAATTTTACATTTAATATTTAAAAAATTTTTATGTCTTATTCCTTTTATCTGAAAAGTATTCAATTAGATATTGTTTTAAGTACCACGGATCCGGGTCTCAGCTTTGTTATGTTTTAATTTATCACAACTTTGACAAAATTATTTGAAGAATAATTTTGGGTGTAAATTTTAGAATTACCTTACATTTAGATATCGTAATGTTATTACTACTTCATTACAGAAATTACAAATTTTATAAGTTATTCTTTAAATTATCAAAAGTTCTTTACTGTTCTTTTGTTACTTCGCTTGTTGAAACAAATTTTTACAAATGTTATGTTTGGATATCACCTGAATTTAACATGAGGTTGCTGTGGGGTCCATGATGGCCATCTTCAGTCGTCTTCTAGGGTGTGATCCACGGTTCCTCTTGATGCTCCATTAGGTTGATTGTTTCTGGTAGTCTCGTTCTAGACGATTGGATTTTGGTACTAGAAGTTCATACTGTTGTTGTTTGTGTTTTCCACTTCTGGAGTCGATTGTTCACATTTTACACTTTAATAACAGTTCTTATTTTTGCAGTACTAAAATCTGGTAAGTAACATATCTTACCACTTACAGTTTTTTCTTTAAGAGATGTGTCGGCTAAGTTTTCCTTTCTTTTTTTTACATATTTCTTCACACACTACATTATATATTTTTTATTATTATTTCCACGCTACATTGATCAAAACGAGATCATTACAAACTGGATAGAATATTTTTTAAACGGTATACACCTACGTGTATATTGACAACACAGTACCGACATCTTTACATGTCGAAGTTTCTCCGGCGAATGTGTGCATAGTTTAGCGGCGAGGGGTCTGTAAGCTGGCGTGGTTTTACGCACAGAAAATAGTTCGTTCTTTTAAGTAGTATTAATTATTCATTAATTAAATCGTAATACTTTATGTTACCTTTTGGTTATGAATTAGGAATTTCCTTATTTATTTAGTACATATTTTATTTAATTAACGTAATTATTATTATTAGCTACATAACACCGTGCTTTGTGTGTTGGTACGGGACAATTTTCAAGTTGATGCAGGAATCTAGGTATAGGTAAGGGGTGGATAATACTCTTACTTGTTATAAAGCAAAGTTTTCATTTCTGCTATTTAAACATTTTTTTTAAATCGTCACATCCTCCTGCACCTAACGATGAAGACGGGGTGGTGGGGTAATAATAGAAAATCTAATAAACACAATTACATTTTTTTTTTCGTGAAATTCCCTTTCTCTCGTTTCTTAACATCTAACTTAATATTATTTACATATAAATAAATATTATTTATTTATCTATTTATTACTCTTAGTTTCCGTAACTTCACAATATCATGGCCCGACTGATTACGTTTGCATACTCTAACTATATTGGTTAGCTTTCTGCACTTTCTTTAACCCTTGTAAAGAACTTTCTTAAGTGCGGCGCCATTGTGACTGTGTTACGTTTCTTATCCCTATTTCTTAATACTACTAAGGTAATCTAAAGTCGATCCCATACTCGACCTTAGATCCTATCTTAACACTAATTTCTTATTCTACTGAGATAAGCGGAATTTCACAAAGGGGAATCTTTATTTACTTTTAAACGAAGCTTTTACAATGCAAGAGGGGTCAAACACTTTACACTGGACGCATTGTATTATACGCTGGGGTGGTGTTTATTGTTTAGCGATGCTGCCACTTATAACAATAGGGGATGGCTTACTACAATATTTCCTGCACGAACAAGTTTGTCTCTTACTAGCAAGCTGGGGGAATTATTTTGAACAGGCCACGACCGGGTGTTTACACGATTCAAATATACTTTTCTTATTATTTTCTCTTTACTCATTTTACTACTACACTTTACACTTTTATTACGCGTTATTTTATTTAAGCTATTATTAAACCTTTTTATTTAAAGTACTTATTATTTATTTTAATTCAAACACTTATAAAATTTGAATTCATTCAAACACACACATATATCTCTTATTACATATAGAATCTTATACTAATTAATCAAATTAAACTTATCTCACAACAATTCAATTTTCTGTACTGTCATATATAATCAGTCAAAACAAAACGCTAATATCATTTTATAGTGGAGAGAAATTTCACATACGAAGAGTTCATTGCTTTAACACTAGCATAAAGGGTCAGCTGTTTTGGGGAGTCTTATTGTTTGCATAGGGAGATTTAACAAGGTAGGGTGATTCAGACACTTGTTCTGAGGACAATTCAGAACAGGAAATTATCGTGTTTAGTATTGTCTGTTATGTCCGCGTGAGGGGAGTTTTGTATGGGATGCATACGTACAAAGGGGAGAGTTTACATTTCTCGACACACTTTTAACATGAAACAGCTTGTCAATACCGACAGGTTTAAAATGGAATATTTACCAGCGATGACTTGTTTATTATGGCAATGTCCCAATACTAATATTATTATTTCTTAATTAAAACTTTACTCATTTATTTGTTCATGATTTCAGAGTGAATAAATTTATGGATTTTACAAAATTACTGTTAATGAATTATAACAATATACACAATTAACATTTTTTAAAGCAGAGTGGTGCAATTTTGTGTGACACTCTGTAAACAATTAACTATAAAACAACAGCACAATACACATTTTTTTTTTTTCAAAGCAGAGTGGCGCTATTTTGTGCGTCACGATGCTCGCAACTATTTTAACTTTAAGCAGAGTGGCACAATTTTGGTACCGTAAAAGCTTGTTACGACCTTACAACATCAGGTTACAGTTCAATTTGTTACCTGTTAATTAAACTAGCTGCCGTTGTTAGTAAACCTTACTCACTAACAAATTATAACACATTATTATATAGGAATTAGTCAAGGATTGCATAAATTTATTCACTCGCTGGGTGTTACCAAAAACATCTCTTTATTATTATATTTAAATCTCATACTTTACTTTACTTTTAAAAGAATTACTCTAATCAATTTTACATTTAATATTTAAAAAATTTTTATGTCTTATTCCTTTTATCTGAAAAGTATTCAATTAGATATTGTTTTAAGTACCACGGATCCGGGTCTCAGCTTTGTTATGTTTTAATTTATCACAACTTTGACAAAATTATTTGAAGAATAATTTTGGGTGTAAATTTTAGAATTACCTTACATTTAGATATCGTAATGTTATTACTACTTCATTACAGAAATTACAAATTTTATAAGTTATTCTTTAAATTATCAAAAGTTCTTTACTGTTCTTTTGTTACTTCGCTTGTTGAAACAAATTTTTACAAATGTTATGTTTGGATATCACCTGAATTTAACATGAGGTTGCTGTGGGGTCCATGATGGCCATCTTCAGTCGTCTTCTAGGGTGTGATCCACGGTTCCTCTTGATGCTCCATTAGGTTGATTGTTTCTGGTAGTCTCGTTCTAGACGATTGGATTTTGGTACTAGAAGTTCATACTGTTGTTGTTTGTGTTTTCCACTTCTGGAGTCGATTGTTCACATTTTACACTTTAATAACAGTTCTTATTTTTGCAGTACTAAAATCTGGTAAGTAACATATCTTACCACTTACAGTTTTTTCTTTAAGAGATGTGTCGGCTAAGTTTTCCTTTCTTTTTTTTACATATTTCTTCACACACTACATTATATATTTTTTATTATTATTTCCACGCTACATTGATCAAAACGAGATCATTACAAACTGGATAGAATATTTTTTAAACGGTATACACCTACGTGTATATTGACAACACAGTACCGACATCTTTACATGTCGAAGTTTCTCCGGCGAATGTGTGCACAGTTTAGCGGCGAGGGGTCTGTAAGCTGGCATGGTTTTACGCACTGAGAAAATAGTTCGTTCTTTTAAGTAGTATTAATTATTCATTAATTAAATCGTAATACTTTATGTTACCTTTTGGTTATGAATTAGGAATTTCCTTATTTATTTAGTACGTATTTTATTTAATTAACGTAATTATTATTATTAGCTACATAACACCGTGCTTTGCGTGTTGGTATGGGACAATTTTCAAGTTGATGCAGGAATCTAGGTATAGGTAAGGGGTGGATAATACTCTTACTTGTTATAAAGCAAAGTTTTCATTTGTGCTATTTAAACATTTTTTTTTAATCGTCACAAGTACAGTATATGCCTTTATTAATAACATACTGTTTTGTCAGTATGACTTCAAAAAAGAGAGATTAAATTTTGTTATTTGTTCCAGTAGTACTAATAATATAATAAGTGTTGTCATTTTATTGTTAGAAACTGTATTTTTACAATACAATTTTGGATTTCTTTTCTGTACAAGGATGGTGGTAAATTCTAAAACAGGTGTTAAAAGGTACTATTTACTTTAAGTTAAAAATTACAAAATGTTAGGAACTATTTTTCTCTTAAATTTAAAATTTTGTATGTACTTTGTAGGCATACTATGGAGGTGAAGCACGCTGTGATGCTGAACTGGGAGGTGAATTTGATCCTGCAGAATTAGTGTGTGGAGCTTGCAGTGATGTTTCACGTGCTCAGATGTGCCCCAAACATGGTACAGACTTTCTGGAGTACAAATGCCGATACTGCTGTTCTGTTGCTGTTTTCTTTTGTTTTGGTACAACACACTTTTGCAATGCTTGCCATGATGACTTTCAAAGAGTTACCAATATACCTCGTTCTGAACTTCCACCTTGCCCTGCAGGTAAGTTTCATTACATATTTTATTTTAACTATAGTGTTCTTTTGTTTTATTGTTTTTATGTGTGAATTTCAAAAAAGTATAATAATGTTTTTCATAAATAATTGTTAATTTTACATGAAATGTTTAACAAACGTTTAAAAAATCTTTATGTTTAGTGTTTAAATATTTCAAATATTTAAAAAATAACACTTATTCTTATGAATGAGATAGGATTCATTTTGTTTAATCATATTTTTTAGTAGTAATTATTTTTTTCATTCTTCAATCCAAAAATGTTATCCTTTTGTTACAAAAAAAATTTTAACTCCACTGCATTATACAATAAAATAGCATAATGTCATTAATTTACTAATTTTTCATCTTCCAAATGTTCACTACATTTCTTTCTATAGAAAGCAAACATAATTACACTGCTTCTTTTTTAAAAAATTAAACATTGAATGAATACAGCTACAAAACTACATTGTACAAATAGAAACACATATGAATAAAAATGAACCTAGTAGTAGCATGGTAGTGAACTAGACATATTCCTCTTTCCATTATGCTCAATTAAAAGTGTAAATATATGGATTTTGTCATGTAAAGCAACACTGATATAAATAATGGGGACATGTCATTGTGTCTTTTGTAAAAATCGGAAATTCAAGAACCATACTTGTTATATTCTTTTGCTAAGAAAGTGTTACATATCATATTAAAATATGTTTAAGTAATAGAAAACTGGGATGTATAATTAAGTTCTCTCATATACTGTTATATTACTGTTAAGTTTTCTCATATATTGTTATATAAGTACAAATTACTGTACTTTCAAGATAATCTTCCAACATCTGTGTCATAAAATCAGTTCTTCATAAGAAGAAGTGCTAACCTTCAAAAGTAAAACTTTCTTATATGTAATAAATATACCATACAAAGTATCTCCTTTTGAGCCACCCATGAACTAATATAACCTAATATCTATCCTCTGATTGGCTTCTGTTTAGTGAAAAGTCAATGGGATGATGGCTGATCCCAGTGGGGATGTACCATCCCTATAAAATGGTATGTTAGTTTCTGTGGCCACATTTCTGTAAGTACTTCTGTTCAGTATTATTTCTGTATCACTACTGTACATAGAATGCATTCTGTGTGCTACATCTCTGTCTTAAGTAGACATTCCAACTAAGTACAAATACTTACTAGGAGTAAATACAAGCACACCCTAAATAATGTGTCATTAATGGCAGAAGTAAATGTAAAGTAAGAGAGAATGAACATTTGTTTGAGTTTGTCATGTTCAGTCTTTGTGTCTTTTTACTTAAAAGTTTAAAGCTGAAGCATGTGATTATTACATGCTTTGTTGAACTTTTTGCAATTTTAATAAAGTTCGTATGATATTAAATATTAACTAAGTTACCACAGTACGCCTGTGGTACAGACTCACCTTCTCTCCTCCTAACCAGTCAGGCATACACCATAATAAATATTTAAAAATTAATCACTGGTACACTCTAGTGATAGATTAGAGAGTGTAAGGCCTAATTATGTGTAAAATTTATTTAGGGAAGCTTACCAAAATGTACTGATTTAAAAATATAGCCATATGGAAGAAAAGCAATACTGGTTTGTAATATTCCACTGTCGTAAACTGTAATACTGGCACCATCAAAACACAGATAAAAGACAGAACCATTGTATTAACTTAAAAAATGTAAACAACTTTTTTAACTATCTCACAAAAAACATCCTGTACTTGATTTTGTTTACTATAGATTAATTTGTGGGAAATCTGATGAGAAGAGATTTGTCTGTGGGAGAGCATTTTGTTGAGGTTGAGGGTCTTTGTCATTGATGGGCCAGGTCCCATCTTCTTAATTGAGAAGAATGTTTTCTTTTGTAACTATTGCTTGTCAGTGTTGGTTTATGTGAGAGTTAAGTTAGTGGGGTACTATCTGTCCAGACTTAATAAGTGTTTACAAAAGCATCCAGTCAAGAACTGAAATATTTTGTTGTTAATTGGACTATGTATAAGTAACACTGAAGGGGAACAATTCATATTTGTTAAAAGCCATATATAAATGACTGTTCCTCTTTGTAAACATGTGCACATGCCCCCCCCCCACACACATACACACATGCACATATGCAGTTTCTTAACACTTGCATGTCATATTGAGACAAAATGAATAGAACGTTTTTACTTAAAAGTAAGACTTGTTTTTGTGCATCTACATCATTATCATTGAATATCAGAATTTGGTTAATCAGTAGAATAGTAGAGCCTGTCAAGAATTTAAAAGTCTCTGTTGGTCAAACAAATTGAAACAAAACAATCGTAAATTCATTTGTTTAACCATTTTAAAATACATCACCAGGAAGTAATCATTAAGAGATAGTCATTATACTTGGGCTTATTTGAGTTTTAGTCCTAGAGATAGTAGAGCTATAAATACTATAATATAACTATTATTACTTTAATGAATTTTAGGACCTAAAGCAAAGCAGCTGGAAGGTGATGAGTGCCCGTTGCATGTAAAGCATCCTCCTACAGGCGAAGAGTTTGCACTTGGCTGTGGGGTGTGCCGTAATGCTCACACATTTTGAACTTCCATTAAAAAATTAATTTTTTAACCGAAATAAATGTCTAATGTTAAAATAAACTGATTAAAAATAAATGGAAATACTACAGTCACACTGTTATTAATATTATGTATTTTGTTTGTTTTATTTATTTATTTATTTTAAAGTGCTAATATAAAATATTCATTAAAAATATTCAGTTTAGTGTTCTTGTCTAGATAGTATTTTGGAGTATAGACTTAGTTTTATATAATATACACATGGGGTAAACAATACAAATTGTCCAATTTCAGTCTTGAATTCTTCATGAAAATTTTTGTTACATAAGCATAAAGCTAAAAAAGGAACACACACACGCACACGCACAATATTCTTCTTCTTCTTCTTCTTCTTCTTCTTCTTCTTCTTCTTCTTCTTCTTCTTCTTCTTCTTCTTCTTTCCTATGCATTTATAGCTCCTTCCATTTCTGATGACATCAATCATTCCAACCTTTATTTTTCTCCGTCCCCTCTGTCCTTCCACCTTTCCTTCTATGATCCTTAGCTGTCAACAGTTTCTACACGATATGTTTTTCTTTTTCTTATTACTTTCAGCAGTTTTCTTTCCTGTTCTGGTCTTATCAGTACTTCATTGTTTCCCACTCTAACAGTCCATTTCATCTTAACCATTCTTCGCCACAACCATATTTCAAAGCTCTCTAGGTACTAGGATTACATAGAATTAACATATTCACATTCAAACAGTACTCAAAAGGTCTGCCTAGACATTTTAATTTTTTTATGACACCATTTGCAAATGAGATTTACATTTAAAAGTAAATTAAAGTAACCACTCAATTAGAGGGGCCAGTAATCATAAATATGAAAACTGAAAACCAGACAAAACTGAATTTTTAAATAAAAGTTACTAAATGTGAGGTTAGGCTGATATTATTTATATTGCATAATTTTGAATTTAAAGCAAAATTATAGGTGTTCCACACTTTTTGAACAAATTGTTTGGGGAACTCATCTGTTTGTATGCCATATTCACATATTATCAGGGAAATAGAGCTCCTCAATTGATCAAGGAGAATCAACTTTTGATATCACTTTTTTATGAACCCAAATTAGTTATAAAAAAATAGAATTTCAACGAAACCGAAACATCGAAGCAAGATAATGTTTTTAGGCTTTTGAAACATATAATGTGGATTACGTAAATCATTTCCAAACCAAAGACAAGCACAAACAGAGCATGTGAAACCAAATTTATTCTCACTAAAACGTTTGCTAAACTCAATGTCAGCAGCGATTATTTCTGTCTTGAAGCGTTTACATATAAAATTTCTAGACTGTGGGGAATCGAAAGTGTGGAAGCGTTACATTTTTCGATGACGTTACATTTTTGTGGAATGACCCCCAGCCTAAAAACATTATCATGTTAACAAGCTTTATTGTAACAAACAGTTTTAACTGAACCTATTATTAATTCTGAAGTTGACAACAACAGCAACATATCTATAACAGTAAACAACTGTGGCATAAATTCATATTAAGAAGTGTGTTGTAATAGCCAAAACACAAGTTTTGCCAGGAAAGTTATATGGATGGAAATATTAGAACACTTTGTGAAATTAATTTCTTATGTGTCCTTTTCAACAGTTCTTATACTGGTCTACATATGTTCTCATTTGATAGTTTGTATTGTTCTACTTAACAGTTTTAAGGTTACACTCTCCAAATTAAATTATTAAACTAAGAAACTATAAAGAAACTAATGTAATTCATTAGTTTATTATTTATCATATTAAGCATACATTGAAGAACTTGCAATTATTAATTGGGAATTATTTGGTATCAAGTCATCAACACTACCATTAGTATGTCAGTACCATCCTGTTTAATGTATTACAATATGCACTGTTTTCTATAGAAAACATTTAAAGCCAAGTAACACAAAAAAATATTTACTGCAGTTGTATTATAATAATGGTTTATTTCATTATTATATGGAAAATTATTGTTATTCTTATATAGAATGTGGTTTAATAAAAAAAAAAGCTGTTGTTTTCTTTAAGGGGTTTAACAGTAATTTTCTAGAATTCAGATTCAGGCAGCAAGTACTAATCAAACATCATATTAAAATGTTTTGAATGATATTCGTATTTCAGATCCATTGAATCTAGTGACACTGATAGAATTTAAGGATTCAGTTAAATCCATCATTAATGTAAAATAAAATTAATTCTTGGATTTCGTTGTCCATGACGTGTCCGTTACTTAACTAAATATCACTATAGTATTGACGACTCGGAACACTAAGTTTTTTCTTGGATTTCGTTGTCCATGACGTGTCCGTTACAAAACTTAGTGTTCCGAGTCGTCAATATCATAGTGATATTTAACTAAGTTTTTTATAAGTAAAAACGTAAAGTTTTACCTTACAGCCTAAACCGGCTTTCACCTTTAGAAGGCTTCATCAGAGGCTGGATAAAATTAATCTGGATAAAACCAAGATAAAATTAATCTTCAAGAAATAAGTAGAAATGTATTCAGAATGTAAACCTTACATTTCCCATGCCTCCAGAAACTTGACATTTTAGGAGATGCAGTATGACTGTATGATTTCTTTTTACTATAAAATTGTAAGTTTATTAGATTAATAATTTCATGTTGAATGACACAATTTTATAGTAAAAGTTTGTAATTATTTTTGGTGTGTGTGTGTGTGTGTGTGTATGTGTGTGTGATGTTATGTGTATTATGTGTATGTATGTGTAATGGATGTAACAATCAATCTACAAGTTGTAGATGTTATATGAGATATTCAACATATGTGTATTATAATTGTGCCAGGGCTAAAAGGTTTAATAATTAATACTGATTTTTCAGACCTTAATTTAGTAAAAAGTTTTGCAATTGTTAACCATAGTATTGTGTGTACTATATTTGATTTAGGCTCATTATCTGTAATTAAAAATAAATTATTTATTTATTGTAAATAGTTGTAAGAAATTATTGTAGTAATAGATGGAAACAATATGTTTTGAATTTTACATAGTTATGAAAGAATTTTTTAATATTTTTTGTCTGCATGTTTTGATTTGTATTTGAGAATGAATCAGTACTTTAATTTGTTTTAAGGATATTCTGAAGTGATAATTTTAAATGTGTTATTTTATAAGCTTGTATATTTATATTATATGCCTGTATAATTTTTTAATCTTTATGTTTACAGACTGTTAATTACTAACTATGAAGCAGCTGTTGTCAATTTCAGATACTTTTATTAGATTTTGTGAAATATTGTTTTTTAGATAAATCTGAGCTGCAACCATGACTTGAAGCAACTATCATGACTATTTGTTATCTAAGACCACATTAGTGTATCAGTCTCTGATGCGTTTTATTGAGTGTGCCCCATATATATATATATATATATATATATATATATATATTGAAATATTGTGCCTCCTTCTTTATATACAAAATATGCAAGTATTGAATGTATTTTCATCATTTCTTGTCACTAATGAGTAATATTCCTTTCTGTCGCTGTGTTTCATGGTTGAAGCAGAAGTGCATGTTTTTACTTTCACCATTCAATCTACTCATGCGGTTTAGACCTTCTAAAGCCATCAACAATCTCAAAAGTCGGTACAGCCACAGGCAGTCAAAGGGTAATCTTATACAAAGTTTTATTGTTAGTGGTTTACTTTTTCTTCAAATATTTTCTTAAGATCAAATCCATTTCACCAACAATAATATTTCTTATTCCTACATTATTTGCAGTCCCTTTTGTAATTGAAATACAGCCTACTCAATAAATATTTATTCCCAGAATTATAAGTTGCAAAGTAACATATATATTTTGTAGCACAACTGACTACAATTATAGCCTTACATGCTGAAGGAACTGCACACCGTACACAAAGTTGTGTATACCCAAGTCATGGCATAAATGGGAAAATGTCTACACCTTGATTTGTCTTAAATGTCTAAAAGGAGTACACAGCCTCTAGAAAAGGAGGTAATGAAAGCCACTTTCTAAATATGGTGAGCAATCGTGTAATCTCTGCACGCTCCAGTAGCTAAGAAATTATTTTATTAACAACCATGTTCGTCCCAGTATTTTGTCATAGTATAGAAATGAAACAGTTAAACAAAGGTCTGTATTTCTAAAAAAAATATATTCTAGTCATAACATAAAAGTTATACATAATTTTTTAATATTACTAACGTTACTAATACAACACTAATTAATATCCCCAGAATATAAGTACTACTACATTATACATAGTTGTATAACCATGTACTGTATGAGTGCAAGTAGTTGTCACATGAATAATTATGCATTTCTTTGTTGTTATTAGAAACATTAAATTATTTTATAAAAATTATAAAGATATTTATTTACTTATAGGTTAAAAGTAGTTATTACAATATTGTGTTTAAATTAAAAAGTTATATTGCTTTTAATAATTATTATATAAATATTTTAAAAAGTGTTGTTTTAACACAAGTTAGTTAATGTAACCCACAAAATTTATTTGTGTGTATCTGAAATGTTTTCTTCAATTATATGTTTTTTTGGGCGTATTAATAAAGACATGTGGAATGATTTATAAAATATCAAGCTATTATCACTGTAAACAATTTATTTTAACATGTGAATGTATTTGTACTCAATATTGTAGAGAGTTTATAATAAAAATGAATTAAAATGATTACTGAAGTTTGCATGACATGAACATGACACATACATGAGATCCATGAATTTGAAATAACTCATCCAAATCGTTTTTTATATGCTGTTTTAAGTTGTACGTAGCTAGAGAAAAATCTGGATTTTCCATGTAATTACATCATTTTAAATTCCTTGGATATGGATGTAACTAATAAGGGACTTATTCTGAAGTAACACTGAAGAAAGTCTTTATACATTCATTGAGATCAGGCAACATCATTCTACTAGATTCAGATAACAATTGTAGAATTTCATATTCAAGAGTCGTACCCTTTTAAGCCCCGCGATGGACGCCAATTCTGTAGAATATCGGATATACGACGGTATAAAAGGGCCGTTGTTTGTTTTATTTAAATATGTTTAAATAAATGGCTTAAGAGGATTGCCTATTTAAAATTGAAGTTGAAAATTGACTGTTCAATACGAATTGGTCGGGTTGACTCCCTCGCAGGCGCATGTGGACGGTGTAGTTCACCATAGATCTAATTCTTACTGAAAGAAACACAAGTTACTTATTCATCTTGTACTTACTTGGTATGCAGGTCAGATTTCTGAACGACCGTGTTAACATTCGTATAGATAACACAATTCAAAATATTTGAATGTATTTGTGCCACCTGTAGGAGTACCAACTGTTGCTTAACCTGTATTCATACTGTCTAGTAAATAAAAGTCTTCAACTCTTTTACTGTTTACCATATGATTTATTTAATAACTTGATCATTGAAATTATTTATGGATAATAAAATGGCTATTTGCCTCATTTATAATAACATTGAATTGATTGACTCTAGTTCTCAGGGTGATTAAACCGTTTCTTTTCTAAAACATAACATTGAACTTTTGTTTAATTCGTTTTACAAGTTCGTGGTTTCTTTGAGCCTGCAAGATACATAAACAGAAAACATATATACTACTGTTTAAGTTGAGTAGCAGGAGGTGAGTTATATCAATAAAACAAAATCAAAAAAATTTAAATTAATAACATAGAATCACCAGTTTCAACTATCGTCAACATATTGAGCACGATCGCATGCTGAACTGATGCACTGTTGCATCTAGTTTGAAAACAATGGAATTCTTAAATTATACATAATAAGAACACAAATAATTAAAATAATAAGTTCATTAATTGTTCATTATAAATTATTAAATTCATTGATCACTGATCTCTTGTCAGTTAATTCACTACTGTACATTCCTTCCTTTAGTTTCCATTAAAATATTTAATGATTGTTCGTATAACAAAAAATAATAAGGTTAGCTAACCCTTTTTAGTTCATAGTAAATGGGTATCTGATTCACTGTTGGATAGCCTTTACAAGGTAAATACACAAAATTATTTATTTGTCAATTCAATTAATAGTCATTAAAATTCATAAATCAAGGTTAATGAGTTTATGGGTTCATGTTTCAGAATGCTATAGTTCATGTTCACTTTCATGACTCATTGTCAATTCGTAAAATTTCTATCATTCAGGTAAAAATTTTATAAGTATAATTAAGCACTATACTCCCTTAAATTCACTCAATTGCAATTTATTATACACTCTGCAATGTTATTACACTGTTGTAATTGCATTCATGCATAAAACTCGACACTTAAAAAAATTGGTTATGTTGATCCATGTTTACATTTGTAAACCAAACAGCTGATCTATTTAATACACAACTTTTCGTGCACAGAATAGCCATCGTTACTGCTTCACTAGTCAAATATGAAGTGTGTCAGAATTGGCGTGTCTCTCGCTGTTCCAATTTTGGGATTACATACTCCCCTGTTGATTTTAATCGATTTCATTGGATTAGAGATTGCTGCCATTCCTTCGAGCGAGGTCACTCCCTCGGCGAACACAATTTTTATAAAATGTTGATGACTTTGGGGTATATGCTATAGAAATGACGCTTTCGTTTTTGTCCAAAATAAAAGAAATATTTTTAAATTGGTTTAATGTCCTTGCGTTACTAGTAATAGTTTATATAGCCACACCATGTTATTACAATTGATCTGCTTGTTGAAACAAGTCCTCACAAGCTATATTGTGACGGTACGGATTTGTGAGCCACCCCAGTTTAATTTCATATTAATTCAAATCATCATTTTAAGCACTTTCTAAATTGCCAGACTTTCACCTGTAAGGAGCCTCCAGTACAGCAATGCAACACACATACAGTCAGACAAAACAACTGGCAGACGCATTGCACAATCACATAGCAGCAGGCTTGTGTGTGAAACCCAGTCTGCTGTGTGTCATCAGAGAGAGTGGTAATAAGCAGCATACAGTGCAGATAAAAATTACTTAGTGGCCTCGGGTGTAAGATAGGCCGCAGTTAAGAGTAGGCCTATCTTTGAAAATACTAAAACTAATATAAAAAACTGTATAACGCGCGGCCAGCCTAAAAAACTTCAAGTGACTTTCTAAGTGCGAAAAGTTACGTCGGCCGACTAAATAAATAATATACGTATAATTTGAACAGTGGTGACTGATGGTCATAACATTGACGTGAATTAACCAGTGTACCCGAGCAAAAAAAAAAACAACTAAACGCGGAGTGAACCGTAATGTTGAACAAACAGCGATTGTACAACTCACCGAGAGACACCTGGAACGGTTAAGTACCATCAGTAACTAATTGGCCAAAACTTTTAAATTTCACAGATATAATGGGTAGAATACTAACCAAATTAACTAAATGAAATAGAAGGGTGAGAGAGAGAGAGTGAGTGAGAGCGTAAGTTTGGGGTACGTACCTACAAAGTAAAATACTGGTTCATAGATTGAGTAAATTAATTAATTGTAAAATTTTTTGCATTATCTTGCTGTTGTAAGGGGATGATGCAAAGACCATTGTAGTAACTTTTTTATATCACTTTCATGTAATAAGTAATTAAGCGATTTTTGTGTAAACTGTTGTTCTACCGAGAGTAAAGAGGGAAATTAATTAAAGAAAAATAAATAAGCGCCATTCATTACATAACATGTGTTAGCGTAATTATTCGTAACTCAAACAAATAATCCTGTCTGCAGCTGTTTTCGTCTGAAAGACTTTGGAAGAAAAACCCTAAGGTAAGAGATAAATATAATTATAGTTTTGTATGTAATTCGTAGAGTTACATTTGGCCCCCGTACAGCGACGCGAGTATAGGTTACAACCTATATTCGCCAGACCTAATTAAGCTGCAGAAAGGGTTATTTGAGAGGGAGGACGTTTTGGTAAATTATATAAACATCGTGATATATTAAAAGGGTTAAGTTAATAGTGGATAAGGTTAAAATTCTTATGTAACTTTTTTTAAACTTATAAAAAATGGCAGGGAATAGTGACGATATCAATGAAATAGTTAACGTTGAAAATTTTGATGAGTCAAATATGAGTAATTTTGAGATACATTCGACTCCAAGCGCGAGTCAAGATAAAACAGAGTTAAACTTAACTGATCAGAGTAATGTAACTGAAGATTCGGGCGTGCAATTGACCCCGACTTCAACAAAATGTAATGTCCAATTCAATAGTGATGTAATGAGTATGTTACAATTACTCTTAGAACAAAATAAAGAACAGAAGAGTGATTCTGATATTAAATTCCATGAGTTAAAGGGTGACATAAATAATATTGACCAAAAATTTGATAAGCGTTTATGTGAAATGAATACAAAATTTGATGAGCGTTTATATGATATGAAACAACAGAGTGTTAAGTTAGAAGACAATATTCAGAAACGTTTAAATGAGACGAATGAATGTTTCAATACATTTAAAGAACAAATAGTAGAGTCAGTAGCAGAACAGATTAAAAGTAAGAAATTAACAAATGTTAACAATGATATTGAAAATAGTAATGTGATTGAAAGGGCGGTATCAGAAAGTGATACGTTGAAAATAGATAGTGAAACAGTAAGTGAGAGTGAGAAAATTATAAGTTGTAATGAAGTAATAATTAGTGTTGTTGAATTGGAAAAAGAATGGAAAGAAAGAGTAGATGAATGTGTAGGGCAGAGAGTAAATTTTCCCCTTATTTGTGATGAACCAGAGTGTTCAAAAGTGTTATTTTTGGGCAAGAGACCCTTATTAGTGAAAGATTTGAATTGTTTAATTTTGCTGAATAATTTTGTACCCTCTGCGTGGAATGATAAAAGTATGATATGTTGTTATGATGAGAGAATTTTAGATAGAGAATGGTGTATTGACAAAGAGACAGAATTGTATGAATTACAGAGAGATTATGGTGAGTGGAAGGAAATGTTAGAAGTATGTTTAAACAAGAGTAATTTACTGTATGATGAAAAAGTAACTGACCCGATATTGGAAATATTTACAGACGGAGACTTTACAAAGAATACTGATGTTGACTTAGTATATGATTATTATGGTAAAATGAATAAACTGAAATGTTATGGTTACAAAACACAAGATAACCGTATACAGAATGTAAATAAAATTGAAAATTGTTATTTGAAACCCCGATTAATTTTTGACGATGGAGGTTGAAATTCATAAATGAACATTTTAAATATGTTAATATATGGTAATGACCTAGCTGAATTTTGATACTGAAGTGTGACACAACTGAATAATTATTGTTGAAGAGTTGTAAATACATGTGTAGTGAAAGTAATTGTATGTATTATAAAATGTTGAATTGTTTGTATGAAATAACATTGTTGTTAAATGTTTCAGAGGTTACACTGTTGTTAAATGTTTCAGAGGTTACACGGAGCTATTGGTGTGTGTGTGGTGTGTATTTTGTATTCATGTCAATAAGTGGATTGTAAGTATAAAGTTCATAATACTAATCAGATAGCATAAAATGCTTACAGGTGTGAAAAAATGTTGATTCAATAATATGAATTGAGATAATAGTATTAAATAGAAACTGTAATTGAAAGGTAATAATAATTGAAAGGTGAATTAAAAGTATATTTGGTTGAACTGTAAGAAATAGACATGGATAAATATGTTATCTAAAAAATTTATAAAAAACTGAAAAGTACAGGTGTTAGTATGAGGTAACCAGAATGTTTAGACTATGTGAGTCTTGCAGGCTAGTGTTTATATAAACAGGTGTGGTATGTTGAGACTAAGGTTCACAGACATACTTGGTGACCATAACAAAAACTGTTGTAGTCTGCTGAATCAGTATCTTATTGTGATAGAAAAGAATTGAAATTAAATTTTTTTACAGACCAAATAATAATGAGGCCATTACTGTAATTTTTGAGATTAATTGAATTAATTAAAGTAAATTAAATACAATTAAACTAATGATTAATTAAATTATTTTATTATTAATAAAATAAATAAATTAAACATAGAAACGATTTTTAACAATGAACTTAACTTTATTTTCATTTAAATTCAAATTGGAATTATAAATTAAATGCTAATTGATGCCAATAATGATTAAAACATTTATTTAACACTGAAAACTGAATGAAATGTTGGAGCTGAAACGGTGTTTGGGAATTAAGATGTGTATATTACTGTCCATATAGATTTTTCATATGCTATGAATTTTTTGTCCTATTCATATATATAGTAGTTAAGGATACCTTGTATAATCTATGTGTCATTTTGGTTGGGCAATATTGTATGGGGAATATTATTTAATTTAACGGAAATTTATGTGTATCACTGTAAACCTATATTGTTTTACTAATACTATATTTTTTTGGGTCTATTATATAAAATGAGCCAGTACGTTGTCAATGAACCAGTACGGCTAAGAGGAAACAAACCAGTTGTGGGATATGGAGTGATGGAAGGCCGTTTGTCAATGTGTAATTACATGTTTTAAAGTCCGGCGATACTGGGGCGGGTATCTGTCCGAGCTTATGGTGGTGGGATCTCGAGTAGAGAAGTCCCGTAAGATCGGATGGGTGCTGTCGCAGTCGCCCGACTAGGGGGGTAAGAACCCATGATGTAGTAGAGTGTTCAGGGGGGTTGCGGCGCCATATCCTCACTGATCCTCTTAGGTTTAGGCAATAAGAGTTTGAACGCTTCGGCCTTCAATCTCTTATTGGGGGGGTATTGTGACGGTACGGATTTGTGAGCCACCCCAGTTTAATTTCATATTAATTCAAATCATCATTTTAAGCACTTTCTAAATTGCCAGACTTTCACCTGTAAGGAGCCTCCAGTACAGCAATGCAACACACATACAGTCAGACAAAACAACTGGCAGACGCATTGCACAATCACATAGCAGCAGGCTTGTGTGTGAAACCCAGTCTGCTGTGTGTCATCAGAGAGAGTGGTAATAAGCAGCATACAGTGCAGATAAAAATTACTTAGTGGCCTCGGGTGTAAGATAGGCCGCAGTTAAGAGTAGGCCTATCTTTGAAAATACTAAAACTAATATAAAAAACTGTATAACGCGCGGCCAGCCTAAAAAACTTCAAGTGACTTTCTAAGTGCGAAAAGTTACGTCGGCCGACTAAATAAATAATATACGTATAATTTGAACAGTGGTGACTGATGGTCATAACATTGACGTGAATTAACCAGTGTACCCGAGAAAAAAAAAAAACAACTAAACGCGGAGTGAACCGTAATGTTGAACAAACAGCGATTGTACAACTCACCGAGAGACACCTGGAACGGTTAAGTACCATCAGTAACTAATTGGCCAAAACTTTTAAATTTCACAGATATAATGGGTAGAATACTAACCAAATTAACTAAATGAAATAGAAGGGTGAGAGAGAGAGAGTGAGTGAGAGCGTAAGTTTGGGGTACGTACCTACAAAGTAAAATACTGGTTCATAGATTGAGTAAATTAATTAATTGTAAAATTTTTTGCATTATCTTGCTGTTGTAAGGGGATGATGCAAAGACCATTGTAGTAACTTTTTTATATCACTTTCATGTAATAAGTAATTAAGCGATTTTTGTGTAAACTGTTGTTCTACCGAGAGTAAAGAGGGAAATTAATTAAAGAAAAATAAATAAGCGCCATTCATTACATAACATGTGTTAGCGTAATTATTCGTAACTCAAACAAATAATCCTGTCTGCAGCTGTTTTCGTCTGAAAGACTTTGGAAGAAAAACCCTAAGGTAAGAGATAAATATAATTATAGTTTTGTATGTAATTCGTAGAGTTACAATATTTTGGTTAATTAATTAAAAAGTTTATACTTTTCACTTATGACTATGATACATTTTTGATAATTTTACATGTTTAGTTATTGAAATTGAACACATGGTGATTAAATTTCATCCATATGGTTCTTCCCAAGCCCCTTTATGATAATTCCTAATACAATAACTGCCTTAATTTAATAAAAACAATATTTTGGCCTAGAGCATAGTTAAGTTGATTCACTCATTGTGTCTTAATAATCGGCTCTGTTCATTTTCTACTGTGATATAATTATTCTGAGATGTCCATTACAGCTTCTGAACACCTCAGCTTTTATTCAAATATTGTTAATTTCTTGATTTTAGTCTTAATAGTTACTCATAGTTTTGGTCTACCTTGTGTCATTTTGATTAGGTTCATTGTTAATCATATACTTAATTTTGAGTGGTCCTTTTTTGTACAAATGATCTTTATAATCTATAGAATGTTTTACAATGGTTTGTCTCACATTATTATATATGAACTGGTGAATAATTCACTAACACTTCTTGCTTCTAGTGTTGTCTGACAGCAGAGTGACCAGATCTCATAACAAAAAAAGAGGACAGGACACTCCAAAATGTAGGACAATTAAGGAAAAATGTAGGACATTCCTAAATAAAAGCTACAAAATTAATATGTATTATTTCTGTTTGTTTAAATGGAAATTATATAACATAATACAGCTCTTGACAGTCATATTTTATGATACAACTTACAAGTACTTATATTTTATTTTATTTTATTTATTTTATTATATTTTATTTTATTTATTTTATTTTATTTACTGAACCTATATTTAAGGACTTATTTTCAAGATCTTTTTTGTTTTGTTCAAGAAACTTGTTCAAATTACATAATTGGTCACAGCATTTTGCATCGTCAATTATTATTCCTTTATCAAGTAAAAACTTAACAGATATTTCCACATCTTCCATGAGTACTTTTGTTTTCAAACTCATCCATTGGAAACATTGGAATTCGGTAAATGAAATACTCCATTTCTTTAAATAGTTGTAGCACTCCCTGTGTACAGAAAGTGATTCCACCATGAAACAATCTACTTCACTATCAAATCCCTCCTCCCGGGCACATGACAACACCTCTTTTGTCTTAAGGGATAAAAAGAAACATTGCAATCTATTTTCTAGCAGTGAAGATACATTTTCTATGATATTCATTATATCAATAATAGTATTTTTTTCTGTTTGAATCTCCTTGATATTCTCATGAAATACAGACAGTAACGAATGCAGGTGCCATAAATAGGCTTTACTCAACTGGATGAAAAAAATTTTTTCAGCATTTTGGGAGGACTAGTCAAACATAAGAAATATGATTGTAAAGCATCATACATTTCGAGTATTCTATGAATTGCTGGGAAAAGTGATAGCCATCTTGTTTTAGTATGGGACAGTAACTGTTTGTAGTTTGTATCAACAAACTCAAGTTGTGAAAAAATACTCTTTAAGTGTTTAGAAAAATAATTATACACTTTCATTATTATGGATTCCAAATCAATACTCAAAGTGTCTGCCCCATGTTGAATGGCATTATGTAGGATATGGGCTGGACAGCCTATACCAACAATATTCTTGTTCATATTTGTCTTTAATTTTGTGAAAACATTATTACCCTCATTCCTTTTAAGACCCCCAAAATTAGTATTTGTATTTGTAACCAACGAATGCTATACACTTTTCAACAATATCTAGCCGTGTTAGTGTTTCACTTATGCAGGACGAAATTGTGTCTGAGGTTTCATTAGCTGTTTCTTTAAGCTCTACTATTTTTGTCTGGATACCCCCTAATTTGCAATCAAAAAACTGTATTAAAATTGGAAAATTTTAAGGATCCATGATTGCTAGCATCGGTACACACTCCGAAGAATGATATCTCTTTCAAGCACTGCATGCTACATCAAGAGAATGTGGCCCAATGACTTTATTTATTATAGATTCAGTCTTTGTCCTAGCACAAAAAACGTTTTTGGTGATATCAGAGTCACAGTAAATCTCAGCATTTAGTTTAGGTGTACAATCCATAGATCGATAAGATGAATGGTGTACAATGGTGTGGTATGCCAAAGCTGCCTCAGCTGCATTTATTAATTGCGTAGATTTTGGTAACTGGTTGAAAAATATTGATATATTTGCAATGTTGCTGCAACTCTGTACGTTTTTCTTCTGTTTCTGGGACTGGAGATCAATTTCCAAATCTTGTGCTCCTGAGCAAATGAAAAAAATATATCGATAAATATGTAACATTCAACCGCAAACAAAAAATAAGTTTTTAAATTAGTTCAAAGAGAACTAAGAATTTATTGCCCCCTTAAGTAATTTATAAAAAGGTTAATTATTTATTAATGTTAATGTAAAAAGCGTCGCTGTCTGTTGAGGGTGCCAACTATTCTAAAATTGCCTCACCTAAACGTGCAGCATCAGCATGAGCCTTCTATTACAATACGTCTATCTTCTTTGCTCAGAGAAGGTTATATTACTAAAAAATATCGATATTTTGATATATCGATATATTTTAACCAAGCTTAGCTCCTATAAAGTGTACTACACACTAGCTCCTACATACGTCTACAAGTGAAGACCATGTATTTAATCCACTTACCTTTATTGGCTACAGAAACGTATGTTCCTGCTGGACACACAAGACGTTCTGCTTCATATTCATTTCTGCCGCCTTTAAAGGACTTATATTTGCTTTTTGGTGTATATAAACGGAATTGGCAATTAATTGATTAATTATGTGTGCCGTGCCATTTATATTGAGCGTAATTATGCTAATTATGAGTAATTATCCAATTATGAATTAGTAAATTGTGACTCATTAACTTCGTGTACTAATTGTAAGTATTCAAACAGAGTTATAATTGACGTTAATGTTAATACACATATATAAGTAGTTTATATTTGTCAGATTAGACTCAACACAGTTGTTAAATCAATATGATTTATGAGTCTGTTAATCGGACATTTCAATGGTCGATTTTGTTGTGTCCATTGATACTTAGCATAACTTTTGAGACTCTTTATGAAATGCTTAGAATGAGATAAATTAATAATCAAGGTTTAAATTGCAATAATGAACGCAAGATTAAATATAAAATGATTACTTATTTATTATACTGTTAGTTAAGTAAGTTACTATATCCTGCAAATACATAATAAACACATAATAACAAAATACAATAATATTCGTACATTGTTTCCTGAAAACTCAAACAAATGGTACATTCAAATACAACAAATAATATACATATACAAATAAGAAACAATCAAATATATGTTATCCCTATCTAAATGCGTTCATTATGCTCAGATGATGAATTACTTTAATATTACTTTATAAGATTTATGATTTATATAATTTTATATAATCTCTCGGGGAAGCTCTTTGAAAAGATGAGACAGTGCAGTAGTATATTTATCACTAAGATTTAATGAACATAAAAGCTTATCTTGTGAAAGTGTTTATCCAACATTCCATCGGCGTAAGATGACATCTGCTGGAGGACTCGTCGCGCATCCTAATCACTGTTATGAAGAGCACATCACTTCACTTCACTAAATTTTCACTCCCGTTATATGTATGGTGTTGTAGTACTCCCGCTGGTGTCGAGTGTTTGGAGTTCAAATATTAAGATGTTACTATCGTCATTAAGATGAATTACTCTTAGAGTTTGCCGTGTGCGTGTTCATGATTAACTGTTCCATCTATCTGGATGTAGTGTATTCTATGTGCGTAATTGTGTTTGGTATAGTTCATTCAGTTTAAATGTTCAACATAGCGGATCATTATGATGTAGTGGTGTTTGAATTGTCACTCACTGTTATACTTTAGAATGTTAATCACTTGTGTTATTATGTTGCGTGTCGGTCGTAGTTTAAGACACGTACGCACTGATATTTAATGATAGTTATGTTTGTACGCACTGTAGTTTATCAGAACACATACAATTGTCGAGCAGACTTTTGTGTAATTGAGATCCAAGTTCACTTACGATCGCGACATGGTTACGAGTTCACCGAGTTATAAGTTCAGTAAGTCGCGCAAACTATTTCAATCACTAACTGTATTACCGTTCCGACTATAACCAACCGTCTTACTGTCGTACTAACTTACTGACTTATTAACTTCTGACCGATTGACTTGTAGACTGCCGCTCCGCGTCCACGCAAACAGTTTTTATTAAACATACTTCCCATAAGGCCAAATTCTACATTTCCACGCCCTTTTGGATTCGTGATAGGTTCTTTAAATTCCTACTACTCTGCAGATCTCGTCATCTGTTTCCCGATTCGTCATTCGAACCCTTCTTACTCTCTCCACGAGTTCTTTAAGAAGATGCTTAATGCTGGTTGGTCGTCGTCATCCCCGGAGTATTCCATGCGACGAACGTGGTACAGATTCTTAGAAACTAGAGCAATTCCTTCGCCTGTCTGTCACCCTTTGTTTCGACTTTGTCGAGGTTCTGACTTTAGCTTTTGTTAACAGACTGCAGAGTCCTGGTCAATTGTTCAAGTTACTTGTTGTTCGTTCCGCCGATTATCAACCCTTCGCTGGAGTCGTCCCTAGTCGAATCCCACGCTTTCTAGCTGTAAATTTTAGTTAGCTGTCATGGGTTTGTTTTCATGCTGGGCAGGGTGTACTTGCAGTATTCACTAAGTTTACGTTCTATTGTTTATATGTTTGTTGAGATTTCTCTGTACTCCTTTGTAGCTGAGTGTAGCCTTTCATATTTGTGCTCGTTACAACTCGCCCCCACAGCAGGCGTTCCATTTCATTTCTGCGTAACTCGGCAGCTGGACTAGGTCTTTGTTTCGTTCGTTAGGTGCTGTAAATTGTAACAAACTGCGAGCTGTCAACGACGTTCCTCAAATTCTTATTGTGTGCTGTACACAGACGTTTTTTCCTTGTCTTCACACTGGCGTCGGGTCTGACGTGTCCCTAATTCGTCATTATTTACGACCTGGGCTTGTGTCCGTCAACTCGAGTGTGGGAACGTGCCACTTGATCGAGAAATTAAAATTTTTTAAAATTTCGATCACTATAGCTTGATAAAGAATCATTAAATTGGCATTTACGTTTCGGCATTATGAAACGCCGGAATCATAGATTCACTACACAGACACAACCTTTATGAATGCCAACCCAAAAAAAATGGCGTTTAACACTGCCACCTTGCAGTCAGACATTCGAAGCTTATCCTTTTAATTCAAATTTCAAGGCGCGAATGTCTCGTTAGCTACACAGCGTATATCCTATACGTTAAAAAGTACTACTCTACTACTATTCTTTAATTAATTATGCATAAATAAATGACAGGTGAATATATTTTCACAAAATGGAGGACATTTTGGAATTATTCAAAATTCCTCCCGGACCCCGGACAGGAGGTTGAAATGTAGGACATGTCCGGGAAAATGAGGACTTCTGGTCACCCTGTCTGACAGTTACATTATTTTTACATAATTATGATTTAATGATTGGTTCATTATCATTATTCTACATTATCATAGTGGTATTAGACATTGCAGTACACATTTATGTCACTGTCTTCCTCTGATTGATAATATTTTGAAAATTCTGAGTGTGTTTAATGTGTACATCTTATGCTGTCCATTTCAGTATGTGCAATTACATTAAACACAACACATGTCACTCTTAATTAATAAATCATAGCACTAGGTTTGTCTTTACAATGTCTAGTTTCCTTATTATATAGCATAAAATGGTTGTACAACATTTTAGTAATAAATTCTTATAGTTATATGTGAATCTGTTCCATGAGTGAGGTTATATGGGACCCCCCTGGTTGACAACATTGATCACTGATTGTGTCACTGATTGTCTCACATTGTGTTTTATTTCTTTACATTTTATTCACTGATCTCGATATATTAAGGTTATTATTTTATACTTACATTCTTGGTAATTATTATTTAGTATTTTTTCACACTATATTTACATGTTTACTGGTGATTACCAGGTTTTGTCTAACATTTCTTATTTGATTTTACTTGCATTAAGAGCAGGTACAGTACACTGTTATTGCTATTACAACTAACTCATTTTGATATTGATAATATTTTATTTCAATGTTTCTGTTCTTTATTTCTTACATTTTTACCTTAGGTAAAGAGTCCTAGTCATGGTCAAGTCATTTAAAATAGTCTGTCCAAGTCTGTGTGTCTTTACTGGGTTTTCACTCTGTAGGCTCATTGTTTCATCTGGTTCATCTTACCTTGGTACTCATATTTGCACATTGTATCGTAGAATTGTTATCTCTTCCTTGCTTATCAATTTATTTGTGTTTCTTCATATCACTTCCTATATCTTGTTAGTGTTCATTGTCAGTATATTTGTGTTTTTGTCCTCTCACTTACCATATCTATTGGGTTATTGGGTTAATCACCTTACTATGTTTCCTTCTATTTTTCATTGTTCATTTGCTGTTTTAATTAATTCATGGACCAGATATAATATTTAGTACACAGTTATTCATTTCTTGGGTGTTCCAGTGTTAATTAATGAGTGTTTTATTTCTTATAGTTGCTTTCAAGGGTACGGTGAAGATATGTACTGTTACATATTGCCCCATCACTAAAATTGATCATTTCAGAAAATATCGTTTAGGTGTTGATGAAACTATCAATCATTTTATTTATTTAATAACTTATTTACTTGAGCTTCTTTCTTTGATTTCTTACCTTTTTCTATCTTCTTCTTCATTTAATATAATATCTTCTTGCTTAGTGTTTCATCCCTTAAATATTTAATTTCCCTAACTATTTTCCCTATCACATGAGTTGGTACAGGTCGGGTGGGCACTTTTGGCTCCATTACTCCACTGTCCATCCTACACCTTTTGAGTTCAGAGGAATGTATCGACTGCTCAGGTAAATGATTGCTGGAACATTTCTACAAACAATTCATTATATAAAAAACCTTAAAAGTAGTCCATTGGTGACTAATAAAAAACACTCTTGGGATTATTCACGCTGTTGCTGTTTACATTTGATTATATATTTTTCTTCTTGATTCCTTCTTATTTTCTGTAGCTCTTTATTAGATAATGTTGTTGACAGGTATCCTTTATAAAACTCCTCTGATTTTCCTTCTTGTGACAGGTGTTCTTCGTATCATTTTTTTTCTTTTTTCTTCTTGACCAATTCCCTTACTAATAAACTTCAAATGGTAATTTGTTGACAATTATTATTATGGTTCTTCTTTTTATGCTTGTAATTATTAAAGTAGTAATTCTTTTCAATGTCTTGTCTTAGTCGTTTACCCCATAGTGGTTTGTCTTATTTTTATTATTTTAGTATATTATCACTTTTCTTTCTTTATTTGATTTGCCTTTGCCTTTCTGGGCTGTTTGGGCTTGGTCCAATGTTTTCTACAATACCAGACATTTCGGCAGTGCTATCGACTGCCATCATCCGTAAAAATTGAGTGCACTATCGTGAGGTGGTATACGTTAGTGATCACAGTACTGTGGTTAAGGCTGAAGAAAGAAGTAGTTTCTATGGAAATAGTTCATTCCAAAAAGTATTTTAAATATAAATCTTAGAACATGGAAGTCATGTATGGTTCTCCATACAGATATTTTACTTCCATGTTCCATAAGGAAATGGAAGTATGGTGATGGCAAAAAAAAATTGTGTTCGAGATAATTGCAGATTCTGATTGTACTACCATCAAAACATGAAAAAAAGTCATTTTTCAAAAAGTGTCTGTGTGTGTGTGTGTCTGTCTGTAGATTTTTTTTCTATGGCAAACGATAACAGCTGCAAATTCAAACAGAATCAAATAATTTTTTGCATAAGCCTTCAATTGTAGAGTACTCAAGACCTATTGTTTTTGGTGAAGATCGGTTAAGGGGAAGGGGTAGTTTACCTGCAACATTTTTTTTTATCAAGGGTAATTTTTTTTCTATGGCAAACTATAACAAATTCAAACAGAATCAAATAATGTTTTGCATACAGGCCTCAATTGTAGAGTTCTCAAAACCTATTGTTTTTGGTGAAGATCGGTTAAGGGAAAGGGGTAGTTTACCTGCAACATTTTATGTTTTAACAAGGGTAATTTTTACTTCCATGTTCCTTAAGGAAATGGAAGTATGGTGATGGCAAAAAAAATTGCAGATTCTGATTGTACTACACTCAAAACATGAAAAAAGTCATTTTTCAAAAAGTGTGTGTGTGTGTGTGTCTGTCTAGATTTTTTTACTTCCATGTTCCATAAGGAAATGGAAGTATGGTGATGGCAAAAAAAAATTGTGTTCGAGATAATTGCAGATTCTGATTGTACTACCATCAAAACATGAAAAAAAGTCATTTTTCAAAAAGTGTCTGGGTGTGTGTGTCTGTCTGTAGATTTTTTTTCTATGGCAAACGATAACAGCTGCAAATTCAAACAGAATCAAATAATTTTTTGCATAAGCCTTCAATTGTAGAGTACTCAAGACCTATTGTTTTTGGTGAAGATCGGTTAAGGGGAAGGGGTAGTTTACCTGCAGCATTTTTTTTTATCAAGGGTAATTTTTTTTCTATGGCAAACGATAACAAATTCAAACAGAATCAAATAATGTTTTGCATACAGGCCTCAATTGTAGAGTTCTCAAAACCTATTGTTTTTGGTGAAGATCGGTTAAGGGAAAGGGGTAGTTTACCTGCAACATTTTATGTTTTAACAAGGGTAATTTTTACTTCCATGTTCCTTAAGGAAATGGAAGTATGGTGATGGCAAAAAAAATTGCAGATTCTGATTGTACTACACTCAAAACATGAAAAAAGTCATTTTTCAAAAAGTGTGTGTGTGTGTGTGTGTCTGTCTAGATTTTTTTACTTCCATGTTCCATAAGGAAATGGAAGTATGGTGATGGCAAAAAAAAATCGTGGTCGATATCATTGCAGATTCTGATTGTACTACCCTCAAAACATGAAAATAGTCATTTTTCGAAAAGTGTCTGTTTTTGTCTGTCTATAGATTTTTTTTCTATGGCAAACGATAACAGCCGCAAATTCAAACAGAATCAAATAATGTTTTGCATACAGCCCTGAATTGTAGAGTTCTCAAGACCTATTGATTTTGTTGAAGATCGGGTTAGGAAAAGGGGTAGTTTACCTGCAACATTTTATGTTTTAACATGGGTAATTTTTTCTATGACGAATGATAACTGCCGCACATTCAAACAGAATCAAATATTTTTTTGCATATGTTCCTCAATTGTAAAAGACTGAAGGCTTGTTGATTTTGGTGAAGATCGGTTAAGGGAAAGGGGTAGTTTACCTGCCACATTTTATGTTTGAACAAGAGTAATTGTTTCTATGATGAACGATAACTGCCGCACATTTAAACAGAATCAAATAATTTTGTGCATACCGTCCTCAATTGTAGATAACTCAAGGTCTGTTGATTTTGTTGAAGATCGGTTAAGGGAAAGGGGTAGTTTACCTGCAACATTTTATGTTGTAACAAGAGAACGTTTTTCATGAAGAACAATAACTGCCGTAAATTCAAACCTAATCAAATAATTTTTTATATATATGCCTGAGTTGTAGAGGACTCAAGGCCTATTTATTTTGATGAAGATCGGTTAAGGGAAAGGGGTAGTTTACCTGCCACTGTTAATGTTTTAACAAGAGTAATTGTTTCTATGACGAACGATAACTGCCGCACATTCAAACAGAATCAAATAATGTTTTGCATGCATCCCTGAATTGTAGAGGACTCAAGACCTGTTGTTTTTAGTGAAGATTGGTTAAGGGAAAGGGGTAGTTTACCAGCAACATTTTATCTTTTAACATGGGTAATTTTTTCTATGACGAATGATAACTGCCGTAAATTCAGTCAGAATCAAATAATGTTTTGCATACCTTCCTGAGATATAGACAAGTCAATGCCTGTTGATTTTGGTAAAGATCGGTTAAGGGAAAAGGATAGTTTCCTGCTACATTTTATGTTTTAACAACCGTAATTTTTTCTATGACGAACGGTAACTGCCGCACATTCAAACAGAATCAAATATTTTTTTGCATACATTCCTCAATTGTAAAAGACTGAAGACTTGTTGATTTTGGTGAAGATCAGTTAAGGGAAAGGGGTAGTTTACCTGCCACATTTTATGTTTTAACAAGAGTAATTGTTTCTATGATAAACGATAACTGCCGCACATTTAAACAGAATCAAATAATTTTGTGCATACCTTCCTCAATTGTAGATAACTCAAGGTCTGTTGATTTTGTTGAAGATCGGTTAAGGGAAAGGGGTAGTTTACCTGCAACATTTTATGTTGTGACAAGAGAAATTTTTTCATGAAGAACGATAACTGCCATAAATTCAAACAGAATCAAATAATTTTTTACATATGCGCCTGAGTTGTAGAAGACTCAAGGCTTATTGATTTTGGTGAAGATCGGTTACGGGGAAAGGGCAGTATACCTGAAACATTTTTTGTTGGAGCAAGAGTAAAGTACTTAATTTTGATAAATAAAGTATCCTGATAAGAAAATCTTAATAATCCACTGTAGAAACATAGATGAAATACAGCAGAGTGTCAATAATTCGGATTAATTGGGACCAGACCCCTTCCGGATTATCAAATTGTCTGGATTTTCGAAATGAACCAATAAAAGCACCGGTAGACGTCTTCAACGTAAAAAAACTTGCTAAAATTGTTCATAATTCACTCTGATGGTTACAGCAGTGGAGCGGATGAATAAAACCATTAATTTAGTTACATTTTTACGTTTTTCAATTACAGAAAAAAAAACTGTATGTACAGTATTGCATTTACAGACTGTCTTATTTTATGTACAGTAATCTAGACCTACAACAAAATACAGTAAAGTACAGTAATTAAAATACCTACAGTAAATCATACAGTATTTGAGCTTTTAAAAAAATCTTTTATGGACTTTTGAACAGCGGTAGTGGTTTGTTTTTTTGAAGCTAAGTCCTTGATTCGCTTTAGAGGAATGAGCTGGGTTGGTGTGCTCTCAGTCTGTTTTTCAAGCCATAACATCAGTGTCTCTGCTGCCATAAATGCTTCGGAATGTGTTGGCCCTGCTTCTTCAATGTCATTTTCATTCTCGTCCCCATCAGATTCTACTGTTTCTGCGTCCCCATAAAATGAAAAAGTACGCCTAAATAAACAAACAAAACAAATGTTTTCTTTTTCTAATTTTATAGAAAAAATGAACAAGCACAAAGTTGGCGAAATATTTTAAAAATAGAACATTGAATTTAAAATGACTAACAGTACAGCGTCAGATAATGCATACAGCTTGTTTGGCTAAAATAAAAAAAAGTTACCGTAGGCCTACTGTATGTTTAAGCAGTGCTACATACCTTCAGACACCATGTCAGCTATTTCTTGGTCACTCAAAATCTGGTACCCAGGATCGTTGTCATCAACAGCCAACCACTCACTGGCATTATTTTCGTCACACTGTTCAAATCCCGGGATCATGCTGCAGATTTCTCGTTTACAACGCAATCTTCATTTTTATTTGCATTTTCTTCAATTCTGCTTTCTTCATCAGGCCATAATTTTCTCCAGGCTCTTTGCAAATTACTTTTGGTGAGAGTTTCCCAAGCATCGGCAAGCATGTAAATGCTATCTTTAACGTTCAACTTTGTTATAAACTGAACTGCACTCTCTTCGTCCTTTTCTGTCAATAAAAGGCGACGCAGGAGCTGCTTTCTATAGGTCCTCTTAATTTTTTCGATCAGTCCCTGCTCCATTGGCTGCAGAGTTGCAGTAACGTTAGGTGGGAGAAATTGCACTTCGAAATTCTGATCGATTTTGTTTAATACTTCGAGAGGGGGATGTGTGGGTGTGTTATCAATGATAAGAAGAACTTTCCCACTTTTCTTTTTCTCCTCACGGAATTTTGTAATGCTAGGGATAAAATCATTTTTAAACCAATCAAGAAAAATGACTGAAGTCATCCAAGCAGTTTTCTGAGACAGGTACGAAACAGGAAGGGTGTGCACATTTTTAAAGCAACGTGGTTTTTTGCTCTTCCCAATCACTAACAATGTTATCTTGTGCTCCCCACTGGCATTAGCACATACCATAGCCGTTATTCTCTCTTTGCTTACTTTAAACCTGGGAGCGGATTCTTCGCGTCTTGATGCCAGCGACTTGCGTGGAAGAGATCGCCAGTTTATCCCGGTCTCATCGGTGTTGTATATGTCATCCCTAGAATAACCTTTTTCAAGTGCTTCCTTAATAAACTTCTCTTTAAAAACTCTTCCAGCCGCTAAATCTGAGGAAAGTTTTTCTCCTTCGATGTCTAACTCTCTAATCCCGTGCCTAGATTTGAAGTTCTTAAGCCAGCCAGAACTGGCTTTGAAATCTTTCGGTCCATTAAGCTGTTCATTAAATTGTAAGGCTTTTCACAAATCAATGGCCCTGAAATTGGCTCTCCTAAGCTTCTCCTTTGAGTGAACCACATGTACATTGCGTCTTCTAAGGCTTTGTTGTTTGCTGAACTTGCAGTTTTTCTTTTCAGCGTCCCTTCTTCAGAGTTCAGTTTTGACGCAAATTGATCCACCTGGGCTCTTTTTGCCTTAATATCACTTATTGTGGAAGTTCCTACCCCATAAATCTTTGCAAGTGATACCCCACTTTCACCTTTTCCTAACCTTTCTAAAATTTTTAACTTGGTTTCAACGGTTAAAAAAGTGTGCTTTTTCTTCTAACTCGACGCCATCACGGGTACAGAACAGTACTGTAATGTGTTATAAAAAACAAAACACAGACAAACTGACACACACACACGCACAAACACTCTACTGTACACAAACGGTTGATTTGGTAAACAAAAACTTAGTGCACACACAGAGAACAATACTCAAGGTCAGTGGCATAACGCGACTCGACTGACAGGGGCAGGGTAGCAGGTGTACATGTGACTGTGCGACCTTGACTCTCCCGCTTTCACTGCCCCTCCCTCCACCACACAACACGCAATTCACGCTCCACTCTGTAGGGCACGGCGAGTTTTACAGTTGTGTCAACGCTTTTAAACAAATATTCACTACATGCGATTTTTTTTCACCAGAATCGAATCCGGATATCGACGGTCCGGATTTTTGACGTCTGAATTATTGACGCTCTACTGTATCTATAAATGAAGAGGCTAGTTGAACAGGGTGGGGGTAATTTTCTATAAATAAAAATTATAGTTGAAGGGGGAAGGGATAATTTTTATATGTGTACTACGTTATCGGCAACAAAGTAGTAGTTTGTTGTTAAAATTCCTTCCCGGCCTGTTTGGCCGTAAACCAATGTCTTCTGCAAAACCAGACGTTTCCGCAGTGCCGTCAACTGCCATCATCAGTGAAAATCGACTGCGATAACGTGTGGTGGTACACATTAGTGACCACAGTACTGTGGTTAAGGCTGAAGCAATAATTGGAAAGAAGTAGTTTCTATGGAAAATTTCATTTCGTAAATGATTTTAAATATAAATCTTAGAACATCGAAGTCATGCATGGTTCTCCATACCGATATTTTACTTCCATGTTCCATAAGGAAATGGAAGTATGGTGATGGCAAAAAAAATTCTGTTCGAGATAATTGCAGATTCTGATTGTACTACCCTCAAAACATGAAAAAAAGTCATTTTTTGAAAAGTCTCTGTCTGTGTGTCTATAGATTTTTTTCTATAGCAAACGATAACAGGTGTAAATTCAAACAGAATCAAATAATTTTTTGAAAACAGGCCTGATTTGTAGAGTACTCAAGACCTATTTTTTTTGGTGAAGATCGGTGAAGGAAAAGGGGTAATTTACTGGCAACGTTTTTTTTTTTAATCAAGGGTAAGTTTTTCCTATGGCAAGCGATAACAGCCGCAAATTCAAACATAATCAAATAATTTTTTGCATGCAACTCTGAATTGTAGAGTTCTCAAGATCTATTGTTTTTGGTGAAGATCGGGTAAGGTAAAGGGGTAGCTTACCTGCAACCTTTTATGTTTTAACAAGGGTATTTTCTATCGCAAACGAAAACAGCCGCAAATTCAAACAGAATCAAATAATGTTTTGCATACAGCCCTGAATTGTAGAGTTCTCAAAACCTATTGTTTTTGTTGAAGATCGGTTTAGGGAAAGGGGTAGTTTACCTGCAACGTTTTATATTTTAAAAAGGTATTTTGTATGGCAAACGATAACAACCGCAAATTCAAACAGAATCAAATAATTATTTGCATACAGCTCTGATTTGTAGAGTACTCAAGACGTATTGTTTTTGGTGAAGATCGGTTAAGGGGTAGGGATAGTTTACCTGCAACTTTTCTTTTATCAAGGGTAATTTTTTTCTATGGCAAACGATAACAGCCGCAAATTCAAACAGAATCAAATAATATTTTGGACACATCCCTGAATTGTAGAGTTCTCAAGACTTGTTGGTTTTGGTGAAGATCGGTTAAGGGAAAGGGGTAGTTTACCTGCAACATTTTATGTTTTAACAAGGGTAATTTTTTCTATGACGAACGATAACTGCTGTAAATTCAAACAGAATCAACTACTTTTTTGCACACCTTCCTGAATTATAGAGTTTGAGTAAGGTCTGTTGATTTTATTGACTTATACCTGTTGATTTTATTGAATGGGGTAGTTTACCTGCACCAATTTATGTTTTAACAAGGGTAATTTTTTTTATGAACTATAACTGCCGTAAATTCAAAAAGAATCAACTACTCTTTTGCATACCTTTTTGAATTATAAAGAACTCAAGGTCTGTTGATTTTGTTGAAGATCGGTTAAGGGGAAGGGGTAGTTTACCTGCAACATTTTATGTTTTAACAAGGGTAATTTTTTTATGACGAACGATAACTGCCGTAAATTCAAAGAGAATCAAATAATTTTTTGCATAGAGTCGTAATTTGTAGAGTACTCAAGACCTATTGTTTTTGGTGAAGATCGGTTAAGGGAAAGGGATAGTTTACCAGCAACATTTTTTTTATTAAGTGTAATTTTTTTCTATGGCAAACGATAACTGCCGCAAATTCAAACAAAATCAACTACTTTTTTGCATACATTCCTGAATTGTAGAGTACTCAAGGTGTGTTGTTTTTGGTGCAGATCGGTTAAGGAAAAAGGGTAGTTTACCTGCCACCTTTTATGTTTTAACAAGAGTAATTGTTTCTATGAAGAACGATAACTGCCATACATTAAAACAGAATCAAATAATTTTTTGGATGCCGCCCTGAATTGTAGAGTTCTCAAGATCTGTTGGTTTCGGTGAAGATCGGTTAAGGGAAAGGGGTAGTTTACCAGCAAAATTTTATGTTTTAACAAGGGTATTTTCTATGGCAAACGATAAGAGCCGCAAATTCAAACAGAATCAAATACTTTTTTGCACACCTTCCTGAATTATAGAGTACTCAAGAAAGCAATAAGTGGAAAGAACTAGTTTCTATGGAAACATTTTATTTCGTAAATGATTTTAAATACAAATCTTAGAACATGGAAGTCATGTATGGTTCTCCATACCGGTATTTTCCTATGGCAAACGATAACAGCCGCAAATTGAAACAGAATCAAATAATGTTTTGCAAACTGCCCTGAATTGTAGAGTTCTCAAGAAATGTTGGTTTTGGTGAAGATCGGTTAAGGGAATGGGGTAGTTTACCTGCAACATTTTATATTTTATATAGGGTAATTTTTTATATGACGAACAATAACTGCCGTAAATTCAAACAGAATCAACTACTTTTTTGTATACCTTTTTCTATTATAGAGAACTCAAGGTCTGTTGATTTTGTTGAAGATCGGTTAAGGGAAAGGGGTAGTTTACCTGCAACAATTTATGTTTTAACAAGGGTATTTTCTATGGCAAACGATAAGAGCCGCAAATTCAAACAGAATCAAATACTTTTCTGCACACCTTCCTGAATTATAGAGTACTCAAGGTCTGTTGATTTTGGTAAAGATCGGTTAAGAGAAAAGGTTAGTTTACCTGCAATGTTTTATGTTTTAAAAGGGTAATTTTATTTTTATGACGCATGAAAACTGCCGCATATTAAAAGAGAATCAAATAATTTTTTGCATACATTCCTGAAGTTTTAAGTACTCAAGGTCTGTTGATTTTGGTGAAGATCGGTTAAGGGAAAGGGGTAGTTTACCTGAAACATTTTTTGTTGTAACGAGAGTAAAGCACTTAATTTTGATAAATATAGTATCCTGATAAGAAGAACTTAATAAGCCACTGTAGAAACGTAGATGAAATATCTATACATGAAGAGGCTAGTTGAACTGGGTGGGTGTAAATTTCCTAAAATGAAAATTATAATTGAAGGGGAGGGGATAATATTTATATGTGTACTATGTTATCGGCAACAAAGTAGTAGTTTGTTGTTAAAATTCCTTCCCGGGCTGTTTGGCCATAGTCCAATGTTTTTTGCAAAACCAGATGTTTCTGCAGTGCCGTCGACTGCCATCATCAGTGAAAATCGAGTGCGATAACCAGCGGCGGGGCAATACCTAAATTTGATGTGTGCAAGATAAATTTTGCGAGGCCCTCTGGTGGCGCAAGAGGACGGATTTTATATAGAGAAAACAATTTTTTGAAACTGTCAAATTTTTATTCATAAAAATGCAAACATCTTCACTTTAACTAACATTATTAAGTAATAACTAACAGTAAAGAATTAGAGAAACAGAAAATTCCTCCTTTTAGCCTTACTGAACTCCTTAATAACTGTATCGTAATCCAGCTTAGATGCTGTATCTGCTTCAATAGATAAAACTGCCAAAGCTGAAAGTCTTTGCTGACCCATTGTACTTCTTAAATAATTTTTTATTACTTTTAATTTTGAAAAGCTCCTTTCAGCGGAGGCTGTATTTACTGGTACTGTTAACAAAATTCGAATGACAATATAAATATTTGGGTAAATTTCTTTTAAGTTATTTTCTGTTACGTATTGCAGCAGCTGTTTCACATCTTTAATGAAGTCGGGTAAATTTGTGATCATTGTTTGTAATTCTTCATATAATTCGTAAGGTTGGAAGTCACTGCTCTCACCCACTCGCAGAACTGTGTGTAAATCTTGACATTTTTTTAATATATGCTTTTTTGGAATATTTTTTAACTTGTTTAGATTATAGAGAAAACCAAAATTTTCAAAATGTTGATTTAAAGATATAAATCTTGAATCCATATTGCTCACTATGGAATCAATCATGGTGTTAAAAAAATTGTTTCGTACCGGCTTTTGGGAGACTATATAGGTTCATCGCTACTTTCATAATCAAACATCGTTATCTTTTTGGCTACCCTTTTATTTTTAAAGTCTTTTGGCAGATCATAACTGCTTTCCTCAGTAAATTAACGAGCGTCAGACAAGCATTGTTCAAACCCAGTTTGTCAATATTCTTTGATCCAGTCACAAAATGTACGCAAATGTTCAAGAGCAATGCTTAAATGGACTTGTACAGATTGCCATAATTTGCTTATGATATTAACACGCAATAATATCACCTACCATAAATGTAATGATATGATAAATTCTAAGCTGAGTATTTCGTTCAAAACCAAATCACACTTACTGAGTTCGAATGATTGTTCCATGTGATTTTTTAAGCTTTCAATGCATTCAACAACATCATCAAATTGCAATAATATGACCTTCACTGCCTCGATTCTGCTTTCCCACCTTGTGTCTGATAAAGGCTTTATAGTAAGCTTTAATTTTCCTTTGATTAATTCACAGCGTTTGATGGATCTTGAAAATAGCAAATAAATTTTCTGAATAAAACCAAAAAATGTTTTTGCTGCCGCAGAAGAATTAGCTGCATATACCAACAGCAGATTCCAACCGACACCCGCAAGGTGTAAAAAATGCCCTGGGATTAATATTTAATATTCGAGTTTTAACTTCACTATTTATGCCTACCATATTTGCACCATTGTCGTATCCTTGGCCACGACAGTTTTGAATATCTAATCCATTTTTTTCTAGCTCTTCCAGTATTGCATTAGTTAGATATTCCCCAGCCGTATCAGCGACAGCCATAAATCCGATAATGTTTTCTTCTATTGTGCCAGTTGATGTATTACAAAATCTTAAGATAACTGACATTTGTTCAACTCGACTATAATCTATAGTGCAGTCGAGCAAAATAGAATAATATTTTGCCTCTTTTACCCTATGAATCACTTCATCAGTAATTGTTTTTGACATCAATGTGATCAATTCATTTTGAATATCGTGGCTTAGGTAATGGTGTGCAAGTTTTTTGTCATTAATGCGTTTCATGTGTTCCCGTAATGTAGGATCATATTTAGATATCAATTTAAACAAGTCTATGAAGTTACCAGAATTCTCACTGTCGTCGCCTATCTTGAAAGATTCTCTGTGACCTCTAAATGCCAGATTATGAGAGGCTAAGAAATTAATGATATCAATTAATCTCTCAAACAAATTGTGCCAATGTTTTTGAGATTCACGAATTAGCCTTCGTTTTCTTGGTCTATTGTTTTTCCATGCTTTATTCCTTTCTCTAATGTCATCCATTGGAACATAAATGCCATATGTTCTTTGGTATTCTCATGTCTTTGTAAAATACTACTTAAGTGTATCCAGTCACAGCACCCTCCCTGTACCATCTGAGTTTGTGAATTGCCAAATAGTCTGCATGGAAAACAGAAAATTTTATTTTGAGAATAAACCAATCAGCGACGATGTTGAGTTTCACCATTAATTAGTTTTCTTGAGAAATGAAAATTAGAAAAGTGCCTATGATCATCGTCTTTGGGATAATCTTCATCACTGTTATTTAACTGCTGTGTAGGGTCGCTTTGAACTATATCATGACGCTGAGAATCCGTTATGGGAAACATCCACATTCCCGGATCCGAACTAACAAATGCTTGTTTAACTACATCACTGGCATAGCTGCTAACTGGCGGAGAACCTATTTGTTCTTCTTGAATTCTACTGCTCAACACAGGAGTTTCAGTTTCAGATTCTGATTGGCTAGAGTTTGATCCTATCTTTATTTTCAACTGTGGTTCGGTACTCAGTGCGTCTGGAGTACTTCCCAAATTGAACGGAGTCTCGGACGTGGCTATATCTTTTTTGGAAGTCGAAGCAATCGATTCAGATGATTCTGTACTACCAGATGCAGTTTTTTTGAGAATCTTCATCATACCTGAACTCAAAACCTGATTTGATACAGCTCTTTCAGCTTTTCTTTTTCTTTTTGCTGAACCAGATTCCCATTTTCTCCCGATATCTCTATCTCTCCTGGGGCCTGGGCTTGACATGTTAAGATAAGAAGGTCGTATATTGTATTTGTAACCTGTAAACAATAATAACATTTTTACTTCTTTGCATAAATACACTCTAAACCTGAATGTAAGAAATCTGATGTGCCAATGTAGGAAACGAGAGATTCCTACATTCATAAAGTAGGAAACCAGCATTTTATACATTGTAATGTAGGAAACTAGCATTTCCTACTTTCATAAAGTAAGAAATCAGAATTTCCTACATTTATACAGATAAATTAAAAGATTAATCATCTTTTAACCATAGAGATAGAATAGTTATATAGGTTCTATATAATTATTAATATACAACAGTCAAAAAGAAAATTAAATATATTAATGAAATTATAGATAGAATGTTTAAAGCGGTAGATGTCATTGTCTCAAGCGCCACGTGCTACTGTATGGAACGCTCATGAGGTTATGATCTTCATTATGAGCTTATTATTCACACAGCTAATGATATGAAAAATTTGTTTAATGTATTTATTGTCAGATCATTTAGTAAATAAAATAAAGTGTACTGAATTCCATTATTCTTATACATGTACAGTGAAGGCTCATTGCATAATTAATATAATTATAAATCTTTATTTCCTCACTTTAGATACCCACTTTTATAAATTTTGGAGTGACCATATCCTACCAGCAATTTTTACTATCTGACTTATTTTTTTATTTGCAGTAAGCCACATACATATAATTAAGCAAATTTTTTTAAATTGAAATGCAAATACATTTATCTAGACATACAATTTATACATGGTCTCGAAGACTGACTTCGAATCATGGCATCGACAAATCACCTTTGAAGACTTTAAGTTTTAAAATATAAGTGTTTATGAACTTTCGAGGCGCATAAACCTTCGAGGCGCGAGGCCACTCGGACCGAGAGGCCGTAGGCGGTGGCCCACGTCGCCCATGCCTTACGCCGCTTCTGGCGATAACGTGTGGTGGTATACGTTAGTGAACACAGTTCTGTGGTTAAGGCTGAAGCAATAAGTGGAAAGAAGTAGTTTCTATGGAAACATTTTATTTCGTAAATGATTTTAAATACAAATCTTAGAACATGGAAGTCATGTATGTTTCTCCATACCGGTATTTTCCTATGGCAAACGATAACAGCCGCAAATTGAAACAGAATCAAATAATGTTTTGCAAACTGTCCTGAATTGTAGAGTTCTCAAGAAATGTTGGTTTTGGTGAAGATCGGTTAAGGGAATGGGGTAGTTTACCTGCAACATTTTATATTTTTTATAGGGTAATTTTTTATATGACGAACGATAACTGCCGTAAATTCAAACAGAATCAACTACTTTTTTGTATACCTTTTTGTATTATAGAGAACTCAAGGTCTGTTGATTTTGTTGAAGATCGGTTAAGGGAAAGGGGTAGTTTACCTGCAACAATTTATGTTTTAACAAGGGTATTTTCTATGGCAAATGATAAGAGCCGCAAATTCAAACAGAATCAAATACTTTTCTGCACACCTTCCTGAATTATAGAGTACTCAAGGTCTGTTGATTTTGGTAAAGATCGGTTAAGAGAAAAGGTTAGTTTACCTGCAATGTTTTATGTTTTAAAAAGGTAATTTTATTTTTATGACGCATGAAAACTGCCGCATATTAAAAGAGAATCAAATAATTTTTTGCATACATTCCTGAAGTTTTAAGTACTCAAGGTCTGTTGATTTTGGTGAAGATCGGTTAAGGGAAAGGGGTTGTGATGGTACAATCATGGTACATTTTATAATTACCTAAAATATGGTAACGAGATCATAAATATTGTATTTTTCCATTTTTTGACATACCCAACCCAACCTCAAACACCCGATATCGAATTTACAGTGAGTGAACTATATTACAGTATTTGCCAGGATTTGAACTAATTCATGACAAAAAACGGTGTCACATCACAAAAACAGTGTGCAGTTATTGCGATAAGCAAGCCAAGCCTTTATTACGTCATAGGCGGAGAATGTGTTGACAACGACAAAACGGCGATGTCAACAACTTAGACAAAGAAAATGTGACGTCAGTACACCCCACTTCCGCAGAATTCAACTAGGAATTGCCGTCATTCTGTTGCGACAACTGATCAGCGCCGGCCGGCTGCCCATTCACTTACGAGTGAATTTTAACTTTTTAGACCACTGTAGGTGGTTAATAAACAGTATAAATATATTAAAGACAGTGCGCCAACTCCAAGATGTGACCGGGGAAAAAATCGCCGAACTCGCGGTGCGCGAAGTTCGTACAAACCGAGAACGCACAGCAACACGAAATGGGTGAGATCGTTCCTTAATTCCTGATTTCATAATTTCCCAATATCATTTTATTGTAGAAATTCATTTTATTTTAAAATTTCAATCTAATAAAATTAGCTCCAAAATTTAAATAATTTTGTACCATGAGAATGAAAGGGTGAGTGGTTGTGTGCGTGCGTAATTATTTCTAAGTGCTGGGTTGAGCAACACCTATAACAATATATATATAGATATAATTTTGTCATATACATATTATACTTACAGAAGTTGCAACACATATAAATATATATATAATTTTGTCGTATACTTATGATATTTACAGAAGGTATTATTACACTATGTATTTATTTTGGAAGGGTTAAAGATAGGGTTGAAAACAAGTATGTAAAACGAATAAATAATAAAAAGGGTATTTCATTGGTAAAAATCAGAACAGCTGTTTTTATTTCAAGCAATTTCTGTTCCCGCCTGACTTCGCGTAACGAAATTCTGGCCCATGACTTAGGTAGTAAAAGATGGCATCCTAGTTTTTGTATACATAACCACATTTGTGAGATATAATATATCGTATTTATAAATTCAAATTAAACGGAAGTATACAGATGTCGCCCGTAATAACAGGGACCCTATGTAATGTTATGTATATATATTATTACATGGGATACGCCTAGAAAGAAAACGGGAAAAAATTGCTTGAGGTAACAGACAAAATTTTATAACTAGTAAACATAACCCCACAATTAGGTTAGACAATTGTATGCATGCGTGCATTACACAATTGCCAAAATGAGTACAAGTGACGATAGTGACATAAAAACCAGTACCACTGACATAACTTTAACTGGTGAAATGGATATGCAAATAAATCCCATGAGTCAGACTGACGGGGCAAAGACGCCTGTGTCTGTCGAAATAACGCAAACTGACACATCCATTTCAACGAATTTAGACAGTAAATCAGATGAAAGTAATGCAATGATACAATTGTTATTAAAGCTAGATAAAAAACTAGACGAACAGAAAAGCGATACTGATATTAAATTCACACATTTGAATGACAAATTCGATAATTTACAAGATCATTTAGAAAACATTGAAATAAATGCGATAGATATCACTAAAAATTTAGAAACTATAGATAATCCAAATAATACAGGTAGTAAGATTGGGGTATTAGAGAAGGATAAACATGATAATGAAAGTATAATGAATGATAATGAAATATTTGAATTTATGAAGTCAGAAAGAAAGTTGAGAGAAAGTATTTTAGTACAAGGAATGCAGGGGGTAGAATTTTCTTTTAATGTTGTATGTTTTTGTGTACCTAAGAAGAGGTGCAACAATTTTATGATAGGGACCCCTGCATATCTGGAGAGAGAGAGTGTGACTTGGTGTTATGATGAGGCATATTTTGAGAGAGATAGGTATGGTGATAGTAAGTTAGAGTTGTTTGAAGTTGGGAGAAATTATACAGAATTAAGAGAGAGAGTGAGTAGAAAGAGAATTAATAATTATTGTAAGTACTTACCCTATGTTGAAGCTGATATAGTAGCAGGAGGAGAGGATGTTATTAATGATGACTTTATAATTTACCTGGTTGTGACAGATAATACTAAAGGTGACAGGACCATAATCGATCGTGACAAATTATATGAGATAATGATATGGAGTGACCATATTGATTATAATAGTATTGTGGAAAATTATAAAAAATTGAATAACCTTTACATTTATAATAATAAGATAATGTATTTAATCAAAAATGATTTATATAGACTTAAGATTCGTTTGTTGTTTAATGATGGTGGATAGACTGTTTTAATTGGGTATGAACATTAAATAATAATGTGCAAAGTGGTTTTGAATTGGACTGAATATGGACTGATTTCGATTAATGACAAAATAATGAAGTTGGAGTGTATATTTTATTGTATTAATTGTATTTATCCATGTATTTGATGTGTATTATGTATTACAGGTACCCCAGTGTGTATTATTATATATTTTATATATATAACATGTTTAATAATAATATTTTAATTAATTACTAATGGATAATAATGAATGTTTAAATAAATAATTATATTTGAATTTTGAAAAGAGGTATTGTTATAAGTAGGTAGGAGAGGAATTTTATAAGACAATGGTAAATGATTACAGTAAGGTAAGTGTTTAAACAGGAATATAACCTGGGTATTGAATTAGAAGCAGGTGAGTTATTTAATTGATGTAAATGGAATTAGAAAGATAAGAATTTTTAAGAAAATACAAAGAGAATTATTAGATATTTAGGGACACAGTAGTTAGTGATTATTTGTAGAGAAGGTGTTTAAGTAAGGGTATAAACATATAATTATTGTTGATGAATTCTGTAGTGGGGGTGAGGTGATAAAGAGTAGCCAACCAATAGTGTTGTGGCAGGCAATAGCATAATTTTAAGGGAGTGTTTGCCGAATTATTTGGAAGGGCAAAATATTAGAGATGTATATAGCCAGTTAGGGAACACCCAACCCAGTGCAAAGACGAGCGGTGCCATAGGATTTAAAGGAAAATAGTAAAGGTGTTTATGATTGAGATATTGGTGTCATTGAAAGGTAAATTTGATGGTCAGTTAGAAGAAGGTGAGTAAGATTATAATAAGAAGTATAGTGAATATAGGAGTTATCCAGACTAAACAGTGATAGAAGGTGAGAGGTTAGGTAGTTAGGGAGGTAGAAAGTTCAGAGTAGAGAAGTAGTAGAAAATGAATAATGAAATAATAATGTAATATGAATAGTAACAATAAGTTCAAAATGTATTTTATTATTATAAATAAATAAATTTGATGTTTAATTAATAAATGCAATGGTAAATTTTAATTTAAATACAACTTTTAAGTAAATTATACAAATGTTAATGCATATCTTAGATATGATTAAATATGATTGAGTATTTAAAATGTATTAACTGTATTATTAATATATCAGTGTTAATTATTAATGTATTATGTATTTATTTGAAAACTTTTTAACATGATGTTATAATATGTGCAGGAAGAGAAAAAATTTTAAATGGCGCTGTTAATAATATTTATCAGCCAAATAATTACCTGTTAATAATAATAAGAATAATAATAATAATAAAATTTTATTTTATCATTTACTAAGAGTATTCAATAAATAAATAAATAAGTATATAGAGTTATTAATTCTTTTATAATTTGTTTTTCTCCAGATTTGGGAGATTGTAATGTGTAATTTTCGTATTATATTTTCAATTATAGTTTATTCAATTTTGGTAACTATATTATACTAATGTGCTTATGTTACAATTATAGTAATCGTAAAAGAATGAAGTTAAATATTATCGATAGGAATCGAAACCATTTTTCAAATCAGGGTTGTAATATGAAGAAAAGATATTCTTTTTTAATTCTTGAAGATTATAATATATAATCTTATAATTTTATTAAGCGTATTAAAATATATTAAGCCAACCCAGTGCTTATTGGCACAAACCAGCACTTAGCTAAGGGGAACCAGATCAGTTGAGGATGGAGTGATTTACTAAGTCACTATTTTAATATTTATTATATATTGTTTCAGTGTTTGGTGGTGTGACAGCGGTCCTGAGCTGGCCAACGCGTCAGAGCAGGGGCGTTAAGAGCCTAAGTGGCCTTATGGTGTTGGGATCTCGCATGAGAAGTCCAGTAAGGTCATCTAGGTATGGTCCTCATCACCAGACCAAGGGTGAGTTGTTGTTATTTTTTATGTAAAATTGTAAGGGGGTTGTGGCGACTTGTCCTGACTGATCCCTTTAGGAAGTATGAAAGGGTCAATGAAAGTTTGTGTGCTTCGTCACACCATCTTTCATTGAGGGGGTTTTGTGATGGTACAATCATGGTACATTTTATAATTACCTAAAATATGGTAACGAGATCATAAATATTGTATTTTTCTATTTTTTGACATACCCAACCCAACCTCAAACACCCGATATCGAATTTACAGTGAGTGGACTATATTACAGTATTTGCCAGGATTTGAACTAATTCATGACAAAAAACGGTGTCACATCACAAAAACAGTGTGCAGTTATTGCGATAAGCAAGCCAAGCCTTTATTACGTCATAGGCGGAGAATGTGTTGACAACGACAAAACGGCAATGTCAACAACTTAGACAAAGAAAATGTGACGTCAGTACACCCCACTTCCGCAGAATTCAACTAGGAATTGCCGTCATTCTGTTGCAACAACTGATCAGCGCCGGCCGGCTGCCCATTCACTTACGAATGAATTTTAACTTTTTAGACCACTGTAGGTGGTTAATAAACAGTATAAATATATTAAAGACAGTGCGCCAACTCCAAGATGTGACCGGGGAAAAAATCGCCGAACTCGCGGTGCGCGAAGTTCGTACAAACCGAGAATGCACAGCAACACGAAATGGGTGACATCGTTCCTTAATTCCTGATTTCATAATTTCCCAATATCATTTTATTGTAGAAATTCATTTTATTTTAAAATTTCAATCTAATAAAAGGAGCTCCAAAATTTAAATAAGTTTGTACCATGAGAATGAAAGGGTGAGTGGTTGTGTGCGTGCGTAATTATTTCTAAGTGCTGGGTTGAGCAACACCTATAACAATATATATATAGATATAATTTTGTCATATACATATTATACTTACAGAAGTTGCAACACATATAAATATATATATAATTTTGTCGTATACTTATGATATTTACAGAAGGTATTATTACACTATGTATTTATTTTGGAAGGGTTAAAGATAGGGTTGAAAACAAGTATGTAAAACGAATAAATAATAAAAAGGGTATTTCATTGGTAAAAATCAGAACAGCTGTTTTTATTTCAAGCAATTTCTGTTCCCGCCTGACTTCGCATAACGAAATTCTGGCCCATGACTTAGGTAGTAAAAGATGGCGTCCTAGTTTTTGTATACATAACCACATTTGTGAGATATAATATATCGTATTTATAAATTCAAATTAAACGTAAGTATACAGGGTAGTTTACCTGAAACATTTTTTGTTGTAACAAGAGTAAAGCACTTAATTTTGATAAATATAGTATCCTGATAAGAAGAACTTAATAAGCCACTGTAGAAACGTAGATGAAATATCTATACATGAAGAGGCTAGTTGAACTGGGTGGGTGTAAATTTCTATAAATGAAAATTATAATTGAAGGGGAGGGGATAATATTTATATGTGTACTACGTTATCGGCAACAAAGTAGTAGTTTGTTGTTAAAATTCCTTCCCGGGCTGTTTGGCCATAGTCCAATGTTTTTTGCAAAACAAGATGTTTCTGCAGTGCCGTCGACTGACATCATCAGTGAAAATCGAGTGCGATAACCAGCGGCGGGGCAATACCTAAATCTGATGTGTGCAAGATAAATTTTGCGAGGCCCTCTGGTGGCGCAAGAGGACGGATTTTATATAGAGAAAACATTTTTTGAAACTGTCAAATTTTTATTCATAAAAATGCAAACATCTTCACTTTAACTAACATTATTAAGTAATAACTAACAGTAAAGAATTAGAGAAACAGAAATTTCCTGCTTTTAGCCTTACTGAACTCCTTAATAACTGTATCGTAATCCAGCTTAGATGCTGTATCTGCTTCAATAGATAAAACTGCCAAAGCTGAAAGTCTTTGCTGACCCATTGTACTTCTGTAAATTGTACCCATTGTATCTTAATAAATTGACGAATAGTAATTTTTTATTACTTTTAATTTTGAAAAGCTCCTTTCAGCGGAGGCTGTATTTACTGGTACTGTTAACAAAATTCGAATGACAATATAAATATTTGGGTAAATTTCTTTTAAGTTATTTTCTGTTACGTATTGCAGCAGCTGTTTCACATCTTTAATGAAGTCGGGTAAATTTGTGATCATTGTTTGTAATTCTTCATATAATTCGTAAGGTTGGAAGTCACTGCTCTCACCCACTCGCAGAACTGTGTGTAAATCTTGACATTTTTTTAATATATGCTTTTTTGGAATATTTTTTAACTTGTTTAGATTATAGAGAAAACCAAAATTTTCAAAATGTTGATTTAAAGATATAAATCTTGAATCCATATTGCTCACTATGGAATCAATCATGGTGTTAAAAAAATCTGTTTCGTACCGGCTTTTGGGAGACTGTATAGGTACATCGCTGCTTTCATAATCAAACATCGTTTTCTTTTTGGCTACACTTTTATTTTTAAAGTCTTTTTGCAGATCATAACTGCTTTTCTCAATAAATTGACGAGCGTCAGACAAGCATTGTTCAAACCCAGTTTGTCGATATTCTTTGATCCAGTCACTAAATGTACGCAAATTTTCAAGAGCAATGCTTAAATGGACTTGTACAGATTACCATAATTTGCTTATGATATTAACACGCGATAATATCTCATACCATAAATGTAATGATATGATAAATTCTAAGCTGAGTATTTCGTTCAAAACCAAATCACAATCACTGAGTATGTCTGATTGTTCCACGTGAGTTTTTAAGCTTTCAATGCATTCAACAACATCATCAAATTGCAATAATATGGCCTTCACTGCCTCGATTCTGTTTCCCACCTTCTGTCTGATAAAGGCTTTATAGTAAGCTTTAATTTGCCTTTGATTAATTCCCAGCGTTTGCTGGATCTTGAAAATAGCAAATCAATTTTCTGAATAAAACCAAAAAATGTTTTTGCTGCTGCAGAAGAATTAGCTGCATCTGCCAACAGCAGATTCCAACTGACACCCACAAGGTGTAAAAAATGCCCTGGGATTAATATTTAATATTCGAGTTTTAACTTCACTATTTATGCCTACCATATTTGCACCATTGTCGTATCCTTGGCCACGACAGTTTTGAATATCTAATCCATTTTTTCTAGCTCTTCCAGTATTGCATTAGTTAGATATTCTCCAGCCGTATCAGCGACAGCAAGAAATCCGATAATGTTTTCTTCTATTGTGCCAGTTGATGTATTACAAAATCTTAAGATAACTGACATTTGTTCAACTCGACTATAGTCTATAGTGCAGTCGAGCAAAATAGAATAATATTTTGCCTCTTTTACCCTATGAATCACTTCATCAGTAATTGTTTTTGACATCAATGTGATCAATTCATTTTGAATATCATGGCTTAGGTAATGGTGTGCAAGTTTTTTGTCATTAATTCGTTTCATGTGTTCCCGTAATGTAGGATCATATTTAGATATCAATTTAAACAAGTCTATGAAGTTACCAGAATTCCCACTGTCGTCGCCTATCTTGAAAGATTCTCTGTGACCTCTAAATGCCAGATTATGAGAGGCTAAGAAATTAATGATATCAATTAATCTCTCAAACAAATTGTGCCAATGTTTTTGAGATTCACGAATTAGCCTTCATTTTCTTGGTCTATTGTTTTTCCATGCTTTATTCCTTTCTCTAATGTCATCCATTGGAACATAAATGCCATATGTTCTTTGGTATTCTCATGTCTTTGTAAAATACTACTTAAGTGTTTCCAGTCACAGCACCCTCCCTGTACCATCTGAGTTTGTGAATTGCCAAATAGTCTGCATGGAAAACAGAAAATTTTATTTTGAGAATAAACCAATCAGCGACGATGTTGAGTTTCACCATTAATTAGTTTTCTTGAGAAATGAAAATTAGAAAAGTGCCTATGATCATCGTCTTTGGGATAATCTTCATCACTGTTATTTAACTGCTGTGTAGGGTCGCTTTGAACTATATCATGATGCTGAGAATCCGTTATGGGAAACATCCACATTCCCGGATCTGAACTAACAAATGCTTGTTTAACTACATCACTGGCATAGCTGCTAACTGGCGGAGAACCTATTTGTTCTTCTTGAATTCTACTGCTCAACACAGGAGTTTCAGTTTCAGATTCTGATTGGCTAGAGTTTGATCCTATCTTTATTTTCAACTGTGGTTCGATACTCAATGCGTCTGGAGTACTTCCCAAATTCAACGGAGTCTCGGACGTGGCTATATCTTTTTTGGAAGTCGAAGCAATCGATTCAGATGATTCTGTACTACCAGATGCAGTTTTTTTGAGAAACTTCATCATACCTGAACTCAAAACCTGATTTGATACAGCTCTTTCAGCTTTTCTTTTTCTTTTTGCTGAACCAGATTCCCATTTTCTCCCGATATCTCTATCTCTCCTGGGGCCAGGGCCTGACATGTTAAGATAAGAAGGTCGTATATTGTATCTGTAACCTGTAAACAATAATAACATTTTTACTTCTTTGCATAAATACACTCTAAACCTGAATGTAAGAAATCAGAAGCGCCAATGTAGGAAACGAGAGATTCCTACATTCGTAAAGTAGGAAACCAGCATTTTATACATTGTAATGTAGGAAACTAGCATTTCCTACTTTCATAAAGTAAGAAATCAGAATTTCCTACATTTATACAGATAAATTAAAAGATTAATCATCTTTTAACCATAGAGATAGAATAGTTATATAGGTTATATATAATTATTAATATACAACAGTCAAAAAGAAAATTAAATATATTAATGAAATTATAGATAGAATGTTTAAAGCGGTAGATGTCATTGTCTCAAGCGCCACGTGCTACTGTATGGAACGCTCATGAGGTTATGATCTTCTTTATGAGCTTATTATTCACACAGCTAATGATATAAAAATTTGTTTAATGTATTTATTGTCAAATCATTTAGTAAATAAAATAAAGTGTACTGAATTCCATTATTCTTATACATGTACAGTGAAGGCTCATTGCATAATTAATATAATTATAAATCTTTATTTCCTCACTTTAGATACCCACTTTTAAAAATTTTGGAGTGACCATATCCTACCAGCAATTTTTACTATCTGACTTATTTTTTTTATATGCAGTAAGCCACATACATATAATTAAGCAAATTTTTTTAAATTGAAATGCAAATACATTTATCTAGACATACAATTTATACATGGTCTCGAAGGCTGACTTCGAATCATGGCATCGACAAATCACCTTTGAAGAATTTAAGTTTTAAAATATAAGTGTTTATGAACTTTCGAGGTGCACAAACCTTCGAGGCGCGAGGCCACTCGGACCGAGAGGCCGTAGGCGGTGGCCCACGTCGCCCATGCCTTACGCCGCTTCTGGCGATAACGTGTGGTGGTATACGTTAGTGAACACAGTTCTGTGGTTAAGGCTGAAGCAATAAGTGGAAAGAAGTAGTTTCTATGGAAACATTTTATTTCGTAAATGATTTTAAATACAAATCTGAAAACATGGAAGTCATGTATGGTTCTCCGTACCGGTATTTTCCTATGGCAAACGATAACAGCCGCAAATTCAAACAGAATCAAATAATGTTTTGCATACAGCCCTGAATTGTAGAGTTCTCAAGAACTGTTGGTTTTGGTGAAGATCGGTTAAGGGAATGGGGTAGTTTACCTGTAACATTTTATATTTTATATAGGGTAAAGTACTTAATTTAGATAATAAAGTATCCTGATAAGAAGATCTTAATAAGCCACTGTAGAAACATAGATGAAATATCTATACATGAAGAGGCTAGTTGAATCGGGTGGGGGTAAATTTCTGTAAATGAAAATTATAATTGAAGGGGGAGGGGATAATATTTATATGTGTACTACGTTATCGGCAACAAAGTAGTAGTTTGTTGTTAAAATTCTTTCCCGGGCTGTTTGGCCGTAGTCCAATGTTTTTTGCAAAACCAGATGTTTCTGCAGTGCCGTCGACTGCCATCATCAGTGAAAATGGAGTGCGATAACCAGCGGCGGGGCAATACCTAAATCTGATGTGTGCAAGATAAATTTTGCGAGGCCCTCTGGTGGCGCAAGAGGACGGATTTTATATAGAGAAAACAATTTTTTAAAACTGTCAAATTTTTATTCATAAAAATGCAAACATCTTCACTTTAACTAACATTATTAAGTAATAACTAACAGTAAAGAATTAGAGAAACAGAAATTTCCTGCTTTTAGCCTTACTGAACTCCTTAATAACTGTATCGTAATCCAGCTTAGATGCTGTATCTGCTTCAATAGATAAAACTGCCAAAGCTGAAAGTCTTTGCTGACCCATTGTACTTCTGTAAATTGTACCCATTGTATCTTAATAAATTGACGAATAGTAATTTTTTTTTACTTTTAATTTTGAAAAGCTCCTTTCAGCGGAGGCTGTATTTACTGGTACTGTTAACAAAATTCGAATGACAATACAAATATTTGGGTAAATTTCTTTTAAGTTATTTTCTGTTACGTATTGCAGCAGCTGTTTCACATCTTTAATGAAGTCGGGTAAATTTGTGATCATTGTTTGTAATTCTTCATATAATTCGTAAGGTTGGAAGTCACTGCTCTCACCCACTCGCAGAACTGTATGTAAATCTTGACATTTTTTTAATATATGCTTTTTTGGAATATTTTTTAACTTGTTTAGATTATAGAGAAAACCAAAATTTTCAAAATGTTGATTTAAAGATATAAATCTTGAATCCATATTGCTCACTATGGAATCAATCATGGTGTTAAAAAAATTGTTTCGTACCGGCTTTTGGGTGACTGTATAGGTACATCGCTGCTTTCATAATCAAACATCGTTTTCTTTTTGGCTACACTTTTATTTTTAAAGTCTTTTTGCAGATCATAACTGCTTTTCTCAATAAATTGACGAGCGTCAGACAAGCATTGTTCAAACCCAGTTTGTCGATATTCTTTGATCCAGTCACTAATTGTACGCAAATGTTCAAGAGCAATGCTTAAATGGACTTGTACAGATTGCCATAATTTGCTTATGATATTAACAAGCGATAATATCTCATACCATAAATGTAATGATATGATAAATTCTAAGCTGAGTATTTCGTTTAAAACCGAATCACAATCACTGAGTGTGTCTGATTGTTCCATGTAATTTTTTTAGCTTTCAATGCAATCAACAACATCATCAAATTGCAATAATATGGCCTTCACTGCCTCGATTCTGTTTCCCACCTTCTGTCTGATAAAGGCTTTATAGTAAGCTTTAATTTGCCTTCGATTAATTCCCAGCGTTTGCTGGATCTTGAAAATAGCAAATAAATTTTCTGAATAAAACCAAAAAATGTTTTCGCTGCTGCAGAAGAATTAGCTGCATCTACCAACAGCAGATTCCAACTGACACCCACAAGGTGTAAAAAATGCCCTGGGATTAATATTTAATATTCGAGTTTTAACTTCACTATTTATGCCTACCATATTTGCACCATTGTCGTATCCTTGGCCACGACAGTTTTGAATATCTAATCCATTTTTTTCTAGCTCTTCCAGTATTGCATTAGTTAGATATTCTCCAGCCGTATCAGCGATAGCAAGAAATCCGATAATGTTTTCTTCTATTGTGCCAGTTGATGTATTACAAAATCTTAAGATAACTGACATTTGTTCAACTCGACTATAGTCTATAGTGCAGTCGAGCAAAATAGAATAATATTTTGCCTCTTTTACCCTATGAAACACTTCATCAGTAATTGTTTTTGAAATCAATGTGATCAATTCATTTTGAATATCATGGCTTAGGTAATGGTGTGCAAGTTTTTTGTCATTAATGCGTTTCATGTGTTCCCGTAATGTAGGATCATATTTAGATATCAATTTAAACAAGTCTATGAAGTTACCAGAATTCCCACTGTCGTCGCCTATCTTGAAAGATTCTCTGTGACCTCTAAATGCCAGATTATGAGAGGCTAAGAAATTAATGATATCAATTAATCTCTCAAACAAATTGTGCCAATGTTTTTGAGACTCACGAATTAGCCTTCGTTTTCTTGGTCTGTTGTTTTTCCATGCTTTATTCCTTTCTCTAATGTCATCCATTGGAACATAAATGCCATATGTTCTTTGGTATTCTCATGTCTTTGTAAAATACTACTTAAGTGTTTCCAGTCACAGCACCCTCCCTGTACCATCTGAGTTTGTGAATTGCCAAATAGTCTGCATGGAAAACAGAAAATTTTATTTTGAGAATAAACCAATCAGCGACGATGTTGAGTTTCACCATTAATTAGTTTTCTTGAGAAATGAAAATTAGAAAAGTGCCTATGATCATCGTCTTTGGGATAATCTTCATCACTGTTATTTAACTGCTGTGTAGGGTCGCTTTGAACTATATCATGACGCTGAGAATCCGTTATGGGAAACATCCACATTCCCGGATCCGAACTAACAAATGCTTGTTTAACTACATCACTGGCATAGCTGCTAACTGGCGGAGAACCTATTTGTTCTTCTTGAATTCTACTGCTCAACACAGGAGTTTCAGTTTCAGATTCTGATTGGCTAGAGTTTGATCCTATCTCTATTTTCAACTGTGGTTGGGTACTCAGTGTGTCTGGAGTACTTCCCAAATTCAACGGAGTCTTGGACGTGGCTATATCTTTTTTGGAAGTCGAAGCAATCGATACAGATGCAGTTTTTTTGAGAAACTTCATCATACCTGAACTCAAAACCTGATTTGATACAGCTCTTTCAGCTTTTCTTTTTCTTTTTGCTGAACCAGATTCCCATTTTCTCCCGATATCTCTATCTCTCCTGGGGCCTGGGCCTGACATGTTAAGATAAGAAGGTCGTATATTGTATCTGTAACCTGTAAACAATAATAACATTTTTACTTCTTTGCATAAATACACTCTAAACCTGAATGTAAGAAATCTGACGCACCAATGTAGGAAACGAGAGACTCCTACATTCCTAAAGTAGGAAACCAGCATTTTATACATTGTAATGTAGGAAACTAGCATTTCCTACTTCCATAAATTACGAAATCAGAATTTCCTATATTTATACAGATAAATTAAAAGATTAATCATCTTTTAGCCATAGAGATAGAATAGTTATATAGGTTCAATATAATTATTAATATACAACAGTCAAAAAGAAAATTAAATATATTAATGAAATTATAGATAGAATGTTTAAAGCGGTAGATGTCATTATCTCAAGCGCCACGTGCTACTGTATGGAACGCTCATGAGGTTGTGATCTTCATTATGAGCTTATTATTCAGACAGCTAATGATATAAAAAATTTGTTTAATGTATTTATTGTCAAATAATTTAGTAAATAAAATAAACTGTACTGAATTCCATTATTCTTATACATGTACAGTGAAGGCTCATTGCATAATTAATATAATTATAAATCTTTATTTCCTCACTTTAGATACCCACTTTTATAAATTTTGGAATGACCATATCCTACCAGCAATTTTTACTATCTTACTTATTTTTTTTTATTTGCAGTAAGCCACATACATATAATTAAGCAAATTTTTTAAAATTGAAATGCAAATACATTTATCTAGACACACAATTTATACATGGTCTCGAAGACTGACTTCGAATCATGGCATTGACAAATCACCTTTGAAGACTTTAAGTTTTAAAATATAAGTGTTTATGAACTTTCGAGGCGCATAAACCTGCGAGGCGTGAGGCCACTCGGACCGAGAGGCCGTAGGCGGTGGCCCACGTCGCCCATGCCTTGCGCCGCTTCTGGCGATAACGTGTGGTGGTATACGTTAGTGAACACAGTTCTGTGTTTAAGGCTGAAGCAATAAGTGGAAAGAAGTAGTTTCTATGGAAACATTTTATTTCGTAAATGATTTTAAATACAAATCTTAGAACATGGAAGTCATGTATGGTTCTCCATACCGGTATTTTCCTATGGCAAACGATAACAGCCGCAAATTCAAACAGAATCAAATAATGTTTTGCATACAGTCCTGAATTGTAGAGTTCTCAAGAAATGTTGGTTTTGGTGAAGATCGGTTAAGGGAATGGGGTAGTTTACCTGCAAGATTTTATATTTTATATAGGGTAATATTTTATATGACGAACGATAACTGCCGTAAATTCAAACAGAATCAACTACTTTTTTGTATACCTTTGTGTTATAGAGCACTCAAGGTTTGTTGATTTTGTTTAGAGATCGGTTAAGGGAAAGGGGTAGTTTACCTGCAACAATTTATGTTTTAACAAGGGTATTTTCTATGGCAAACGATAAGAGCCGCAAATTCAAACAGAATCAAATACTTTTTTGCACACATTCCTGAATTATAGAGTACTCAAGGTCTGTTGATTTTGGTAAAGATCGGTTAAGAGAAAAGGTTAGTTTACCTGCAACGTTTTATGTTTTAAAAGGGTAATTTTATTTTTATGACGCATGATAACTGCCGCATATTAAAAGAGAATCAAATAATTTTTTGCATACATTCCTGAAGTTTCAAGTGCTCAAGGCTTGTTGATTTTGGTGAAGATCGGTTAAGGGAAAGGGGTAGTTTACCTGAAACATTTTTTTTGTAACAAGAGTAAAGTACTTAATTTTGATAAATAAAGTATCCTGATAAGAAGATCTTAATAAGCCACAGTAGAAACGTAGATGAAATATCTATACATGAAGAGGCTAATTGAATGGAGTGGGGGTAAATTTCTATAAATGAAAATTATAATTGAAGGGGGAGGGGATAATATTTATATGTGTACTACGTTATCGGCAACAAAGTAGTAGTTTGTTGTTAAAATTCCTTCCCGGGCTGTTTGGCCGTAGTCCAATGTTTTTTGCAAAACCAGATGTTTCTGCAGTGGCGTCGACTGACATCATCAGTGAAAATCGAGTGCGATAACCAGCGGCGGGGCAATACCTAAATTTGATGTGGGCAAGATAAATTTTGCGAGGCCCTCTGGTGGCGCAAGAGGACGGATTTTATATAAAGAAAACAATTTTTTGAAACTGTCAAATTTTTATTCATAAAAATGCAAACATCTTCACTTTAACTAACATTATTAAGTAATAACTAACAGTAAAGAATTAAAGAAACAGAAATTTCCTGCTTTTAGCCTTACTCAACTCCTTAATAACTGTATCGTAATCCAGCTTAGATGCTGTATCTGCTTCAATAGATAAAACTGCCAAAGCTGAAAGTCTTTGCTGACCCATTGCACTTCTTAAATAATTTTTTATTACTTTTAATTTTGAAAAGCTCCTTCCAGCGGAGGCTGTACTTACTGGTACTGTTAACAAAATTCGAATGACAATATAAATATTTGGGTAAATTTCTTTTAAGTTATTTTCTGTTACGTATTGCAGCAGCTGTTTCACATCTTTAATGAAGTCGGGTAAATTTGGGATCATTGTTTGTAATTCTTCATATAATTCGTAAGGTTGGAAGTCACTGCTCTCACCCACTCGCAGAACTGTGTGTAAATCTTGACATTTTTTTAATATATGCTTTTTTGGAATATTTTTTAACTTGTTTAGATTATAGAGAAAACCAAAATTTTCAAAATGTTGATTTAAAGATATAAATCTTGAATCCATATTGCTCACTATGGAATCAATCATGGTGTTAAAAAAATCTGTTTCGTACCGGCTTTTGGGAGACTGTATAGGTTCATCGCTGCTTTCATAATCGAACATCATTTTCTTTTTGGCTACCCTTTTATTTTTAAAGTCTTTTGGCAGATCATAACTGCTTTTCTCAATAAATTGACGAGCGTCAGACAAGCATTGTTCAAACCCAGTTTGTCGATATTCTTTGACCCAGTCACAAAATGTACGCAAATGTTCAAGAGCAATGCTTAAATGGACTTGTACAGATTGCCATAATTTGCTTATGATATTAACACACGATAATATCTCATACCATAAATGTAATGATATGATAAATTCTAAGCTGAGTATTTCGTTCAAAACCAAATCACAATCACTGAGTGTGTCTGATTGTTCCACGTGAGTTTTTAAGCTTTCAATGCATTCAACAACATCATCAAATTGCAATAATATGGCCTTCACTGCCTAGATTCTTTTTCCCACCTTCTGTCTGATAAAGGCTTTATAGTAAGCTTTAATTTGCCTTTGATTAATTCCCAGCGTTTGCTGGATCTCGAAAATAGCAAATAAATTTTCTGAATAAAACCAAAAAATGTTTTTGCTGCCGCAGAAGAATTAGCTGCATCTGCCAACAGCAGATTCCAACTGACACCCGCAAGGTGTAAAAAATGCCTGGTATTAATATTTAATATTCGAGTTTTAACTCCACTATTTATGCCTACCATATTTGCATCATTGTCGTATCCTTGGCCATGACAGTTTTGAATATATAATCTATTTTTTTCTAGCTCTTCCAGTATTGCATTAGTTAGATATTCTCCAGTCGTCTCAGCAACAGCAAGAAATCCGATAATGTTTTCTTCTATTGTGCCAGTTGATGTATTACAAAATCTTAAGATAACTGACATTTTTCAACTCGACTATAGTCTATAGTGCAGTCGAGCAAAATAGAATAATATTTTGCCTCTTTTACCCTATGAATCACTTCATCAGTAATTGTTTTTGAAATCAATGTGATCAATTCATTTTGAATATCGTGGCTTAGGTAATGGTGTGCAAGTTTCTTGTCATTAATGCATTTCATGTGTTCCCGTAATGTAGGATCATATTTAGATATCAATTTAAACAAGTCTATGAAGTTACCAGAATTCCCACTGTCGCCGCCTATCTTGAAAGATTCTCTGTGACCTCTAAATGCCAGATTATGAGAGGCTAAGAAATTAATGATATCAATTAATCTCTCAAACAAATTGTGCCAACGTTTTTGAGATTCACGAATTAGCCTTTCGTTTTCTTGGTCTATTGTTTTTCCATGCTTTATTCCTTTCTCTAATGTCATCCATTGGAACATAAATGCCATATGTTCTTTGGTATTCTCATGTCTTTGTAAAATACTACTTAAGTGTTTCCAGTCACAGCACCCTCCCTGTACCATCTGAGTTTGTGAATTGCCAAATAGTCTGCATGGAAAACAGAAAATTTTATTTTGAGAATAAACCAATCAGCGACGATGTTGAGTTTCACCATTAATTAGTTTTCTTGAGAAATGAAAATTAGAAAAGTGCCTATGATCATCGTCTTTGGGATAATCTTCATCACTGTTATTTAACTGCTGTGTAGGGTCGCTTTGAACTATATCATGACGCTGAGAATCCGTTATGGGAAACATCCACATTCCCGGATCCGAACTAACAAATGCTTGTTTAACTACATCACTGGCATAGCTGCTAACTGGCGGAGAACCTATTTGTTCTTCTTGAATTCTACTGCTCAACACAGGAGTTTCAGTTTCAGATTCTGATTGGCTAGAGTTTGATCCTATCTCTATTTTCAACTGTGGTTGGGTACTCAGTGTGTCTGGAGTACTTCCCAAATTCAACGGAGTCTTGGACGTGGCTATATCTTTTTTGGAAGTCGAAGCAATCGATTCAGATGCAGTTTTTTTGAGAAACTTCATCATACCTGAACTCAAAACCTGATTTGATACAGCTCTTTCAGCTTTTCTTTTTCTTTTTGCTGAACCAGATTCCCATTTTCTCCCGATATCTCTATCTCTCCTGGGGCCTGGGCCTGACATGTTAAGATAAGAAGGTCGTATATTGTATCTGTAACCTGTAAACAATAATAACATTTTTACTTCTTTGCATAAATACACTCTAAACCTGAATGTAAGAAATCTGACGCACCAATGTAGGAAACGAGAGACTCCTACATTCCTAAAGTAGGAAACCAGCATTTTATACATTGTAATGTAGGAAACTAGCATTTCCTACTTCCATAAATTACGAAATCAGAATTTCCTATATTTATACAGATAAATTAAAAGATTAATCATCTTTTAGCCATAGAGATAGAATAATTATATAGGTTCAATATAATTATTAATATACAACAGTCAAAAAGAAAATTAAATATATTAATGAAATTATAGATAGAATGTTTAAAGCGGTAGATGTCATTATCTCAAGCGCCACGTGCTACTGTATGGAACGCTCATGAGGTTGTGATCTTCATTATGAGCTTATTATTCAGACAGCTAATGATATAAAAAATTTGTTTAATGTATTTATTGTCAAATAATTTAGTAAATAAAATAAACTGTACTGAATTCCATTATTCTTATACGTGTACAGTGAAGGCTCATTGCATAATTAATATAATTATAAATCTTTATTTCCTCACTTTAGATACCCACTTTTATAAATTTTGGAATGACCATATCCTACCAGCAATTTTTACTATCTTACTTATTTTTTTTTATTTGCAGTAAGCCACATACATATAATTAAGCAAATTTTTTTAAATTGAAATGCAAATACATTTATCTAGACACAATTTATACATGGTCTCGAAGACTGACTTCGAATCATGGCATCGACAAATCACCTTTGAAGACTTTAAGTTTTAAAATATAAGTGTTTATGAACTTTCGAGGCGCATAAACCTGCGAGGCGTGAGGCCACTTGGACCGAGAGGCCGTAGGCGGTGGCCCACGTCGCCCATGCCTTACGCCGCTTCTGGCGATAACGTGTGGTGGTATACGTTAGTGAACACAGTTCTGTGTTTAAGGCTGAAGCAATAAGTGGAAAGAAGTAGTTTCTATGGAAACATTTTATTTCATAAATGATTTTAAATACAAATCTTAGAACATGGAAGTCATGTATGGTTCTCCATACCGGTATTTTCCTATGGCAAACGATAACAGCCGCAAATTCAAACAGAATCAAATAATGTTTTGCATACAGTCCTGAATTGTAGAGTTCTCAAGAAATGTTGGTTTTGGTGAAGATCGGTTAAGGGAATGGGGTAGTTTACCTGCAAGATTTTATATTTTATATAGGGTAATTTTTTATATGACGAACGATAACTGCCGTAAATTCAAACAGAATCAACTACTTTTTTGTATACCTTTGTGTTATAGAGCACTCAAGGTTTGTTGATTTTGTTTAGAGATCGGTTAAGGGAAAGGGGTAGTTTACCTGCAACAATTTATGTTTTAACAAGGGTATTTTCTATGGCAAACGATAAGAGCCGCAAATTCAAACAGAATCAAATACTTTTTTGCACACATTCCTGAATTATAGAGTACTCAAGGTCTGTTGATTTTGGTAAAGATCGGTTAAGAGAAAAGGTTAGTTTACCTGCAACGTTTTATGTTTTAAAAGGGTAATTTTATTTTTATGACGCATGATAACTGCCGCATATTAAAAGAGAATCAAATAATTTTTTGCATACATTCCTGAAGTTTCAAGTGCTCAAGGCTTGTTGATTTTGGTGAAGATCGGTTAAGGGAAACGGGTAGTTTACCAGAAACATTTTTTTTGTAACAAGAGTAAAGTACTTAATTTTGATAAATAAAGTATCCTGATAAGAAGATCTTAATAAGCCACAGTAGAAACGTAGATGAAATATCTATACATGAAGAGGCTAGTTGAATGGGGTGGGGGTAAATTTCTATAAATGAAAATTATAATTGAAGGGGGAGGGGATAATATTTATACTGTATGTGTACTACGTTATCGGCAACAAAGTAGTAGTTTGTTGTTAAAATTCCTTCCCGGGCTGTTTGGCCGTAGTCCAATGTTTTTTGCAAAACCAGATGTTTCTGCAGTGCCGTCGACTGACATCATCAGTGAAAATCGAGTGCGATAACCAGCGGCGGGGCAATACCTAAATTTGATGTGGGCAAGATAAATTTTGCGAGGCCCTCTGGTGGCGCAAGAGGACGGATTTTATATAAAGAAATCACTTTTTTGAAACTGTCAAATTTTTATTCATAAAAATGCAAACATCTTCACTTTAACTAACATTATTAAGTAATAACTAACAGTAAAGAATTAAAGAAACAGAAATTTCCTGCTTTTAGCCTTACTCAACTCCTTAATAACTGTATCGTAATCCAGCTTAGATGCTGTATCTGCTTCAATAGATAAAACTGCCAAAGCTGAAAGTCTTTGCTGACCCATTGTACTTCTTAAATAATTTTTTATTACTTTAATTTTGAAAAGCTCCTTTCAGCGGAGGCTGTACTTACTGGTACTGTTAACAAAATTCGAATGACAATATAAATATTTGGGTAAATTTCTTTTAAGTTATTTTCTGTTACGTATTGCAGCAGCTGTTTCACATCTTTAATGAAGTCGGGTAAATTTGGGATCATTGTTTGTAATTCTTCATATAATTCGTAAGGTTGGAAGTCACTGCTCTCACCCACTCGCAGAACTGTGTGTAAATCTTGACAGTTTTTTAATATATGCTCTTTTGGAATATTTTTTAACTTGTTTAGATTATAGAGAAAACCAAAATTTTCAAAATCTTGATTTAAAGATATAAATCTTGAATCCATATTGCTCACTATGGAATCAATCATGGTGTTAAAAAAATCTGTTTCGTACCGGCTTTTGGGAGACTGTATAGGTTCATCGCTGCTTTCATAATCGAACATCATTTTCTTTTTGGCTACCCTTTTATTTTTAAAGTCTTTTGGCAGATCATAACTGCTTTTCTCAATAAATTGACGAGCGTCAGACAAGCATTGTTCAAACCCAGTTTGTCGATATTCTTTGACCCAGTCACAAAATGTACGCAAATGTTCAAGAGCAATGCTTAAATGGACTTGTACAGATTGCCATAATTTGCTTATGATATTAACACACGATAATATCTCATACCATAAATGTAATGATATGATAAATTCTAAGCTGAGTATTTCGTTCAAAACCAAATCACAATCACTGAGTGTGTCTGATTGTTCCACGTGAGTTTTTAAGCTTTCAATGCATTCAACAACATCATCAAATTGCAATAATATGGCCTTCACTGCCTAGATTCTGTTTCCCACCTTCTGTCTGATAAAGGCTTTATAGTAAGCTTTAATTTGCCTTTGATTAATTCCCAGCGTTTGCTGGATCTCGAAAATAGCAAATAAATTTTCTGAATAAAACCAAAAAATGTTTTTGCTGCCGCAGAAGAATTAGCTGCATCTGCCAACAGCAGATTCCAACTGACACCCGCAAGGTGTAAAAAATGCCTGGTATTAATATTTAATATTCGAGTTTTAACTCCACTATTTATGCCTACCATATTTGCATCATTGTCGTATCCTTGGCCATGACAGTTTTGAATATCTAATCTATTTTTTTCTAGCTCTTCTAGTATTGCATTAGTTAGATATTCTCCAGTCGTCTCAGCGACAGCAAGAAATCCGATAATGTTTTCTTCTATTGTGCCAGTTGATGTATTACAAAATCTTAAGATAACTGACATTTTTCAACTCGACTATAGTCTATAGTGCAGTCGAGCAAAATAGAATAATATTTTGCCTCTTTTACCCTATGAATCACTTCATCAGTAATTGTTTTTGAAATCAATGTGATCAATTCATTTTGAATATCGTGGCTTAGGTAATGGTGTGCAAGTTTCTTGTCATTAATGCATTTCATGTGTTCCCGTAATGTAGGATCATATTTAGATATCAATTTAAACAAGTCTATGAAGTTACCAGAATTCCCACTGTCGCCGCCTATCTTGAAAGATTCTCTGTGACCTCTAAATGCCAGATTATGAGAGGCTAAGAAATTAATGATATCAATTAATCTCTCAAACAAATTGTGCCAACGTTTTTGAGATTCACGAATTAGCCTTTCGTTTTCTTGGTCTATTGTTTTTCCATGCTTTATTCCTTTCTCTAATGTCATCCATTGGAACATAAATGCCATATGTTCTTTGGTATTCTCATGTCTTTGTAAAATACTACTTAAGTGTTTCCAGTCACAGCACCCTCCCTGTACCATCTGAGTTTGTGAATTGCCAAATAGTCTGCATGGAAAACAGAAAATTTTATTTTGAGAATTTGAATAAACCAATCAGCGACGATGTTGAGTTTCACCATTAATTAGTTTTCTTGAGAAATGAAAATTATAAAAGTGCCTATGATCATCGTCTTTGGGATAATCTTCATCACTGTTATTTAACTGCTGTGTAGGGTCGCTTTGAACTATATCATGACGCTGAGAATCCGTTATGGGAAACATCCACATTCCCGGATCCGAACTAACAAATGCTTGTTTAACTACATCACTGGCATAGCTGCTAACTGGCGGAGAACCTATTTGTTCTTCTTGAATTCTACTGCTCAACACAGGAGTTTCAGTTTCAGATTCTGATTGGCTAGAGTTTGATCCTATCTCTATTTTCAACTGTGGTTGGGTACTCAGTGTGTCTGGAGTACTTCCCAAATTCAACGGAGTCTTGGACGTGGCTATATCTTTTTTGGAAGTCGAAGCAATCGATACAGATGCAGTTTTTTTGAGAAACTTCATCATACCTGAACTCAAAACCTGATTTGATACAGCTCTTTCAGCTTTTCTTTTTCTTTTTGCTGAACCAGATTCCCATTTTCTCCCGATATCTCTATCTCTCCTGGGGCCTGGGCCTGACATGTTAAGATAAGAAGGTCGTATATTGTATCTGTAACCTGTAAACAATAATAACATTTTTACTTCTTTGCATAAATACACTCTAAACCTGAATGTAAGAAATCTGACGCACCAATGTAGGAAACGAGAGACTCCTACATTCCTAAAGTAGGAAACCAGCATTTTATACATTGTAATGTAGGAAACTAGCATTTCCTACTTCCATAAAGTAGGAAATCAGAATTTCCTATATTTATACAGATAAATTAAAAGATTAATCATCTTTTAACCATAGAGATAGAATAATTATATAGGTTCAATATAATTATTAATATACAACAGTCATAAAGAAAATTAAATATATTAATGAAATTATAGATAGAATGTTTAAAGCGGTAGATGTCATTATCTCAAGCGCCACGTGCTACTGTATGGAACGCTCATGAGGTTGTGATCTTCATTATGAGCTTATTATTCAGACAGCTAATGATATGAAAAATTTGTTTAATGTATTTATTGTCAAATCATTTAGTAAATAAAATAAACTGTACTGAATTCCATTATTCTTATACATGTACAGTGAAGGCTCGTTGCATAATTAATATAATTATAAATCTGTATTTCCTCACTTTAGATACCCACTTTTATAAATTTTGGAGTGACCATATCCTACCAGCAATTTTTACTATCTGAATTATTTTTTTTATTTGCAGTAAGCCACATACATATAATTAAGCAAATTTTTTTAAATTGAAATGCAAATACATTTATCTAGACATACAATTTATACATGGTCTCGAAGACTGACTTCGAATCATGGCATCGACAAATCACCTTTGAAGACTTTAAGTTTTAAAATATAAGTGTTTATGAACTTTCGAGGCGCATAAACCTTCGAGGCGTGAGGCCACTCGGACCGAGAGGCCGTAGGCGGTGGCCCACGTCGCCCATGCCTTACGCCGCTTCTGGCGATAACGTGTGGTGGTATACGTTAGTGAACACAGTACTGTGGTTAAGGCTGAAACAATAAGTGGAAAGAAGTAGTTTCTATGGAAACATTTTATTTAGTAAATGATTTGAAATACAAATCTTAGAACATGGAAGTCATGTATGGTTCTCCATACCGGTATTTTCCTATGGCAAACGATAACAGCCGCAAATTCAAACAGAATCAAATAATGTTTTGCATACAGCCCTGAATTGTAGAGTTCTCAAGAAATGTTGGTTTTGGTGAAGATCGGTTAAGGGAATGGGGTAGTTTACCTGCAACATTTTATATTTTATATAGGGTAATTTTTTATATGACGAACGATAACTGCCGTAAATTCAAACAGAATCAACTACTTTTTTGTATACCTTTTTGTATTATAGAGCACTCAAGGTTTGTTGATTTTGTTGAAGATCGGTTAAGGGAAAGGGGTAGTTTACCTGCAACAATTTATGTTTTAACAAGGGTATTTTCTATGGCAAACGATAAGATCCGCAAATTCAAACAGAATCAAATACTTTTTTGCACACATTCCTGAATTATAGAGTACTCAAGGTCTGTTGATTTTGGTAAAGATCGGTTAAGAGAAAAGGTTAGTTTACCTGCAACGTTTTATGTTTTAAAAGGGTAATTTTATTTTTATGACGCATGATAACTGCCGCATATTAAAAGAGAATCAAATAATTTTTTGCATACATTCCTGAAGTTTCAAGTGCTCAAGGCTTGTTGATTTTGGTGAAGATCGGTTAAGGGAAAGGGGTAGTTTACCTGAAACATTTTTTTTGTAACAAGAGTAAAGTATTTAATTTTGATAAATAAAGTATCCTGATAAGAAGATCTTAATAAGCTACAGTAGAAACGTAGATGAAATATCTATACATGAAGAGGCTAGTTGAACGGGGTGGGGGTAAATTTCTATAAATGAAAATTATAATTGAAGGGGGAGGGGATAATATTTATACTGTATGTGTACTACGTTATCGGCAACAAAGTAGTAGTTTGTTGTTAAAATTCCTTCCCGGGCTGTTTGGCCGTAGTCCAATGTTTTTTGCAAAACCAGATGTTTCTGCAGTGCCGTCGACTGACATCATCAGTGAAAATCGAGTGCGATAACCAGCGGCGGGGCAATACCTAAATTTGATGTGGGCAAGATAAATTTTGCGAGGCCCTCTGGTGGCGCAAGAGGACGGATTTTATATAAAGAAAACAATTTTTTGAAACTGTCAAATTTTTATTCATAAAAATGCAAACATCTTCACTTTAACTAACATTATTAAGTAATAACTAACAGTAAAGAATCAAAGAAACAGAAATTTTTATTCATAAAAATGCAAACATCTTCACTTTAACTAACATTATTAAGTAACAACTAACAGTAAAGAATTAAAGAAACAGAAATTTCCTGCTTTTAGCCTTACTCAACTCCTTAATAACTGTATCGTAATCCAGCTTAGATGCTGTATCTGCTTCAATAGATAAAACTGCCAAAGCTGAAAGTCTTTGCTGACCCATAGTACTTCTTAAATAATTTTTTATTACTTTTAATTTTGAAAAGCTCCTTTCAGCGGAGGCTGTACTTACTGGTACTGTTAACAAAATTCGAATGACAATATAAATATTTGGGTAAATTTCTTTTAAGTTATTTTCTGTTACGTATTGCAGCAGCTGTTTCACATCTTTAATGAAGTCGGGTAAATTTGGGATCATTGTTTGTAATTCTTCATATAATTCGTAAGGTTGGAAGTCACTGCTCTCACCCACTCGCAGAACTGTTTGTAATTCTTGACATTTTTTTAATATATGCTTTTTTGGAATATTTTTTAACTTGTTTACATTATAGAGAAAACCAAAATTATCAAAATCTTGATTTAAAGATATAAATCTTGAATCCATATTGCTCACTATGGAATCAATCATGGTGTTAAAAAAATCTGTTTCGTACCGGCTTTTGGGAGACTGTATAGGTTCATCGCTGCTTTCATAATCGAACATCATTTTCTTTTTGGCTACCCTTTTATTTTTAAAGTCTTTTGGCAGATCATAACTGCTTTTCTCAATAAATTGACGAGCGTCAGACAAGCATTGTTCAAACCCAGTTTGTCGATATTCTTTGACCCAGTCACAAAATGTACGCAAATGTTCAAGAGCAATGCTTAAATGGACTTGTACAGATTGCCATAATTTGCTTATGATATTAACACACGATAATATCTCATACCATAAATGTAATGATATGATAAATTCTAAGCTGAGTATTTCGTTCAAAACCAAATCACAATCACTGAGTGTGTCTGATTGTTCCACGTGAGTTTTTAAGCTTTCAATGCATTCAACAACATCATCAAATTGCAATAATATGGCCTTCACTGCCTAGATTCTGTTTCCCACCTTCTGTCTGATAAAGGCTTTCTAGTAAGCTTTAATTTGCCTTTGATTAATTCCCAGCGTTTGCTGGATCTCGAAAATAGCAAATAAATTTTCTGAATAAAACCAAAAAATGTTTTTGCTGCCGCAGAAGAATTAGCTGCATCTGCCAACAGCAGATTCCAACTGACACCCGCAAGGTGTAAAAAATGCCTGGTATTAATATTTAATATTCGAGTTTTAACTCCACTATTTATGCCTACCATATTTGCATCATTGTCGTATCCTTGGCCATGACATTTTTGAATATCTAATCTATTTTTTTCTAGCTCTTCTAGTATTGCATTAGTTAGATATTCTCCAGTCGTCTCAGCGACAGCAAGAAATCCGATAATGTTTTCTTCTATTGTGCCAGTTGATGTATTACAAAATCTTAAGATAACTGACATTTTTCAACTCGACTATAGTCTATAGTGCAGTCGAGCAAAATAGAATAATATTTTGCCTCTTTTACCCTATGAATCACTTCATCAGTAATTGTTTTTGAAATCAATGTGATCAATTCATTTTGAATATCGTGGCTTAGGTAATGGTGTGCAAGTTTCTTGTCATTAATGCATTTCATGTGTTCCCGTAATGTAGGATCATATTTAGATATCAATTTAAACAAGTCTATGAAGTTACCAGAATTCCCACTGTCGCCGCCTATCTTGAAAGATTCTCTGTGACCTCTAAATGCCAGATTATGAGAGGCTAAGAAATTAATGATATCAATTAATCTCTCAAACAAATTGTGCCAACGTTTTTGAGATTCACGAATTAGCCTTTCGTTTTCTTGGTCTATTGTTTTTCCATGCTTTATTCCTTTCTCTAATGTCATCCATTGGAACATAAATGCCATATGTTCTTTGGTATTCTCATGTCTTTGTAAAATACTACTTAAGTGTTTCCAGTCACAGCACCCTCCCTGTACCATCTGAGTTTGTGAATTGCCAAATAGTCTGCATGGAAAACAGAAAATTTTATTTTGAGAATTTGAATAAACCAATCAGCGACGATGTTGAGTTTCACCATTAATTAGTTTTCTTGAGAAATGAAAATTAGAAAAGTGCCTATGATCATCGTCTTTGGGATAATCTTCATCACTGTTATTTAACTGCTGTGTAGGGTCGCTTTGAACTATATCATGACGCTGAGAATCCGTTATGGGAAACATCCACATTCCCGGATCCGAACTAACAAATGCTTGTTTAACTACATCACTGGCATAGCTGCTAACTGGCGGAGAACCTATTTGTTCTTCTTGAATTCTACTGCTCAACACAGGAGTTTCAGTTTCAGATTCTGATTGGCTAGAGTTTGATCCTATCTCTATTTTCAACTGTGGTTGGGTACTCAGTGTGTCTGGAGTACTTCCCAAATTCAACGGAGTCTTGGACGTGGCTATATCTTTTTTGGAAGTCGAAGCAATCGATTCAGATGCAGTTTTTTTGAGAAACTTCATCATACCTGAACTCAAAACCTGATTTGATACAGCTCTTTCAGCTTTTCTTTTTCTTTTTGCTGAACCAGATTCCCATTTTCTCCCGATATCTCTATCTCTCCTGGGGCCTGGGCCTGACATGTTAAGATAAGAAGGTCGTATATTGTATCTGTAACCTGTAAACAATAATAACATTTTTACTTCTTTGCATAAATACACTCTAAACCTGAATGTAAGAAATCTGACGCACCAATGTAGGAAACGAGAGACTCCTACATTCCTAAAGTAGGAAACCAGCATTTTATACATTGTAATGTAGGAAACTAGCATTTCCTACTTCCATAAAGTAGGAAATCAGAATTTCCTATATTTATACAGATAAATTAAAAGATTAATCATCTTTTAACCATAGAGATAGAATAATTATATAGGTTCAATATAATTATTAATATACAACAGTCATAAAGAAAATTAAATATATTAATGAAATTATAGATAGAATGTTTAAAGCGGTAGATGTCATTATCTCAAGCGCCACGTGCTACTGTATGGAACGCTCATGAGGTTGTGATCTTCATTATGAGCTTATTATTCAGACAGCTAATGATATGAAAAATTTGTTTAATGTATTTATTGTCAAATCATTTAGTAAATAAAATAAACTGTACTGAATTCCATTATTCTTATACATGTACAGTGAAGGCTCGTTGCATAATTAATATAATTATAAATCTGTATTTCCTCACTTTAGATACCCACTTTTATAAATTTTGGAGTGACCATATCCTACCAGCAATTTTTACTATCTGAATTATTTTTTTTATTTGCAGTAAGCCACATACATATAATTAAGCAAATTTTTTTAAATTGAAATGCAAATACATTTATCTAGACATACAATTTATACATGGTCTCGAAGACTGACTTCGAATCATGGCATCGACAAATCACCTTTGAAGACTTTAAGTTTTAAAATATAAGTGTTTATGAACTTTCGAGGCGCATAAACCTTCGAGGCGTGAGGCCACTCGGACCGAGAGGCCGTAGGCGGTGGCCCACGTCGCCCATGCCTTACGCCGCTTCTGGCGATAACGTGTGGTGGTATACGTTAGTGAACACAGTACTGTGGTTAAGGCTGAAACAATAAGTGGAAAGAAGTAGTTTCTATGGAAACATTTTATTTAGTAAATGATTTTAAATACAAATCTTAGAACATGGAAGTCATGTATGGTTCTCCATACCGGTATTTTCCTATGGCAAACGATAACAGCCGCAAATTCAAACAGAATCAAATAATGTTTTGCATACAGCCCTGAATTGTAGAGTTCTCAAGAAATGTTGGTTTTGGTGAAGATCGGTTAAGGGAATGGGGTAGTTTACCTGCAACATTTTATATTTTATATAGGGTAATTTTTTATATGACGAACGATAACTGCCGTAAATTCAAACAGAATCAACTACTTTTTTGTATACCTTTTTGTATTATAGAGCACTCAAGGTTTGTTGATTTTGTTGAAGATCGGTTAAGGGAAAGGGGTAGTTTACCTGCAACAATTTATGTTTTAACAAGGGTATTTTCTATGGCAAACGATAAGAGCCGCAAATTCAAACAGAATCAAATACTTTTTTGCACACATTCCTGAATTATAGAGTACTCAAGGTCTGTTGATTTTGGTAAAGATCGGTTAAGAGAAAAGGTTAGTTTACCTGCAACGTTTTATGTTTTAAAAGGGTAATTTTATTTTTATGACGCATGATAACTGCCGCATATTAAAAGAGAATCAAATAATTTTTTGCATACATTCCTGAAGTTTCAAGTGCTCAAGGCTTGTTGATTTTGGTGAAGATCGGTTAAGGGAAAGGGGTAGTTTACCTGAAACATTTTTTTTGTAACAAGAGTAAAGTATTTAATTTTGATAAATAAAGTATCCTGATAAGAAGATCTTAATAAGCCACAGTAGAAACGTAGATGAAATATCTATACATGAAGAGGCTAGTTGAACGGGGTGGGGGTAAATTTCTATAAATGAAAATTATAATTGAAGGGGGAGGGGATAATATTTATACTGTATGTGTACTACGTTATCGGCAACAAAGTAGTAGTTTGTTGTTAAAATTCCTTCCCGGGCTGTTTGGCCGTAGTCCAATGTTTTTTGCAAAACCAGATGTTTCTGCAGTGCCGTCGACTGACATCATCAGTGAAAATCGAGTGCGATAACCAGCGGCGGGGCAATACCTAAATTTGATGTGGGCAAGATAAATTTTGCGAGGCCCTCTGGTGGCGCAAGAGGACGGATTTTATATAAAGAAAACAATTTTTTGAAACTGTCAAATTTTTATTCATAAAAATGCAAACATCTTCACTTTAACTAACATTATTAAGTAATAACTAACAGTAAAGAATCAAAGAAACAGAAATTTTTATTCATAAAAATGCAAACATCTTCACTTTAACTAACATTATTAAATTCTTGGATTTCGTTGTCCATGACGTGTCCGTTACTTAACTAAATATCACTATAATATTGACGACTCGGAACACAAAGTTTTTTATAAGTAAAAACGTAAAGTTTTACCTTACAGCCTAAACCGGCTTTCACCTATAGAAGGCTTCATCAGAGGCTGTCGCTAGTAGCGCTGCTCGTCTTGTTGTTGGCGACGAGAAAGTGTTTCGAAAGATTGAAGCTGTGTGTGTGTGGTGAGATGTGTTCGAATAATGCGTGCGATTTGAATTGTGTCTGTTCGTTTAGGATGTCGTTTTTATTTGTTTTTGTGTGTTTGTATATTTCTAATTGTTCTAGAGTGTCTAGTTTTCGGCCTTTTGTGTGTACGTGTAGTATGTTCATGTTATTGTCGATGTTTTTATATGTGTGGTTTGCTTCAATGAGGTGGTTTGCGAAGGTAGATTCTGTAGTGGTGTGGAGTGCTTTTGTGTGTTCAATGTATCTCTGTTTGAAGCTACGTCCTGTCTGGCCTATGTAGAATTTACTGCAATTTGAACAATTTAGTTTATATACACCGGGTAGATCGAATTTGTTTTGTGCTTTGGGCATGCGTTTTGATAGTGTGTGTTCTGTTTTGTTAGTAGTTTTGTAAGCGATTCTGTAACCTGCTTTTTTGAATTTGTGGGCAATTTTTTCTGTTTGTTTGTTGATGTATGTTAGTGTTATGAATTTGTTGTTTTCTGTCTTTGTCTGTTGTTTGTTTTGTGTTTTGTGTAGGAGTTTACTGACTATTGTTCTGTCATAACCGTTAGATTCTGCTAGATATTTTATCGTGTTTAGTTCGTTTTTGTAGTCTATTTCATCTAGGGGGATGTTGTTAAGTCTATGTATCATGGTTCTAAAAGCAGCTAGTTTGTGTTGTATTGGGTGATTGGAGGTGTTGTGTATTAGTGTGTCAGTTGTAGTTGGTTTTCTGTATATACTGAATTTGTGCCTGTGTTCTAGTTTTGTGATGGAGAGGTCTAAGAAGTTTATGGTATTGTTGTGTTCGTATTCGGCAGTGAAGGTTATGTTTTTATGTATTTTGTTTATGTGCGTTAGTAACTGTTCACATTGTCTTTTGTTTCCCCTGTACAGTATTAGAATGTCATCAACGTATCTGTGCCAGTATAGTATTTTATGTGAGTGTCTGTCATTGTTTGTGAGTATTTTTGTTTTTTCTAAGTGTTGGAGGAAGACTTCTGCTAGAATGCTGGATATGGGGGAGCCCATGGGTAGGCCGTCGTTCTGTGTGTAGTATTTATTGTTATAAGTAAAGTAGTTTTGTTTTGTGATAATGTTCAGAGTTTCTGTTATTTCATTGATAAGTTCGTCTGGTGTGTTGTTCTGTTTGAGTTTGTTTTGTAGGATGGTGATTGTTTCAGAGATGGGGATGTTTGTGTACAGGTTTTTAATGTCAAAGGAGGCTAATGTGGCGTTATGGGGGATGTGTATGTCTTTTATTTTTGTTACTAGGTCAGTGTTGTTTTTTACTGCAATGTTGTTGTCTATTTGTGTGTGTTGTCTAATAATTTTGTCTAGATATTTTGCCAGTTTGTGTGCAGGGGCATTACGGTAGTTGATAATGGGGCGGATCGGAATGTCTTCTTTATGGATTTTGGGAAGCGCTTGGAGCGTAGGTGCTGATGGTCGGATTTGTTTCATGTAGGGCTTTTGTTTATGTGTCATAATGTGTTTGGCTTTGTTGACTATTTGTTTTACTGAGTTTTGGTATCTGTCGGTGGGGTCGTGTTTTAGTTCTGTGATGTTGTTCTGTTCTATGAAGTCTTGTACTTTTTTGTGTAGGTTGTCTGTGGGGATAATTACAGTCGTGTTGCCTTTGTCAGCTTTTACGAATGTGATGTTGTGTTTGTGTGCCTTTTCCCTCAGTTTGATGGCTGTGTGTATTTCTGAGTTGTGGTTGTTGTTGTCTGGTGTCTTATGTACTCCTATTGTGTTGTTTATATTATGTCTTAATGTGTCTTGATGTTCTGGTGCTGTGTTTTGTATATTTGTTTCTGTGTCAATTATGAGCTTTGTTAGTGTTTGGTTGTTATGTTTGTAATGTATGTTATGTTTTAATAACTAACGCACATAAACAAAATACATAAAAACATAACCTTCACTGCCGAATACGAACACAACAATACCATAAACTTCTTAGACCTCTCCATCACAAAACTAGAACACAGGCACAAATTCAGTATATACAGAAAACCAACTACAACTGACACACTAATACACAACACCTCCAATCACCCAATACAACACAAACTAGCTGCTTTTAGAACCATGATACATAGACTTAACAACATCCCCCTAGATGAAATAGACTACAAAAACGAACTAAACACGATAAAATATCTAGCAGAATCTAACGGTTATGACAGAACAATAGTCAGTAAACTCCTACACAAAACACAAAACAAACAACAGACAAAGACAGAAAACAACAAATTCATAACACTAACATACATCAACAAACAAACAGAAAAAATTGCCCACAAATTCAAAAAAGCAGGTTACAGAATCGCTTACAAAACTACTAACAAAACAGAACACACACTATCAAAACGCATGCCCAAAGCACAAAACAAATTCGATCTACCCGGTGTATATAAACTAAATTGTTCAAATTGCAGTAAATTCTACATAGGCCAGACAGGACGTAGCTTCAAACAGAGATACATTGAACACACAAAAGCACTCCACACCACTACAGAATCTACCTTCGCAAACCACCTCATTGAAGCAAACCACACATATAAAAACATCGACAATAACATGAACATACTACACGTACACACAAAAGGCCGAAAACTAGACACTCTAGAACAATTAGAAATATACAAACACACAAAAACAAATAAAAACGACATCCTAAACGAACAGACACAATTCAAATCGCACGCATTATTCGAACACATCTCACCACACACACACAGCTTCAATCTTTCGAAACACTTTCTCGTCGCCAACAACAAGACGAGCAGCGCTACTAGCGACAGCCTCTGATGAAGCCTTCTATAGGTGAAAGCCGGTTTAGGCTGTAAGGTAAAACTTTACGTTTTTACTTATAAAAAACTTTGTGTTCCGAGTCGTCAATATTATAGTGATATTTAGTTAAGTAACGGACACGTCATGGACAACGAAATCCAAGAATTTAACTCAGCAAGACAAGCCAACGTCCAAGCGTACAAGTTCACAACTTTGAAGGTTAGAAAGATTGTAGCTCACATAAATTTCAACAAAACATGCATAAACAATTCACTAACACCTAAATATGCCCAAATCAAAATTAAACATAACAACCAGGCCGCCCGAATAACACAAAACATTGCACAAAGAACATACATAAAAGAATCAATTAAACAACTATATAAGAAAAAAGACGTTCTTAACCGCAAAGCATTAACACTACACCTACATATCGCCAACACATACGGACACAATTACATGACTGAACTAATACATCACACAAATGAATGGACAAAAAAACAAATACATATCATACAGACAAAACACGACAGAAAAATAAAAAACCTGACACCAATCAAAACAGATATAATTCCCTCGCACAAATTCTACCCACGTACAGTAAACCTCACGAACGTCACACTCACAAAAAACGAACAAACACTCCTTGATAAAGGCCTAAAACATAACATACATTACAAACATAACAACCAAACACTAACAAAGCTCATAATTGACACAGAAACAAATATACAAAACACAGCACCAGAACATCAAGACACATTAAGACATAATATAAACAACACAATAGGAGTACATAAGACACCAGACAACAACAACCACAACTCAGAAATACACACAGCCATCAAACTGAGGGAAAAGGCACACAAACACAACATCACATTCGTAAAAGCTGACAAAGGCAACACGACTGTAATTATCCCCACAGACAACCTACACAAAAAAGTACAAGACTTCATAGAACAGAACAACATCACAGAACTAAAACACGACCCCACCGACAGATACCAAAACTCAGTAAAACAAATAGTCAACAAAGCCAAACACATTATGACACATAAACAAAAGCCCTACATGAAACAAATCCGACCATCAGCACCTACGCTCCAAGCGCTTCCCAAAATCCATAAAGAAGACATTCCGATCCGCCCCATTATCAACTACCGTAATGCCCCTGCACACAAACTGGCAAAATATCTAGACAAAATTATTAGACAACACACACAAATAGACAACAACATTGCAGTAAAAAACAACACTGACCTAGTAACAAAAATAAAAGACATACACATCCCCCATAACGCCACATTAGCCTCCTTTGACATTAAAAACCTGTACACAAACATCCCCATCTCTGAAACAATCACCATCCTACAAAACAAACTCAAACAGAACAACACACCAGACGAACTTATCAATGAAATAACAGAAACTCTGAACATTATCACAAAACAAAACTACTTTACTTATAACAATAAATACTACACACAGAACGACGGCCTACCCATGGGCTCCCCCATATCCAGCATTCTAGCAGAAGTCTTCCTCCAACACTTAGAAAAAACAAAAATACTCACAAACAATGACAGACACTCACATAAAATACTATACTGGCACAGATACGTTGATGACATTCTAATACTGTACAGGGGAAACAAAAGACAATGTGAACAGTTACTAACGCACATAAACAAAATACATAAAAACATAACCTTCACTGCCGAATACGAACACAACAATACCATAAACTTCTTAGACCTCTCCATCACAAAACTAGAACACAGGCACAAATTCAGTATATACAGAAAACCAACTACAACTGACACACTAATACACAACACCTCCAATCACCCAATACAACACAAACTAGCTGCTTTTAGAACCATGATACATAGACTTAACAACATCCCCCTAGATGAAATAGACTACAAAAACGAACTAAACACGATAAAATATCTAGCAGAATCTAACGGTTATGACAGAACAATAGTCAGTAAACTCCTACACAAAACACAAAACAAACAACAGACAAAGACAGAAAACAACAAATTCATAACACTAACATACATCAACAAACAAACAGAAAAAATTGCCCACAAATTCAAAAAAGCAGGTTACAGAATCGCTTACAAAACTACTAACAAAACAGAACACACACTATCAAAACGCATGCCCAAAGCACAAAACAAATTCGATCTACCCGGTGTATATAAACTAAATTGTTCAAATTGCAGTAAATTCTACATAGGCCAGACAGGACGTAGCTTCAAACAGAGATACATTGAACACACAAAAGCACTCCACACCACTACAGAATCTACCTTCGCAAACCACCTCATTGAAGCAAACCACACATATAAAAACATCGACAATAACATGAACATACTACACGTACACACAAAAGGCCGAAAACTAGACACTCTAGAACAATTAGAAATATACAAACACACAAAAACAAATAAAAACGACATCCTAAACGAACAGACACAATTCAAATCGCACGCATTATTCGAACACATCTCACCACACACACACAGCTTCAATCTTTCGAAACACTTTCTCGTCGCCAACAACAAGACGAGCAGCGCTACTAGCGACAGCCTCTGATGAAGCCTTCTATAGGTGAAAGCCGGTTTAGGCTGTAAGGTAAAACTTTACGTTTTTACTTATAAAAAACTTTGTGTTCCGAGTCGTCAATATTATAGTGATATTTAACATTATTAAGTAACAACTAACAGTAAAGAATTAAAGAAACAGAAATTTCCTGCTTTTAGCCTTACTCAACTCCTTAATAACTGTATCGTAATCCAGCTTAGATGCTGTATCTGCTTCAATAGATAAAACTGCCAAAGCTGAAAGTCTTTGCTGACCCATAGTACTTCTTAAATAATTTTTTATTACTTTTAATTTTGAAAAGCTCCTTTCAGCGGAGGCTGTACTTACTGGTACTGTTAACAAAATTCGAATGACAATATAAATATTTGGGTAAATTTCTTTTAAGTTATTTTCTGTTACGTATTGCAGCAGCTGTTTCACATCTTTAATGAAGTCGGGTAAATTTGGGATCATTGTTTGTAATTCTTCATATAATTCGTAAGGTTGGAAGTCACTGCTCTCACCCACTCGCAGAACTGTTTGTAATTCTTGACATTTTTTTAATATATGCTTTTTTGGAATATTTTTTAACTTGTTTACATTATAGAGAAAACCAAAATTATCAAAATCTTGATTTAAAGATATAAATCTTGAATCCATATTGCTCACTATGGAATCAATCATGGTGTTAAAAAAATCTGTTTCGTACCGGCTTTTGGGAGACTGTATAGGTTCATCGCTGCTTTCATAATCGAACATCATTTTCTTTTTGGCTACCCTTTTATTTTTAAAGTCTTTTGGCAGATCATAACTGCTTTTCTCAATAAATTGACGAGCGTCAGACAAGCATTGTTCAAACCCAGTTTGTCGATATTCTTTGACCCAGTCACAAAATGTACGCAAATGTTCAAGAGCAATGCTTAAATGGACTTGTACAGATTGCCATAATTTGCTTATGATATTAACACACGATAATATCTCATACCATAAATGTAATGATATGATAAATTCTAAGCTGAGTATTTCGTTCAAAACCAAATCACAATCACTGAGTGTGTCTGATTGTTCCACGTGAGTTTTTAAGCTTTCAATGCATTCAACAACATCATCAAATTGCAATAATATGGCCTTCACTGCCTAGATTCTGTTTCCCACCTTCTGTCTGATAAAGGCTTTCTAGTAAGCTTTAATTTGCCTTTGATTAATTCCCAGCGTTTGCTGGATCTCGAAAATAGCAAATAAATTTTCTGAATAAAACCAAAAAATGTTTTTGCTGCCGCAGAAGAATTAGCTGCATCTGCCAACAGCAGATTCCAACTGACACCCGCAAGGTGTAAAAAATGCCTGGTATTAATATTTAATATTCGAGTTTTAACTCCACTATTTATGCCTACCATATTTGCATCATTGTCGTATCCTTGGCCATGACAGTTTTGAATATCTAATCTATTTTTTTCTAGCTCTTCTAGTATTGCATTAGTTAGATATTCTCCAGTCGTCTCAGCGACAGCAAGAAATCCGATAATGTTTTCTTCTATTGTGCCAGTTGATGTATTACAAAATCTTAAGATAACTGACATTTTTCAACTCGACTATAGTCTATAGTGCAGTCGAGCAAAATAGAATAATATTTTGCCTCTTTTACCCTATGAATCACTTCATCAGTAATTGTTTTTGAAATCAATGTGATCAATTCATTTTGAATATCGTGGCTTAGGTAATGGTGTGCAAGTTTCTTGTCATTAATGCATTTCATGTGTTCCCGTAATGTAGGATCATATTTAGATATCAATTTAAACAAGTCTATGAAGTTACCAGAATTCCCACTGTCGCCGCCTATCTTGAAAGATTCTCTGTGACCTCTAAATGCCAGATTATGAGAGGCTAAGAAATTAATGATATCAATTAATCTCTCAAACAAATTGTGCCAACGTTTTTGAGATTCACGAATTAGCCTTTCGTTTTCTTGGTCTATTGTTTTTCCATGCTTTATTCCTTTCTCTAATGTCATCCATTGGAACATAAATGCCATATGTTCTTTGGTATTCTCATGTCTTTGTAAAATACTACTTAAGTGTTTCCAGTCACAGCACCCTCCCTGTACCATCTGAGTTTGTGAATTGCCAAATAGTCTGCATGGAAAACAGAAAATTTTATTTTGAGAATTTGAATAAACCAATCAGCGACGATGTTGAGTTTCACCATTAATTAGTTTTCTTGAGAAATGAAAATTATAAAAGTGCCTATGATCATCGTCTTTGGGATAATCTTCATCACTGTTATTTAACTGCTGTGTAGGGTCGCTTTGAACTATATCATGACGCTGAGAATCCGTTATGGGAAACATCCACATTCCCGGATCCGAACTAACAAATGCTTGTTTAACTACATCACTGGCATAGCTGCTAACTGGCGGAGAACCTATTTGTTCTTCTTGAATTCTACTGCTCAACACAGGAGTTTCAGTTTCAGATTCTGATTGGCTAGAGTTTGATCCTATCTCTATTTTCAACTGTGGTTGGGTACTCAGTGTGTCTGGAGTACTTCCCAAATTCAACGGAGTCTTGGACGTGGCTATATCTTTTTTGGAAGTCGAAGCAATCGATTCAGATGCAGTTTTTTTGAGAAACTTCATCATACCTGAACTCAAAACCTGATTTGATACAGCTCTTTCAGCTTTTCTTTTTCTTTTTGCTGAACCAGATTCCCATTTTCTCCCGATATCTCTATCTCTCCTGGGGCCTGGGCCTGACATGTTAAGATAAGAAGGTCGTATATTGTATCTGTAACCTGTAAACAATAATAACATTTTTACTTCTTTGCATAAATACACTCTAAACCTGAATGTAAGAAATCTGACGCACCAATGTAGGAAACGAGAGACTCCTACATTCCTAAAGTAGGAAACCAGCATTTTATACATTGTAATGTAGGAAACTAGCATTTCCTACTTCCATAAAGTAGGAAATCAGAATTTCCTATATTTATACAGATAAATTAAAAGATTAATCATCTTTTAACCATAGAGATAGAATAATTATATAGGTTCAATATAATTATTAATATACAACAGTCATAAAGAAAATTAAATATATTAATGAAATTATAGATAGAATGTTTAAAGCGGTAGATGTCATTATCTCAAGCGCCACGTGCTACTGTATGGAACGCTCATGAGGTTGTGATCTTCATTATGAGCTTATTATTCAGACAGCTAATGATATGAAAAATTTGTTTAATGTATTTATTGTCAAATCATTTAGTAAATAAAATAAACTGTACTGAATTCCATTATTCTTATACATGTACAGTGAAGGCTCGTTGCATAATTAATATAATTATAAATCTGTATTTCCTCACTTTAGATACCCACTTTTATAAATTTTGGAGTGACCATATCCTACCAGCAATTTTTACTATCTGAATTATTTTTTTTATTTGCAGTAAGCCACATACATATAATTAAGCAAATTTTTTTAAATTGAAAAGCAAATACATTTATCTAGACATACAATTTATACATGGTCTCGAAGACTGACTTCGAATCATGGCATCGACAAATCACCTTTGAAGACTTTAAGTTTTAAAATATAAGTGTTTATGAACTTTCGAGGCGCATAAACCTTCGAGGCGTGAGGCCACTCGGACCGAGAGGCCGTAGGCGGTGGCCCACGTCGCCCATGCCTTACGCCGCTTCTGGCGATAACGTGTGGTGGTATACGTTAGTGAACACAGTACTGTGGTTAAGGCTGAAACAATAAGTGGAAAGAAGTAGTTTCTATGGAAACATTTTATTTAGTAAATGATTTTAAATACAAATCTTAGAACATGGAAGTCATGTATGGCTCTCCATACCGGTATTTTCCTATGGCAAACGATAACAGCCGCAAATTCAAACAGAATCAAATAATGTTTTGCATACAGCCCTGAATTGTAGAATTCTCAAGAAATGTTGGTTTTGGTGAAGATCGGTTAAGGGAATGGGGTAGTTTACCTGCAAAATTTTATATTTTATATAGGGTAATTTTTTATATGACGAACGATAACTGCCGTAAATTCAAACAGAATCAACTACTTTTTTGTATACCTTTTTGTATTATAGAGCACTCAAGGTTTGTTGATTTTGTTGAAGATCGGTTAAGGGAAAGGGGTAGTTTACCTGCAACAATTTATGTTTTAACAAGGGTATTTTCTATGGCAAACGATAAGAGCCGCAAATTCAAACAGAATCAAATACTTTTTTGCACACATTCCTGAATTATAGAGTACTCAAGGTCTGTTGATTTTGGTAAAGATCGGTTAAGAGAAAAGGTTAGTTTACCTGCAACGTTTTATGTTTTAAAAGGGTAATTTTATTTTTATGACGCATGATAACTGCCGCATATTAAAAGAGAATCAAATAATTTTTTGCATACATTCCTGAAGTTTCAAGTGCTCAAGGCTTGTTGATTTTGGTGAAGATCGGTTAAGGGAAAGGGGTAGTTTACCTGAAACATTTTTTTTGTAACAAGAGTAAAGTATTTAATTTTGATAAATAAAGTATCCTGATAAGAAGATCTTAATAAGCCACAGTAGAAACGTAGATGAAATATCTATACATGAAGAGGCTAGTTGAACGGGGTGGGGGTAAATTTCTATAAATGAAAATTATAATTGAAGGGGGAGGGGATAATATTTATATGTGTACTACGTTATCGGCAACAAAGTAGTAGTTTGTTGTTAAAATTCCTTCCCGGGCTGTTTGGCCGTAGTCCAATGTTTTTTGCAAAACCTGATGTTTCTGCAGTGCCGTCGACTGACATCATCAGTGAAAATCGAGTGCGATAACCAGCGGCGGGGCAATACCTAAATTTGATGTGGGCAAGATAAATTTTGCGAGGCCCTCTGGTGGCGCAAGAGGACGGATTTTATATAAAGAAAACAATTTTTTGAAACTGTCAAATTTTTATTCATAAAAATGCAAACATCTTCACTTTAACTAACATTATTAAGTAATAACTAACAGTAAAGAATTAAAGAAACAGAAATTTCCTGCTTTTAGCCTTACTCAACTCCTTAATAACTGTATCGTAAACCAGCTTAGATGCTGTATCTGCTTCAATAGATAAAACTGCCAAAGCTGAAAGTCTTTGCTGACCCATTGTACTTCTTAAATAATTTTTTATTACTTTTAATTTTGAAAAGCTCCTTTCAGCGGAGGCTGTACTTACTGGTACTGTTAACAAAATTCGAATGACAATATAAATATTTGGGTAAATTTCTTTTAAGTTATTTTCTGTTACATATTGCAGCAGCTGTTTCACATCTTTAATGAAGTCGGGTAAATTTGGGATCATTGTTTGTAATTCTTCATATAATTCGTAAGGTTGGAAGTCACTGCTCTCACCCACTCGCAGAACTGTGTGTAAATCTTGACATTTTTTAATATATGCTTTTTTGGAATATTTTTTAACTTGTTTAGATTATAGAGAAAACCAAAATTTTCAAAATGTTGATTTTAAGATATAAATCTTGAATCCATATTGCTCACTATGGAATCAATCATGGTGTTAAAAAAATCTGTTTCGTACCGGCTTTTGGGAGACTGTATAGGTTCATCGCTGCTTTCATAATCGAACATCATTTTCTTTTTGGCTACCCTTTTATTTTTAAAGTCTTTTGGCAGATCATAACTGCTTTTCTCAATAAATTGACGAGCGTCAGACAAGCATTGTTCAAACCCAGTTTGTCGATATTCTTTGACCCAGTCACAAAATGTACGCAAATGTTCAAGAGCAATGCTTAAATGGACTTGTACAGATTGCCATAATTTGCTTATGATATTAACACACGATAATATCTCATACCATAAATGTAATGATATGATAAATTCTAAGCTGAGTATTTCGTTCAAAACCAAATCACAATCACTGAGTGTGTCTGATTGTTCCACGTGAGTTTTTAAGCTTTCAATGCATTCAACAACATCATCAAATTGTAATAATATGGCCTTCACTGCCTAGATTCTGTTTCCCACCTTCTGTCTGATAAAGGCTTTCTAGTAAGCTTTAATTTGCCTTTGATTAATTCCCAGCGTTTGCTGGATCTCGAAAATAGCAAATAAATTTTCTGAATAAAACCAAAAAATGTTTTTGCTGCCGCAGAAGAATTAGCTGCATCTGCCAACAGCAGATTCAAACTGACACCCGCAAGGTGTAAAAAATGCCCTGGTATTAATATTTAATATTCGAGTTTTAACTCCACTATTTATGCCTACCATATTTGCATCATTGTCGTATCCTTGGCCATGACAGTTTTGAATATCTAATCTATTTTTTTCTAGCTCTTCCAGTATTGCATTAGTTAGATATTCTCCAGTCGTCTCAGCGACAGCAAGAAATCCGATAATGTTTTCTTCTATTGTGCCAGTTGATGTATTACAAAATCTTAAGATAACTGACATTTTTCAACTCGACTATAGTCTATAGTGCAGTCGAGCAAAATAGAATAATATTTTGCCTCTTTTACCCTATGAATCACTTCATCAGTAATTGTTTTTGAAATCAATGTGATCAATTCATTATGAATATCGTGGCTTAGGTAATGGTGTGCAAGTTTCTTGTCATTAATGCATTTCATGTGTTTCCGTAATGTAGGATCATATTTAGATATCAATTTAAACAAGTCTATGAAGTTACCAGAATTCCCACTGTCGCCGCCTATCTTGAAAGATTCTCTGTGACCTCTAAATGCCAGATTATGAGAGGCTAAGAAATTAATGATATCAATTAATCTCTCAAACAAATTGTGCCAACGTTTTTGAGATTCACGAATTAGCCTTTCGTTTTCTTGGTCTATTGTTTTTCCATGCTTTATTCCTTTCTCTAATGTCATCCATTGGAACATAAATGCCATATGTTCTTTGGTATTCTCATGTCTTTGTAAAATACTACTTAAGTGTTTCCAGTCACAGCACCCTCCCTGTACCATCTGAGTTTGTGAATTGCCAAATAGTCTGCATGGAAAACAGAAAATTTTATTTTGAGAATTTGAATAAACCAATCAGCGACGATGTTGAGTTTCACCATTAATTAGTTTTCTTGAGAAATGAAAATTAGAAAAGTGCCTATGATCATCGTCTTTGGGATAATCTTCATCACTGTTATTTAACTGCTGTGTAGGGTCGCTTTGAACTATATCATGACGCTGAGAATCCGTTATGGGAAACATCCACATTCCCGGATCCGAACTAACAAATGCTTGTTTAACTACATCACTGGCATAGCTGCTAACTGGCGGAGAACCTATTTGTTCTTCTTGAATTCTACTGCTCAACACAGGAGTTTCAGTTTCAGATTCTGATTGGCTAGAGTTTGATCCTATCTCTATTTTCAACTGTGGTTGGGTACTCAGTGTGTCTGGAGTACTTCCCAAATTCAACGGAGTCTTGGACGTGGCTATATCTTTTTTGGAAGTCGAAGCAATCGATTCAGATGCAGTTTTTTTGAGAAACTTCATCATACCTGAACTCAAAACCTGATTTGATACAGCTCTTTCAGCTTTTCTTTTTCTTTTTGCTGAACCAGATTCCCATTTTCTCCCGATATCTCTATCTCTCCTGGGGCCTGGGCCTGACATGTTAAGATAAGAAGGTCGTATATTGTATCTGTAACCTGTAAACAATAATAACATTTTTACTTCTTTGCATAAATACACTCTAAACCTGAATGTAAGAAATCTGACGCACCAATGTAGGAAACGAGAGACTCCTACATTCCTAAAGTAGGAAACCAGCATTTTATACATTGTAATGTAGGAAACTAGCATTTCCTACTTCCATAAAGTAGGAAATCAGAATTTCCTATATTTATACAGATAAATTAAAAGATTAATCATCTTTTAACCATAGAGATAGAATAATTATATAGGTTCAATATAATTATTAATATACAACAGTCATAAAGAAAATTAAATATATTAATGAAATTATAGATAGAATGTTTAAAGCGGTAGATGTCATTATCTCAAGCGCCACGTGCTACTGTATGGAACGCTCATGAGGTTGTGATCTTCATTATGAGCTTATTATTCAGACAGCTAATGATATGAAAAATTTGTTTAATGTATTTATTGTCAAATCATTTAGTAAATAAAATAAACTGTACTGAATTCCATTATTCTTATACATGTACAGTGAAGGCTCGTTGCATAATTAATATAATTATAAATCTGTATTTCCTCACTTTAGATACCCACTTTTATAAATTTTGGAGTGACCATATCCTACCAGCAATTTTTACTATCTGAATTATTTTTTTTATTTGCAGTAAGCCACATACATATAATTAAGCAAATTTTTTTAAATTGAAATGCAAATACATTTATCTAGACATACAATTTATACATGGTCTCGAAGACTGACTTCGAATCATGGCATCGACAAATCACCTTTGAAGACTTTAAGTTTTAAAATATAAGTGTTTATGAACTTTCGAGGCGCATAAACCTTCGAGGCGTGAGGCCACTCGGACCGAGAGGCCGTAGGCGGTGGCCCACGTCGCCCATGCCTTACGCCGCTTCTGGCGATAACGTGTGGTGGTATACGTTAGTGAACACAGTACTGTGGTTAAGGCTGAAACAATAAGTGGAAAGAAGTAGTTTCTATGGAAACATTTTATTTAGTAAATGATTTTAAATACAAATCTTAGAACATGGAAGTCATGTATGGTTCTCCATACCGGTATTTTCCTATGGCAAACGATAACAGCCGCAAATTCAAACAGAATCAAATAATGTTTTGCATACAGCCCTGAATTGTAGAGTTCTCAAGAAATGTTGGTTTTGGTGAAGATCGGTTAAGGGAATGGGGTAGTTTACCTGCAACATTTTATATTTTATATAGGGTAATTTTTTATATGACGAACGATAACTGCCGTAAATTCAAACAGAATCAACTACTTTTTTGTATACCTTTTTGTATTATAGAGCACTCAAGGTTTGTTGATTTTGTTGAAGATCGGTTAAGGGAAAGGGGTAGTTTACCTGCAACAATTTATGTTTTAACAAGGGTATTTTCTATGGCAAACGATAAGAGCCGCAAATTCAAACAGAATCAAATACTTTTTTGCACACATTCCTGAATTATAGAGTACTCAAGGTCTGTTGATTTTGGTAAAGATCGGTTAAGAGAAAAGGTTAGTTTACCTGCAACGTTTTATGTTTTAAAAGGGTAATTTTATTTTTATGACGCATGATAACTGCCGCATATTAAAAGAGAATCAAATAATTTTTTGCATACATTCCTGAAGTTTCAAGTGCTCAAGGCTTGTTGATTTTGGTGAAGATCGGTTAAGGGAAAGGGGTAGTTTACCTGAAACATTTTTTTTGTAACAAGAGTAAAGTATTTAATTTTGATAAATAAAGTATCCTGATAAGAAGATCTTAATAAGCCACAGTAGAAACGTAGATGAAATATCTATACATGAAGAGGCTAGTTGAACGGGGTGGGGGTAAATTTCTATAAATGAAAATTATAATTGAAGAAGGAGGGGATAATATTTATATGTGTACTACGTTATCGGCAACAAAGTAGTAGTTTGTTGTTAAAATTCCTTCCCGGGCTGTTTGGCCGTAGTCCAATGTTTTTTGCAAAACCAGATGTTTCTGCAGTGCCGTCGACTGACATCATCAGTGAAAATCGAGTGCGATAACCAGCGGCGGGGCAATACCTAAATTTGATGTGGGCAAGATAAATTTTGCGAGGCCCTCTGGTGGCGCAAGAGGACGGATTTTATATAAAGAAAACAATTTTTTGAAACTGTCAAATTTTTATTCATAAAAATGCAAACATCTTCACTTTAACTAACATTATTAAGTAATAACTAACAGTAAAGGATCAAAGAAACAGAAATTTTTATTCATAAAAATGCAAACATCTTCACTTTAACTAACATTATTAAGTAACAACTAACAGTAAAGAATTAAAGAAACAGAAATTTCCTGCTTTTAGCCTTACTCAACTCCTTAATAACTGTATCGTAATCCAGCTTAGATGCTGTATCTGCTTCAATAGATAAAACTGCCAAAGCTGAAAGTCTTTGCTGACCCATTGTACTTCTTAAATAATTTTTTATTACTTTAATTTTGAAAAGCTCCTTTCAGCGGAGGCTGTACTTACTGGTACTGTTAACAAAATTCGAATGACAATATAAATATTTGGGTAAATTTCTTTTAAGTTATTTTCTGTTACGTATTGCAGCAGCTGTTTCACATCTTTAATGAAGTCGGGTAAATTTGGGATCATTGTTTGTAATTCTTCATATAATTCGTAAGGTTGGAAGTCACTGCTCTCACCCACTCGCAGAACTGTGTGTAAATCTTGACAGTTTTTTAATATATGCTCTTTTGGAATATTTTTTAACTTGTTTAGATTATAGAGAAAACCAAAATTTTCAAAATCTTGATTTAAAGATATAAATCTTGAATCCATATTGCTCACTATGGAATCAATCATGGTGTTAAAAAAATCTGTTTCGTACCGGCTTTTGGGAGACTGTATAGGTTCATCGCTGCTTTCATAATCGAACATTTTCTTTTTGGCTACCCTTTTATTTTTAAAGTCTTTTGGCAGATCATAACTGCTTTTCTCAATAAATTGACGAGCGTCAGACAAGCATTGTTCAAACCCAGTTTGTCGATATTCTTTGACCCAGTCACAAAATGTACGCAAATGTTCAAGAGCAATGCTTAAATGGACTTGTACAGATTGCCATAATTTGCTTATGATATTAACACACGATAATATCTCATACCATAAATGTAATGATATGATAAATTCTAAGCTGAGTATTTCGTTCAAAACCAAATCACAATCACTGAGTGTGTCTGATTGTTCCACGTGAGTTTTTAAGCTTTCAATGCATTCAACAACATCATCAAATTGCAATAATATGGCCTTCACTGCCTCGATTCTTTTTCCCACCTTCTGTCTGATAAAGGCTTTCTAGTAAGCTTTAATTTGCCTTTGATTAATTCCCAGCGTTTGCTGGATCTCGAAAATAGCAAATAAATTTTCTGAATAAAACCAAAAAATTTTTTTGCTGCCGCAGAAGAATTAGCTGCATCTGCCAACAGCAGATTCCAACTGACACCCGCAAGGTGTAAAAAATGCCCTGGTATTAATATTTAATATTCGAGTTTTAACTCCACTATTTATGCCTACCATATTTGCATCATTGTCGTATCCTTGGCCATGACAGTTTTGAATATCTAATCTATTTTTTTCTAGCTCTTCCAGTATTGCATTAGTTAGATATTCTCCAGTCGTCTCAGCGACAGCAAGAAATCCGATAATGTTTTCTTCTATTGTGCCGGTTGATGTATTACAAAATCTTAAGATAACTGACATTTTTCAACTCGACTATAGTCTATAGTGCAGTCGAGCAAAATAGAATAATATTTTGCCTCTTTTACCCTATGAATCACTTCATCAGTAATTGTTTTTGAAATCAATGTGATCAATTCATTTTGAATATCGTGGCTTAGGTAATGGTGTGCAAGTTTCTTGTCATTAATGCATTTCATGTGTTCCCGTAATGTAGGATCATATTTAGATATCAATTTAAACAAGTCTATGAAGTTACCAGAATTCCCACTGTCGCCGCCTATCTTGAAAGATTCTCTGTGACCTCTAAATGCCAGATTATGAGAGGCTAAGAAATTAATGATATCAATTAATCTCTCAAACAAATTGTGCCAACGTTTTTGAGATTCACGAATTAGCCTTTCGTTTTCTTGGTCTATTGTTTTTCCATGCTTTATTCCTTTCTCTAATGTCATCCATTGGAACATAAATGCCATATGTTCTTTGGTATTCTCATGTCTTTGTAAAATACTACTTAAGTGTTTCCAGTCACAGCACCCTCCCTGTACCATCTGAGTTTGTGAATTGCCAAATAGTCTGCATGGAAAACAGAAAATTTTATTTTGAGAATTTGAATAAACCAATCAGCGACGATGTTGAGTTTCACCATTAATTAGTTTTCTTGAGAAATGAAAATTATAAAAGTGCCTATGATCATCGTCTTTGGGATAATCTTCATCACTGTTATTTAACTGCTGTGTAGGGTCGCTTTGAACTATATCATGACGCTGAGAATCCGTTATGGGAAACATCCACATTCCCGGATCCAAATTAACAAATGCTTGTTTAACTACATCACTGGCATAGCTGCTAACTGGCGGAGAACCTATTTGTTCTTCTTGAATTCTACTGCTCAACACAGGAGTTTCAGTTTCAGATTCTGATTGGCTAGAGTTTGATCCTATCTCTATTTTCAACTGTGGTTGGGTACTCAGTGTGTCTGGAGTACTTCCCAAATTCAACGGAGTCTTGGACGTGGCTATATCTTTTTTGGAAGTCGAAGCAATCGATTCAGATGCAGTTTTTTTGAGAAACTTCATCATACCTGAACTCAAAACCTGATTTGATACAGCTCTTTCAGCTTTTCTTTTTCTTTTTGCTGAACCAGATTCCCATTTTCTCCCGATATCTCTATCTCTCCTGGGGCCTGGGCCTGACATGTTAAGATAAGAAGGTCGTATATTGTATCTGTAACCTGTAAACAATAATAACATTTTTACTTCTTTGCATAAATACACTCTAAACCTGAATGTAAGAAATCTGACGCACCAATGTAGGAAACGAGAGACTCCTACATTCCTAAAGTAGGAAACCAGCATTTTATACATTGTAATGTAGGAAACTAGCATTTCCTACTTCCATAAAGTAGGAAATCAGAATTTCCTATATTTATACAGATAAATTAAAAGATTAATCATCTTTTAACCATAGAGATAGAATAATTATATAGGTTCAATATAATTATTAATATACAACAGTCATAAAGAAAATTAAATATATTAATGAAATTATAGATAGAATGTTTAAAGCGGTAGATGTCATTATCTCAAGCGCCATGTGCTACTGTATGGAACGCTCATGAGGTTGTGATCTTCATTATGAGCTTATTATTCAGACAGCTAATGATATGAAAAATTTGTTTAATGTATTTATTGTCAAATCATTTAGTAAATAAAATAAACTGTACTGAATTCCATTATTCTTATACATGTACAGTGAAGGCTCGTTGCATAATTAATATAATTATAAATCTGTATTTCCTCACTTTAGATACCCACTTTTATAAATTTTGGAGTGACCATATCCTACCAGCAATTTTTACTATCTGAATTATTTTTTTTATTTGCAGTAAGCCACATACATATAATTAAGCAAATTTTTTTAAATTGAAATGCAAATACATTTATCTAGACATACAATTTATACATGGTCTCGAAGACTGACTTCGAATCATGGCATCGACAAATCACCTTTGAAGACTTTAAGTTTTAAAATATAAGTGTTTATGAACTTTCGAGGCGCATAAACCTTCGAGGCGTGAGGCCACTCGGACCGAGAGGCCGTAGGCGGTGGCCCACGTCGCCCATGCCTTACGCCGCTTCTGGCGATAACGTGTGGTGGTATACGTTAGTGAACACAGTACTGTGGTTAAGGCTGAAACAATAAGTGGAAAGAAGTAGTTTCTATGGAAACATTTTATTTAGTAAATGATTTTAAATACAAATCTTAGAACATGGAAGTCATGTATGGTTCTCCATACCGGTATTTTCCTATGGCAAACGATAACAGCCGCAAATTCAAACAGAATCAAATAATGTTTTGCATACAGCCCTGAATTGTAGAGTTCTCAAGAAATGTTGGTTTTGGTGAAGATCGGTTAAGGGAATGGGGTAGTTTACCTGCAACATTTTATATTTTATATAGGGTAATTTTTTATATGACGAACGATAACTGCCGTAAATTCAAACAGAATCAACTACTTTTTTGTATACCTTTTTGTATTATAGAGCACTCAAGGTTTGTTGATTTTGTTGAAGATCGGTTAAGGGAAAGGGGTAGTTTACCTGCAACAATTTATGTTTTAACAAGGGTATTTTCTATGGCAAACGATAAGAGCCGCAAATTCAAACAGAATCAAATACTTTTTTGCACACATTCCTGAATTATAGAGTACTCAAGGTCTGTTGATTTTGGTAAAGATCGGTTAAGAGAAAAGGTTAGTTTACCTGCAACGTTTTATGTTTTAAAAGGGTAATTTTATTTTTATGACGCATGATAACTGCCGCATATTAAAAGAGAATCAAATAATTTTTTGCATACATTCCTGAAGTTTCAAGTGCTCAAGGCTTGTTGATTTTGGTGAAGATCGGTTAAGGGAAAGGGGTAGTTTACCAGAAACTTTTTTTTTGTAACAAGAGTAAAGTATTTAATTTTGATAAATAAAGTATCCTGATAAGAAGATCTTAATAAGCCACAGTAGAAACGTAGATGAAATATCTATACATGAAGAGGCTAGTTGAACGGGGTGGGGGTAAATTTCTATAAATGAAAATTATAATTGAAGAAGGAGGGGATAATATTTATATGTGTACTACGTTATCGGCAACAAAGTAGTAGTTTGTTGTTAAAATTCCTTCCCGGGCTGTTTGGCCGTAGTCCAATGTTTTTTGCAAAACCAGATGTTTCTGCAGTGCCGTCGACTGACATCATCAGTGAAAATCGAGTGCGATAACCAGCGGCGGGGCAATACCTAAATTTGATGTGGGCAAGATAAATTTTGCGAGGCCCTCTGGTGGCGCAAGAGGACGGATTTTATATAAAGAAAACAATTTTTTGAAACTGTCAAATTTTTATTCATAAAAATGCAAACATCTTCACTTTAACTAACATTATTAAGTAATAACTAACAGTAAAGGATCAAAGAAACAGAAATTTTTATTCATAAAAATGCAAACATCTTCACTTTAACTAACATTATTAAGTAACAACTAACAGTAAAGAATTAAAGAAACAGAAATTTCCTGCTTTTAGCCTTACTCAACTCCTTAATAACTGTATCGTAATCCAGCTTAGATGCTGTATCTGCTTCAATAGATAAAACTGCCAAAGCTGAAAGTCTTTGCTGACCCATTGTACTTCTTAAATAATTTTTTATTACTTTAATTTTGAAAAGCTCCTTTCAGCGGAGGCTGTACTTACTGGTACTGTTAACAAAATTCGAATGACAATATAAATATTTGGGTAAATTTCTTTTAAGTTATTTTCTGTTACGTATTGCAGCAGCTGTTTCACATCTTTAATGAAGTCGGGTAAATTTGGGATCATTGTTTGTAATTCTTCATATAATTCGTAAGGTTGGAAGTCACTGCTCTCACCCACTCGCAGAACTGTGTGTAAATCTTGACAGTTTTTTAATATATGCTCTTTTGGAATATTTTTTAACTTGTTTAGATTATAGAGAAAACCAAAATTTTCAAAATCTTGATTTAAAGATATAAATCTTGAATCCATATTGCTCACTATGGAATCAATCATGGTGTTAAAAAAATCTGTTTCGTACCGGCTTTTGGGAGACTGTATAGGTTCATCGCTGCTTTCATAATCGAACATCATTTTCTTTTTGGCTACCCTTTTATTTTTAAAGTCTTTTGGCAGATCATAACTGCTTTTCTCAATAAATTGACGAGCGTCAGACAAGCATTGTTCAAACCCAGTTTGTCGATATTCTTTGACCCAGTCACAAAATGTACGCAAATGTTCAAGAGCAATGCTTAAATGGACTTGTACAGATTGCCATAATTTGCTTATGATATTAACACACGATAATATCTCATACCATAAATGTAATGATATGATAAATTCTAAGCTGAGTATTTCGTTCAAAACCAAATCACAATCACTGAGTGTGTCTGATTGTTCCACGTGAGTTTTTAAGCTTTCAATGCATTCAACAACATCATCAAATTGCAATAATATGGCCTTCACTGCCTCGATTCTTTTTCCCACCTTCTGTCTGATAAAGGCTTTCTAGTAAGCTTTAATTTGCCTTTGATTAATTCCCAGCGTTTGCTGGATCTCGAAAATAGCAAATAAATTTTCTGAATAAAACCAAAAAATTTTTTTGCTGCCGCAGAAGAATTAGCTGCATCTGCCAACAGCAGATTCCAACTGACACCCGCAAGGTGTAAAAAATGCCCTGGTATTAATATTTAATATTCGAGTTTTAACTCCACTATTTATGCCTACCATATTTGCATCATTGTCGTATCCTTGGCCATGACAGTTTTGAATATCTAATCTATTTTTTTCTAGCTCTTCCAGTATTGCATTAGTTAGATATTCTCCAGTCGTCTCAGCGACAGCAAGAAATCCGATAATGTTTTCTTCTATTGTGCCGGTTGATGTATTACAAAATCTTAAGATAACTGACATTTTTCAACTCGACTATAGTCTATAGTGCAGTCGAGCAAAATAGAATAATATTTTGCCTCTTTTACCCTATGAATCACTTCATCAGTAATTGTTTTTGAAATCAATGTGATCAATTCATTTTGAATATCGTGGCTTAGGTAATGGTGTGCAAGTTTCTTGTCATTAATGCATTTCATGTGTTCCCGTAATGTAGGATCATATTTAGATATCAATTTAAACAAGTCTATGAAGTTACCAGAATTCCCACTGTCGCCGCCTATCTTGAAAGATTCTCTGTGACCTCTAAATGCCAGATTATGAGAGGCTAAGAAATTAATGATATCAATTAATCTCTCAAACAAATTGTGCCAACGTTTTTGAGATTCACGAATTAGCCTTTCGTTTTCTTGGTCTATTGTTTTTCCATGCTTTATTCCTTTCTCTAATGTCATCCATTGGAACATAAATGCCATATGTTCTTTGGTATTCTCATGTCTTTGTAAAATACTACTTAAGTGTTTCCAGTCACAGCACCCTCCCTGTACCATCTGAGTTTGTGAATTGCCAAATAGTCTGCATGGAAAACAGAAAATTTTATTTTGAGAATTTGAATAAACCAATCAGCGACGATGTTGAGTTTCACCATTAATTAGTTTTCTTGAGAAATGAAAATTATAAAAGTGCCTATGATCATCGTCTTTGGGATAATCTTCATCACTGTTATTTAACTGCTGTGTAGGGTCGCTTTGAACTATATCATGACGCTGAGAATCCGTTATGGGAAACATCCACATTCCCGGATCCGAATTAACAAATGCTTGTTTAACTACATCACTGGCATAGCTGCTAACTGGCGGAGAACCTATTTGTTCTTCTTGAATTCTACTGCTCAACACAGGAGTTTCAGTTTCAGATTCTGATTGGCTAGAGTTTGATCCTATCTCTATTTTCAACTGTGGTTGGGTACTCAGTGTGTCTGGAGTACTTCCCAAATTCAACGGAGTCTTGGACGTGGCTATATCTTTTTTGGAAGTCGAAGCAATCGATTCAGATGCAGTTTTTTTGAGAAACTTCATCATACCTGAACTCAAAACCTGATTTGATACAGCTCTTTCAGCTTTTCTTTTTCTTTTTGCTGAACCAGATTCCCATTTTCTCCCGATATCTCTATCTCTCCTGGGGCCTGGGCCTGACATGTTAAGATAAGAAGGTCGTATATTGTATCTGTAACCTGTAAACAATAATAACATTTTTACTTCTTTGCATAAATACACTCTAAACCTGAATGTAAGAAATCTGACGCACCAATGTAGGAAACGAGAGACTCCTACATTCCTAAAGTAGGAAACCAGCATTTTATACATTGTAATGTAGGAAACTAGCATTTCCTACTTCCATAAAGTAGGAAATCAGAATTTCCTATATTTATACAGATAAATTAAAAGATTAATCATCTTTTAACCATAGAGATAGAATAATTATATAGGTTCAATATAATTATTAATATACAACAGTCATAAAGAAAATTAAATATATTAATGAAATTATAGATAGAATGTTTAAAGCGGTAGATGTCATTATCTCAAGCGCCACGTGCTACTGTATGGAACGCTCATGAGGTTGTGATCTTCATTATGAGCTTATTATTCAGACAGCTAATGATATGAAAAATTTGTTTAATGTATTTATTGTCAAATCATTTAGTAAATAAAATAAACTGTACTGAATTCCATTATTCTTATACATGTACAGTGAAGGCTCGTTGCATAATTAATATAATTATAAATCTGTATTTCCTCACTTTAGATACCCACTTTTATAAATTTTGGAGTGACCATATCCTACCAGCAATTTTTACTATCTGAATTATTTTTTTTATTTGCAGTAAGCCACATACATATAATTAAGCAAATTTTTTTAAATTGAAACGCAAATACATTTATCTAGACATACAATTTATACATGGTCTCGAAGACTGACTTCGAATCATGGCATCGACAAATCACCTTTGAAGACTTTAAGTTTTAAAATATAAGTGTTTATGAACTTTCGAGGTGCATAAACCTTCGAGGCGTGAGGCCACTCGGACCGAGAGGCCGTAGGCGGTGGCCCACGTCGCCCATGCCTTACGCCGCTTCTGGCGATAACGTGTGGTGGTATACGTTAGTGAACACAGTACTGTGGTTAAGGCTGAAACAATAAGTGGAAAGAAGTAGTTTCTATGGAAACATTTTATTTCGTAAATGATTTTAAATACAAATCTTAGAACATGGAAGTCATGTATGGTTCTCCATACCGGTATTTTCCTATGGCAAACGATAACAGCCGCAAATTCAAACAGAATCAAATAATGTTTTGCATACAGCCCTGAATTGTAGAGTTCTCAAGAAATGTTGGTTTTGGTGAAGATCGGTTAAGGGAATGGGGTAGTTTACCTGCAACATTTTATATTTTATATAGGGTAATTTTTTATATGACGAACGATAACTGCCGTAAATTCAAACAGAATCAACTACTTTTTTGTATACCTTTTTGTATTAGAGAGCACTCAAGGTTTGTTGATTTTGTTGAAGATCGGTTAAGGGAAAGGGGTAGTTTACCTGCAACAATTTATGTTTTAACAAAGGTATTTTCTATGGCAAACGATAAGAGCCGCAAATTCAAACAGAATCAAATACTTTTTTGCACACATTCCTGAATTATAGAGTACTCAAGGTCTGTTGATTTTGGTAAAGATCGGTTAAGAGAAAAGGTTAGTTTACCTGCAACGTTTTATGTTTTAAAAGGGTAATTTTATTTTTATGACGCATGATAACTGCCGCATATTAAAAGAGAATCAAATAATTTTTTGCATACATTCCTGAAGTTTCAAGTGCTCAAGGCTTGTTGATTTTGGTGAAGATCGGTTAAGGGAAAGGGGTAGTTTACCAGAAACTTTTTTTTTGTAACAAGAGTAAAGTACTTAATTTTGATAAATAAAGTATCCTGATAAGAAGATCTTAATAAGCCACAGTAGAAACGTAGATGAAATATCTATACATGAAGAGGCTAGTTGAACAGGGTGGGGGTAAATTTCTATAAATGAAAATTATAATTGAAGGGGGAGGGGATAATATTTATATGTGTACTACGTTATCGGCAACAAAGTAGTAGTTTGTTGTTAAAATTCCTTCCCGGGCTGTTTGGCCGTAGTCCAATGTTTTTTGCAAAACCAGATGTTTCTGCAGTGCCGTCGACTGACATCATCAGTGAAAATCGAGTGCGATAACCAGCGGCGGGGCAATACCTAAATTTGATGTGGGCAAGATAAATTTTGCGAGGCCCTCTGGTGGCGCAAGAGGACGGATTTTATATAAAGAAAACAATTTTTTGAAACTGTCAAATTTTTATTCATAAAAATGCAAACATCTTCACTTTAACTAACATTATTAAGTAATAACTAACAGTAAAGGATCAAAGAAACAGAAATTTTTATTCATAAAAATGCAAACATCTTCACTTTAACTAACATTATTAAGTAACAACTAACAGTAAAGAATTAAAGAAACAGAAATTTCCTGCTTTTAGCCTTACTCAACTCCTTAATAACTGTATCGTAATCCAGCTTAGATGCTGTATCTGCTTCAATAGATAAAACTGCCAAAGCTGAAAGTCTTTGCTGACCCATTGTACTTCTTAAATAATTTTTTATTACTTTAATTTTGAAAAGCTCCTTTCAGCGGAGGCTGTACTTACTGGTACTGTTAACAAAATTCGAATGACAATATAAATATTTGGGTAAATTTCTTTTAAGTTATTTTCTGTTACGTATTGCAGCAGCTGTTTCACATCTTTAATGAAGTCGGGTAAATTTGGGATCATTGTTTGTAATTCTTCATATAATTCGTAAGGTTGGAAGTCACTGCTCTCACCCACTCGCAGAACTGTGTGTAAATCTTGACAGTTTTTTAATATATGCTCTTTTGGAATATTTTTTAACTTGTTTAGATTATAGAGAAAACCAAAATTTTCAAAATCTTGATTTAAAGATATAAATCTTGAATCCATATTGCTCACTATGGAATCAATCATGGTGTTAAAAAAATCTGTTTCGTACCGGCTTTTGGGAGACTGTATAGGTTCATCGCTGCTTTCATAATCGAACATCATTTTCTTTTTGGCTACCCTTTTATTTTTAAAGTCTTTTGGCAGATCATAACTGCTTTTCTCAATAAATTGACGAGCGTCAGACAAGCATTGTTCAAACCCAGTTTGTCGATATTCTTTGACCCAGTCACAAAATGTACGCAAATGTTCAAGAGCAATGCTTAAATGGACTTGTACAGATTGCCATAATTTGCTTATGATATTAACACACGATAATATCTCATACCATAAATGTAATGATATGATAAATTCTAAGCTGAGTATTTCGTTCAAAACCAAATCACAATCACTGAGTGTGTCTGATTGTTCCACGTGAGTTTTTAAGCTTTCAATGCATTCAACAACATCATCAAATTGCAATAATATGGCCTTCACTGCCTCGATTCTTTTTCCCACCTTCTGTCTGATAAAGGCTTTCTAGTAAGCTTTAATTTGCCTTTGATTAATTCCCAGCGTTTGCTGGATCTCGAAAATAGCAAATAAATTTTCTGAATAAAACCAAAAAATTTTTTTGCTGCCGCAGAAGAATTAGCTGCATCTGCCAACAGCAGATTCCAACTGACACCCGCAAGGTGTAAAAAATGCCCTGGTATTAATATTTAATATTCGAGTTTTAACTCCACTATTTATGCCTACCATATTTGCATCATTGTCGTATCCTTGGCCATGACAGTTTTGAATATCTAATCTATTTTTTTCTAGCTCTTCCAGTATTGCATTAGTTAGATATTCTCCAGTCGTCTCAGCGACAGCAAGAAATCCGATAATGTTTTCTTCTATTGTGCCGGTTGATGTATTACAAAATCTTAAGATAACTGACATTTTTCAACTCGACTATAGTCTATAGTGCAGTCGAGCAAAATAGAATAATATTTTGCCTCTTTTACCCTATGAATCACTTCATCAGTAATTGTTTTTGAAATCAATGTGATCAATTCATTTTGAATATCGTGGCTTAGGTAATGGTGTGCAAGTTTCTTGTCATTAATGCATTTCATGTGTTCCCGTAATGTAGGATCATATTTAGATATCAATTTAAACAAGTCTATGAAGTTACCAGAATTCCCACTGTCGCCGCCTATCTTGAAAGATTCTCTGTGACCTCTAAATGCCAGATTATGAGAGGCTAAGAAATTAATGATATCAATTAATCTCTCAAACAAATTGTGCCAACGTTTTTGAGATTCACGAATTAGCCTTTCGTTTTCTTGGTCTATTGTTTTTCCATGCTTTATTCCTTTCTCTAATGTCATCCATTGGAACATAAATGCCATATGTTCTTTGGTATTCTCATGTCTTTGTAAAATACTACTTAAGTGTTTCCAGTCACAGCACCCTCCCTGTACCATCTGAGTTTGTGAATTGCCAAATAGTCTGCATGGAAAACAGAAAATTTTATTTTGAGAATAAACCAATCAGCGACGATGTTGAGTTTCACCATTAATTAGTTTTCTTGAGAAATGAAAATTAGAAAAGTGCCTATGATCATCGTCTTTGGGATAATCTTCATCACTGTTATTTAACTGCTGTGTAGGGTCGCTTTGAACTATATCATGACGCTGAGAATCCGTTATGGGAAACATCCACATTCCCGGATCCGAACTAACAAATGCTTGTTTAACTACATCACTGGCATAGCTGCTAACTGGCGGAGAACCTATTTGTTCTTCTTGAATTCTACTGCTCAACACAGGAGTTTCAGTTTCAGATTCTGATTGGCTAGAGTTTGATCCTATCTCTATTTTCAACTGTGGTTGGGTACTCAGTGTGTCTGGAGTACTTCCCAAATTCAACGGAGTCTTGGACGTGGCTATATCTTTTTTGGAAGTCGAAGCAATCGATTCAGATGCAGTTTTTTTGAGAAACTTCATCATACCTGAACTCAAAACCTGATTTGATACAGCTCTTTCAGCTTTTCTTTTTCTTTTTGCTGAACCAGATTCCCATTTTCTCCCGATATCTCTATCTCTCCTGGGGCCTGGGCCTGACATGTTAAGATAAGAAGGTCGTATATTGTATCTGTAACCTGTAAACAATAATAACATTTTTACTTCTTTGCATAAATACACTCTAAACCTGAATGTAAGAAATCTGACGCACCAATGTAGGAAACGAGAGACTCCTACATTCCTAAAGTAGGAAACCAGCATTTTATACATTGTAATGTAGGAAACTAGCATTTCCTACTTCCATAAAGTAGGAAATCAGAATTTCCTATATTTATACAGATAAATTAAAAGATTAATCATCTTTTAACCATAGAGATAGAATAATTATATAGGTTCAATATAATTATTAATATACAACAGTCATAAAGAAAATTAAATATATTAATGAAATTATAGATAGAATGTTTAAAGCGGTAGATGTCATTATCTCAAGCGCCACGTGCTACTGTATGGAACGCTCATGAGGTTGTGATCTTCATTATGAGCTTATTATTCAGACAGCTAATGATATGAAAAATTTGTTTAATGTATTTATTGTCAAATCATTTAGTAAATAAAATAAACTGTACTGAATTCCATTATTCTTATACATGTACAGTGAAGGCTCGTTGCATAATTAATATAATTATAAATCTGTATTTCCTCACTTTAGATACCCACTTTTATAAATTTTGGAGTGACCATATCCTACCAGCAATTTTTACTATCTGAATTATTTTTTTTATTTGCAGTAAGCCACATACATATAATTAAGCAAATTTTTTTAAATTGAAACGCAAATACATTTATCTAGACATACAATTTATACATGGTCTCGAAGACTGACTTCGAATCATGGCATCGACAAATCACCTTTGAAGACTTTAAGTTTTAAAATATAAGTGTTTATGAACTTTCGAGGTGCATAAACCTTCGAGGCGTGAGGCCACTCGGACCGAGAGGCCGTAGGCGGTGGCCCACGTCGCCCATGCCTTACGCCGCTTCTGGCGATAACGTGTGGTGGTATACGTTAGTGAACACAGTACTGTGGTTAAGGCTGAAACAATAAGTGGAAAGAAGTAGTTTCTATGGAAACATTTTATTTCGTAAATGATTTTAAATACAAATCTTAGAACATGGAAGTCATGTATGGTTCTCCATACCGGTATTTTCCTATGGCAAACGATAACAGCCGCAAATTCAAACAGAATCAAATAATGTTTTGCATACAGCCCTGAATTGTAGAGTTCTCAAGAAATGTTGGTTTTGGTGAAGATCGGTTAAGGGAATGGGGTAGTTTACCTGCAACATTTTATATTTTATATAGGGTAATTTTTTATATGACGAACGATAACTGCCGTAAATTCAAACAGAATCAACTACTTTTTTGTATACCTTTTTGTATTAGAGAGCACTCAAGGTTTGTTGATTTTGTTGAAGATCGGTTAAGGGAAAGGGGTAGTTTACCTGCAACAATTTATGTTTTAACAAAGGTATTTTCTATGGCAAACGATAAGAGCCGCAAATTCAAACAGAATCAAATACTTTTTTGCACACATTCCTGAATTATAGAGTACTCAAGGTCTGTTGATTTTGGTAAAGATCGGTTAAGAGAAAAGGTTAGTTTACCTGCAACGTTTTATGTTTTAAAAGGGTAATTTTATTTTTATGACGCATGATAACTGCCGCATATTAAAAGAGAATCAAATAATTTTTTGCATACATTCCTGAAGTTTCAAGTGCTCAAGGCTTGTTGATTTTGGTGAAGATCGGTTAAGGGAAAGGGGTAGTTTACCAGAAACTTTTTTTTTGTAACAAGAGTAAAGTACTTAATTTTGATAAATAAAGTATCCTGATAAGAAGATCTTAATAAGCCACAGTAGAAACGTAGATGAAATATCTATACATGAAGAGGCTAGTTGAACAGGGTGGGGGTAAATTTCTATAAATGAAAATTATAATTGAAGGGGGAGGGGATAATATTTATATGTGTACTACGTTATCGGCAACAAAGTAGTAGTTTGTTGTTAAAATTCCTTCCCGGGCTGTTTGGCCGTAGTCCAATGTTTTTTGCAAAACCAGATGTTTCTGCAGTGCCGTCGACTGACATCATCAGTGAAAATCGAGTGCGATAACCAGCGGCGGGGCAATACCTAAATTTGATGTGGGCAAGATAAATTTTGCGAGGCCCTCTGGTGGCGCAAGAGGACGGATTTTATATAAAGAAAACAATTTTTTGAAACTGTCAAATTTTTATTCATAAAAATGCAAACATCTTCACTTTAACTAACATTATTAAGTAATAACTAACAGTAAAGAATCAAAGAAACAGAAATTTTTATTCATAAAAATGCAAACATCTTCACTTTAACTAACATTATTAAGTAACAACTAACAGTAAAGAATTAAAGAAACAGAAATTTCCTGCTTTTAGCCTTACTCAACTCCTTAATAACTGTATCGTAATCCAGCTTAGATGCTGTATCTGCTTCAATAGATAAAACTGCCAAAGCTGAAAGTCTTTGCTGACCCATTGTACTTCTTAAATAATTTTTTATTACTTTAATTTTGAAAAGCTCCTTTCAGCGGAGGCTGTACTTACTGGTACTGTTAACAAAATTCGAATGACAATATAAATATTTGGGTAAATTTCTTTTAAGTTATTTTCTGTTACGTATTGCAGCAGCTGTTTCACATCTTTAATGAAGTCGGGTAAATTTGGGATCATTGTTTGTAATTCTTCATATAATTCGTAAGGTTGGAAGTCACTGCTCTCACCCACTCGCAGAACTGTGTGTAAATCTTGACAGTTTTTTAATATACTCTTTTGGAATATTTTTTAACTTGTTTAGATTATAGAGAAAACCAAAATTTTCAAAACCTTGATTTAAAGATATAAATCTTGAATCCATATTGCTCACTATGGAATCAATCATGGTGTTAAAAAAATCTGTTTCGTACCGGCTTTTGGGAGACTGTATAGGTTCATCGCTGCTTTCATAATCGAACATCATTTTCTTTTTGGCTACCCTTTTATTTTTAAAGTCTTTTGGCAGATCATAACTGCTTTTCTCAATAAATTGACGAGCGTCAGACAAGCATTGTTCAAACCCAGTTTGTCGATATTCTTTGACCCAGTCACAAAATGTACGCAAATGTTCAAGAGCAATGCTTAAATGGACTTGTACAGATTGCCATAATTTGCTTATGATATTAACACACGATAATATCTCATACCATAAATGTAATGATATGATAAATTCTAAGCTGAGTATTTCGTTCAAAACCAAATCACAATCACTGAGTGTGTCTGATTGTTCCACGTGAGTTTTTAAGCTTTCAATGCATTCAACAACATCATCAAATTGCAATAATATGGCCTTCACTGCCTCGATTCTTTTTCCCACCTTCTGTCTGATAAAGGCTTTCTAGTAAGCTTTAATTTGCCTTTGATTAATTCCCAGCGTTTGCTGGATCTCGAAAATAGCAAATAAATTTTCTGAATAAAACCAAAAAATGTTTTTGCTGCCGCAGAAGAATTAGCTGCATCTGCCAACAGCAGATTCCAACTGACACCCGCAAGGTGTAAAAAATGCCCTGGTATTAATATTTAATATTCGAGTTTTAACTCCACTATTTATGCCTACCATATTTGCATCATTGTCGTATCCTTGGCCATGACAGTTTTGAATATCTAATCTATTTTTTTCTAGCTCTTCCAGTATTGCATTAGTTAGATATTCTCCAGTCGTCTCAGCGACAGCAAGAAATCCGATAATGTTTTCTTCTATTGTGCCGGTTGATGTATTACAAAATCTTAAGATAACTGACATTTTTCAACTCGACTATAGTCTATAGTGCAGTCGAGCAAAATAGAATAATATTTTGCCTCTTTTACCCTATGAATCACTTCATCAGTAATTGTTTTTGAAATCAATGTGATCAATTCATTTTGAATATCGTGGCTTAGGTAATGGTGTGCAAGTTTCTTGTCATTAATGCATTTCATGTGTTCCCGTAATGTAGGATCATATTTAGATATCAATTTAAACAAGTCTATGAAGTTACCAGAATTCCCACTGTCGCCGCCTATCTTGAAAGATTCTCTGTGACCTCTAAATGCCAGATTATGAGAGGCTAAGAAATTAATGATATCAATTAATCTCTCAAACAAATTGTGCCAACGTTTTTGAGATTCACGAATTAGCCTTTCGTTTTCTTGGTCTATTGTTTTTCCATGCTTTATTCCTTTCTCTAATGTCATCCATTGGAACATAAATGCCATATGTTCTTTGGTATTCTCATGTCTTTGTAAAATACTACTTAAGTGTTTCCAGTCACAGCACCCTCCCTGTACCATCTGAGTTTGTGAATTGCCAAATAGTCTGCATGGAAAACAGAAAATTTTATTTTGAGAATAAACCAATCAGCGACGATGTTGAGTTTCACCATTAATTAGTTTTCTTGAGAAATGAAAATTAGAAAAGTGCCTATGATCATCGTCTTTGGGATAATCTTCATCACTGTTATTTAACTGCTGTGTAGGGTCGCTTTGAACTATATCATGACGCTGAGAATCCGTTATGGGAAACATCCACATTCCCGGATCCGAACTAACAAATGCTTGTTTAACTACATCACTGGCATAGCTGCTAACTGGCGGAGAACCTATTTGTTCTTCTTGAATTCTACTGCTCAACACAGGAGTTTCAGTTTCAGATTCTGATTGGCTAGAGTTTGATCCTATCTCTATTTTCAACTGTGGTTGGGTACTCAGTGTGTCTGGAGTACTTCCCAAATTCAACGGAGTCTTGGACGTGGCTATATCTTTTTTGGAAGTCGAAGCAATCGATTCAGATGCAGTTTTTTTGAGAAACTTCATCATACCTGAACTCAAAACCTGATTTGATACAGCTCTTTCAGCTTTTCTTTTTCTTTTTGCTGAACCAGATTCCCATTTTCTCCCGATATCTCTATCTCTCCTGGGGCCTGGGCCTGACATGTTAAGATAAGAAGGTCGTATATTGTATCTGTAACCTGTAAACAATAATAACATTTTTACTTCTTTGCATAAATACACTCTAAACCTGAATGTAAGAAATCTGACGCACCAATGTAGGAAACGAGAGACTCCTACATTCCTAAAGTAGGAAACCAGCATTTTATACATTGTAATGTAGGAAACTAGCATTTCCTACTTCCATAAAGTAGGAAATCAGAATTTCCTATATTTATACAGATAAATTAAAAGATTAATCATCTTTTAACCATAGAGATAGAATAATTATATAGGTTCAATATAATTATTAATATACAACAGTCATAAAGAAAATTAAATATATTAATGAAATTATAGATAGAATGTTTAAAGCGGTAGATGTCATTATCTCAAGTGCCACGTGCTACTGTATGGAACGCTCATGAGGTTGTGATCTTCATTATGAGCTTATTATTCAGACAGCTAATGATATGAAAAATTTGTTTAATGTATTTATTGTCAAATCATTTAGTAAATAAAATAAACTGTACTGAATTCCATTATTCTTATACATGTACAGTGAAGGCTCGTTGCATAATTAATATAATTATAAATCTGTATTTCCTCACTTTAGGTACCCACTTTTATAAATTTTGGAGTGACCATATCCTACCAGCAATTTTTACTATCTGAATTATTTTTTTTATTTGCAGTAAGCCACATACATATAATTAAGCAAATTTTTTTAAATTGAAACGCAAATACATTTATCTAGACATACAATTTATACATGGTCTCGAAGACTGACTTCGAATCATGGCATCGACAAATCACCTTTGAAGACTTTAAGTTTTAAAATATAAGTGTTTATGAACTTTCGAGGTGCATAAACCTTCGAGGCGTGAGGCCACTCGGACCGAGAGGCCGTAGGCGGTGGCCCACGTCGCCCATGCCTTACGCCGCTTCTGGCGATAACGTGTGGTGGTATACGTTAGTGAACACAGTACTGTGGTTAAGGCTGAAACAATAAGTGGAAAGAAGTAGTTTCTATGGAAACATTTTATTTCGTAAATGATTTTAAATACAAATCTTAGAACATGGAAGTCATGTATGGTTCTCCATACCGGTATTTTCCTATGGCAAACGATAACAGCCGCAAATTCAAACAGAATCAAATAATGTTTTGCATACAGCCCTGAATTGTAGAGTTCTCAAGAAATGTTGGTTTTGGTGAAGATCGGTTAAGGGAATGGGGTAGTTTACCTGCAACATTTTATATTTTATATAGGGTAATTTTTTATATGACGAACGATAACTGCCGTAAATTCAAACAGAATCAACTACTTTTTTGTATACCTTTTTGTATTATAGAGCACTCAAGGTTTGTTGATTTTGTTGAAGATCGGTTAAGGGAAAGGGGTAGTTTACCTGCAACAATTTATGTTTTAACAAAGGTATTTTCTATGGCAAACGATAAGAGCCGCAAATTCAAACAGAATCAAATACTTTTTTGCACACATTCCTGAATTATAGAGTACTCAAGGTCTGTTGATTTTGGTAAAGATCGGTTAAGAGAAAAGGTTAGTTTACCTGCAACGTTTTATGTTTTAAAAGGGTAATTTTATTTTTATGACGCATGATAACTGCCGCATATTAAAAGAGAATCAAATAATTTTTTGCATACATTCCTGAAGTTTCAAGTGCTCAAGGCTTGTTGATTTTGGTGAAGATCGGTTAAGGGAAAGGGGTAGTTTACCAGAAACTTTTTTTTTGTAACAAGAGTAAAGTACTTAATTTTGATAAATAAAGTATCCTGATAAGAAGATCTTAATAAGCCACAGTAGAAACGTAGATGAAATATCTATACATGAAGAGGCTAGTTGAACAGGGTGGGGGTAAATTTCTATAAATGAAAATTATAATTGAAGGGGGAGGGGATAATATTTATATGTGTACTACGTTATCGGCAACAAAGTAGTAGTTTGTTGTTAAAATTCCTTCCCGGGCTGTTTGGCCGTAGTCCAATGTTTTTTGCAAAACCAGATGTTTCTGCAGTGCCGTCGACTGACATCATCAGTGAAAATCGAGTGCGATAACCAGCGGCGGGGCAATACCTAAATTTGATGTGGGCAAGATAAATTTTGCGAGGCCCTCTGGTGGCGCAAGAGGACGGATTTTATATAAAGAAAACAATTTTTTGAAACTGTCAAATTTTTATTCATAAAAATGCAAACATCTTCACTTTAACTAACATTATTAAGTAATAACTAACAGTAAAGAATCAAAGAAACAGAAATTTTTATTCATAAAAATGCAAACATCTTCACTTTAACTAACATTATTAAGTAACAACTAACAGTAAAGAATTAAAGAAACAGAAATTTCCTGCTTTTAGCCTTACTCAACTCCTTAATAACTGTATCGTAATCCAGCTTAGATGCTGTATCTGCTTCAATAGATAAAACTGCCAAAGCTGAAAGTCTTTGCTGACCCATTGTACTTCTTAAATAATTTTTTATTACTTTAATTTTGAAAAGCTCCTTTCAGCGGAGGCTGTACTTACTGGTACTGTTAACAAAATTCGAATGACAATATAAATATTTGGGTAAATTTCTTTTAAGTTATTTTCTGTTACGTATTGCAGCAGCTGTTTCACATCTTTAATGAAGTCGGGTAAATTTGGGATCATTGTTTGTAATTCTTCATATAATTCGTAAGGTTGGAAGTCACTGCTCTCACCCACTCGCAGAACTGTGTGTAAATCTTGACAGTTTTTTAATATATGCTCTTTTGGAATATTTTTTAACTTGTTTAGATTATAGAGAAAACCAAAATTTTCAAAATCTTGATTTAAAGATATAAATCTTGAATCCATATTGCTCACTATGGAATCAATCATGGTGTTAAAAAAATCTGTTTCGTACCGGCTTTTGGGAGACTGTATAGGTTCATCGCTGCTTTCATAATCGAACATCATTTTCTTTTTGGCTACCCTTTTATTTTTAAAGTCTTTTGGCAGATCATAACTGCTTTTCTCAATAAATTGACGAGCGTCAGACAAGCATTGTTCAAACCCAGTTTGTCGATATTCTTTGACCCAGTCACAAAATGTACGCAAATGTTCAAGAGCAATGCTTAAATGGACTTGTACAGATTGCCATAATTTGCTTATGATATTAACACACGATAATATCTCATACCATAAATGTAATGATATGATAAATTCTAAGCTGAGTATTTCGTTCAAAACCAAATCACAATCACTGAGTGTGTCTGATTGTTCCACGTGAGTTTTTAAGCTTTCAATGCATTCAACAACATCATCAAATTGCAATAATATGGCCTTCACTGCCTCGATTCTTTTTCCCACCTTCTGTCTGATAAAGGCTTTCTAGTAAGCTTTAATTTGCCTTTGATTAATTCCCAGCGTTTGCTGGATCTCGAAAATAGCAAATAAATTTTCTGAATAAAACCAAAAAATGTTTTTGCTGCCGCAGAAGAATTAGCTGCATCTGCCAACAGCAGATTCCAACTGACACCCGCAAGGTGTAAAAAATGCCCTGGTATTAATATTTAATATTCGAGTTTTAACTCCACTATTTATGCCTACCATATTTGCATCATTGTCGTATCCTTGGCCATGACAGTTTTGAATATCTAATCTATTTTTTTCTAGCTCTTCCAGTATTGCATTAGTTAGATATTCTCCAGTCGTCTCAGCGACAGCAAGAAATCCGATAATGTTTTCTTCTATTGTGCCGGTTGATGTATTACAAAATCTTAAGATAACTGACATTTTTCAACTCGACTATAGTCTATAGTGCAGTCGAGCAAAATAGAATAATATTTTGCCTCTTTTACCCTATGAATCACTTCATCAGTAATTGTTTTTGAAATCAATGTGATCAATTCATTTTGAATATCGTGGCTTAGGTAATGGTGTGCAAGTTTCTTGTCATTAATGCATTTCATGTGTTCCCGTAATGTAGGATCATATTTAGATATCAATTTAAACAAGTCTATGAAGTTACCAGAATTCCCACTGTCGCCGCCTATCTTGAAAGATTCTCTGTGACCTCTAAATGCCAGATTATGAGAGGCTAAGAAATTAATGATATCAATTAATCTCTCAAACAAATTGTGCCAACGTTTTTGAGATTCACGAATTAGCCTTTCGTTTTCTTGGTCTATTGTTTTTCCATGCTTTATTCCTTTCTCTAATGTCATCCATTGGAACATAAATGCCATATGTTCTTTGGTATTCTCATGTCTTTGTAAAATACTACTTAAGTGTTTCCAGTCACAGCACCCTCCCTGTACCATCTGAGTTTGTGAATTGCCAAATAGTCTGCATGGAAAACAGAAAATTTTATTTTGAGAATAAACCAATCAGCGACGATGTTGAGTTTCACCATTAATTAGTTTTCTTGAGAAATGAAAATTAGAAAAGTGCCTATGATCATCGTCTTTGGGATAATCTTCATCACTGTTATTTAACTGCTGTGTAGGGTCGCTTTGAACTATATCATGACGCTGAGAATCCGTTATGGGAAACATCCACATTCCCGGATCCGAACTAACAAATGCTTGTTTAACTACATCACTGGCATAGCTGCTAACTGGCGGAGAACCTATTTGTTCTTCTTGAATTCTACTGCTCAACACAGGAGTTTCAGTTTCAGATTCTGATTGGCTAGAGTTTGATCCTATCTCTATTTTCAACTGTGGTTGGGTACTCAGTGTGTCTGGAGTACTTCCCAAATTCAACGGAGTCTTGGACGTGGCTATATCTTTTTTGGAAGTCGAAGCAATCGATTCAGATGCAGTTTTTTTGAGAAACTTCATCATACCTGAACTCAAAACCTGATTTGATACAGCTCTTTCAGCTTTTCTTTTTCTTTTTGCTGAACCAGATTCCCATTTTCTCCCGATATCTCTATCTCTCCTGGGGCCTGGGCCTGACATGTTAAGATAAGAAGGTCGTATATTGTATCTGTAACCTGTAAACAATAATAACATTTTTACTTCTTTGCATAAATACACTCTAAACCTGAATGTAAGAAATCTGACGCACCAATGTAGGAAACGAGAGACTCCTACATTCCTAAAGTAGGAAACCAGCATTTTATACATTGTAATGTAGGAAACTAGCATTTCCTACTTCCATAAAGTAGGAAATCAGAATTTCCTATATTTATACAGATAAATTAAAAGATTAATCATCTTTTAACCATAGAGATAGAATAATTATATAGGTTCAATATAATTATTAATATACAACAGTCATAAAGAAAATTAAATATATTAATGAAATTATAGATAGAATGTTTAAAGCGGTAGATGTCATTATCTCAAGTGCCACGTGCTACTGTATGGAACGCTCATGAGGTTGTGATCTTCATTATGAGCTTATTATTCAGACAGCTAATGATATGAAAAATTTGTTTAATGTATTTATTGTCAAATCATTTAGTAAATAAAATAAACTGTACTGAATTCCATTATTCTTATACATGTACAGTGAAGGCTCGTTGCATAATTAATATAATTATAAATCTGTATTTCCTCACTTTAGGTACCCACTTTTATAAATTTTGGAGTGACCATATCCTACCAGCAATTTTTACTATCTGAATTATTTTTTTTATTTGCAGTAAGCCACATACATATAATTAAGCAAATTTTTTTAAATTGAAACGCAAATACATTTATCTAGACATACAATTTATACATGGTCTCGAAGACTGACTTCGAATCATGGCATCGACAAATCACCTTTGAAGACTTTAAGTTTTAAAATATAAGTGTTTATGAACTTTCGAGGTGCATAAACCTTCGAGGCGTGAGGCCACTCGGACCGAGAGGCCGTAGGCGGTGGCCCACGTCGCCCATGCCTTACGCCGCTTCTGGCGATAACGTGTGGTGGTATACGTTAGTGAACACAGTACTGTGGTTAAGGCTGAAACAATAAGTGGAAAGAAGTAGTTTCTATGGAAACATTTTATTTCGTAAATGATTTTAAATACAAATCTTAGAACATGGAAGTCATGTATGGTTCTCCATACCGGTATTTTCCTATGGCAAACGATAACAGCCGCAAATTCAAACAGAATCAAATAATGTTTTGCATACAGCCCTGAATTGTAGAGTTCTCAAGAAATGTTGGTTTTGGTGAAGATCGGTTAAGGGAATGGGGTAGTTTACCTGCAACATTTTATATTTTATATAGGGTAATTTTTTATATGACGAACGATAACTGCCGTAAATTCAAACAGAATCAACTACTTTTTTGTATACCTTTTTCTATTAGAGAGCACTCAAGGTTTGTTGATTTTGTTGAAGATCGGTTAAGGGAAAGGGGTAGTTTACCTGCAACAATTTATGTTTTAACAAAGGTATTTTCTATGGCAAACGATAAGAGCCGCAAATTCAAACAGAATCAAATACTTTTTTGCACACATTCCTGAATTATAGAGTACTCAAGGTCTGTTGATTTTGGTAAAGATCGGTTAAGAGAAAAGGTTAGTTTACCTGCAACGTTTTATGTTTTAAAAGGGTAATTTTATTTTTATGACGCATGATAACTGCCGCATATTAAAAGAGAATCAAATAATTTTTTGCATACATTCCTGAAGTTTCAAGTGCTCAAGGCTTGTTGATTTTGGTGAAGATCGGTTAAGGGAAAGGGGTAGTTTACCAGAAACTTTTTTTTTGTAACAAGAGTAAAGTACTTAATTTTGATAAATAAAGTATCCTGATAAGAAGATCTTAATAAGCCACAGTAGAAACGTAGATGAAATATCTATACATGAAGAGGCTAGTTGAACAGGGTGGGGGTAAATTTCTATAAATGAAAATTATAATTGAAGGGGGAGGGGATAATATTTATATGTGTACTACGTTATCGGCAACAAAGTAGTAGTTTGTTGTTAAAATTCCTTCCCGGGCTGTTTGGCCGTAGTACAATGTTTTTTGCAAAACCAGATGTTTCTGCAGTGCCGTCGACTGACATCATCAGTGAAAATCGAGTGCGATAACCAGCGGCGGGGCAATACCTAAATTTGATGTGGGCAAGATAAATTTTGCGAGGCCCTCTGGTGGCGCAAGAGGACGGATTTTATATAAAGAAAACAATTTTTTGAAACTGTCAAATTTTTATTCATAAAAATGCAAACATCTTCACTTTAACTAACATTATTAAGTAATAACTAACAGTAAAGAATCAAAGAAACAGAAATTTTTATTCATAAAAATGCAAACATCTTCACTTTAACTAACATTATTAAGTAACAACTAACAGTAAAGAATTAAAGAAACAGAAATTTCCTGCTTTTAGCCTTACTCAACTCCTTAATAACTGTATCGTAATCCAGCTTAGATGCTGTATCTGCTTCAATAGATAAAACTGCCAAAGCTGAAAGTCTTTGCTGACCCATTGTACTTCTTAAATAATTTTTTATTACTTTAATTTTGAAAAGCTCCTTTCAGCGGAGGCTGTACTTACTGGTACTGTTAACAAAATTCGAATGACAATATAAATATTTGGGTAAATTTCTTTTAAGTTATTTTCTGTTACGTATTGCAGCAGCTGTTTCACATCTTTAATGAAGTCGGGTAAATTTGGGATCATTGTTTGTAATTCTTCATATAATTCGTAAGGTTGGAAGTCACTGCTCTCACCCACTCGCAGAACTGTGTGTAAATCTTGACAGTTTTTTAATATATGCTCTTTTGGAATATTTTTTAACTTGTTTAGATTATAGAGAAAACCAAAATTTTCAAAATCTTGATTTAAAGATATAAATCTTGAATCCATATTGCTCACTATGGAATCAATCATGGTGTTAAAAAAATCTGTTTCGTACCGGCTTTTGGGAGACTGTATAGGTTCATCGCTGCTTTCATAATCGAACATCATTTTCTTTTTGGCTACCCTTTTATTTTTAAAGTCTTTTGGCAGATCATAACTGCTTTTCTCAATAAATTGACGAGCGTCAGACAAGCATTGTTCAAACCCAGTTTGTCGATATTCTTTGACCCAGTCACAAAATGTACGCAAATGTTCAAGAGCAATGCTTAAATGGACTTGTACAGATTGCCTTAATTTGCTTATGATATTAACACACGATAATATCTCATACCATAAATGTAATGATATGATAAATTCTAAGCTGAGTATTTCGTTCAAAACCAAATCACAATCACTGAGTGTGTCTGATTGTTCCACGTGAGTTTTTAAGCTTTCAATGCATTCAACAACATCATCAAATTGCAATAATATGGCCTTCACTGCCTCGATTCTTTTTCCCACCTTCTGTCTGATAAAGGCTTTCTAGTAAGCTTTAATTTGCCTTTGATTAATTCCCAGCGTTTGCTGGATCTCGAAAATAGCAAATAAATTTTCTGAATAAAACCAAAAAATGTTTTTGCTGCCGCAGAAGAATTAGCTGCATCTGCCAACAGCAGATTCCAACTGACACCCGCAAGGTGTAAAAAATGCCCTGGTATTAATATTTAATATTCGAGTTTTAACTCCACTATTTATGCCTACCATATTTGCATCATTGTCGTATCCTTGGCCATGACAGTTTTGAATATCTAATCTATTTTTTTCTAGCTCTTCCAGTATTGCATTAGTTAGATATTCTCCAGTCGTCTCAGCGACAGCAAGAAATCCGATAATGTTTTCTTCTATTGTGCCGGTTGATGTATTACAAAATCTTAAGATAACTGACATTTTTCAACTCGACTATAGTCTATAGTGCAGTCGAGCAAAATAGAATAATATTTTGCCTCTTTTACCCTATGAATCACTTCATCAGTAATTGTTTTTGAAATCAATGTGATCAATTCATTTTGAATATCGTGGCTTAGGTAATGGTGTGCAAGTTTCTTGTCATTAATGCATTTCATGTGTTCCCGTAATGTAGGATCATATTTAGATATCAATTTAAACAAGTCTATGAAGTTACCAGAATTCCCACTGTCGCCGCCTATCTTGAAAGATTCTCTGTGACCTCTAAATGCCAGATTATGAGAGGCTAAGAAATTAATGATATCAATTAATCTCTCAAACAAATTGTGCCAACGTTTTTGAGATTCACGAATTAGCCTTTCGTTTTCTTGGTCTATTGTTTTTCCATGCTTTATTCCTTTCTCTAATGTCATCCATTGGAACATAAATGCCATATGTTCTTTGGTATTCTCATGTCTTTGTAAAATACTACTTAAGTGTTTCCAGTCACAGCACCCTCCCTGTACCATCTGAGTTTGTGAATTGCCAAATAGTCTGCATGGAAAACAGAAAATTTTATTTTGAGAATTTGAATAAACCAATCAGCGACGATGTTGAGTTTCACCATTAATTAGTTTTCTTGAGAAATGAAAATTAGAAAAGTGCCTATGATCATCGTCTTTGGGATAATCTTCATCACTGTTATTTAACTGCTGTGTAGGGTCGCTTTGAACTATATCATGACGCTGAGAATCCGTTATGGGAAACATCCACATTCCCGGATCCGAATTAACAAATGCTTGTTTAACTACATCACTGGCATAGCTGCTAACTGGCGGAGAACCTATTTGTTCTTCTTGAATTCTACTGCTCAACACAGGAGTTTCAGTTTCAGATTCTGATTGGCTAGAGTTTGATCCTATCTCTATTTTCAACTGTGGTTGGGTACTCAGTGTGTCTGGAGTACTTCCCAAATTCAACGGAGTCTTGGACGTGGCTATATCTTTTTTGGAAGTCGAAGCAATCGATTCAGATGCAGTTTTTTTGAGAAACTTCATCATACCTGAACTCAAAACCTGATTTGATACAGCTCTTTCAGCTTTTCTTTTTCTTTTTGCTGAACCAGATTCCCATTTTCTCCCGATATCTCTATCTCTCCTGGGGCCTGGGCCTGACATGTTAAGATAAGAAGGTCGTATATTGTATCTGTAACCTGTAAACAATAATAACATTTTTACTTCTTTGCATAAATACACTCTAAACCTGAATGTAAGAAATCTGACGCACCAATGTAGGAAACGAGAGACTCCTACATTCCTAAAGTAGGAAACCAGCATTTTATACATTGTAATGTAGGAAACTAGCATTTCCTACTTCCATAAAGTAGGAAATCAGAATTTCCTATATTTATACAGATAAATTAAAAGATTAATCATCTTTTAACCATAGAGATAGAATAATTATATAGGTTCAATATAATTATTAATATACAACAGTCATAAAGAAAATTAAATATATTAATGAAATTATAGATAGAATGTTTAAAGCGGTAGATGTCATTATCTCAAGCGCCACGTGCTACTGTATGGAACGCTCATGAGGTTGTGATCTTCATTATGAGCTTATTATTCAGACAGCTAATGATATGAAAAATTTGTTTAATGTATTTATTGTCAAATCATTTAGTAAATAAAATAAACTGTACTGAATTCCATTATTCTTATACATGTACAGTGAAGGCTCGTTGCATAATTAATATAATTATAAATCTGTATTTCCTCACTTTAGATACCCACTTTTATAAATTTTGGAGTGACCATATCCTACCAGCAATTTTTACTATCTGAATTATTTTTTTTATTTGCAGTAAGCCACATACATATAATTAAGCAAATTTTTTTAAATTGAAACGCAAATACATTTATCTAGACATACAATTTATACATGGTCTCGAAGACTGACTTCGAATCATGGCATCGACAAATCACCTTTGAAGACTTTAAGTTTTAAAATATAAGTGTTTATGAACTTTCGAGGTGCATAAACCTTCGAGGCGTGAGGCCACTCGGACCGAGAGGCCGTAGGCGGTGGCCCACGTCGCCCATGCCTTACGCCGCTTCTGGCGATAACGTGTGGTGGTATACGTTAGTGAACACAGTACTGTGGTTAAGGCTGAAACAATAAGTGGAAAGAAGTAGTTTCTATGGAAACATTTTATTTCGTAAATGATTTTAAATACAAATCTTAGAACATGGAAGTCATGTATGGTTCTCCATACCGGTATTTTCCTATGGCAAACGATAACAGCCGCAAATTCAAACAGAATCAAATAATGTTTTGCATACAGCCCTGAATTGTAGAGTTCTCAAGAAATGTTGGTTTTGGTGAAGATCGGTTAAGGGAATGGGGTAGTTTACCTGCAACATTTTATATTTTATATAGGGTAATTTTTTATATGACGAACGATAACTGCCGTAAATTCAAACAGAATCAACTACTTTTTTGTATACCTTTTTGTATTAGAGAGCACTCAAGGTTTGTTGATTTTGTTGAAGATCGGTTAAGGGAAAGGGGTAGTTTACCTGCAACAATTTATGTTTTAACAAAGGTATTTTCTATGGCAAACGATAAGAGCCGCAAATTCAAACAGAATCAAATACTTTTTTGCACACATTCCTGAATTATAGAGTACTCAAGGTCTGTTGATTTTGGTAAAGATCGGTTAAGAGAAAAGGTTAGTTTACCTGCAACGTTTTATGTTTTAAAAGGGTAATTTTATTTTTATGACGCATGATAACTGCCGCATATTAAAAGAGAATCAAATAATTTTTTGCATACATTCCTGAAGTTTCAAGTGCTCAAGGCTTGTTGATTTTGGTGAAGATCGGTTAAGGGAAAGGGGTAGTTTACCAGAAACTTTTTTTTTGTAACAAGAGTAAAGTACTTAATTTTGATAAATAAAGTATCCTGATAAGAAGATCTTAATAAGCCACAGTAGAAACGTAGATGAAATATCTATACATGAAGAGGCTAGTTGAACAGGGTGGGGGTAAATTTCTATAAATGAAAATTATAATTGAAGGGGGAGGGGATAATATTTATATGTGTACTACGTTATCGGCAACAAAGTAGTAGTTTGTTGTTAAAATTCCTTCCCGGGCTGTTTGGCCGTAGTCCAATGTTTTTTGCAAAACCAGATGTTTCTGCAGTGCCGTCGACTGACATCATCAGTGAAAATCGAGTGCGATAACCAGCGGCGGGGCAATACCTAAATTTGATGTGGGCAAGATAAATTTTGCGAGGCCCTCTGGTGGCGCAAGAGGACGGATTTTATATAAAGAAAACAATTTTTTGAAACTGTCAAATTTTTATTCATAAAAATGCAAACATCTTCACTTTAACTAACATTATTAAGTAATAACTAACAGTAAAGAATCAAAGAAACAGAAATTTTTATTCATAAAAATGCAAACATCTTCACTTTAACTAACATTATTAAGTAACAACTAACAGTAAAGAATTAAAGAAACAGAAATTTCCTGCTTTTAGCCTTACTCAACTCCTTAATAACTGTATCGTAATCCAGCTTAGATGCTGTATCTGCTTCAATAGATAAAACTGCCAAAGCTGAAAGTCTTTGCTGACCCATTGTACTTCTTAAATAATTTTTTATTACTTTAATTTTGAAAAGCTCCTTTCAGCGGAGGCTGTACTTACTGGTACTGTTAACAAAATTCGAATGACAATATAAATATTTGGGTAAATTTCTTTTAAGTTATTTTCTGTTACGTATTGCAGCAGCTGTTTCACATCTTTAATGAAGTCGGGTAAATTTGGGATCATTGTTTGTAATTCTTCATATAATTCGTAAGGTTGGAAGTCACTGCTCTCACCCACTCGCAGAACTGTGTGTAAATCTTGACAGTTTTTTAATATATGCTCTTTTGGAATATTTTTTAACTTGTTTAGATTATAGAGAAAACCAAAATTTTCAAAATCTTGATTTAAAGATATAAATCTTGAATCCATATTGCTCACTATGGAATCAATCATGGTGTTAAAAAAATCTGTTTCGTACCGGCTTTTGGGAGACTGTATAGGTTCATCGCTGCTTTCATAATCGAACATCATTTTCTTTTTGGCTACCCTTTTATTTTTAAAGTCTTTTGGCAGATCATAACTGCTTTTCTCAATAAATTGACGAGCGTCAGACAAGCATTGTTCAAACCCAGTTTGTCGATATTCTTTGACCCAGTCACAAAATGTACGCAAATGTTCAAGAGCAATGCTTAAATGGACTTGTACAGATTGCCATAATTTGCTTATGATATTAACACACGATAATATCTCATACCATAAATGTAATGATATGATAAATTCTAAGCTGAGTATTTCGTTCAAAACCAAATCACAATCACTGAGTGTGTCTGATTGTTCCACGTGAGTTTTTAAGCTTTCAATGCATTCAACAACATCATCAAATTGCAATAATATGGCCTTCACTGCCTCGATTCTTTTTCCCACCTTCTGTCTGATAAAGGCTTTCTAGTAAGCTTTAATTTGCCTTTGATTAATTCCCAGCGTTTGCTGGATCTCGAAAATAGCAAATAAATTTTCTGAATAAAACCAAAAAATGTTTTTGCTGCCGCAGAAGAATTAGCTGCATCTGCCAACAGCAGATTCCAACTGACACCCGCAAGGTGTAAAAAATGCCCTGGTATTAATATTTAATATTCGAGTTTTAACTCCACTATTTATGCCTACCATATTTGCATCATTGTCGTATCCTTGGCCATGACAGTTTTGAATATCTAATCTATTTTTTTCTAGCTCTTCCAGTATTGCATTAGTTAGATATTCTCCAGTCGTCTCAGCGACAGCAAGAAATCCGATAATGTTTTCTTCTATTGTGCCGGTTGATGTATTACAAAATCTTAAGATAACTGACATTTTTCAACTCGACTATAGTCTATAGTGCAGTCGAGCAAAATAGAATAATATTTTGCCTCTTTTACCCTATGAATCACTTCATCAGTAATTGTTTTTGAAATCAATGTGATCAATTCATTTTGAATATCGTGGCTTAGGTAATGGTGTGCAAGTTTCTTGTCATTAATGCATTTCATGTGTTCCCGTAATGTAGGATCATATTTAGATATCAATTTAAACAAGTCTATGAAGTTACCAGAATTCCCACTGTCGCCGCCTATCTTGAAAGATTCTCTGTGACCTCTAAATGCCAGATTATGAGAGGCTAAGAAATTAATGATATCAATTAATCTCTCAAACAAATTGTGCCAACGTTTTTGAGATTCACGAATTAGCCTTTCGTTTTCTTGGTCTATTGTTTTTCCATGCTTTATTCCTTTCTCTAATGTCATCCATTGGAACATAAATGCCATATGTTCTTTGGTATTCTCATGTCTTTGTAAAATACTACTTAAGTGTTTCCAGTCACAGCACCCTCCCTGTACCATCTGAGTTTGTGAATTGCCAAATAGTCTGCATGGAAAACAGAAAATTTTATTTTGAGAATTTGAATAAACCAATCAGCGACGATGTTGAGTTTCACCATTAATTAGTTTTCTTGAGAAATGAAAATTAGAAAAGTGCCTATGATCATCGTCTTTGGGATAATCTTCATCACTGTTATTTAACTGCTGTGTAGGGTCGCTTTGAACTATATCATGACGCTGAGAATCCGTTATGGGAAACATCCACATTCCCGGATCCGAATTAACAAATGCTTGTTTAACTACATCACTGGCATAGCTGCTAACTGGCGGAGAACCTATTTGTTCTTCTTGAATTCTACTGCTCAACACAGGAGTTTCAGTTTCAGATTCTGATTGGCTAGAGTTTGATCCTATCTCTATTTTCAACTGTGGTTGGGTACTCAGTGTGTCTGGAGTACTTCCCAAATTCAACGGAGTCTTGGACGTGGCTATATCTTTTTTGGAAGTCGAAGCAATCGATTCAGATGCAGTTTTTTTGAGAAACTTCATCATACCTGAACTCAAAACCTGATTTGATACAGCTCTTTCAGCTTTTCTTTTTCTTTTTGCTGAACCAGATTCCCATTTTCTCCCGATATCTCTATCTCTCCTGGGGCCTGGGCCTGACATGTTAAGATAAGAAGGTCGTATATTGTATCTGTAACCTGTAAACAATAATAACATTTTTACTTCTTTGCATAAATACACTCTAAACCTGAATGTAAGAAATCTGACGCACCAATGTAGGAAACGAGAGACTCCTACATTCCTAAAGTAGGAAACCAGCATTTTATACATTGTAATGTAGGAAACTAGCATTTCCTACTTCCATAAAGTAGGAAATCAGAATTTCCTATATTTATACAGATAAATTAAAAGATTAATCATCTTTTAACCATAGAGATAGAATAATTATATAGGTTCAATATAATTATTAATATACAACAGTCATAAAGAAAATTAAATATATTAATGAAATTATAGATAGAATGTTTAAAGCGGTAGATGTCATTATCTCAAGCGCCACGTGCTACTGTATGGAACGCTCATGAGGTTGTGATCTTCATTATGAGCTTATTATTCAGACAGCTAATGATATGAAAAATTTGTTTAATGTATTTATTGTCAAATCATTTAGTAAATAAAATAAACTGTACTGAATTCCATTATTCTTATACATGTACAGTGAAGGCTCGTTGCATAATTAATATAATTATAAATCTGTATTTCCTCACTTTAGATACCCACTTTTATAAATTTTGGAGTGACCATATCCTACCAGCAATTTTTACTATCTGAATTATTTTTTTTATTTGCAGTAAGCCACATACATATAATTAAGCAAATTTTTTTAAATTGAAACGCAAATACATTTATCTAGACATACAATTTATACATGGTCTCGAAGACTGACTTCGAATCATGGCATCGACAAATCACCTTTGAAGACTTTAAGTTTTAAAATATAAGTGTTTATGAACTTTCGAGGTGCATAAACCTTCGAGGCGTGAGGCCACTCGGACCGAGAGGCCGTAGGCGGTGGCCCACGTCGCCCATGCCTTACGCCGCTTCTGGCGATAACGTGTGGTGGTATACGTTAGTGAACACAGTACTGTGGTTAAGGCTGAAACAATAAGTGGAAAGAAGTAGTTTCTATGGAAACATTTTATTTCGTAAATGATTTTAAATACAAATCTTAGAACATGGAAGTCATGTATGGTTCTCCATACCGGTATTTTCCTATGGCAAACGATAACAGCCGCAAATTCAAACAGAATCAAATAATGTTTTGCATACAGCCCTGAATTGTAGAGTTCTCAAGAAATGTTGGTTTTGGTGAAGATCGGTTAAGGGAATGGGGTAGTTTACCTGCAACATTTTATATTTTATATAGGGTAATTTTTTATATGACGAACGATAACTGCCGTAAATTCAAACAGAATCAACTACTTTTTTGTATACCTTTTTGTATTAGAGAGCACTCAAGGTTTGTTGATTTTGTTGAAGATCGGTTAAGGGAAAGGGGTAGTTTACCTGCAACAATTTATGTTTTAACAAAGGTATTTTCTATGGCAAACGATAAGAGCCGCAAATTCAAACAGAATCAAATACTTTTTTGCACACATTCCTGAATTATAGAGTACTCAAGGTCTGTTGATTTTGGTAAAGATCGGTTAAGAGAAAAGGTTAGTTTACCTGCAACGTTTTATGTTTTAAAAGGGTAATTTTATTTTTATGACGCATGATAACTGCCGCATATTAAAAGAGAATCAAATAATTTTTTGCATACATTCCTGAAGTTTCAAGTGCTCAAGGCTTGTTGATTTTGGTGAAGATCGGTTAAGGGAAAGGGGTAGTTTACCAGAAACTTTTTTTTTGTAACAAGAGTAAAGTACTTAATTTTGATAAATAAAGTATCCTGATAAGAAGATCTTAATAAGCCACAGTAGAAACGTAGATGAAATATCTATACATGAAGAGGCTAGTTGAACAGGGTGGGGGTAAATTTCTATAAATGAAAATTATAATTGAAGGGGGAGGGGATAATATTTATATGTGTACTACGTTATCGGCAACAAAGTAGTAGTTTGTTGTTAAAATTCCTTCCCGGGCTGTTTGGCCGTAGTCCAATGTTTTTTGCAAAACCAGATGTTTCTGCAGTGCCGTCGACTGACATCATCAGTGAAAATCGAGTGCGATAACCAGCGGCGGGGCAATACCTAAATTTGATGTGGGCAAGATAAATTTTGCGAGGCCCTCTGGTGGCGCAAGAGGACGGATTTTATATAAAGAAAACAATTTTTTGAAACTGTCAAATTTTTATTCATAAAAATGCAAACATCTTCACTTTAACTAACATTATTAAGTAATAACTAACAGTAAAGAATCAAAGAAACAGAAATTTTTATTCATAAAAATGCAAACATCTTCACTTTAACTAACATTATTAAGTAACAACTAACAGTAAAGAATTAAAGAAACAGAAATTTCCTGCTTTTAGCCTTACTCAACTCCTTAATAACTGTATCGTAATCCAGCTTAGATGCTGTATCTGCTTCAATAGATAAAACTGCCAAAGCTGAAAGTCTTTGCTGACCCATTGTACTTCTTAAATAATTTTTTATTACTTTAATTTTGAAAAGCTCCTTTCAGCGGAGGCTGTACTTACTGGTACTGTTAACAAAATTCGAATGACAATATAAATATTTGGGTAAATTTCTTTTAAGTTATTTTCTGTTACGTATTGCAGCAGCTGTTTCACATCTTTAATGAAGTCGGGTAAATTTGGGATCATTGTTTGTAATTCTTCATATAATTCGTAAGGTTGGAAGTCACTGCTCTCACCCACTCGCAGAACTGTGTGTAAATCTTGACAGTTTTTTAATATATGCTCTTTTGGAATATTTTTTAACTTGTTTAGATTATAGAGAAAACCAAAATTTTCAAAATCTTGATTTAAAGATATAAATCTTGAATCCATATTGCTCACTATGGAATCAATCATGGTGTTAAAAAAATCTGTTTCGTACCGGCTTTTGGGAGACTGTATAGGTTCATCGCTGCTTTCATAATCGAACATCATTTTCTTTTTGGCTACCCTTTTATTTTTAAAGTCTTTTGGCAGATCATAACTGCTTTTCTCAATAAATTGACGAGCGTCAGACAAGCATTGTTCAAACCCAGTTTGTCGATATTCTTTGACCCAGTCACAAAATGTACGCAAATGTTCAAGAGCAATGCTTAAATGGACTTGTACAGATTGCCATAATTTGCTTATGATATTAACACACGATAATATCTCATACCATAAATGTAATGATATGATAAATTCTAAGCTGAGTATTTCGTTCAAAACCAAATCACAATCACTGAGTGTGTCTGATTGTTCCACGTGAGTTTTTAAGCTTTCAATGCATTCAACAACATCATCAAATTGCAATAATATGGCCTTCACTGCCTCGATTCTTTTTCCCACCTTCTGTCTGATAAAGGCTTTCTAGTAAGCTTTAATTTGCCTTTGATTAATTCCCAGCGTTTGCTGGATCTCGAAAATAGCAAATAAATTTTCTGAATAAAACCAAAAAATGTTTTTGCTGCCGCAGAAGAATTAGCTGCATCTGCCAACAGCAGATTCCAACTGACACCCGCAAGGTGTAAAAAATGCCCTGGTATTAATATTTAATATTCGAGTTTTAACTCCACTATTTATGCCTACCATATTTGCATCATTGTCGTATCCTTGGCCATGACAGTTTTGAATATCTAATCTATTTTTTTCTAGCTCTTCCAGTATTGCATTAGTTAGATATTCTCCAGTCGTCTCAGCGACAGCAAGAAATCCGATAATGTTTTCTTCTATTGTGCCGGTTGATGTATTACAAAATCTTAAGATAACTGACATTTTTCAACTCGACTATAGTCTATAGTGCAGTCGAGCAAAATAGAATAATATTTTGCCTCTTTTACCCTATGAATCACTTCATCAGTAATTGTTTTTGAAATCAATGTGATCAATTCATTTTGAATATCGTGGCTTAGGTAATGGTGTGCAAGTTTCTTGTCATTAATGCATTTCATGTGTTCCCGTAATGTAGGATCATATTTAGATATCAATTTAAACAAGTCTCTGAAGTTACCAGAATTCCCACTGTCGCCGCCTATCTTGAAAGATTCTCTGTGACCTCTAAATGCCAGATTATGAGAGGCTAAGAAATTAATGATATCAATTAATCTCTCAAACAAATTGTGCCAACGTTTTTGAGATTCACGAATTAGCCTTTCGTTTTCTTGGTCTATTGTTTTTCCATGCTTTATTCCTTTCTCTAATGTCATCCATTGGAACATAAATGCCATATGTTCTTTGGTATTCTCATGTCTTTGTAAAATACTACTTAAGTGTTTCCAGTCACAGCACCCTCCCTGTACCATCTGAGTTTGTGAATTGCCAAATAGTCTGCATGGAAAACAGAAAATTTTATTTTGAGAATTTGAATAAACCAATCAGCGACGATGTTGAGTTTCACCATTAATTAGTTTTCTTGAGAAATGAAAATTAGAAAAGTGCCTATGATCATCGTCTTTGGGATAATCTTCATCACTGTTATTTAACTGCTGTGTAGGGTCGCTTTGAACTATATCATGACGCTGAGAATCCGTTATGGGAAACATCCACATTCCCGGATCCGAACTAACAAATGCTTGTTTAACTACATCACTGGCATAGCTGCTAACTGGCGGAGAACCTATTTGTTCTTCTTGAATTCTACTGCTCAACACAGGAGTTTCAGTTTCAGATTCTGATTGGCTAGAGTTTGATCCTATCTCTATTTTCAACTGTGGTTGGGTACTCAGTGTGTCTGGAGTACTTCCCAAATTCAACGGAGTCTTGGACGTGGCTATATCTTTTTTGGAAGTCGAAGCAATCGATTCAGATGCAGTTTTTTTGAGAAACTTCATCATACCTGAACTCAAAACCTGATTTGATACAGCTCTTTCAGCTTTTCTTTTTCTTTTTGCTGAACCAGATTCCCATTTTCTCCCGATATCTCTATCTCTCCTGGGGCCTGGGCCTGACATGTTAAGATAAGAAGGTCGTATATTGTATCTGTAACCTGTAAACAATAATAACATTTTTACTTCTTTGCATAAATACACTCTAAACCTGAATGTAAGAAATCTGACGCACCAATGTAGGAAACGAGAGACTCCTACATTCCTAAAGTAGGAAACCAGCATTTTATACATTGTAATGTAGGAAACTAGCATTTCCTACTTCCATAAAGTAGGAAATCAGAATTTCCTATATTTATACAGATAAATTAAAAGATTAATCATCTTTTAACCATAGAGATAGAATAATTATATAGGTTCAATATAATTATTAATATACAACAGTCATAAAGAAAATTAAATATATTAATGAAATTATAGATAGAATGTTTAAAGCGGTAGATGTCATTATCTCAAGCGCCACGTGCTACTGTATGGAACGCTCATGAGGTTGTGATCTTCATTATGAGCTTATTATTCAGACAGCTAATGATATGAAAAATTTGTTTAATGTATTTATTGTCAAATCATTTAGTAAATAAAATAAACTGTACTGAATTCCATTATTCTTATACATGTACAGTGAAGGCTCGTTGCATAATTAATGTAATTATAAATCTGTATTTCCTCACTTTAGATACCCACTTTTATAAATTTTGGAGTGACCATATCCTACCAGCAATTTTTACTATCTGAATTATTTTTTTTATTTGCAGTAAGCCACATACATATAATTAAGCAAATTTTTTTAAATTGAAACGCAAATACATTTATCTAGACATACAATTTATACATGGTCTCGAAGACTGACTTCGAATCATGGCATCGACAAATCACCTTTGAAGACTTTAAGTTTTAAAATATAAGTGTTTATGAACTTTCGAGGTGCATAAACCTTCGAGGCGTGAGGCCACTCGGACCGAGAGGCCGTAGGCGGTGGCCCACGTCGCCCATGCCTTACGCCGCTTCTGGCGATAACGTGTGGTGGTATACGTTAGTGAACACAGTACTGTGGTTAAGGCTGAAACAATAAGTGGAAAGAAGTAGTTTCTATGGAAACATTTTATTTCGTAAATGATTTTAAATACAAATCTTAGAACATGGAAGTCATGTATGGTTCTCCATACCGGTATTTTCCTATGGCAAACGATAACAGCCGCAAATTCAAACAGAATCAAATAATGTTTTGCATACAGCCCTGAATTGTAGAGTTCTCAAGAAATGTTGGTTTTGGTGAAGATCGGTTAAGGGAATGGGGTAGTTTACCTGCAACATTTTATATTTTATATAGGGTAATTTTTTTTTTAACGAACGATAACTGCCGTAAATTCAAACAGAATCAACTACTTTTTTGTATACCTTTTTGTGTTAGAGAGCCCTCAAGGTTTGTTGATTTTGTTGAAGATCGGTTAAGGGAAAGGGGTAGTTTACCTGCAACAATTTATGTTTTAACAAAGGTATTTTCTATGGCAAACGATAAGAGCCGCAAATTCAAACAGAATCAAATACTTTTTTGCACACATTCCTGAATTATAGAGTACTCAAGGTCTGTTGATTTTGGTAAAGATCGGTTAAGAGAAAAGGTTAGTTTACCTGCAACGTTTTATGTTTTAAAAGGGTAATTTTATTTTTATGACGCATGATAACTGCCGCATATTAAAAGAGAATCAAATAATTTTTTGCATACATTCCTGAAGTTTCAAGTGCTCAAGGCTTGTTGATTTTGGTGAAGATCGGTTAAGGGAAAGGGGTAGTTTACCAGAAACATTTTTTTTGTAACAAGAGTAAAGTACTTAATTTTGATAAATAAAGTATCCTGATAAGAAGATCTTAATAAGCCACAGTAGAAACGTAGATGAAATATCTATACATGAAGAGGCTAGTTGAACAGGGTGGGGGTAAATTTCTATAAATGAAAATTATAATTGAAGGGGGAGGGGATAATATTTATATGTGTACTACGTTATCGGCAACAAAGTAGTAGTTTGTTGTTAAAATTCCTTCCCGGGCTGTTTGGCCGTAGTCCAATGTTTTTTGCAAAACCAGATGTTTCTGCAGTGCCGTCGACTGACATCATCAGTGAAAATCGAGTGCGATAACCAGCGGCGGGGCAATACCTAAATTTGATGTGGGCAAGATAAATTTTGCGAGGCCCTCTGGTGGCGCAAGAGGACGGATTTTATATAAAGAAAACAATTTTTTGAAACTGTCAAATTTTTATTCATAAAAATGCAAACATCTTCACTTTAACTAACATTATTAAGTAATAACTAACAGTAAAGAATCAAAGAAACAGAAATTTTTATTCATAAAAATGCAAACATCTTCACTTTAACTAACATTATTAAGTAACAACTAACAGTAAAGAATTAAAGAAACAGAAATTTCCTGCTTTTAGCCTTACTCAACTCCTTAATAACTGTATCGTAATCCAGCTTAGATGCTGTATCTGCTTCAATAGATAAAACTGCCAAAGCTGAAAGTCTTTGCTGACCCATTGTACTTCTTAAATAATTTTTTATTACTTTAATTTTGAAAAGCTCCTTTCAGCGGAGGCTGTACTTACTGGTACTGTTAACAAAATTCGAATGACAATATAAATATTTGGGTAAATTTCTTTTAAGTTATTTTCTGTTACGTATTGCAGCAGCTGTTTCACATCTTTAATGAAGTCGGGTAAATTTGGGATCATTGTTTGTAATTCTTCATATAATTCGTAAGGTTGGAAGTCACTGCTCTCACCCACTCGCAGAACTGTGTGTAAATCTTGACAGTTTTTTAATATATGCTCTTTTGGAATATTTTTTAACTTGTTTAGATTATAGAGAAAACCAAAATTTTCAAAATCTTGATTTAAAGATATAAATCTTGAATCCATATTGCTCACTATGGAATCAATCATGGTGTTAAAAAAATCTGTTTCGTACCGGCTTTTGGGAGACTGTATAGGTTCATCGCTGCTTTCATAATCGAACATCATTTTCTTTTTGGCTACCCTTTTATTTTTAAAGTCTTTTGGCAGATCATAACTGCTTTTCTCAATAAATTGACGAGCGTCAGACAAGCATTGTTCAAACCCAGTTTGTCGATATTCTTTGACCCAGTCACAAAATGTACGCAAATGTTCAAGAGCAATGCTTAAATGGACTTGTACAGATTGCCATAATTTGCTTATGATATTAACACACGATAATATCTCATACCATAAATGTAATGATATGATAAATTCTAAGCTGAGTATTTCGTTCAAAACCAAATCACAATCACTGAGTGTGTCTGATTGTTCCACGTGAGTTTTTAAGCTTTCAATGCATTCAACAACATCATCAAATTGCAATAATATGGCCTTCACTGCCTCGATTCTTTTTCCCACCTTCTGTCTGATAAAGGCTTTCTAGTAAGCTTTAATTTGCCTTTGATTAATTCCCAGCGTTTGCTGGATCTCGAAAATAGCAAATAAATTTTCTGAATAAAACCAAAAAATGTTTTTGCTGCCGCAGAAGAATTAGCTGCATCTGCCAACAGCAGATTCCAACTGACACCCGCAAGGTGTAAAAAATGCCCTGGTATTAATATTTAATATTCGAGTTTTAACTCCACTATTTATGCCTACCATATTTGCATCATTGTCGTATCCTTGGCCATGACAGTTTTGAATATCTAATCTATTTTTTTCTAGCTCTTCCAGTATTGCATTAGTTAGATATTCTCCAGTCGTCTCAGCGACAGCAAGAAATCCGATAATGTTTTCTTCTATTGTGCCGGTTGATGTATTACAAAATCTTAAGATAACTGACATTTTTCAACTCGACTATAGTCTATAGTGCAGTCGAGCAAAATAGAATAATATTTTGCCTCTTTTACCCTATGAATCACTTCATCAGTAATTGTTTTTGAAATCAATGTGATCAATTCATTTTGAATATCGTGGCTTAGGTAATGGTGTGCAAGTTTCTTGTCATTAATGCATTTCATGTGTTCCCGTAATGTAGGATCATATTTAGATATCAATTTAAACAAGTCTATGAAGTTACCAGAATTCCCACTGTCGCCGCCTATCTTGAAAGATTCTCTGTGACCTCTAAATGCCAGATTATGAGAGGCTAAGAAATTAATGATATCAATTAATCTCTCAAACAAATTGTGCCAACGTTTTTGAGATTCACGAATTAGCCTTTCGTTTTCTTGGTCTATTGTTTTTCCATGCTTTATTCCTTTCTCTAATGTCATCCATTGGAACATAAATGCCATATGTTCTTTGGTATTCTCATGTCTTTGTAAAATACTACTTAAGTGTTTCCAGTCACAGCACCCTCCCTGTACCATCTGAGTTTGTGAATTGCCAAATAGTCTGCATGGAAAACAGAAAATTTTATTTTGAGAATAAACCAATCAGCGACGATGTTGAGTTTCACCATTAATTAGTTTTCTTGAGAAATGAAAATTAGAAAAGTGCCTATGATCATCGTCTTTGGGATAATCTTCATCACTGTTATTTAACTGCTGTGTAGGGTCGCTTTGAACTATATCATGACGCTGAGAATCCGTTATGGGAAACATCCACATTCCCGGATCCGAACTAACAAATGCTTGTTTAACTACATCACTGGCATAGCTGCTAACTGGCGGAGAACCTATTTGTTCTTCTTGAATTCTACTGCTCAACACAGGAGTTTCAGTTTCAGATTCTGATTGGCTAGAGTTTGATCCTATCTCTATTTTCAACTGTGGTTGGGTACTCAGTGTGTCTGGAGTACTTCCCAAATTCAACGGAGTCTTGGACGTGGCTATATCTTTTTTGGAAGTCGAAGCAATCGATTCAGATGCAGTTTTTTTGAGAAACTTCATCATACCTGAACTCAAAACCTGATTTGATACAGCTCTTTCAGCTTTTCTTTTTCTTTTTGCTGAACCAGATTCCCATTTTCTCCCGATATCTCTATCTCTCCTGGGGCCTGGGCCTGACATGTTAAGATAAGAAGGTCGTATATTGTATCTGTAACCTGTAAACAATAATAACATTTTTACTTCTTTGCATAAATACACTCTAAACCTGAATGTAAGAAATCTGACGCACCAATGTAGGAAACGAGAGACTCCTACATTCCTAAAGTAGGAAACCAGCATTTTATACATTGTAATGTAGGAAACTAGCATTTCCTACTTCCATAAAGTAGGAAATCAGAATTTCCTATATTTATACAGATAAATTAAAAGATTAATCATCTTTTAACCATAGAGATAGAATAATTATATAGGTTCAATATAATTATTAATATACAACAGTCATAAAGAAAATTAAATATATTAATGAAATTATAGATAGAATGTTTAAAGCGGTAGATGTCATTATCTCAAGCGCCACGTGCTACTGTATGGAACGCTCATGAGGTTGTGATCTTCATTATGAGCTTATTATTCAGACAGCTAATGATATGAAAAATTTGTTTAATGTATTTATTGTCAAATCATTTAGTAAATAAAATAAACTGTACTGAATTCCATTATTCTTATACATGTACAGTGAAGGCTCGTTGCATAATTAATATAATTATAAATCTGTATTTCCTCACTTTAGATACCCACTTTTATAAATTTTGGAGTGACCATATCCTACCAGCAATTTTTACTATCTGAATTATTTTTTTTATTTGCAGTAAGCCACATACATATAATTAAGCAAATTTTTTTAAATTGAAACGCAAATACATTTATCTAGACATACAATTTATACATGGTCTCGAAGACTGACTTCGAATCATGGCATCGACAAATCACCTTTGAAGACTTTAAGTTTTAAAATATAAGTGTTTATGAACTTTCGAGGTGCATAAACCTTCGAGGCGTGAGGCCACTCGGACCGAGAGGCCGTAGGCGGTAGCCCACGTCGCCCATGCCTTACGCCGCTTCTGGCGATAACGTGTGGTGGTATACGTTAGTGAACACAGTACTGTGGTTAAGGCTGAAACAATAAGTGGAAAGAAGTAGTTTCTATGGAAACATTTTATTTCGTAAATGATTTTAAATACAAATCTTAGAACATGGAAGTCATGTATGGTTCTCCATACCGGTATTTTCCTATGGCAAACGATAACAGCCGCAAATTCAAACAGAATCAAATAATGTTTTGCATACAGCCCTGAATTGTAGAGTTCTCAAGAAATGTTGGTTTTGGTGAAGATCGGTTAAGGGAATGGGGTAGTTTACCTGCAACATTTTATATTTTATATAGGGTAATTTTTTTTTTAACGAACGATAACTGCCGTAAATTCAAACAGAATCAACTACTTTTTTGTATACCTTTTTGTATTAGAGAGCCCTCAAGGTTTGTTGATTTTGTTGAAGATCGGTTAAGGGAAAGGGGTAGTTTACCTGCAACAATTTATGTTTTAACAAAGGTATTTTCTATGGCAAACGATAAGAGCCGCAAATTGAAACAGAATCAAATCCTTTTTTGCACACATTCCTGAATTATAGAGTACTCAAGGTCTGTTGATTTTGGTAAAGATCGGTTAAGAGAAAAGGTTAGTTTACCTGCAACGTTTTATGTTTTAAAAGGGTAATTTTATTTTTATGACGCATGATAACTGCCGCATATTAAAAGAGAATCAAATAATTTTTTGCATACATTCCTGAAGTTTCAAGTGCTCAAGGCTTGTTGATTTTGGTGAAGATCGGTTAAGGGAAAGGGGTAGTTTACCAGAAACATTTTTTTTGTAACAAGAGTAAAGTACTTAATTTTGATAAATAAAGTATCCTGATAAGAAGATCTTAATAAGCCACAGTAGAAACGTAGATGAAATATCTATACATGAAGAGGCTAGTTGAACAGGGTGGGGGTAAATTTCTATAAATGAAAATTATAATTGAAGGGGGAGGGGATAATATTTATATGTGTACTACGTTATCGGCAACAAAGTAGTAGTTTGTTGTTAAAATTCCTTCCCGGGCTGTTTGGCCGTAGTCCAATGTTTTTTGCAAAACCAGATGTTTCTGCAGTGCCGTCGACTGACATCATCAGTGAAAATCGAGTGCGATAACCAGCGGCGGGGCAATACCTAAATTTGATGTGGGCAAGATAAATTTTGCGAGGCCCTCTGGTGGCGCAAGAGGACGGATTTTATATAAAGAAAACAATTTTTTGAAACTGTCAAATTTTTATTCATAAAAATGCAAACATCTTCACTTTAACTAACATTATTAAGTAATAACTAACAGTAAAGAATCAAAGAAACAGAAATTTTTATTCATAAAAATGCAAACATCTTCACTTTAACTAACATTATTAAGTAACAACTAACAGTAAAGAATTAAAGAAACAGAAATTTCCTGCTTTTAGCCTTACTCAACTCCTTAATAACTGTATCGTAATCCAGCTTAGATGCTGTATCTGCTTCAATAGATAAAACTGCCAAAGCTGAAAGTCTTTGCTGACCCATTGTACTTCTTAAATAATTTTTTATTACTTTAATTTTGAAAAGCTCCTTTCAGCGGAGGCTGTACTTACTGGTACTGTTAACAAAATTCGAATGACAATATAAATATTTGGGTAAATTTCTTTTAAGTTATTTTCTGTTACGTATTGCAGCAGCTGTTTCACATCTTTAATGAAGTCGGGTAAATTTGGGATCATTGTTTGTAATTCTTCATATAATTCGTAAGGTTGGAAGTCACTGCTCTCACCCACTCGCAGAACTGTGTGTAAATCTTGACAGTTTTTTAATATATGCTCTTTTGGAATATTTTTTAACTTGTTTAGATTATAGAGAAAACCAAAATTTTCAAAATCTTGATTTAAAGATATAAATCTTGAATCCATATTGCTCACTATGGAATCAATCATGGTGTTAAAAAAATCTGTTTCGTACCGGCTTTTGGGAGACTGTATAGGTTCATCGCTGCTTTCATAATCGAACATCATTTTCTTTTTGGCTACCCTTTTATTTTTAAAGTCTTTTGGCAGATCATAACTGCTTTTCTCAATAAATTGACGAGCGTCAGACAAGCATTGTTCAAATCCAGTTTGTCGATATTCTTTGACCCAGTCACAAAATGTACGCAAATGTTCAAGAGCAATGCTTAAATGGACTTGTACAGATTGCCATAATTTGCTTATGATATTAACACACGATAATATCTCATACCATAAATGTAATGATATGATAAATTCTAAGCTGAGTATTTCGTTCAAAACCAAATCACAATCACTGAGTGTGTCTGATTGTTCCACGTGAGTTTTTAAGCTTTCAATGCATTCAACAACATCATCAAATTGCAATAATATGGCCTTCACTGCCTCGATTCTTTTTCCCACCTTCTGTCTGATAAAGGCTTTCTAGTAAGCTTTAATTTGCCTTTGATTAATTCCCAGCGTTTGCTGGATCTCGAAAATAGCAAATAAATTTTCTGAATAAAACCAAAAAATGTTTTTGCTGCCGCAGAAGAATTAGCTGCATCTGCCAACAGCAGATTCCAACTGACACCCGCAAGGTGTAAAAAATGCCCTGGTATTAATATTTAATATTCGAGTTTTAACTCCACTATTTATGCCTACCATATTTGCATCATTGTCGTATCCTTGGCCATGACAGTTTTGAATATCTAATCTATTTTTTTCTAGCTCTTCCAGTATTGCATTAGTTAGATATTCTCCAGTCGTCTCAGCGACAGCAAGAAATCCGATAATGTTTTCTTCTATTGTGCCGGTTGATGTATTACAAAATCTTAAGATAACTGACATTTTTCAACTCGACTATAGTCTATAGTGCAGTCGAGCAAAATAGAATAATATTTTGCCTCTTTTACCCTATGAATCACTTCATCAGTAATTGTTTTTGAAATCAATGTGATCAATTCATTTTGAATATCGTGGCTTAGGTAATGGTGTGCAAGTTTCTTGTCATTAATGCATTTCATGTGTTCCCGTAATGTAGGATCATATTTAGATATCAATTTAAACAAGTCTATGAAGTTACCAGAATTCCCACTGTCGCCGCCTATCTTGAAAGATTCTCTGTGACCTCTAAATGCCAGATTATGAGAGGCTAAGAAATTAATGATATCAATTAATCTCTCAAACAAATTGTGCCAACGTTTTTGAGATTCACGAATTAGCCTTTCGTTTTCTTGGTCTATTGTTTTTCCATGCTTTATTCCTTTCTCTAATGTCATCCATTGGAACATAAATGCCATATGTTCTTTGGTATTCTCATGTCTTTGTAAAATACTACTTAAGTGTTTCCAGTCACAGCACCCTCCCTGTACCATCTGAGTTTGTGAATTGCCAAATAGTCTGCATGGAAAACAGAAAATTTTATTTTGAGAATAAACCAATCAGCGACGATGTTGAGTTTCACCATTAATTAGTTTTCTTGAGAAATGAAAATTAGAAAAGTGCCTATGATCATCGTCTTTGGGATAATCTTCATCACTGTTATTTAACTGCTGTGTAGGGTCGCTTTGAACTATATCATGACGCTGAGAATCCGTTATGGGAAACATCCACATTCCCGGATCCGAACTAACAAATGCTTGTTTAACTACATCACTGGCATAGCTGCTAACTGGCGGAGAACCTATTTGTTCTTCTTGAATTCTACTGCTCAACACAGGAGTTTCAGTTTCAGATTCTGATTGGCTAGAGTTTGATCCTATCTCTATTTTCAACTGTGGTTGGGTACTCAGTGTGTCTGGAGTACTTCCCAAATTCAACGGAGTCTTGGACGTGGCTATATCTTTTTTGGAAGTCGAAGCAATCGATTCAGATGCAGTTTTTTTGAGAAACTTCATCATACCTGAACTCAAAACCTGATTTGATACAGCTCTTTCAGCTTTTCTTTTTCTTTTTGCTGAACCAGATTCCCATTTTCTCCCGATATCTCTATCTCTCCTGGGGCCTGGGCCTGACATGTTAAGATAAGAAGGTCGTATATTGTATCTGTAACCTGTAAACAATAATAACATTTTTACTTCTTTGCATAAATACACTCTAAACCTGAATGTAAGAAATCTGACGCACCAATGTAGGAAACGAGAGACTCCTACATTCCTAAAGTAGGAAACCAGCATTTTATACATTGTAATGTAGGAAACTAGCATTTCCTACTTCCATAAAGTAGGAAATCAGAATTTCCTATATTTATACAGATAAATTAAAAGATTAATCATCTTTTAACCATAGAGATAGAATAATTATATAGGTTCAATATAATTATTAATATACAACAGTCATAAAGAAAATTAAATATATTAATGAAATTATAGATAGAATGTTTAAAGCGGTAGATGTCATTATCTCAAGCGCCACGTGCTACTGTATGGAACGCTCATGAGGTTGTGATCTTCATTATGAGCTTATTATTCAGACAGCTAATGATATGAAAAATTTGTTTAATGTATTTATTGTCAAATCATTTAGTAAATAAAATAAACTGTACTGAATTCCATTATTCTTATACATGTACAGTGAAGGCTCGTTGCATAATTAATATAATTATAAATCTGTATTTCCTCACTTTAGATACCCACTTTTATAAATTTTGGAGTGACCATATCCTACCAGCAATTTTTACTATCTGAATTATTTTTTTTATTTGCAGTAAGCCACATACATATAATTAAGCAAATTTTTTTAAATTGAAACGCAAATACATTTATCTAGACATACAATTTATACATGGTCTCGAAGACTGACTTCGAATCATGGCATCGACAAATCACCTTTGAAGACTTTAAGTTTTAAAATATAAGTGTTTATGAACTTTCGAGGTGCATAAACCTTCGAGGCGTGAGGCCACTCGGACCGAGAGGCCGTAGGCGGTGGCCCACGTCGCCCATGCCTTACGCCGCTTCTGGCGATAACGTGTGGTGGTATACGTTAGTGAACACAGTACTGTGGTTAAGGCTGAAACAATAAGTGGAAAGAAGTAGTTTCTATGGAAACATTTTATTTCGTAAATGATTTTAAATACAAATCTTAGAACATGGAAGTCATGTATGGTTCTCCATACCGGTATTTTCCTATGGCAAACGATAACAGCCGCAAATTCAAACAGAATCAAATAATGTTTTGCATACAGCCCTGAATTGTAGAGTTCTCAAGAAATGTTGGTTTTGGTGAAGATCGGTTAAGGGAATGGGGTAGTTTACCTGCAACATTTTATATTTTATATAGGGTAATTTTTTTTTTAACGAACGATAACTGCCGTAAATTCAAACAGAATCAACTACTTTTTTGTATACCTTTTTGTATTAGAGAGCCCTCAAGGTTTGTTGATTTTGTTGAAGATCGGTTAAGGGAAAGGGGTAGTTTACCTGCAACAATTTATGTTTTAACAAAGGTATTTTCTATGGCAAACGATAAGAGCCGCAAATTCAAACAGAATCAAATACTTTTTTGCACACATTCCTGAATTATAGAGTACTCAAGGTCTGTTGATTTTGGTAAAGATCGGTTAAGAGAAAAGGTTAGTTTACCTGCAACGTTTTATGTTTTAAAAGGGTAATTTTATTTTTATGACGCATGATAACTGCCGCATATTAAAAGAGAATCAAATAATTTTTTGCATACATTCCTGAAGTTTCAAGTGCTCAAGGCTTGTTGATTTTGGTGAAGATCGGTTAAGGGAAAGGGGTAGTTTACCAGAAACATTTTTTTTGTAACAAGAGTAAAGTACTTAATTTTGATAAATAAAGTATCCTGATAAGAAGATCTTAATAAGCCACAGTAGAAACGTAGATGAAATATCTATACATGAAGAGGCTAGTTGAACAGGGTGGGGGTAAATTTCTATAAATGAAAATTATAATTGAAGGGGGAGGGGATAATATTTATATGTGTACTACGTTATCGGCAACAAAGTAGTAGTTTGTTGTTAAAATTCCTTCCCGGGCTGTTTGGCCATAGTCCAATGTTTTTTGCAAAACCAGATGTTTCTGCAGTGCCGTCGACTGACATCATCAGTGAAAATCGAGTGCGATAACCAGCGGCGGGGCAATACCTAAATTTGATGTGGGCAAGATAAATTTTGCGAGGCCCTCTGGTGGCGCAAGAGGACGGATTTTATATAAAGAAAACAATTTTTTGAAACTGTCAAATTTTTATTCATAAAAATGCAAACATCTTCACTTTAACTAACATTATTAAGTAATAACTAACAGTAAAGAATCAAAGAAACAGAAATTTTTATTCATAAAAATGCAAACATCTTCACTTTAACTAACATTATTAAGTAACAACTAACAGTAAAGAATTAAAGAAACAGAAATTTCCTGCTTTTAGCCTTACTCAACTCCTTAATAACTGTATCGTAATCCAGCTTAGATGCTGTATCTGCTTCAATAGATAAAACTGCCAAAGCTGAAAGTCTTTGCTGACCCATTGTACTTCTTAAATAATTTTTTATTACTTTAATTTTGAAAAGCTCCTTTCAGCGGAGGCTGTACTTACTGGTACTGTTAACAAAATTCGAATGACAATATAAATATTTGGGTAAATTTCTTTTAAGTTATTTTCTGTTACGTATTGCAGCAGCTGTTTCACATCTTTAATGAAGTCGGGTAAATTTGGGATCATTGTTTGTAATTCTTCATATAATTCGTAAGGTTGGAAGTCACTGCTCTCACCCACTCGCAGAACTGTGTGTAAATCTTGACAGTTTTTTAATATATGCTCTTTTGGAATATTTTTTAACTTGTTTAGATTATAGAGAAAACCAAAATTTTCAAAATCTTGATTTAAAGATATAAATCTTGAATCCATATTGCTCACTATGGAATCAATCATGGTGTTAAAAAAATCTGTTTCGTACCGGCTTTTGGGAGACTGTATAGGTTCATCGCTGCTTTCATAATCGAACATCATTTTCTTTTTGGCTACCCTTTTATTTTTAAAGTCTTTTGGCAGATCATAACTGCTTTTCTCAATAAATTGACGAGCGTCAGACAAGCATTGTTCAAACCCAGTTTGTCGATATTCTTTGACCCAGTCACAAAATGTACGCAAATGTTCAAGAGCAATGCTTAAATGGACTTGTACAGATTGCCATAATTTGCTTATGATATTAACACACGATAATATCTCATACCATAAATGTAATGATATGATAAATTCTAAGCTGAGTATTTCGTTCAAAACCAAATCACAATCACTGAGTGTGTCTGATTGTTCCACGTGAGTTTTTAAGCTTTCAATGCATTCAACAACATCATCAAATTGCAATAATATGGCCTTCACTGCCTCGATTCTTTTTCCCACCTTCTGTCTGATAAAGGCTTTCTAGTAAGCTTTAATTTGCCTTTGATTAATTCCCAGCGTTTGCTGGATCTCGAAAATAGCAAATAAATTTTCTGAATAAAACCAAAAAATGTTTTTGCTGCCGCAGAAGAATTAGCTGCATCTGCCAACAGCAGATTCCAACTGACACCCGCAAGGTGTAAAAAATGCCCTGGTATTAATATTTAATATTCGAGTTTTAACTCCACTATTTATGCCTACCATATTTGCATCATTGTCGTATCCTTGGCCATGACAGTTTTGAATATCTAATCTATTTTTTTCTAGCTCTTCCAGTATTGCATTAGTTAGATATTCTCCAGTCGTCTCAGCGACAGCAAGAAATCCGATAATGTTTTCTTCTATTGTGCCGGTTGATGTATTACAAAATCTTAAGATAACTGACATTTTTCAACTCGACTATAGTCTATAGTGCAGTCGAGCAAAATAGAATAATATTTTGCCTCTTTTACCCTATGAATCACTTCATCAGTAATTGTTTTTGAAATCAATGTGATCAATTCATTTTGAATATCGTGGCTTAGGTAATGGTGTGCAAGTTTCTTGTCATTAATGCATTTCATGTGTTCCCGTAATGTAGGATCATATTTAGATATCAATTTAAACAAGTCTCTGAAGTTACCAGAATTCCCACTGTCGCCGCCTATCTTGAAAGATTCTCTGTGACCTCTAAATGCCAGATTATGAGAGGCTAAGAAATTAATGATATCAATTAATCTCTCAAACAAATTGTGCCAACGTTTTTGAGATTCACGAATTAGCCTTTCGTTTTCTTGGTCTATTGTTTTTCCATGCTTTATTCCTTTCTCTAATGTCATCCATTGGAACATAAATGCCATATGTTCTTTGGTATTCTCATGTCTTTGTAAAATACTACTTAAGTGTTTCCAGTCACAGCACCCTCCCTGTACCATCTGAGTTTGTGAATTGCCAAATAGTCTGCATGGAAAACAGAAAATTTTATTTTGAGAATTTGAATAAACCAATCAGCGACGATGTTGAGTTTCACCATTAATTAGTTTTCTTGAGAAATGAAAATTAGAAAAGTGCCTATGATCATCGTCTTTGGGATAATCTTCATCACTGTTATTTAACTGCTGTGTAGGGTCGCTTTGAACTATATCATGACGCTGAGAATCCGTTATGGGAAACATCCACATTCCCGGATCCGAACTAACAAATGCTTGTTTAACTACATCACTGGCATAGCTGCTAACTGGCGGAGAACCTATTTGTTCTTCTTGAATTCTACTGCTCAACACAGGAGTTTCAGTTTCAGATTCTGATTGGCTAGAGTTTGATCCTATCTCTATTTTCAACTGTGGTTGGGTACTCAGTGTGTCTGGAGTACTTCCCAAATTCAACGGAGTCTTGGACGTGGCTATATCTTTTTTGGAAGTCGAAGCAATCGATTCAGATGCAGTTTTTTTGAGAAACTTCATCATACCTGAACTCAAAACCTGATTTGATACAGCTCTTTCAGCTTTTCTTTTTCTTTTTGCTGAACCAGATTCCCATTTTCTCCCGATATCTCTATCTCTCCTGGGGCCTGGGCCTGACATGTTAAGATAAGAAGGTCGTATATTGTATCTGTAACCTGTAAACAATAATAACATTTTTACTTCTTTGCATAAATACACTCTAAACCTGAATGTAAGAAATCTGACGCACCAATGTAGGAAACGAGAGACTCCTACATTCCTAAAGTAGGAAACCAGCATTTTATACATTGTAATGTAGGAAACTAGCATTTCCTACTTCCATAAAGTAGGAAATCAGAATTTCCTATATTTATACAGATAAATTAAAAGATTAATCATCTTTTAACCATAGAGATAGAATAATTATATAGGTTCAATATAATTATTAATATACAACAGTCATAAAGAAAATTAAATATATTAATGAAATTATAGATAGAATGTTTAAAGCGGTAGATGTCATTATCTCAAGCGCCACGTGCTACTGTATGGAACGCTCATGAGGTTGTGATCTTCATTATGAGCTTATTATTCAGACAGCTAATGATATGAAAAATTTGTTTAATGTATTTATTGTCAAATCATTTAGTAAATAAAATAAACTGTACTGAATTCCATTATTCTTATACATGTACAGTGAAGGCTCGTTGCATAATTAATATAATTATAAATCTGTATTTCCTCACTTTAGATACCCACTTTTATAAATTTTGGAGTGACCATATCCTACCAGCAATTTTTACTATCTGAATTATTTTTTTTATTTGCAGTAAGCCACATACATATAATTAAGCAAATTTTTTTAAATTGAAACGCAAATACATTTATCTAGACATACAATTTATACATGGTCTCGAAGACTGACTTCGAATCATGGCATCGACAAATCACCTTTGAAGACTTTAAGTTTTAAAATATAAGTGTTTATGAACTTTCGAGGTGCATAAACCTTCGAGGCGTGAGGCCACTCGGACCGAGAGGCCGTAGGCGGTGGCCCACGTCGCCCATGCCTTACGCCGCTTCTGGCGATAACGTGTGGTGGTATACGTTAGTGAACACAGTACTGTGGTTAAGGCTGAAACAATAAGTGGAAAGAAGTAGTTTCTATGGAAACATTTTATTTCGTAAATGATTTTAAATACAAATCTTAGAACATGGAAGTCATGTATGGTTCTCCATACCGGTATTTTCCTATGGCAAACGATAACAGCCGCAAATTCAAACAGAATCAAATAATGTTTTGCATACAGCCCTGAATTGTAGAGTTCTCAAGAAATGTTGGTTTTGGTGAAGATCGGTTAAGGGAATGGGGTAGTTTACCTGCAACATTTTATATTTTATATAGGGTAATTTTTTTTTTAACGAACGATAACTGCCGTAAATTCAAACAGAATCAACTACTTTTTTGTATACCTTTTTGTATTAGAGAGCCCTCAAGGTTTGTTGATTTTGTTGAAGATCGGTTAAGGGAAAGGGGTAGTTTACCTGCAACAATTTATGTTTTAACAAAGGTATTTTCTATGGCAAACGATAAGAGCCGCAAATTCAAACAGAATCAAATACTTTTTTGCACACATTCCTGAATTATAGAGTACTCAAGGTCTGTTGATTTTGGTAAAGATCGGTTAAGAGAAAAGGTTAGTTTACCTGCAACGTTTTATGTTTTAAAAGGGTAATTTTATTTTTATGACGCATGATAACTGCCGCATATTAAAAGAGAATCAAATAATTTTTTGCATACATTCCTGAAGTTTCAAGTGCTCAAGGCTTGTTGATTTTGGTGAAGATCGGTTAAGGGAAAGGGGTAGTTTACCAGAAACATTTTTTTTGTAACAAGAGTAAAGTACTTAATTTTGATAAATAAAGTATCCTGATAAGAAGATCTTAATAAGCCACAGTAGAAACGTAGATGAAATATCTATACATGAAGAGGCTAGTTGAACAGGGTGGGGGTAAATTTCTATAAATGAAAATTATAATTGAAGGGGGAGGGGATAATATTTATATGTGTACTACGTTATCGGCAACAAAGTAGTAGTTTGTTGTTAAAATTCCTTCCCGGGCTGTTTGGCCGTAGTCCAATGTTTTTTGCAAAACCAGATGTTTCTGCAGTGCCGTCGACTGACATCATCAGTGAAAATCGAGTGCGATAACCAGCGGCGGGGCAATACCTAAATTTGATGTGGGCAAGATAAATTTTGCGAGGCCCTCTGGTGGCGCAAGAGGACGGATTTTATATAAAGAAAACAATTTTTTGAAACTGTCAAATTTTTATTCATAAAAATGCAAACATCTTCACTTTAACTAACATTATTAAGTAATAACTAACAGTAAAGAATCAAAGAAACAGAAATTTTTATTCATAAAAATGCAAACATCTTCACTTTAACTAACATTATTAAGTAACAACTAACAGTAAAGAATTAAAGAAACAGAAATTTCCTGCTTTTAGCCTTACTCAACTCCTTAATAACTGTATCGTAATCCAGCTTAGATGCTGTATCTGCTTCAATAGATAAAACTGCCAAAGCTGAAAGTCTTTGCTGACCCATTGTACTTCTTAAATAATTTTTTATTACTTTAATTTTGAAAAGCTCCTTTCAGCGGAGGCTGTACTTACTGGTACTGTTAACAAAATTCGAATGACAATATAAATATTTGGGTAAATTTCTTTTAAGTTATTTTCTGTTACGTATTGCAGCAGCTGTTTCACATCTTTAATGAAGTCGGGTAAATTTGGGATCATTGTTTGTAATTCTTCATATAATTCGTAAGGTTGGAAGTCACTGCTCTCACCCACTCGCAGAACTGTGTGTAAATCTTGACAGTTTTTTAATATATGCTCTTTTGGAATATTTTTTAACTTGTTTAGATTATAGAGAAAACCAAAATTTTCAAAATCTTGATTTAAAGATATAAATCTTGAATCCATATTGCTCACTATGGAATCAATCATGGTGTTAAAAAAATCTGTTTCGTACCGGCTTTTGGGAGACTGTATAGGTTCATCGCTGCTTTCATAATCGAACATCATTTTCTTTTTGGCTACCCTTTTATTTTTAAAGTCTTTTGGCAGATCATAACTGCTTTTCTCAATAAATTGACGAGCGTCAGACAAGCATTGTTCAAACCCAGTTTGTCGATATTCTTTGACCCAGTCACAAAATGTACGCAAATGTTCAAGAGCAATGCTTAAATGGACTTGTACAGATTGCCATAATTTGCTTATGATATTAACACACGATAATATCTCATACCATAAATGTAATGATATGATAAATTCTAAGCTGAGTATTTCGTTCAAAACCAAATCACAATCACTGAGTGTGTCTGATTGTTCCACGTGAGTTTTTAAGCTTTCAATGCATTCAACAACATCATCAAATTGCAATAATATGGCCTTCACTGCCTCGATTCTTTTTCCCACCTTCTGTCTGATAAAGGCTTTCTAGTAAGCTTTAATTTGCCTTTGATTAATTCCCAGCGTTTGCTGGATCTCGAAAATAGCAAATAAATTTTCTGAATAAAACCAAAAAATGTTTTTGCTGCCGCAGAAGAATTAGCTGCATCTGCCAACAGCAGATTCCAACTGACACCCGCAAGGTGTAAAAAATGCCCTGGTATTAATATTTAATATTCGAGTTTTAACTCCACTATTTATGCCTACCATATTTGCATCATTGTCGTATCCTTGGCCATGACAGTTTTGAATATCTAATCTATTTTTTTCTAGCTCTTCCAGTATTGCATTAGTTAGATATTCTCCAGTCGTCTCAGCGACAGCAAGAAATCCAATAATGTTTTCTTCTATTGTGCCGGTTGATGTATTACAAAATCTTAAGATAACTGACATTTTTCAACTCGACTATAGTCTATAGTGCAGTCGAGCAAAATAGAATAATATTTTGCCTCTTTTACCCTATGAATCACTTCATCAGTAATTGTTTTTGAAATCAATGTGATCAATTCATTTTGAATATCGTGGCTTAGGTAATGGTGTGCAAGTTTCTTGTCATTAATGCATTTCATGTGTTCCCGTAATGTAGGATCATATTTAGATATCAATTTAAACAAGTCTATGAAGTTACCAGAATTCCCACTGTCGCCGCCTATCTTGAAAGATTCTCTGTGACCTCTAAATGCCAGATTATGAGAGGCTAAGAAATTAATGATATCAATTAATCTCTCAAACAAATTGTGCCAACGTTTTTGAGATTCACGAATTAGCCTTTTGTTTTCTTGGTCTATTGTTTTTCCATGCTTTATTCCTTTCTCTAATGTCATCCATTGGAACATAAATGCCATATGTTCTTTGGTATTCTCATGTCTTTGTAAAATACTACTTAAGTGTTTCCAGTCACAGCACCCTCCCTGTACCATCTGAGTTTGTGAATTGCCAAATAGTCTGCATGGAAAACAGAAAATTTTATTTTGAGAATTTGAATAAACCAATCAGCGACGATGTTGAGTTTCACCATTAATTAGTTTTCTTGAGAAATGAAAATTATAAAAGTGCCTATGATCATCGTCTTTGGGATAATCTTCATCACTGTTATTTAACTGCTGTGGAGGGTCGCTTTGAACTATATCATGACGCTGAGAATCCGTTATGGGAAACATCCACATTCCCGGATCCGAACTAACAAATGCTTGTTTAACTACATCACTGGCATAGCTGCTAACTGGCGGAGAACCTATTTGTTCTTCTTGAATTCTACTGCTCAACACAGGAGTTTCAGTTTCAGATTCTGATTGGCTAGAGTTTGATCCTATCTCTATTTTCAACTGTGGTTGGGTACTCAGTGTGTCTGGAGTACTTCCCAAATTCAACGGAGTCTTGGACGTGGCTATATCTTTTTTGGAAGTCGAAGCAATCGATTCAGATGCAGTTTTTTTGAGAAACTTCATCATACCTGAACTCAAAACCTGATTTGATACAGCTCTTTCAGCTTTTCTTTTTCTTTTTGCTGAACCAGATTCCCATTTTCTCCCGATATCTCTATCTCTCCTGGGGCCTGGGCCTGACATGTTAAGATAAGAAGGTCGTATATTGTATCTGTAACCTGTAAACAATAATAACATTTTTACTTCTTTGCATAAATACACTCTAAACCTGAATGTAAGAAATCTGACGCACCAATGTAGGAAACGAGAGACTCCTACATTCCTAAAGTAGGAAACCAGCATTTTATACATTGTAATGTAGGAAACTAGCATTTCCTACTTCCATAAAGTAGGAAATCAGAATTTCCTATATTTATACAGATAAATTAAAAGATTAATCATCTTTTAACCATAGAGATAGAATAATTATATAGGTTCAATATAATTATTAATATACAACAGTCATAAAGAAAATTAAATATATTAATGAAATTATAGATAGAATGTTTAAAGCGGTAGATGTCATTATCTCAAGCGCCACGTGCTACTGTATGGAACGCTCATGAGGTTGTGATCTTCATTATGAGCTTATTATTCAGACAGCTAATGATATGAAAAATTTGTTTAATGTATTTATTGTCAAATCATTTAGTAAATAAAATAAACTGTACTGAATTCCATTATTCTTATACATGTACAGTGAAGGCTCGTTGCATAATTAATATAATTATAAATCTGTATTTCCTCACTTTAGATACCCACTTTTATAAATTTTGGAGTGACCATATCCTACCAGCAATTTTTACTATCTGAATTATTTTTTTTATTTGCAGTAAGCCACATACATATAATTAAGCAAATTTTTTTAAATTGAAATGCAAATACATTTATCTAGACATACAATTTATACATGGTCTCGAAGACTGACTTCGAATCATGGCATCGACAAATCACCTTTGAAGACTTTAAGTTTTAAAATATAAGTGTTTATGAACTTTCGAGGCGCATAAACCTTCGAGGCGTGAGGCCACTCGGACCGAGAGGCCGTAGGCGGTGGCCCACGTCGCCCATGCCTTACGCCGCTTCTGGCGATAACGTGTGGTGGTATACGTTAGTGAACACAGTACTGTGGTTAAGGCTGAAACAATAAGTGGAAAGAAGTAGTTTCTATGGAAACATTTTATTTCGTAAATGATTTTAAATACAAATCTTAGAACATGGAAGTCATGTATGGTTCTCCATACCGGTATTTTCCTATGGCAAACGATAACAGCCGCAAATTCAAACAGAATCAAATAATGTTTTGCATACAGCCCTGAATTGTAGAGTTCTCAAGAAATGTTGGTTTTGGTGAAGATCGGTTAAGGGAATGGGGTAGTTTACCTGCAACATTTTATATTTTATATAGGGTAATTTTTTATATGACGAACGATAACTGCCGTAAATTCAAACAGAATCAACTACTTTTTTGTATACCTTTTTGTATTATAGAGCACTCAAGGTTTGTTGATTTTGTTGAAGATCGGTTAAGGGAAAGGGGTAGTTTACCTGCAACAATTTATGTTTTAACAAGGGTATTTTCTATGGCAAACGATAAGAGCCGCAAATTCAAACAGAATCAAATACTTTTTTGCACACATTCCTGAATTATAGAGTACTCAAGGTCTGTTGATTTTGGTAAAGATCGGTTAAGAGAAAAGGTTAGTTTACCTGCAACGTTTTATGTTTTAAAAGGGTAATTTTATTTTTATGACGCATGATAACTGCCGCATATTAAAAGAGAATCAAATAATTTTTTGCATACATTCCTGAAGTTTCAAGTGCTCAAGGCTTGTTGATTTTGGTGAAGATCGGTTAAGGGAAAGGGGTAGTTTACCTGAAACATTTTTTTTGTAACAAGAGTAAAGTACTTAATTTTGATAAATAAAGTATCCTGATAAGAAGATCTTAATAAGCCACAGTAGAAACGTAGATGAAATATCTATACATGAAGAGGCTAGTTGAACGGGGTGGGGGTAAATTTCTATAAATGAAAATTATAATTGAAGGGGGAGGGGATAATATTTATATGTGTACTACGTTATCGGCAACAAAGTAGTAGTTTGTTGTTAAAATTCCTTCCCGGGCTGCTTGGCCGTAGTCCAATGTTTTTTGCAAAACCAGATGTTTCTGCAGTGCCGTCGACTGACATCATCAGTGAAAATCGAGTGCGATAACCAGCGGCGGGGCAATACCTAAATTTGATGTGGGCAAGATAAATTTTGCGAGGCCCTCTAGTGGCGCAAGAGGACGGATTTTATATAAAGAAAACAATTTTTTGAAACTGTCAAATTTTTATTCATAAAAATGCAAACATCTTCACTTTAACTAACATTATTAAGTAATAACTAACAGTAAAGAATCAAAGAAACAGAAATTTTTATTCATAAAAATGCAAACATCTTCACTTTAACTAACATTATTAAGTAACAACTAACAGTAAAGAATTAAAGAAACAGAAATTTCCTGCTTTTAGCCTTACTCAACTCCTTAATAACTGTATCGTAATCCAGCTTAGATGCTGTATCTGCTTCAATAGATAAAACTTGCAAAGCTGAAAGTCTTTGCTGACCCATTGTACTTCTTAAATAATTTTTTATTACTTTAATTTTGAAAAGCTCCTTTCAGCGGAGGCTGTACTTACTGGTACTGTTAACAAAATTCGAATGACAATATAAATATTTGGGTAAATTTCTTTTAAGTTATTTTCTGTTACGTATTGCAGCAGCTGTTTCACATCTTTAATGAAGTCGGGTAAATTTGGGATCATTGTTTGTAATTCTTCATATAATTCGTAAGGTTGGAAGTCACTGCTCTCACCCACTCGCAGAACTGTGTGTAAATCTTGACAGTTTTTTAATATATGCTCTTTTGGAATATTTTTTAACTTGTTTAGATTATAGAGAAAACCAAAATTTTCAAAATCTTGATTTAAAGATATAAATCTTGAATCCATATTGCTCACTATGGAATCAATCATGGTGTTAAAAAAATCTGTTTCGTACCGGCTTTTGGGAGACTGTATAGGTTCATCGCTGCTTTCATAATCGAACATCATTTTCTTTTTGGCTACCCTTTTATTTTTAAAGTCTTTTGGCAGATCATAACTGCTTTTCTCAATAAATTGACGAGCGTCAGACAAGCATTGTTCAAACCCAGTTTGTCGATATTCTTTGACCCAGTCACAAAATGTACGCAAATGTTCAAGAGCAATGCTTAAATGGACTTGTACAGATTGCCATAATTTGCTTATGATATTAACACACGATAATATCTCATACCATAAATGTAATGATATGATAAATTCTAAGCTGAGTATTTCGTTCAAAACCAAATCACAATCACTGAGTGTGTCTGATTGTTCCACGTGAGTTTTTAAGCTTTCAATGCATTCAACAACATCATCAAATTGCAATAATATGGCCTTCACTGCCTCGATTCTTTTTCCCACCTTCTGTCTGATAAAGGCTTTCTAGTAAGCTTTAATTTGCCTTTGATTAATTCCCAGCGTTTGCTGGATCTCGAAAATAGCAAATAAATTTTCTGAATAAAACCAAAAAATGTTTTTGCTGCCGCAGAAGAATTAGCTGCATCTGCCAACAGCAGATTCCAACTGACACCCGCAAGGTGTAAAAAATGCCCTGGTATTAATATTTAATATTCGAGTTTTAACTCCACTATTTATGCCTACCATATTTGCATCATTGTCGTATCCTTGGCCATGACAGTTTTGAATATCTAATCTATTTTTTTCTAGCTCTTCCAGTATTGCATTAGTTAGATATTCTCCAGTCGTCTCAGCGACAGCAAGAAATCCGATAATGTTTTCTTCTATTGTGCCGGTTGATGTATTACAAAATCTTAAGATAACTGACATTTTTCAACTCGACTATAGTCTATAGTGCAGTCGAGCAAAATAGAATAATATTTTGCCTCTTTTACCCTATGAATCACTTCATCAGTAATTGTTTTTGAAATCAATGTGATCAATTCATTTTGAATATCGTGGCTTAGGTAATGGTGTGCAAGTTTCTTGTCATTAATGCATTTCATGTGTTCCCGTAATGTAGGATCATATTTAGATATCAATTTAAACAAGTCTCTGAAGTTACCAGAATTCCCACTGTCGCCGCCTATCTTGAAAGATTCTCTGTGACCTCTAAATGCCAGATTATGAGAGGCTAAGAAATTAATGATATCAATTAATCTCTCAAACAAATTGTGCCAACGTTTTTGAGATTCACGAATTAGCCTTTCGTTTTCTTGGTCTATTGTTTTTCCATGCTTTATTCCTTTCTCTAATGTCATCCATTGGAACATAAATGCCATATGTTCTTTGGTATTCTCATGTCTTTGTAAAATACTACTTAAGTGTTTCCAGTCACAGCACCCTCCCTGTACCATCTGAGTTTGTGAATTGCCAAATAGTCTGCATGGAAAACAGAAAATTTTATTTTGAGAATTTGAATAAACCAATCAGCGACGATGTTGAGTTTCACCATTAATTAGTTTTCTTGAGAAATGAAAATTAGAAAAGTGCCTATGATCATCGTCTTTGGGATAATCTTCATCACTGTTATTTAACTGCTGTGTAGGGTCGCTTTGAACTATATCATGACGCTGAGAATCCGTTATGGGAAACATCCACATTCCCGGATCCGAACTAACAAATGCTTGTTTAACTACATCACTGGCATAGCTGCTAACTGGCGGAGAACCTATTTGTTCTTCTTGAATTCTACTGCTCAACACAGGAGTTTCAGTTTCAGATTCTGATTGGCTAGAGTTTGATCCTATCTCTATTTTCAACTGTGGTTGGGTACTCAGTGTGTCTGGAGTACTTCCCAAATTCAACGGAGTCTTGGACGTGGCTATATCTTTTTTGGAAGTCGAAGCAATCGATTCAGATGCAGTTTTTTTGAGAAACTTCATCATACCTGAACTCAAAACCTGATTTGATACAGCTCTTTCAGCTTTTCTTTTTCTTTTTGCTGAACCAGATTCCCATTTTCTCCCGATATCTCTATCTCTCCTGGGGCCTGGGCCTGACATGTTAAGATAAGAAGGTCGTATATTGTATCTGTAACCTGTAAACAATAATAACATTTTTACTTCTTTGCATAAATACACTCTAAACCTGAATGTAAGAAATCTGACGCACCAATGTAGGAAACGAGAGACTCCTACATTCCTAAAGTAGGAAACCAGCATTTTATACATTGTAATGTAGGAAACTAGCATTTCCTACTTCCATAAAGTAGGAAATCAGAATTTCCTATATTTATACAGATAAATTAAAAGATTAATCATCTTTTAACCATAGAGATAGAATAATTATATAGGTTCAATATAATTATTAATATACAACAGTCATAAAGAAAATTAAATATATTAATGAAATTATAGATAGAATGTTTAAAGCGGTAGATGTCATTATCTCAAGCGCCACGTGCTACTGTATGGAACGCTCATGAGGTTGTGATCTTCATTATGAGCTTATTATTCAGACAGCTAATGATATGAAAAATTTGTTTAATGTATTTATTGTCAAATCATTTAGTAAATAAAATAAACTGTACTGAATTCCATTATTCTTATACATGTACAGTGAAGGCTCGTTGCATAATTAATATAATTATAAATCTGTATTTCCTCACTTTAGATACCCACTTTTATAAATTTTGGAGTGACCATATCCTACCAGCAATTTTTACTATCTGAATTATTTTTTTTATTTGCAGTAAGCCACATACATATAATTAAGCAAATTTTTTTAAATTGAAACGCAAATACATTTATCTAGACATACAATTTATACATGGTCTCGAAGACTGACTTCGAATCATGGCATCGACAAATCACCTTTGAAGACTTTAAGTTTTAAAATATAAGTGTTTATGAACTTTCGAGGTGCATAAACCTTCGAGGCGTGAGGCCACTCGGACCGAGAGGCCGTAGGCGGTGGCCCACGTCGCCCATGCCTTACGCCGCTTCTGGCGATAACGTGTGGTGGTATACGTTAGTGAACACAGTACTGTGGTTAAGGCTGAAACAATAAGTGGAAAGAAGTAGTTTCTATGGAAACATTTTATTTCGTAAATGATTTTAAATACAAATCTTAGAACATGGAAGTCATGTATGGTTCTCCATACCGGTATTTTCCTATGGCAAACGATAACAGCCGCAAATTCAAACAGAATCAAATAATGTTTTGCATACAGCCCTGAATTGTAGAGTTCTCAAGAAATGTTGGTTTTGGTGAAGATCGGTTAAGGGAATGGGGTAGTTTACCTGCAACATTTTATATTTTATATAGGGTAATTTTTTTTTTAACGAACGATAACTGCCGTAAATTCAAACAGAATCAACTACTTTTTTGTATACCTTTTTGTATTAGAGAGCCCTCAAGGTTTGTTGATTTTGTTGAAGATCGGTTAAGGGAAAGGGGTAGTTTACCTGCAACAATTTATGTTTTAACAAAGGTATTTTCTATGGCAAACGATAAGAGCCGCAAATTCAAACAGAATCAAATACTTTTTTGCACACATTCCTGAATTATAGAGTACTCAAGGTCTGTTGATTTTGGTAAAGATCGGTTAAGAGAAAAGGTTAGTTTACCTGCAACGTTTTATGTTTTAAAAGGGTAATTTTATTTTTATGACGCATGATAACTGCCGCATATTAAAAGAGAATCAAATAATTTTTTGCATACATTCCTGAAGTTTCAAGTGCTCAAGGCTTGTTGATTTTGGTGAAGATCGGTTAAGGGAAAGGGGTAGTTTACCAGAAACATTTTTTTTGTAACAAGAGTAAAGTACTTAATTTTGATAAATAAAGTATCCTGATAAGAAGATCTTAATAAGCCACAGTAGAAACGTAGATGAAATATCTATACATGAAGAGGCTAGTTGAACAGGGTGGGGGTAAATTTCTATAAATGAAAATTATAATTGAAGGGGGAGGGGATAATATTTATATGTGTACTACGTTATCGGCAACAAAGTAGTAGTTTGTTGTTAAAATTCCTTCCCGGGCTGTTTGGCCGTAGTCCAATGTTTTTTGCAAAACCAGATGTTTCTGCAGTGCCGTCGACTGACATCATCAGTGAAAATCGAGTGCGATAACCAGCGGCGGGGCAATACCTAAATTTGATGTGGGCAAGATAAATTTTGCGAGGCCCTCTGGTGGCGCAAGAGGACGGATTTTATATAAAGAAAACAATTTTTTGAAACTGTCAAATTTTTATTCATAAAAATGCAAACATCTTCACTTTAACTAACATTATTAAGTAATAACTAACAGTAAAGAATCAAAGAAACAGAAATTTTTATTCATAAAAATGCAAACATCTTCACTTTAACTAACATTATTAAGTAACAACTAACAGTAAAGAATTAAAGAAACAGAAATTTCCTGCTTTTAGCCTTACTCAACTCCTTAATAACTGTATCGTAATCCAGCTTAGATGCTGTATCTGCTTCAATAGATAAAACTGCCAAAGCTGAAAGTCTTTGCTGACCCATTGTACTTCTTAAATAATTTTTTATTACTTTAATTTTGAAAAGCTCCTTTCAGCGGAGGCTGTACTTACTGGTACTGTTAACAAAATTCGAATGACAATATAAATATTTGGGTAAATTTCTTTTAAGTTATTTTCTGTTACGTATTGCAGCAGCTGTTTCACATCTTTAATGAAGTCGGGTAAATTTGGGATCATTGTTTGTAATTCTTCATATAATTCGTAAGGTTGGAAGTCACTGCTCTCACCCACTCGCAGAACTGTGTGTAAATCTTGACAGTTTTTTAATATATGCTCTTTTGGAATATTTTTTAACTTGTTTAGATTATAGAGAAAACCAAAATTTTCAAAATCTTGATTTAAAGATATAAATCTTGAATCCATATTGCTCACTATGGAATCAATCATGGTGTTAAAAAAATCTGTTTCGTACCGGCTTTTGGGAGACTGTATAGGTTCATCGCTGCTTTCATAATCGAACATCATTTTCTTTTTGGCTACCCTTTTATTTTTAAAGTCTTTTGGCAGATCATAACTGCTTTTCTCAATAAATTGACGAGCGTCAGACAAGCATTGTTCAAACCCAGTTTGTCGATATTCTTTGACCCAGTCACAAAATGTACGCAAATGTTCAAGAGCAATGCTTAAATGGACTTGTACAGATTGCCATAATTTGCTTATGATATTAACACACGATAATATCTCATACCATAAATGTAATGATATGATAAATTCTAAGCTGAGTATTTCGTTCAAAACCAAATCACAATCACTGAGTGTGTCTGATTGTTCCACGTGAGTTTTTAAGCTTTCAATGCATTCAACAACATCATCAAATTGCAATAATATGGCCTTCACTGCCTCGATTCTTTTTCCCACCTTCTGTCTGATAAAGGCTTTCTAGTAAGCTTTAATTTGCCTTTGATTAATTCCCAGCGTTTGCTGGATCTCGAAAATAGCAAATAAATTTTCTGAATAAAACCAAAAAATGTTTTTGCTGCCGCAGAAGAATTAGCTGCATCTGCCAACAGCAGATTCCAACTGACACCCGCAAGGTGTAAAAAATGCCCTGGTATTAATATTTAATATTCGAGTTTTAACTCCACTATTTATGCCTACCATATTTGCATCATTGTCGTATCCTTGGCCATGACAGTTTTGAATATCTAATCTATTTTTTTCTAGCTCTTCCAGTATTGCATTAGTTAGATATTCTCCAGTCGTCTCAGCGACAGCAAGAAATCCAATAATGTTTTCTTCTATTGTGCCGGTTGATGTATTACAAAATCTTAAGATAACTGACATTTTTCAACTCGACTATAGTCTATAGTGCAGTCGAGCAAAATAGAATAATATTTTGCCTCTTTTACCCTATGAATCACTTCATCAGTAATTGTTTTTGAAATCAATGTGATCAATTCATTTTGAATATCGTGGCTTAGGTAATGGTGTGCAAGTTTCTTGTCATTAATGCATTTCATGTGTTCCCGTAATGTAGGATCATATTTAGATATCAATTTAAACAAGTCTATGAAGTTACCAGAATTCCCACTGTCGCCGCCTATCTTGAAAGATTCTCTGTGACCTCTAAATGCCAGATTATGAGAGGCTAAGAAATTAATGATATCAATTAATCTCTCAAACAAATTGTGCCAACGTTTTTGAGATTCACGAATTAGCCTTTTGTTTTCTTGGTCTATTGTTTTTCCATGCTTTATTCCTTTCTCTAATGTCATCCATTGGAACATAAATGCCATATGTTCTTTGGTATTCTCATGTCTTTGTAAAATACTACTTAAGTGTTTCCAGTCACAGCACCCTCCCTGTACCATCTGAGTTTGTGAATTGCCAAATAGTCTGCATGGAAAACAGAAAATTTTATTTTGAGAATTTGAATAAACCAATCAGCGACGATGTTGAGTTTCACCATTAATTAGTTTTCTTGAGAAATGAAAATTAGAAAAGTGCCTATGATCATCGTCTTTGGGATAATCTTCATCACTGTTATTTAACTGCTGTGTAGGGTCGCTTTGAACTATATCATGACGCTGAGAATCCGTTATGGGAAACATCCACATTCCCGGATCCGAACTAACAAATGCTTGTTTAACTACATCACTGGCATAGCTGCTAACTGGCGGAGAACCTATTTGTTCTTCTTGAATTCTACTGCTCAACACAGGAGTTTCAGTTTCAGATTCTGATTGGCTAGAGTTTGATCCTATCTCTATTTTCAACTGTGGTTGGGTACTCAGTGTGTCTGGAGTACTTCCCAAATTCAACGGAGTCTTGGACGTGGCTATATCTTTTTTGGAAGTCGAAGCAATCGATTCAGATGCAGTTTTTTTGAGAAACTTCATCATACCTGAACTCAAAACCTGATTTGATACAGCTCTTTCAGCTTTTCTTTTTCTTTTTGCTGAACCAGATTCCCATTTTCTCCCGATATCTCTATCTCTCCTGGGGCCTGGGCCTGACATGTTAAGATAAGAAGGTCGTATATTGTATCTGTAACCTGTAAACAATAATAACATTTTTACTTCTTTGCATAAATACACTCTAAACCTGAATGTAAGAAATCTGACGCACCAATGTAGGAAACGAGAGACTCCTACATTCCTAAAGTAGGAAACCAGCATTTTATACATTGTAATGTAGGAAACTAGCATTTCCTACTTCCATAAAGTAGGAAATCAGAATTTCCTATATTTATACAGATAAATTAAAAGATTAATCATCTTTTAACCATAGAGATAGAATAATTATATAGGTTCAATATAATTATTAATATACAACAGTCATAAAGAAAATTAAATATATTAATGAAATTATAGATAGAATGTTTAAAGCGGTAGATGTCATTATCTCAAGCGCCACGTGCTACTGTATGGAACGCTCATGAGGTTGTGATCTTCATTATGAGCTTATTATTCAGACAGCTAATGATATGAAAAATTTGTTTAATGTATTTATTGTCAAATCATTTAGTAAATAAAATAAACTGTACTGAATTCCATTATTCTTATACATGTACAGTGAAGGCTCGTTGCATAATTAATATAATTATAAATCTGTATTTCCTCACTTTAGATACCCACTTTTATAAATTTTGGAGTGACCATATCCTACCAGCAATTTTTACTATCTGAATTATTTTTTTTATTTGCAGTAAGCCACATACATATAATTAAGCAAATTTTTTTAAATTGAAATGCAAATACATTTATCTAGACATACAATTTATACATGGTCTCGAAGACTGACTTCGAATCATGGCATCGACAAATCACCTTTGAAGACTTTAAGTTTTAAAATATAAGTGTTTATGAACTTTCGAGGCGCATAAACCTTCGAGGCGTGAGGCCACTCGGACCGAGAGGCCGTAGGCGGTGGCCCACGTCGCCCATGCCTTACGCCGCTTCTGGCGATAACGTGTGGTGGTATACGTTAGTGAACACAGTACTGTGGTTAAGGCTGAAACAATAAGTGGAAAGAAGTAGTTTCTATGGAAACATTTTATTTCGTAAATGATTTTAAATACAAATCTTAGAACATGGAAGTCATGTATGGTTCTCCATACCGGTATTTTCCTATGGCAAACGATAACAGCCGCAAATTCAAACAGAATCAAATAATGTTTTGCATACAGCCCTGAATTGTAGAGTTCTCAAGAAATGTTGGTTTTGGTGAAGATCGGTTAAGGGAATGGGGTAGTTTACCTGCAACATTTTATATTTTATATAGGGTAATTTTTTATATGACGAACGATAACTGCCGTAAATTCAAACAGAATCAACTACTTTTTTGTATACCTTTTTGTATTATAGAGCACTCAAGGTTTGTTGATTTTGTTGAAGATCGGTTAAGGGAAAGGGGTAGTTTACCTGCAACAATTTATGTTTTAACAAGGGTATTTTCTATGGCAAACGATAAGAGCCGCAAATTCAAACAGAATCAAATACTTTTTTGCACACATTCCTGAATTATAGAGTACTCAAGGTCTGTTGATTTTGGTAAAGATCGGTTAAGAGAAAAGGTTAGTTTACCTGCAACGTTTTATGTTTTAAAAGGGTAATTTTATTTTTATGACGCATGATAACTGCCGCATATTAAAAGAGAATCAAATAATTTTTTGCATACATTCCTGAAGTTTCAAGTGCTCAAGGCTTGTTGATTTTGGTGAAGATCGGTTAAGGGAAAGGGGTAGTTTACCTGAAACATTTTTTTTGTAACAAGAGTAAAGTACTTAATTTTGATAAATAAAGTATCCTGATAAGAAGATCTTAATAAGCCACAGTAGAAACGTAGATGAAATATCTATACATGAAGAGGCTAGTTGAACGGGGTGGGGGTAAATTTCTATAAATGAAAATTATAATTGAAGGGGGAGGGGATAATATTTATATGTGTACTGCGTTATCGGCAACAAAGTAGTAGTTTGTTGTTAAAATTCCTTCCCGGGCTGTTTGGCCGTAGTCCAATGTTTTTTGCAAAACCAGATGTTTCTGCAGTGCCGTCGACTGACATCATCAGTGAAAATCGAGTGCGATAACCAGCGGCGGGGCAATACCTAAATTTGATGTGGGCAAGATAAATTTTGCGAGGCCCTCTGGTGGCGCAAGAGGACGGATTTTATATAAAGAAAACAATTTTTTGAAACTGTCAAATTTTTATTCATAAAAATGCAAACATCTTCACTTTAACTAACATTATTAAGTAATAACTAACAGTAAAGAATCAAAGAAACAGAAATTTTTATTCATAAAAATGCAAACATCTTCACTTTAACTAACATTATTAAGTAACAACTAACAGTAAAGAATTAAAGAAACAGAAATTTCCTGCTTTTAGCCTTACTCAACTCCTTAATAACTGTATCGTAATCCAGCTTAGATGCTGTATCTGCTTCAATAGATAAAACTTGCAAAGCTGAAAGTCTTTGCTGACCCATTGTACTTCTTAAATAATTTTTTATTACTTTAATTTTGAAAAGCTCCTTTCAGCGGAGGCTGTACTTACTGGTACTGTTAACAAAATTCGAATGACAATATAAATATTTGGGTAAATTTCTTTTAAGTTATTTTCTGTTACGTATTGCAGCAGCTGTTTCACATCTTTAATGAAGTCGGGTAAATTTGGGATCATTGTTTGTAATTCTTCATATAATTCGTAAGGTTGGAAGTCACTGCTCTCACCCACTCGCAGAACTGTGTGTAAATCTTGACAGTTTTTTAATATATGCTCTTTTGGAATATTTTTTAACTTGTTTAGATTATAGAGAAAACCAAAATTTTCAAAATCTTGATTTAAAGATATAAATCTTGAATCCATATTGCTCACTATGGAATCAATCATGGTGTTAAAAAAATCTGTTTCGTACCGGCTTTTGGGAGACTGTATAGGTTCATCGCTGCTTTCATAATCGAACATCATTTTCTTTTTGGCTACCCTTTTATTTTTAAAGTCTTTTGGCAGATCATAACTGCTTTTCTCAATAAATTGACGAGCGTCAGACAAGCATTGTTCAAACCCAGTTTGTCGATATTCTTTGACCCAGTCACAAAATGTACGCAAATGTTCAAGAGCAATGCTTAAATGGACTTGTACAGATTGCCATAATTTGCTTATGATATTAACACACGATAATATCTCATACCATAAATGTAATGATATGATAAATTCTAAGCTGAGTATTTCGTTCAAAACCAAATCACAATCACTGAGTGTGTCTGATTGTTCCACGTGAGTTTTTAAGCTTTCAATGCATTCAACAACATCATCAAATTGCAATAATATGGCCTTCACTGCCTCGATTCTTTTTCCCACCTTCTGTCTGATAAAGGCTTTCTAGTAAGCTTTAATTTGCCTTTGATTAATTCCCAGCGTTTGCTGGATCTCGAAAATAGCAAATAAATTTTCTGAATAAAACCAAAAAATGTTTTTGCTGCCGCAGAAGAATTAGCTGCATCTGCCAACAGCAGATTCCAACTGACACCCGCAAGGTGTAAAAAATGCCCTGGTATTAATATTTAATATTCGAGTTTTAACTCCACTATTTATGCCTACCATATTTGCATCATTGTCGTATCCTTGGCCATGACAGTTTTGAATATCTAATCTATTTTTTTCTAGCTCTTCCAGTATTGCATTAGTTAGATATTCTCCAGTCGTCTCAGCGACAGCAAGAAATCCGATAATGTTTTCTTCTATTGTGCCGGTTGATGTATTACAAAATCTTAAGATAACTGACATTTTTCAACTCGACTATAGTCTATAGTGCAGTCGAGCAAAATAGAATAATATTTTGCCTCTTTTACCCTATGAATCACTTCATCAGTAATTGTTTTTGAAATCAATGTGATCAATTCATTTTGAATATCGTGGCTTAGGTAATGGTGTGCAAGTTTCTTGTCATTAATGCATTTCATGTGTTCCCGTAATGTAGGATCATATTTAGATATCAATTTAAACAAGTCTATGAAGTTACCAGAATTCCCACTGTCGCCGCCTATCTTGAAAGATTCTCTGTGACCTCTAAATGCCAGATTATGAGAGGCTAAGAAATTAATGATATCAATTAATCTCTCAAACAAATTGTGCCAACGTTTTTGAGATTCACGAATTAGCCTTTCGTTTTCTTGGTCTATTGTTTTTCCATGCTTTATTCCTTTCTCTAATGTCATCCATTGGAACATAAATGCCATATGTTCTTTGGTATTCTCATGTCTTTGTAAAATACTACTTAAGTGTTTCCAGTCACAGCACCCTCCCTGTACCATCTGAGTTTGTGAATTGCCAAATAGTCTGCATGGAAAACAGAAAATTTTATTTTGAGAATAAACCAATCAGCGACGATGTTGAGTTTCACCATTAATTAGTTTTCTTGAGAAATGAAAATTAGAAAAGTGCCTATGATCATCGTCTTTGGGATAATCTTCATCACTGTTATTTAACTGCTGTGTAGGGTCGCTTTGAACTATATCATGACGCTGAGAATCCGTTATGGGAAACATCCACATTCCCGGATCCGAACTAACAAATGCTTGTTTAACTACATCACTGGCATAGCTGCTAACTGGCGGAGAACCTATTTGTTCTTCTTGAATTCTACTGCTCAACACAGGAGTTTCAGTTTCAGATTCTGATTGGCTAGAGTTTGATCCTATCTCTATTTTCAACTGTGGTTGGGTACTCAGTGTGTCTGGAGTACTTCCCAAATTCAACGGAGTCTTGGACGTGGCTATATCTTTTTTGGAAGTCGAAGCAATCGATTCAGATGCAGTTTTTTTGAGAAACTTCATCATACCTGAACTCAAAACCTGATTTGATACAGCTCTTTCAGCTTTTCTTTTTCTTTTTGCTGAACCAGATTCCCATTTTCTCCCGATATCTCTATCTCTCCTGGGGCCTGGGCCTGACATGTTAAGATAAGAAGGTCGTATATTGTATCTGTAACCTGTAAACAATAATAACATTTTTACTTCTTTGCATAAATACACTCTAAACCTGAATGTAAGAAATCTGACGCACCAATGTAGGAAACGAGAGACTCCTACATTCCTAAAGTAGGAAACCAGCATTTTATACATTGTAATGTAGGAAACTAGCATTTCCTACTTCCATAAAGTAGGAAATCAGAATTTCCTATATTTATACAGATAAATTAAAAGATTAATCATCTTTTAACCATAGAGATAGAATAATTATATAGGTTCAATATAATTATTAATATACAACAGTCATAAAGAAAATTAAATATATTAATGAAATTATAGATAGAATGTTTAAAGCGGTAGATGTCATTATCTCAAGCGCCACGTGCTACTGTATGGAACGCTCATGAGGTTGTGATCTTCATTATGAGCTTATTATTCAGACAGCTAATGATATGAAAAATTTGTTTAATGTATTTATTGTCAAATCATTTAGTAAATAAAATAAACTGTACTGAATTCCATTATTCTTATACATGTACAGTGAAGGCTCGTTGCATAATTAATATAATTATAAATCTGTATTTCCTCACTTTAGATACCCACTTTTATAAATTTTGGAGTGACCATATCCTACCAGCAATTTTTACTATCTGAATTATTTTTTTTATTTGCAGTAAGCCACATACATATAATTAAGCAAATTTTTTTAAATTGAAATGCAAATACATTTATCTAGACATACAATTTATACATGGTCTCGAAGACTGACTTCGAATCATGGCATCGACAAATCACCTTTGAAGACTTTAAGTTTTAAAATATAAGTGTTTATGAACTTTCGAGGCGCATAAACCTTCGAGGCGTGAGGCCACTCGGACCGAGAGGCCGTAGGCGGTGGCCCACGTCGCCCATGCCTTACGCCGCTTCTGGCGATAACGTGTGGTGGTATACGTTAGTGAACACAGTACTGTGGTTAAGGCTGAAACAATAAGTGGAAAGAAGTAGTTTCTATGGAAACATTTTATTTCGTAAATGATTTTAAATACAAATCTTAGAACATGGAAGTCATGTATGGTTCTCCATACCGGTATTTTCCTATGGCAAACGATAACAGCCGCAAATTCAAACAGAATCAAATAATGTTTTGCATACAGCCCTGAATTGTAGAGTTCTCAAGAAATGTTGGTTTTGGTGAAGATCGGTTAAGGGAATGGGGTAGTTTACCTGCAACATTTTATATTTTATATAGGGTAATTTTTTTTTTAACGAACGATAACTGCCGTAAATTCAAACAGAATCAACTACTTTTTTGTATACCTTTTTGTATTAGAGAGCCCTCAAGGTTTGTTGATTTTGTTGAAGATCGGTTAAGGGAAAGGGGTAGTTTACCTGCAACAATTTATGTTTTAACAAAGGTATTTTCTATGGCAAACGATAAGAGCCGCAAATTCAAACAGAATCAAATACTTTTTTGCACACATTCCTGAATTATAGAGTACTCAAGGTCTGTTGATTTTGGTAAAGATCGGTTAAGAGAAAAGGTTAGTTTACCTGCAACGTTTTATGTTTTAAAAGGGTAATTTTATTTTTATGACGCATGATAACTGCCGCATATTAAAAGAGAATCAAATAATTTTTTGCATACATTCCTGAAGTTTCAAGTGCTCAAGGCTTGTTGATTTTGGTGAAGATCGGTTAAGGGAAAGGGGTAGTTTACCTGAAACATTTTTTTTGTAACAAGAGTAAAGTACTTAATTTTGATAAATAAAGTATCCTGATAAGAAGATCTTAATAAGCCACAGTAGAAACGTAGATGAAATATCTATACATGAAGAGGCTAGTTGAACGGGGTGGGGGTAAATTTCTATAAATGAAAATTATAATTGAAGGGGGAGGGGATAATATTTATATGTGTACTACGTTATCGGCAACAAAGTAGTAGTTTGTTGTTAAAATTCCTTCCCGGGCTGTTTGGCCGTAGTCCAATGTTTTTTGCAAAACCAGATGTTTCTGCAGTGCCGTCGACTGACATCATCAGTGAAAATCGAGTGCGATAACCAGCGGCGGGGCAATACCTAAATTTGATGTGGGCAAGATAAATTTTGCGAGGCCCTCTGGTGGCGCAAGAGGACGGATTTTATATAAAGAAAACAATTTTTTGAAACTGTCAAATTTTTATTCATAAAAATGCAAACATCTTCACTTTAACTAACATTATTAAGTAATAACTAACAGTAAAGAATCAAAGAAACAGAAATTTTTATTCATAAAAATGCAAACATCTTCACTTTAACTAACATTATTAAGTAACAACTAACAGTAAAGAATTAAAGAAACAGAAATTTCCTGCTTTTAGCCTTACTCAACTCCTTAATAACTGTATCGTAATCCAGCTTAGATGCTGTATCTGCTTCAATAGATAAAACTTGCAAAGCTGAAAGTCTTTGCTGACCCATTGTACTTCTTAAATAATTTTTTATTACTTTAATTTTGAAAAGCTCCTTTCAGCGGAGGCTGTACTTACTGGTACTGTTAACAAAATTCGAATGACAATATAAATATTTGGGTAAATTTCTTTTAAGTTATTTTCTGTTACGTATTGCAGCAGCTGTTTCACATCTTTAATGAAGTCGGGTAAATTTGGGATCATTGTTTGTAATTCTTCATATAATTCGTAAGGTTGGAAGTCACTGCTCTCACCCACTCGCAGAACTGTGTGTAAATCTTGACAGTTTTTTAATATATGCTCTTTTGGAATATTTTTTAACTTGTTTAGATTATAGAGAAAACCAAAATTTTCAAAATCTTGATTTAAAGATATAAATCTTGAATCCATATTGCTCACTATGGAATCAATCATGGTGTTAAAAAAATCTGTTTCGTACCGGCTTTTGGGAGACTGTATAGGTTCATCGCTGCTTTCATAATCGAACATCATTTTCTTTTTGGCTACCCTTTTATTTTTAAAGTCTTTTGGCAGATCATAACTGCTTTTCTCAATAAATTGACGAGCGTCAGACAAGCATTGTTCAAACCCAGTTTGTCGATATTCTTTGACCCAGTCACAAAATGTACGCAAATGTTCAAGAGCAATGCTTAAATGGACTTGTACAGATTGCCATAATTTGCTTATGATATTAACACACGATAATATCTCATACCATAAATGTAATGATATGATAAATTCTAAGCTGAGTATTTCGTTCAAAACCAAATCACAATCACTGAGTATGTCTGATTGTTCCACGTGAGTTTTTAAGCTTTCAATGCATTCAACAACATCATCAAATTGCAATAATATGGCCTTCACTGCCTCGATTCTTTTTCCCACCTTCTGTCTGATAAAGGCTTTCTAGTAAGCTTTAATTTGCCTTTGATTAATTCCCAGCGTTTGCTGGATCTCGAAAATAGCAAATAAATTTTCTGAATAAAACCAAAAAATGTGTTTGCTGCCGCAGAAGAATTAGCTGCATCTGCCAACAGCAGATTCCAACTGACACCCGCAAGGTGTAAAAAATGCCCTGGTATTAATATTTAATATTCGAGTTTTAACTCCACTATTTATGCCTACCATATTTGCATCATTGTCGTATCCTTGGCCATGACAGTTTTGAATAGCTAATCTATTTTTTTCTAGCTCTTCCAGTATTGCATTAGTTAGATATTCTCCAGTCGTCTCAGCGACAGCAAGAAATCCGATAATGTTTTCTTCTATTGTGCCGGTTGATGTATTACAAAATCTTAAGATAACTGACATTTTTCAACTCGACTATAGTCTATAGTGCAGTCGAGCAAAATAGAATAATATTTTGCCTCTTTTACCCTATGAATCACTTCATCAGTAATTGTTTTTGAAATCAATGTGATCAATTCATTTTGAATATCGTGGCTTAGGTAATGGTGTGCAAGTTTCTTGTCATTAATGCATTTCATGTGTTCCCGTAATGTAGGATCATATTTAGATATCAATTTAAACAAGTCTATGAAGTTACCAGAATTCCCACTGTCGCCGCCTATCTTGAAAGATTCTCTGTGACCTCTAAATGCCAGATTATGAGAGGCTAAGAAATTAATGATATCAATTAATCTCTCAAACAAATTGTGCCAACGTTTTTGAGATTCACGAATTAGCCTTTCTTTTTCTTGGTCTATTGTTTTTCCATGCTTTATTCCTTTCTCTAATGTCATCCATTGGAACATAAATGCCATATGTTCTTTGGTATTCTCATGTCTTTGTAAAATACTACTTAAGTGTTTCCAGTCACAGCACCCTCCCTGTACCATCTGAGTTTGTGAATTGCCAAATAGTCTGCATGGAAAACATAAAATTTTATTTTGAGAATTTGAATAAACCAATCAGCGACGATGTTGAGTTTCACCATTAATTAGTTTTCTTGAGAAATGAAAATTAGAAAAATGCCTATGATCATCGTCTTTGGGATAATCTTCATCAATGTTATTTAACTGCTGTGTAGGGTCGCTTTGAACTATATCATGACGCTGAGAATCCGTTATGGGAAACATCCACATTCCCGGATCCGAACTAACAAATGCTTGTTTAACTACATCACTGGCATAGCTGCTAACTGGCGGAGAACCTATTTGTTCTTCTTGAATTCTACTGCTCAACACAGGAGTTTCAGTTTCAGATTCTGATTGGCTAGAGTTTGATCCTATCTCTATTTTCAACTGTGGTTGGGTACTCAGTGTGTCTGGAGTACTTCCCAAATTCAACGGAGTCTTGGACGTGGCTATATCTTTTTTGGAAGTCGAAGCAATCGATTCAGATGCAGTTTTTTTGAGAAACTTCATCATACCTGAACTCAAAACCTGATTTGATACAGCTCTTTCAGCTTTTCTTTTTCTTTTTGCTGAACCAGATTCCCATTTTCTCCCGATATCTCTATCTCTCCTGGGGCCTGGGCCTGACATGTTAAGATAAGAAGGTCGTATATTGTATCTGTAACCTGTAAACAATAATAACATTTTTACTTCTTTGCATAAATACACTCTAAACCTGAATGTAAGAAATCTGACGCACCAATGTAGGAAACGAGAGACTCCTACATTCCTAAAGTAGGAAACCAGCATTTTATACATTGTAATGTAGGAGACTAGCATTTCCTACTTCCATAAATTACGAAATCAGAATTTCCTATATTTATACAGATAAATTAAAAGATTAATCATCTTTTAACCATAGAGATAGAATAATTATATAGGTTCAATATAATTATTAATATACAACAGTCGTAAAGAAAATTAAATATATTAATGAAATTATAGATAGAATGTTTAAAGCGGTAGATGTCATTATCTCCAGCGCCACGTGCTACTGTATGGAACGCTCATGAGGTTGTGATCTTCATTATGAGCTTATTATTCAGACAGCTAATGATATGAAAAATTTGTTTAATGTATTTATTGTCAAATCATTTAGTAAATAAAATAAACTGTACTGAATTCCATTATTCTTATACATGTACAGTGAAGGCTCGTTGCATAATTAATATAATTATAAATCTGTATTTCCTCACTTTAGATACCCACTTTTATAAATTTTGGAGTGACCATATCCTACCAGCAATTTTTACTATCTGAATTATTTTTTTTATTTGCAGTAAGCCACATACATATAATTAAGCAAATTTTTTTAAATTGAAATGCAAATACATTTATCTAGACATACAATTTATACATGGTCTCGAAGACTGACTTCGAATCATGGCATCGACAAATCACCTTTGAAGACTTTAAGTTTTAAAATATAAGTGTTTATGAACTTTCAAGGCGCATAAACCTTCGAGACGTGAGGCCACTCGGACCGAGAGGCCGTAGGCGGTGGCCCACGTCGCCCATGCCTTACGCCGCTTCTGGCGATAACGTGTGGTGGTATACGTTAGTGAACACAGTACTGTGGTTAAGGCTGAAACAATAAGTGGAAAGAAGTAGTTTCTATGGAAACATTTTATTTCGTAAATGATTTTAAATACAAATCTTAGAACATGGAAGTCATGTATGGTTCTCCATACCGGTATTTTCCTATGGCAAACGATAACAGCCGCAAATTCAAACAGAATCAAATAATGTTTTGCATACAGCCCTGAATTGTAGAGTTCTCAAGAAATGTTGGTTTTGGTGAAGATCGGTTAAGGGAATGGGGTAGTTTACCTGCAACATTTTATATTTTATATAGGGTAATTTTTTATATGACGAACGATAACTGCCGTAAATTCAAACAGAATCAACTACTTTTTTGTATACCTTTTTGTACTATAGAGCACTCAAGGTTTGTTGATTTTGTTGAAGATCGGTTAAGGGAAAGGGGTAGTTTACCTGCAACAATTTATGTTTTAACAAGGGTATTTTCTATGGCAAACAATAAGAGCCGCAAATTCAAACAGAATCAAATACTTTTTTGCACACATTCCTGAATTATAGAGTACTCAAGGTCTGTTGATTTTGGTAAAGATCGGTTAAGAGAAAAGGTTAGTTTACCTGCAATGTTTTATGTTTTAAAAGGGTAATTTTATTTATATGACGCATGATAACTACCGCATATTAAAAGAGAATCAAATAATTTTTTGCATACATTCCTGAAGTTTCAAGTGCTCAAGGCTTGTTGATTTTGGTGAAGATCGGTTAAGGGGAAGGGGTAGTTTACCTGAAACATTTTTTTTGTAACAAGAGTAAAGTACTTAATTTTGATAAATAAAGTATCCTGATAAGAAGATCTTAATAAGCCACAGTAGAAACGTAGATGAAATATCTATACATGAAGAGGCTAGTTGAACGGGGTGGGGGTAAATTTCTATAAATGAAAATTATAATTGAAGGGGGAGGGGATAATATTTATATGTGTACTACGTTATCGGCAACAAAGTAGTAGTTTGTTGTTAAAATTCCTTCCCGGGCTGTTTGGCCGTAGTCCAATGTTTTTTGCAAAACCAGATGTTTCTGCAGTGCCGTCGACTGACATCATCAGTGAAAATCGAGTGCGATAACCAGCGGCGGGGCAATACCTAAATTTGATGTGGGCAAGATAAATTTTGCGAGGCCCTCTGGTGGCGCAAGAGGACGGATTTTATATAAAGAAAACAATTTTTTGAAACTGTCAAATTTTTATTCATAAAAATGCAAACATCTTCACTTTAACTAACATTATTAAGTAATAACTAACAGTAAAGAATCAAAGAAACAGAAATTTTTATTCATAAAAATGCAAACATCTTCACTTTAACTAACATTATTAAGTAACAACTAACAGTAAAGAATTAAAGAAACAGAAATTTCCTGCTTTTAGCCTTACTCAACTCCTTAATAACTGTATAGTAATCCAGCTTAGATGCTGTATCTGCTTCAATAGATAAAACTGCCAAAGCTGAAAGTCTTTGCTGACCCATTGTACTTCTTAAATAATTTTTTATTACTTTAATTTTGAAAAGCTCCTTTCAGCGGAGGCTGTACTTACTGGTACTGTTAACAAAATCAGAATGACAATATAAATATTTGGGTAAATTTCTTTTAAGTTATTTTCTGTTACGTATTGCAGCAGCTGTTTCACATCTTTAATGAAGTCGGGTAAATTTGGGATCATTGTTTGTAATTCTTCATATAATTCGTAAGGTTGGAAGTCACTGCTCTCACCCACTCGCAGAACTGTGTGTAAATCTTGACAGTTTTTTAATATATGCTCTTTTGGAATATTTTTTAACTTGTTTAGATTATAGAGAAAACCAAAATTTTCAAAATCTTGATTTAAAGATATAAATCTTGAATCCATATTGCTCACTATGGAATCAATCATGGTGTTAAAAAAATCTGTTTCGTACCGGCTTTTGGGAGACTGTATAGGTTCATCGCTGCTTTCATAATCGAACATCATTTCCTTTTTGGCTACCCTTTTATTTTTAAAGTCTTTTGGCAGATCATAACTGCTTTTCTCAATAAATTGACGAGCGTCAGACAAGCATTGTTCAAACCCAGTTTGTCGATATTCTTTGACCCAGTCACAAAATGTACGCAAATGTTCAAGAGCAATGCTTAAATGGACTTGTACAGATTGCCATAATTTGCTTATGATATTAACACACGATAATATCTCATACCATAAATGTAATGATATGATAAATTCTAAGCTGAGTATTTCGTTCAAAACCAAATCACAATCACTGAGTGTGTCTGATTGTTCCACGTGAGTTTTTAAGCTTTCAATGCATTCAACAACATCATCAAATTGCAATAATATGGCCTTCACTGCCTCGATTCTTTTTCCCACCTTCTGTCTGATAAAGGCTTTCTAGTAAGCTTTAATTTGCCTTTGATTAATTCCCAGCGTTTGCTGGATCTCGAAAATAGCAAATAAATTTTCTGAATAAAACCAAAAAATGTTTTTGCTGCCGCAGAAGAATTAGCTGCATCTGCCAACAGCAGATTCCAACTGACACCCGCAAGGTGTAAAAAATGCCCTGGTATTAATATTTAATATTCGAGTTTTAACTCCACTATTTTTGCCTACCATATTTGCATCATTGTCGTATCCTTGGCCATGACAGTTTTGAATATCTAATCTATTTTTTTCTAGCTCTTCCAGTATTGCATTAGTTAGATATTCTCCAGTCGTCTCAGTGACAGCAAGAAATCACAAAATGTTTTCTTCTATTGTGCCGGTTGATGTATTACAAAATCTTAAGATAACTGACATTTTTCAACTCGACTATAGTCTATAGTGCAGTCGAGCAAAATAGAATAATATTTTGCCTCTTTTACCCTATGAATCACTTCATCAGTAATTTTTTTTTGAAATCAATGTGATCAATTCATTTTGAATATCGTGGCTTAGGTAATGGTGTGCAAGTTTCTTGTCATTAATGCATTTCATGTGTTCCCGTAATGTAGGATCATATTTAGATATCAATTTAAACAAGTCTATGAAGTTACCAGAATTCCCACTGTCGCCGCCTATCTTGAAAGATTCTCTGTGACCTCTAAATGCCAGATTATGAGAGGCTAAGAAATTAATGATATCAATTAATCTCTCAAACAAATTGTGCCAACGTTTTTGAGATTCACGAATTAGCCTTTCGTTTTCTTGGTCTATTGTTTTCCATGCTTTATTCCTTTCTCTAATGTCATCCATTGGAACATAAATGCCATATGTTCTTTGGTATTCTCATGTCTTTGTAAAATACTACTTAAGTGTTTCCAGTCACAGCACCCTCCCTGTACCATCTGAGTTTGTGAATTGCCAAATAGTCTGCATGGAAAACAGAAAATTTTATTTTGAGAATTTGAATAAACCAATCAGCGACGATGTTGAGTTTCACCATTAATTAGTTTTCTTGAGAAATGAAAATTAGAAAAGTGCCTTTGATCATCGTCTTTGGGATAATCTTCATCACTGTTATTTAACTGCTGTGTAGGGTCGCTTTGAACTATATCATGACGCTGAGAATCCGTTATGGGAAACATCCACATTCCCGGATCCGAACTAACAAATGCTTGTTTAACTACATCACTGGCATAGCTGCTAACTGGCGGAGAACCTATTTGTTCTTCTTGAATTCTACTGCTCAACACAGGAGTTTCAGTTTCAGATTCTGATTGGCTAGAGTTTGATCCTATCTCTATTTTCAACTGTGGTTGGGTACTCAGTGCGTCTGGAGTACTTCCCAAATTCAACGGAGTCTTGGACGTGGCTATATCTTTTTTGGAAGTTGAAGCAATCGATTCAGATGCAGTTTTTTTGAGAAACTTCATCATACCTGAACTCAAAACCTGATTTGATACAGCTCTTTCAGCTTTTCTTTTTCTTTTTGCTGAACCAGATTCCCATTTTCTCCCGATATCTCTATCTCTCCTGGGGCCTGGGCCTGACATGTTAAGATAAGAAGGTCGTATATTGTATCTGTAACCTGTAAACAATAATAACATTTTTACTTCTTTGCATAAATACACTCTAAACCTGAATGTAAGAAATCTGATGCACCAATGTAGGAAACGAGAGACTCCTACATTCCTAAAGTAGGAAACCAGCATTTTATACATTGTAATGTAGGAAACTAGCATTTCCTACTTCCATAAAGTACGAAATCAGAATTTCCTATATTTATACAGATAAATTAAAAGATTAATCATCTTTTAACCATAGAGATAGAATAATTATATAGGTTCAATATAATTATTAATATACAACAGTCATAAAGAAAATTAAATATATTAATGAAATTATAGATAGAATGTTTAAAGCGGTAGATGTCATTATCTCAAGCGCCACGTGCTACTGTATGGAACATTCATGAGGTTGTGATCTTCATTATGAGCTTATTATTCAGACAGCTAATGATATCAAAAATTTGTTTAATGTATTTATTGTCAAATCATTTAGTAAATAAAATAAACTGTACTGAATTCCATTATTCTTATACATGTACAGTGAAGGCTCATTGCATAATTAATATAATTATAAATCTGTATTTCCTCACTTTAGATACCCACTTTTATAAATTTTGGAGTGACCATATCCTACCAGCAATTTTTACTATCTGAGTTATTTTTACTTCCATATTCCTTAAGGAATGGAAGTATGGTGATGGCAAAAAAAATCGTGTTCGAGATTATTGCAGATTCTGATTGTACTACACTCAAAACATGAAAAAAAGTCGTTTTCCGAAAAGTGTCTGTGTGTCTATCTGTCTGTGTGTCTCTAGATTTTTGTTCTATGGCAAACGATAACTGCCGCAAATTCAAACAGAATCAAATAATTTTTTGCATACAGCCCTGATTTGTAGAGTACTCACGACCTGTTGTTTTTGGTGAAGATCGGTTGAGGGAAAGGGGTAGTTTACCGGCAACGGTTTTTTTTTATCAAGGGAAATTTTTTTTTTTGGCAAACGATAACAGCCGCAAATTCAAACAGAATCAAATAATGTTTCGCATACAGCCCTGAATTGTAGAGTTCTCAAGACCTATTGTTTTTCGTGAAGATCGGTTAAGGGAAAGGGGTAGTTTACCTGTAACGTTTTATGTTTTAACAAGGGTATTTCCTATGGCAAACGATAACAGCCGCAAATTCAAACAGAATCAAAAGATTATTTGCATACAGCCCTAAATTGTAGAGTTCTCAAGACCTATTGTTTTTGGTGAAGATCGGTTAAGGGAAAGGTGTAGTTTACCTACAACATTTTTTTAACAAGGGTATTTTCTATGGCAAACGATAACAGCCGCAAATTCAAACAGAATCAAATAATTTTCTGTATACAGCCCTGATTTGTAGAGTACTCAAGACCTATTGTTTTTGGTGAAGATCGGATGAGGGGAAGGGGTAGTTTACCTGCAACGTTTTTTATCAAGCGTATTTTCTATGGCAAACGATAACTGCCGCAAATTCAAACAGAATCAAATAATTTTTTGCATACGTTCCTGAATTGTAGAGGTCTCAAGGACTTTCGATTTTGGTGAAGATCGGTTAAGGGGAAGGGGTAGTTTACCTGCAACCTTTTACGTTTTAACAAGAGTAAAGTACTTGAAAATTAATTTAAACTTTTTGAAACAATGGTAATTGTTAAAAATAAAATAATTTTGTTACCAGGCAATAAAATTAAAATTTTTTCATTTTAATGTAATATAATATTTTTACTTCCATATTTCCTTAAGGAATGGAAGTATGGTGATGGCAAAAAAAATCGTGTTCGAGATTATTGCAGATTCTGATTCTACTACACTCAAAACATGAAAAAATATCGGTATGGAGAACCATACATGACTTCCATATTCTAAGATTTATATTTAAAATCATTTTCAGCCAAACAGCCAGGGAAGGAATTTTAACAAAAAAATACTTGTTTGTTGCCAATAACGTAGTACACATATAAAAAAAAATTATCCCCTCCCCCTTCAACTATAATTTTGATTTATAGAAAATTACCCCCAGCCCGTTCAACTAGCCTCTTCATTTATAGATATTTCATCTACGTTTCTACAGTGGATTATTAAGATCTTATCAGGATACTTTATCAAAATTAAGTACTTTACTCATGTTACAACAAAAAATGTTTCAGGTAAACTGCCCTTTCCCCGTAACCGATCTTCACCAAAATCAACAGACATTGAGTTCTCTATAGCTCAGGCACATATGTAAAAAATTATTTGATTCTGTTTGAATTTACGGCAGTTATGGTTCGTCACATAAAAAATTACCCATGTTAAAACATAAAACATGAGATTTATAAAACATATATAAGATTTAAATTTAAAATCATTTTTGAAATAAAATATTTTCATAGAACCTACTAACGCTGGGGAAATCTGAGGAGCCAATCAGAGTTGGGCCTACCTGTCACTCTGCTGAATTTGGTGGAAAGCCCTGTCACTGTCGTCAAAGTATCAGCCTTGACAGGGTCCTCTTTTTCTGCAAAATGGGAGAGGCTTGAGATGGAGTGAGTGACATGGTCCCCACCTCAATGAAGAACCCATTGTTTTATAAAAATATATTTAAATTTTGAAAACTGAAAATTCTTTTCTTGTTGTAAATATTTATATTTTATAATCAAAATGACTTTATTTTTGTTACCTGGCAACAAAATTATTTTATTTTCAACAATTACCATTGTTTCAAAAAGTTTAAATAATTTTTCAAGTACTTTACTCTTGTTAAAACGTAAAAGGTTGCTGGTAAACTACCCCTTCCCCTTAACCGATCTTCACCAAAATCTAAAGGCCTTGAGTCCTCTAGAATTCACTGACGTATGCAAAAAATTATTTGATTCTGTTTGAATTTGCGGCTGTTATCGTTTGCCATAGAAAATACGCTTGACAAAAACCGTTGCAGGTAAACTACCCCTTCCCCTCAACCGATCTTCACCAAAAACAATAGGTCTTGAGTACTCTACAAATCAGGGCTGCATGCAGAAAATTATTTGATTCTGTTTGAATTTGCGGCAGTTATCGTTTGCCATAGAAAAAAAATCTACAGACAGACACACAGACAGACAGACAGACACACACACAGACACTTTTCGGAAAACGACTTTTTTTCATGTTTTGAGTGTAGTAGAATCAGAATCTCCAATAATCTCGAACACGATTTTTTTTGCCATCACCATACTTCCATTCCTTAAGGAATATGGAAGTAATACCCTTGTTAAAAAAACGTTGCAGGTAAACTACCCCTTTCCCTCAACCGATCTTCACCAAAAACAATAGGTCGTGAGAACTCTACAATTTAGGGCTGTATGCAAATAATCTTTTGATTCTGTTTGAATTTGCGGCTGTTATCGTTTGCCATAGGAAATACCCTTGTTAAAACATAAAACGTTACAGGTAAACTACCCCTTTCCCTTAACCGATCTTCACCAAAAACAATAGGTCTTGAGAACTCTACAATTCAGGGCTGTATGCGAAACATTATTTGATTCTGTTTGAATTTGCGGCTGTTATCGTTTGCCAAAAAAAAATTTCCCTTGATAAAAAAAAAACCGTTGCAGGTAAACTACCCCTTTCCCTCAACCGATCTTCACCAAAAACAATAGGTCGTGAGTACTCTACAAATCAGGCCTGTATGCAAAAAATTATTTGATTCTGTTTGAATTTGCGGCAGTTATCGTTTGCCATAGAAAAAAAATCTACAGACAGACAGACAGACACACAGACAGACAGACACACACACAGACACTTTTCGGAAAACGACTATTTTTCATGTTTTGAGTGTAGTAGAATCAGAATCTGCAATAATCTCGAACACGATTTTTTTTGCCATCACCATACTTCCATTCCTTAAGGAATATGGAAGTAAATAAACTACCCCTTTCCCTCAACCGATCTTCACCAAAAACAACAGGTCTTGAGAACTCTACAATTTAGGGCTGTATGCAAATAATCTTTTGATTCTGTTTGAATTTGCGGCTGTTATCGTTTGCCATAGGAAATACCCTTGTTAAAACATAAAACGTTACAGGTAAACTACCCCTTTCCCTTAACCGATCTTCACCAAAAACAATAGGTCTTGAGTACTCTACAAATCAGGGCTGTATGCAAAACATTATTTGATTCTGTTTGAATTTGCGGCTGTTATCGTTTGCCATAGAAAATACCCTTGTTAAAAAAACGTTGCAGGTAAACTACCCCTTTCACTCAACCGAACTTCACCAAAAACAATAGGTCTTGAGAACTCTACAATTTAGGGCTGTATGCAAATAATCTTTTGATTCTGTTTGAATTTCCGGCTGTTATCGTTTGCCATAGGAAATACCCTTGTTAAAACATAAAACGTTACAGGTAAACTACCCCTTTCCCTTAACCGATCTTCACCAAAATCAACAGATCTTGAGAACTCTACAATTCAGGGCTGTATGCGAAACATTATTTGATTCTGTTTGAATTTGCGGCTGTTATCGTTTGCCAAACAAACAAAATTACCCTTGCTAAAAAAAAAACCGTTGTAGGTAAACTACCCCTTTCCCTCAACCGATCTTCACCAAAAACAATAGGTCGCGAGTACTCTGCAAATCAGGGCTGCATGCAAAAAATTATTTGATTCTGTTTGAATTTGCGGCAGTTATCGTTTGCCATAGAAAAAAAATCTACAGACAGACAGACAGACACACAGACAGACAGACACACACACAGACACTTTTCGGAAAACGACTTTTACTTCCATATTCCTTAAGGAATGGAAGTATGGTGATGGCAAAAAAAATCGTGTTCGAGATTATTGCAGATTCTGATTCTACTATACTCAAAACATGAAAAAAAGTCGTTTTCCGAAAAGTGTCTGTGTGTCTGTCTGTCTGTCTGTGTGTCTGTGTGTCTGTCTGTCTGTCTGTAGATTTTTTTTCTATGGCAAACGATAACTGCCGCAAATTCAAACAGAATCAAATAATTTTTTGCATACAGCCCGGTTTTGCAGAGTTCTCGCGACCTATTGTTTTTGGTGAAGATCGGTTGAGGGAAAGGGGTAGTTTACCTGCAACGGTTTTTTTTTAGCAAGGGTAATTTTGTTTGTTTGGCAAACGATAACAGCCGCAAATTCAAACAGAATCAAAAGATTATTTGCATACAGCCCTAAATTGTAGATTTCTCAAGACCTATTGTTTTTGGTGAAGATCGGTTAAGGGAAAGGGGTAGTTTACCTGTAACGTTTTATGTTTTAACAAGGGTATTTCCTATGCCAAACGATAACAGCCGCAAATTCAAACAGAATGAAAAGATTATTTGCATACAGCCCTAAATTGTAGAGTTCTCAATACCTTTTGTTTTTGGTGAAGATCGGTTAAGGGAAAGGGGTAGTTTACCTACAACGTTTTTTTAACAAGGGTATTTTTTATGGCAAACGATAACAGCCGCAAATTCAAACAGAATCAAATAATTTTCTGCATACAGCCCTGATTTGTAGAGTACTCAAGACCTATTGTTTTTGGTGAAGATCGGTTGAGGGGAAGGGGTAGTTTACCAGCAACGTTTTTTATCATGCGTATTTTCTATGGCAAACGACAACTGCCGCAAATTCAAACAGAATCAAATAATTTTTTGCATACAGCCCTGATTTGTAGAGTACTCGCGACCTATTGTTTTTGGTGAAGATCGGTTGAGGGGAAGGGGTAGTTTACCTGCAACGGTTTTTTTTATCAAGGGAAATTTTTTTTTTGGCAAACGATAACAGCCGCAAATTCAAACAGAATCAAATAATGTTTCGCATACAGCCCTGAATTGTAGATTTCTCAAGACCTATTGTTTTTGGTGAAGATCGGTTGAGGGAAAGGGGTAGTTTACCTGCAACGTTTTTTTAACAAGGGTATTTTCTATGGCAAACGATAACAGCCGCAAATTCAAACAGAATCAAATAATGTTTTGCATACAGTCCTGATTTGTAGAGTACTCAAGACCTGTTGTTTTTGGTGAAGATCGGTTAAGGGGAAGGGGTAGTTTACCTGCAACGTTTTTTTATCAAGCGTATTTTCTATGGCAAACGATAACAGCCGCAAATTCAAACAGAATCAAATAATTTTTTGCATACGTCCCTGAATTGTAGAGGTCTCAATGACTTTCGATTTTGGTGAAGATCGGTTAAGGGGAAGGGGTAGTTTACCTGCAACCTTATACGTTTTAACAAGAGTAAAGTACTTGAAAATTTATTGAAACTTTTTGAAACAATGGTAATTGTTAAAAATAAAATAATTTTGTTGCCAGGCAATAAAATTATAATTTTTTCATTTTATTTTCATGTTTTGAGTGTAGTAGAATCAGAATCTGCAATAATCTCGAACACGATTTTTTTTGCCATCACCATACTTCCATTCCTTAAGGAATATGGAAGTAAAAATGAATGTTTCTTTGTTTGTCCCGTATGCGTTCCTATACCATTCATCTGATTCCGATGAAACTTCGGTGAGTTGTTGTGCGCACGTCCGCGAAGGTTTCTTCCACATCTCCTCCTAAACCACTGTACCGATTTCAACCAAACTTGGCGCAAATATTTTACGCAACGGGAGAACCAACATAGGATAGGTGTTTTTTTGGATGGGGTCCTTTTGGGGGTTCTTTGGGGTCTTCCACATCGCCTCCTAAACCACTGGACCGATTTCAACCAAACTTGGCACAAATATTTTACGCAAAGGGAGAACCAACATAGGACAAGTGTTTTTTTTCGATACGATCCTTTGGGGGGTCCTTTGGGGTCTTCCACGTCTCCACTTAACCATTGGACCGATTTCAACCAAACTTGGCACAAATATTTTACGCAACGGGAGAACCAACATAGGACAGGTGTTTTTCCGATAAGATCCTCTGGGGGGTCCTTTGCGGTCTTAAAAAACTATTAGATCTGGTTACTATGGCAACCCAATAGAATAGATTCTGTTCTAAATATATTATCGCATTAAATTGAAGACCACGCGAACGAAGTTGTGGGCAACAGCTATTTATTTTTAAGAAGCCTACTTTAATTAAACTTTATTAATTAAACTAACATTTTCATTACGTACAACGTGAAACTCCGTAGCGAAGCACGGGTATTCTGCTAGTCATGTATAAGAGAAAATATATCGTGCGTGGCAGGCAAGCATATCTCAGTTATGTACTGTTTACGTTTCCATTTTATTATTATCACTACCGCAATAAAAATGCAGGGAAGACACACACACACACACACACACACACACACACACACACACACACACACACACACACACACACACACACACACACACAATTCGCGTTATTTCTGGCCTCATTCATGTTTATTTTCTTACATTTGCACGCTTTTTAAATGGAAAGTGCCGAACCCATACCAACATAACGCATGCAAGCCGAAAAAGTGTCCAGCATGGATAGCGATTTGCTTCCTGTGGATCGCTGGGCAGTGTAACTGCACGTGTTTACAGAGGAACGATTCATAGACAGACTTTTCGCCTTTAGGGAATGAACCCTCTGCAAGATGCTGAGGGTCCATGAGTGACTTCGGAGCGCTCCTTCTTTTCCGCGTGTTTGTTCTGTGAAACGTACACTGTAGATTCGCAGATTTATTCTAAGCAACGCTCAATAGGAAACGTTGAAAATTTTTGTCCACGGTGAACCCTCATACACACTAAACCTGCTCTGATGTTTTAATTACGGACGTCATAATATAAAAACTTTGGAAACTTGAGCACTACTTAATGGAGATCAATCATTAACTTATACAAGCCATTAATTTTATGCATATTTTTTATATATATGTGTACAACGTTATCGGCAACAAAGAAGTAGTTTTTGTTAAAATTCCTTCCCGGGATATTTGGCCGTAGTCCAATGTTTTCTACAAAACCAGACGTTTCGGCAATGCCATTGACTTCCATCATCAGTGAAAATCGAGTGCGATAACGTGAGGTGGTATATGTTAGTGACCACAGTACTGTGGTTAAGGCTGAAGCAGTAAGTAGAAAGAAGTAGTTTCTATGGTAATATTTCATTTCGAAAATGATTTTAAAAATAAATCTTAGAATATGGAAGTCATGCATGGTTCTCCATACCGATATTTTTTCATGTTTTGAGTGTAGTAGAATCAGAATCTGCAATAATCTCGAACACGATTTTTTTTGCCATCACCATACTTCCATTCCTTAAGGAATATGGAAGTAAAAGTCGTTTTCCGAAAAGTGTCTGTGTGTGTGTGTGTGTCTATAGATTTTTACTTCCATATTCCTTAAGGAATGGAAGTATGGTGATGGCAAAAAAAATCGTGTTCGAGATTATTGCAGATTCTTATTCTACTACACTCAAAACATGAAAAAAAGTCGTTTTCCGAAAAGTGTCTGTGTGTCTGTCTGTCTGTGTGTCTGTCTGTCTGTCTGTAGATTTTTTTTCTATGGCAAACGATAACTGCCGCAAATTCAAACAGAATCAAATAATTTTTTGCATACAGCCCGATTTTGCAGAGTTCTCGCGACCTATTGTTTTTGGTGAAGATCGGTTGAGGGAAAGGGGTAGTTTACCTGCAACGGTTTTTTTTTAGCAAGGGTAATTTTGTTTGTTTGGCAAACGATAACAGCCGCAAATTCAAACAGAATCAAATAATGTTTCGCATACAGCCCTGAATTGTAGAGTTCTCAAGACCTATTGTTTTTGGTGAAGATCGGTTAAGGGAAAGGGGTAGTTTACCTGTAACGTTTTATGTTTTAACAAGGGTATTTTCTATGGCAAACGATAACAGCCGCAAATTCAAACAGAATGAAAAGATTATTTGCATACAGCCCTAAATTCTAGAGTTCTCAATACCTTTTGTTTTTGGTGAAGATCGGTTGAGGGAAAGGGGTAGTTTACCTGCAACGGTTTTTTTTTAGCAAGGGTAATTTTGTTTGTTTGGCAAACGATAACAGCCGCAAATTCAAACAGAATCAAATAATGTTTCGCATACAGCCCTGAATTGTAGAGTTCTCAAGACCTATTGTTTTTGGTGAAGATCGGTTGAGGGGAAGGGGTAGTTTACCAGCAACGTTTTTTATCATGCGTATTTTCTATGGCAAACGACAACTGCCGCAAATTCAAACAGAATCAAATAATTTTTTGCATACAGCCCTGGTTTGTAGAGTACTCGCGACCTATTGTTTTTGGTGAAGATCGGTTGAGGGGAAGGGGTAGTTTACCTGCTACGGTTTTTTTTATCAAGGGAAATTTTTTTTTTTTGGCAAACGATAGCCGCAAATTCAAACAGAATCAAATAATGTTTCGCATACAGCCCTGAATTGTAGATTTCTCAAGACCTATTGTTTTTGGTGAAGATCGGTTGAGGGAAAGGGGTAGTTTACCTGCAACGTTTTTTTAACAAGGGTATTTTCTATGGCAAACGATAACAGCCGCAAATTCAAACAGAATCAAATAATGTTTTGCATACAGTCCTGATTTGTAGAGTACTCAAGACCTATTGTTTTTGGTGAAGATCGGTTAAGGGGAAGGGGTAGTTTACCTGCAACGTTTTTTTATCAAGCGTATTTTCTATGGCAAACGATAACAGCCGCAAATTCAAACAGAATCAAATAATTTTTTGCATACGTCCCTGAATTGTAGAGGTCTCAATGACTTTCGATTTTGGTGAAGATCGGTTAAGGGGAAGGGGTAGTTTACCTGCAACCTTATACGTTTTAACAAGAGTAAAGTACTTGAAAATTTATTTAAACTTGTTGAAACAATGGTAATTGTTAAAAATAAAATAATTTTGTTGCCAGGCAATAAAATTATAATTTTTTCATTTTAATGTAATATAATATTTTTCATTTAATACAGCAATAAAAAGGCAGGTAAGACACAGCCTGGCTGTTTGGCTGAAAATGATTTTAAATATAAATCTTAGAATATGGAAGTCATGTATGGTTCTCCATACCGATATTTTACTTCCATATTCCTTAAGGAATGGAAGTATTTTCTATGGCAAACGATAACTGCCGCAAATTCAAACAGAATCAAATAATTTTTTGCATACAACCCTGATTTGTAGAGGACTCGCGACCTATTGTTTTTGGTGAAGATCGGTTGAGGGAAAGGGGTACTTTACCTGCAACGGTTTTTTTTTATCAAGGGAAATTTTTTTTTTTTTTGCAAACGATAACAGCCGCAAATTCAAACAGAATCAAATAATGTTTCGTATACAGCCCTGAATTGTAGAGTTCTCAAGACCTTTTGTTTTTGGTGAAGATCGGTTAAGGGAAAGGGGTAGTTTACTTGTAACGTTTTATGTTTTAACAAGGGTATTTCCTATGGCAAACGATAACAGCCGCAAATTCAAACAGAATCAAAAGATTATTTGCATACAGCCCTAAATTGTAGAGTTCTCAAGACCTATTGTTTTTGGTGAAGATCGGTTAAGGGAAAGGGGTAGTTTACCTACAACGTTTTTTTAACAAGGGTATTTTCTATGGCAAACGATAACAGCCGCATATTCAAACAGAATCAAATAATTTTCTGCAAGCAACCCTGATTTGTAGAGTACTCAAGACCTATTCTTTTTGGTGAAGATCAGTTGAGGGGAAGGGGTAGTTTACCTGCAACGTTTTTTATCAAGCGTATTTTATATGGCAAACGATAACTGCCGCAAATTCAAACAGAATCAAATAATTTTTTGCATACAGCCCTGATTTGTAGAGTACTCGCGACCTATTGTTTTTGGTGAAGATCGGTTGAGGGGAAGGGGTAGTTTACCTGCACGGTTTTTTTTATCAAGGGACATTTTTTTTTTTGGCAAACGATAACAGCCGCAAATTCAAACAGACTTAAATAATGTTTCGTATACAGCCCTAAATTGTAGAGTTCTCAAGACCTATTGTTTTTGGTGAAGATCGGTTGAGGGAAAGGGGTAGTTTACTTGCAACGTTTTTTTAACAAGGGTATTTTCTATGGCAAACGATAACAGCCGCAAATTCAAACAGAATCAAATAATGTTTTGCATACAGCCCTGATTTGTAGAGTACTCAAGACCTATTGTTTTTGGTGAAGATCGGTTAAGGGGAAGGGGTAGTTTACCTGCACCGTTTTTTTATCAAGCGTATTTTCTATGGCAAACGATAACAGCTGCAAATTCGAACAGAATCAAATAATTTTTTGCATACATCCCTGAATTGTAGAGGTCTCAAGGACGTTCGATTTTGGTGAAGATCGGTTAAGGGGAAGGGGTAGTTTACCAGCAACCTTTTACATTTTAACAAGAGTAAAGTACTTGCTAATTTATTTAAACTTTTTGAAACAATAGTAATTGTTAAAAATAAAATAATTTTGTTGCCAGGCAATAAAATTAAAATTTTTTAATTTTAATGTAATATAATGTTTTTCATTTAATACGGCAATAAAAAGGCAGGTAAGACACAAACACACAATTCACGTTATTTCTGGCCTCACTCATGTTTATTTTCTTACGTTTGCACGCTTTTTAAATGGAAAGTGCCGAAACCCACACCAACATAACGCGTGCAAGCCGAAAAAATGGACATCAATTTGCTTACTGGCGAAGCTAGTAGTTAATGAATGGGTAGGCAAAAATCTTATCTTAAATTTTTTTTAAGGAATCACTAAAAGGACGGTGGGTCAAATCGGACGCTGAGGTAGAGTTTGCTGTAACCGAATGGTTCCACAAACATCCGTAAGAATTTTACTAGCAGGGAATCTACAGGTTAGCGCAACAGTGGAACTCATGTCTTAATGTTATTGGAGACTTCTTTTAAAATCGTTGAATAAAAATTGCTTTACAGCTCTATACGTGTGTCTATTGAACAATCCTTGTATTAGTCATACACGATAATACAACTGATTAAACTTCAAATTTTTAAACTTGGTTAGTTTCTATATATATGTTTAATGTTACAAATAATTCAAATAACAATCTTGATCATCTGTTAGTTCAGCGGAATAACAGTGACACTTTTAATAACCGCATAAAATAAACACTTAGAAACAACACAGGCGCTTTAACTTAACTGTTTGGACCACAGAAGTGAGGCATGCCTCAACGCTCTATGTGTACAGCGCGGGACAATCCCCCCTCCCTACACTTCCCTATCACACCACTACATTGCTTACATACGATGTATACAAAAAACGCTGAGGCAAGTTCAGGTTGCCTCATTCGCTTTAAACGAACTATGCCGAATCTCACCTGTCACCATCTAGCGGTCGCTCAATAAAGCACGTTTCGGTTTAATAAATTTGACAGTCACAGTAACAATGTATAATCTTTACGTTATGTAGTTCATACGTATTTATAATTTTTATTCTACAGAATTTGTTAGGGTAGGCATTGCCTCCATGTAACTTCGCCACAGATATATATGTGTACAACGTTATCGGCAACAAAGAAGTAGTTTTTGTTAAAATTCCTTCCCGGGATATTTGGCCGTAGTCCAATGTTTTCTACAAAACCAGACATTTCGGCAATGCCATCGACTTCCATCATCAGTGAAAATCGAGTGCGATAACGTGAGGTGGTATACGTTAGTGACCACAGTACTGAGGTTAAGGCTGAAGCAGTAAGTAGAAAGAAGTAGTTTCTATGGTAATATTTCATTTCGAAAATGATTTTAAATATAAATCTTAGAATATGGAAGTCATGTATGGTTCTCCATACCGATATTTTTCATTTAATACGGCAATAAAAAGGCAGGTAAGACACACACACACACAATTCACGTTATTTCTGGCCTCACTCATGTTTATTTTCTTACGTTTGCACGCTTTTTAAATGGAAAGTGCCGAAACCCACACCAACATAACGCGTGCAAGCCGAAAAAATGGACATCAATTTGCTTACTGGCGAAGCTAGTAGTTAATGAATGGGTAGGCAAAAATCTTATCTTAAATTTTTTTTAAGGAATCACTAAAAGGACGGTGGGTCAAATCGGACGCTGAGGTAGAGTTTGCTGTAACCGAATGGTTCCACAAACAGCCGTAAGAATTTTACTAGCAGGGAATCTACAGGTTAGTGCAACAGTGGAACTCATGTCTTAATGTTATTGGAGACCTCTTTTAAAATCGTTGAATAAAAAATGCTTTACAGCTCTATACGTGTGTCTATTGAACAATCCTTGTATTAGTCATACACAATAATACAACTAATTGAACTTCAAATTTTTAAACTTGATTAGTTTCTATATATATGTTTAATGTTACAAATAATTCAAATAACAATCTTGATCATCTGTTAGTTCAGCGGAATAACAGTGACACTTTTAATAACCGCATAAAATAAACACTTAGAAACAACACAGGCGCTTTAACTTAACTGTTTGGACCACAGAAGTGAGGCATGCCTCAACGCTCTATGTGTACAGCGCGGGACAATCCCCCCTATCACACCACTACATTGCTTACATACGATGTATGTGTACAGCGCGGGACAATCCCCCCTCCCTACACTTACCAATCACACCACTACATTGCTTACATACGATGTATACAAAAAACGCTGAGGCAAGTTCAGGTCGCCTCATTCGCTTTAAACGAACTATGCCGAATCTCACCTGTCACCATCTAGCGGTCGCTCAATAAAGCACGTTTCGGTTTAATAAATTTGACAGTCGCAGTAACAATGTATAATCTTTACGTTATGTAGTTCATACGTATTTATAATTTTTATTCTACAGAATTTTTAGGGTAGGCATTGCCTCAATGTAACTTCGCAACTGATATATATGTGTACAACGTTATCGGCAACAAAGAATTAGTTTTTGTTAAAATTCCTTCCCGGGATATTTGGCCGTAGTCCAATGTTTTCTACAAAACCAGACATTTCGGCAATGCTATCGACTTCCATCATCAGTGAAAATCGAGTGCGATAACGTGAGGTGGTATACGTTAGTGACCACAGTACTGTGGTTAAGGCTGAAGCAGTAAGTAGAAAGAAGTAGTTTCTATGGTAATATTTCATTTCGAAAATGATTTTAAATATAAATCTTAGAATATCGAAGTCATGTATGGTTCTCCATACCGATATTTTTTATTTGCAGTAAGCCACATACATATAATTAAGCAAATTTTTTTAAATTGAAATGCAAATACATTTATCTAGACATACAATTTATACATGGTCTCGAAGACTGACTTCGAATCATGGCATCGACAAATCACCTTTGAAGACTTTAAGTTTTAAAATATAAGTGTTTATGAACTTTCGAGGCGCATAAACCTTCGAGACGTGAGGCCACTCGGACCGAGAGGCCGTAGGCGGTGGCCCACGTCGCCCATGCCTTACGCCGCTTCTGGCGATAACGTGTGGTGGTATACGTTAGTGAACACAGTACTGTGGTTAAGGCTGAAACAATAAGTGGAAAGAAGTAGTTTCTATGGAAACATTTTATTTCGTAAATGATTTTAAATACAAATCTTAGAACATGGAAGTCATGTATGGTTCTCCATACCGGTATTTTCCTATGGCAAACGATAACAGCCGCAAATTCAAACAGAATCAAATAATGTTTTGCATACACACCTGAATTGTAGAGTTCTCAAGAAATGTTGGTTTTGGTGAAGATCGGTTAAGGGAATGGGGTAGTTTACCTGCAACATTTTATATTTTATATAGGGTAATTTTTTATATGACGAACGATAACTGCCGTAAATTCAAACAGAATCAACTACTTTTTTGTATACCTTTTTGTATTATAGAGCACTCAAGGTTTGTTGATTTTGTTGAAGATCGGTTAAGGGAAAGGGGTAGTTTACCTGCAACAATTTATGTTTTAACAAGGGTATTTTCTATGGCAAACGATAAGAGCCGCAAATTCAAACAGAATCAAATACTTTTTTGCACACATTCCTGAATTATAGAGTACTCAAGGTCTGTTGATTTTGGTAAAGATCGGTTAAGAGAAAAGGTTAGTTTACCTGCAACGTTTTATGTTTTAAAAGGGTAATTTTATTTTTATGACGCATGATAACTGCCGCATATTAAAAGAGAATCAAATAATTTTTTGCATACATTCCTGAAGTTTCAAGTGCTCAAGGCTTGTTGATTTTGGTGAAGATCGGTTAAGGGAAAGGGGTAGTTTACCTGAAACATTTTTTTTGTAACAAGAGTAAAGTACTTAATTTTGATAAATAAAGTATCCTGATAAGAAGATCTTAATAAGCCACAGTAGAAACGTAGATGAAATATCTATACATGAAGAGGCTAGTTGAACGGGGTGGGGGTAAATTTCTATAAATGAAAATTATAATTGAAGGGGGAGGGGATAATATTTATATGTGTACTACGTTATCGGCAACAAAGTAGTAGTTTGTTGTTAAAATTCCTTCCCGGGCTGTTTGGCCGTAGTCCAATGTTTTTTGCAAAACCAGATGTTTCTGCAGTGCCGTCGACTGACATCATCAGTGAAAATCGAGTGCGATAACCAGCGGCGGGGCAATACCTAAATTTGATGTGGGCAAGATAAATTTTGCGAGGCCCTCTGGTGGCGCAAGAGGACGGATTTTATATAAAGAAAACAATTTTTTGATACTGTCAAATTTTTATTCATAAAAATGCAAACATCTTCACTTTAACTAACATTATTAAGTAATAACTAACAGTAAAGAATCAAAGAAACAGAAATTTTTATTCATAAAAATGCAAACATCTTCACTTTAACTAACATTATTAAGTAACAACTAACAGTAAAGAATTAAAGAAACAGAAATTTCCTGCTTTTAGCCTTACTCAACTCCTTAATAACTGTATCGTAATCCAGCTTAGATGCTGTATCTGCTTCAATAGATAAAACTGCCAAAGCTGAAAGTCTTTGCTGACCCATTGTACTTCTTAAATAATTTTTTATTACTTTTAATTTTGAAAAGCTCCTTTCAGCGGAGGCTGTACTTACTGGTACTGTTAACAAAATTCGAATGACAATATAAATATTTGGGTAAATTTCTTTTAAGTTATTTTCTGTTACGTATTGCAGCAGCTGTTTCACATCTTTAATGAAGTCGGGTAAATTTGGGATCATTGTTTGTAATTCTTCATATAATTCGTAAGGTTGGAAGTCACTGCTCCCACCCACTCGCAGAACTGTGTGTAAATCTTGACAGTTTTTTAATATATGCTCTTTTGGAATATTTTTTAACTTGTTTAGATTATAGAGAAAACCAAAATTTTCAAAATCTTGATTTAAAGATATAAATCTTGAATCCATATTGCTCACTATGGAATCAATCATGGTGTTAAAAAAATCTGTTTCGTACCGGCTTTTGGGAGACTGTATAGGTTCATCGCTGCTTTCATAATCGAACATCATTTTCTTTTTGGCTACCCTTTTATTTTTAAAGTCTTTTGGCAGATCATAACTGCTTTTCTCAATAAATTGACGAGCGTCAGACAAGCATTGTTCAAACCCAGTTTGTCGATATTCTTTGACCCAGTCACAAAATGTACGCAAATGTTCAAGAGCAATGCTTAAATGGACTTGTACAGATTGCCATAATTTGCTTATGATATTATTAAGGGACTTTATAGATTACAGATATAGATTTATAATGGTGTAGTATTATTATTATTGATTCGTAGATAGTACGATAATATTTTATAACTCTTCTTAGTGGATCTTCACTCACTTCTGCCCCGCGATGGAGCGCCAATCTATAAATGAACTTTATAGATACAAGTAGATCTGTAGTAGATATAGTGGTGTAGTAGTGTGAGTGCAGATACGCACCGGTATCTACAGTAATGTTGTTTTTTATAAAATGTTCTAATTATAACTATTATGGTTATTAGTGTGATTGTATTGTCTAATAGATGCGTATTAATGGTTCACTTCTTCGATTTAAAATGTTTCGCGCACTCTGTTATATACCTCCCTCACTTACCACACGTGGATATTTTAGTCCTGTTCAGTGACGGTTCTGCTGAAATACATATACTTTACATACAAATAAATATTCAGGTTGAATATTCAATATGGTTATCACATACAATGTAAATGATGTAATATCTAAATAATGTTATGAATTATTAGATCTGTTTAAACTCTTCCGCCACCTTGGTAGAACTGATTAAAAATAAATGAGTTAATTTAAATTTGAAATGATACTCTTTTTCACTGGTAATAAAAGTGGAGGTTTATTAACAAATCAAGTTATTATAAAATTTTCTAACAATTAACAATCAATGACTAACAACCTTTCTGATAATAATTACAATTAATAAAACTCAAAATAAGACTCTGTTCAGCCTCAAGGCTGGTAAACCTGTTAGTTGTACAATAGTTTAATTTCAAGAGGTTATGTTCTCTTGTATCAGTGAATTACCATATTCGTAAGGTTCTTTTAGGTAGCATGATACCAGGTACAAGATGTAATATTAATAATGATATAAAATGAACAATAATTAATAATAAACAAACAAATATAAAAATCGAAAATTAGTACCATATATCTGATAGTTATGGTATTCTCGTACGCGGGAATGCGCACGCAACCTACAGTACTTGTTTTACAAATACCAAGCTCGTTGGCTTGTACGGTTGAAATGTATTACTTTATTTAATAACTCGTTTTGATAATTATTTACTTGCAAGAGAAAAATTCATTAAAAAACTCTTGTTATTATTTCCATCTGGTTTGGACTTTACTTGAGAACAGACTTGTAACAGTGAAATTGGCAAGTTGCCGTTACGACTTTAAGGTTACCTTACAACGGATATTGTTATAATGGTTAATTATTTTTTAATATTTATTATTTCTTAATCTAGATATAAACACATTATTCGTAATATTTTGATGTGTCATTATCAGTATTACATTTATTCTTTCGCATGAAAGTTAAGAAAAAACGTTTACTTTAAAACATCGAAAAATCAAGAAAACAATTTTAGTCAATTGAGTGACTATTGGTATTACTCGTATTTAGTCATAAATGCATCAAACATAATTCTTTAAATTATGATAAATAATTAAAATATTTATTCAATATTTTAATAATTGTGAATTAATATTTCTTTTAATTCTGATAATTCAATCATAGTTTTTGATACTTCGCTTTTTTCTGACTTGCGTAGTATCAACATTGTTTATTTACGGAAATATTATTTATGTGTCAAAGTTATTTAAAATAAAAAATTGTACTCCCTGTTTTTATCTTTCACAACACTCGCAAGTACGATTGATATTATGCACTAACCGTACTTGAATAAATTTGCACTCCGCACATTTCACTCATATATATTGGTGTAGTTTAAAGGTTATGTTATGTGAATTACTTATGTCTCTTGTATCGCGCACAATTCAAAAATTAAAACTTCTTCATGTTGTCGAGTGGCGTGACCTCTCCGTCGAAAGACTGATCGTGAACTGTCATGCTTCTTCGAAGCGTCTCCTGCTCGTCTGCCAATATTCATTCATTTGATTGGCTGAAAAGACTATACTCTCCGACCCAAAGCCCTTTGTTTTCTTAAAATATTTGATTTTTTACCAAATTTGACTTTGCGTTTGAGGCTTTGTGACGTCAGCACTGGTACAAAAATTTAATTGAAAAGTTTAAAATCACAATAACTTTCTTAATCTATGTCCTATCGTTAAATGGTTGATGTCAGTGAATTGCAGACATCCTGCGCTTCAATTTAAGTCTAAACATGATTATTTTCCGTCCATCACTTCTATCACTATAACGATTTTATTAATTATTTATGATGTATCTTATATTTATAAGTCTATTACACCAAATTTAATTATTTATATTAAAACACTTTTTAAATAAACGCTCTGAGTCCATATCTCAACTGGTTTGATTCAAAACTTGGGAATAATTGTTCCCTAAACAATATCTCATTATGGCGTCTTTAGGCGTCCATATTTGATTTTTCATAAATGTATTTAAAACTAATTTTTCTTATTTAACACTAGTAATATTGCAATTTAATAATACTAGAAACGTCTATTTACATAATTTTACACTAGAATATTTGTACATGACTGTATTTAATCTACTATTTACATTGTTTTAGTCCCCTCCTGTCTCTCTTATACAATTGTTACCTTATTTCTGGTTTTTTCTATATAAATTATATTATGTACTAATTGTAATTAGTGTACACTCATTGTACCCAATTTACTCCATATAATGATTAGCTTCTAGCTAGCTCAGAACCCTTCAATTTTTCAGTAATGGGTCTGTTTACATTGTGTCATATCATGGTAGTCATTTATTTTTATTAAAACAATAATTAAATTGTTATTGTTACACTTGGTTTGAGTTTCCAAAGTAGTATTAGACATTATTCTGACTCTTGATAATGTTTTCATTTACTTTAAAACAAGTTTATGTTACATTTTTCATAAGTAACTTGCTCCTCATAGTTTGTTTACATCTGGGTTCCTTCATCATAGTCATTTGGTTTTTAATTATTTGTATATAAAATGACTGTTTTCATGGTCATAGTCTGTTCTCAAAGTAGCATGAGGTTTTCCTCTTACTACTGGTAACACTCTTAACAATCTGTGTTCAATCTTTTATACAGTATTTTTCTTAACTAGTTGGTTATACAATGGTTCAGCTTACTTCTGGTTATAGGTACATAGTTAGTTAGTTTACAATATTTTGGTTACAATACTGTTATTATTATGTTCAGAATCTGTTCTCAAAGTAGTATCAGATGTTTATCTAACTACTGGTAATACTTTTATTAACATTGGTATTTGTTTTGATATTGTATTTTGTCTAACTAAATTGGTATACTTGTTCCATTTCTCCTATCTCTGTGCCATCATATTTGATCTGTTTTATTTACATTGTGTTGCAACATAATACACTGTTTATTAGGATTTATTATTATTTATAACAAATTCTTGAGTTGATGATCATTTATTTACATTAACATGTATGATTTTCTGTTTCATAGGTGTCTTCCCTATGGGGTTATGTAACACTGTACAACATGTTTTAATGCAGTATTTTGCTCCTACTAACATGACTTCAGTATGGTATCTTACTATAATATTTTAATTATTTTGTTACACATGTTTATACAACTCCTTCTTAAACAATAACACAAATCTTTTTGTATTAATTACAATATCTCTCTGGTCATTGGTTGAATTTAATTCCTGTCACTTTGTTTGATACATAACAAAGGTTTTTTATTTATTGTCAGTTCTCTATAAACAATAATATAATTGTTCGATTTTGTTCCATTCTGGTGGTCTTTTGATTATCTATATTGATCACAGTCTTTATTAAATTAGTCACACTAATTGTCTGTGTTTATTTGACTATTTTAATTCTTGCTGTTTCACTATGAAATTAACATATCTTCTTACACTATAAACTTTATCACTGGGATTGTTTGTGTGGTTTATTCAGTTGAAATTAGTTAACTATTCACAGGTTTCACATCTATATTAAGTACTCACTGTAATTGTTTGTGGTTCCTTAAATGTTAAACACTGTTTTTCTTTTCATATTTGATAATCACCATTCCTTTGGTCACTTATATAGTCTCTAGTACACTTGGTTTATGTTGAGTCCTTGTGTGATCTATCCATCTTCTTCTCTCTTCATGGTACGCTTCCTTGTCCTTCTTCTTTCTTCTTCTTCAGTATTTTCATTGTAGTCACTATTTTTATTTGTTTTCCTCGCTGTTGGAGTTTACTGGTCCTTATTTTGTTGGTTCCCCTCACTGTTGGATCCTATTGGGTCTGGTTACTGATATTTTGTTTTGGGTCATGGTCATTTTCTTTCTTCATTTCGTATTTGATGTTGCTATGTTAATACTGTCTTCCTCATCGTTGGATTTTTATATTAATATATTTGTAGATACACACTTTTATATACTTGGGTTTATTTATCTAGACATACTTCCATGCTTTTCTCCTACTTGACGTTATATTAGCTTATTTTATGTAACTACCATATTTGGTAACGTTACAATATTAACACACGATAATATCTCATACCATGAATGTAATGATATGATAAATTCTAAGCTGAGTATTTCGTTCAAAACCAAATCACAATCACTGAGTGTGTCTGATTGTTCCACGTGAGTTTTTAAGCTTTCAATGCATTCAACAACATCATCAAATTGCAATAATATGGCCTTCACTGCCTCGATTCTTTTTCCCACCTTCTGTCTGATAAAGGCTTTATAGTAAGCTTTAATTTGCCTTTGATTAATTCCCAGCATTTGCTGGATCTCGAAAATAGCAAATAAATTTTCTGAATAAAACCAAAAAATGTTTTTGCTGCCGCAGAAGAATTAGCTGCATCTGCCAACAGCAGATTCCAACTGACACCCACAAGGTGTAAAAAATGCCCTGGTATTAATATTTAATATTCGAGTTTTAACTCCACTATTTATGCCTACCATATTTGCATCATTGTCGTATCCTTGGCCATGACAGTTTTGAATATCTAATCTATTTTTTTCTAGCTCTTCCAGTATTGCATTAGTTAGATATTCTCCAGTCGTCTCAGTGACAGCAAGAAATCCGATAATGTTTTCTTCTATTGTGCCAGTTGATGTATTACAAAATCTTAAGATAACTGACATTTTTCAACTCGACTATAGTCTATAGTGCAGTCGAGCAAAATAGAATAATATTTTGCCTCTTTTACCCTATGAATCACTTCATCAGTAATTGTTTTTGAAATCAATGTGATCAATTCATTTTGAATATCGTGGTTTAGGTAATGGTGTGCAAGTTTCTTGTCATTAATGCATTTCATGTGTTCCCGTAATGTAGGATCATATTTAGATATCAATTTAAACAAGTCTATGAAGTTACCAGAATTCCCACTGTCGTCGCCTATCTTGAAAGATTCTCTGTGACCTCTAAATGCCAGATTATGAGAGGCTAAGAAATTAATATCAATTAATCTCTCAAACAAATTGTGCCAATGTTTTTGAGATTCACGAATTAGCCTTTCGTTTTCTTGGTCTATTGTTTTTCCATGCTTTATTCCTTTCTCTAATGTCATCCATTGGAACATAAATGCCATATGTTCTTTGGTATTCTCATGTCTTTGTAAAATACTACTTAAGTGTTTCCAGTCACAGCACCCTCCCTGTACCATCTGAGTTTGTGAATTGCCAAATAGTCTGCATGGAAAACAGAAAATTTTATTTTGAGAATTTGAATAAACCAATCAGCGACGATGTTGAGTTTCACCATTAATTAGTTTTCTTGAGAAATGAAAATTAGAAAAGTGCCTATGATCATCGTCTTTGGGATAATCTTCATCACTGTTATTTAACTACTGTGTAGGGTCGCTTTGAACTATATCATGACGCTGAGAATCCGTTATGGGAAACATCCACTTTCCCGGATCCGAACTAACAAATGCTTGTTTAACTACATCACTGGCATAGCTGCTAACTGGCGGAGAACCTATTTGTTCTTCTTGAATTCTACTGCTCAACACAGGAGTTTCAGTTTCAGATTCTGATTGGCTAGAGTTTGATCCTATCTCTATTTTCAACTGTGGTTGGGTACTCAGTGCGTCTGGAGTACTTCCCAAATTCAACGGAGTCTTGGACGTGGCTATATCTTTTTTGGAAGTCGAAGCAATCGATTCAGATGCAGTTTTTTTGAGAAACTTCATCATACCTGAACTCAAAACCTGATTTGATACAGCTCTTTCAGCTTTTCTTTTTCTTTTTGCTGAACCAGATTCCCATTTTCTCCCGATATCTCTATCTCTCCTGGGGCCTGGGCCTGACATGTTAAGATAAGAAGGTCGTATATTGTATCTGTAACCTGTAAACAATAATAACATTTTTACTTCTTTGCATAAATACACTCTAAACCTGAATGTAAGAAATCTGACGCACCAATGTAGGAAACGAGAGACTCCTACATTCCTAAAGTAGGAAACCAACATTTTATACATTGTAATGTAGGAAACTAGCATTTCCTACTTCCATAAAGTAGGAAATCAGAATTTCCTATATTTATACAGATAAATTAAAAGATTAATCATCTTTTAACCATAGAGATACAATAATTATATAGGTTCAATATAATTATTAACATACAACAGTCAAAAAGAAAATTAAATATATTAATGAAATTATAGATAGAATGTTTAAAGCGGTAGATGTCATTATCTCCAGCGCCACGTGCTACTGTATGGAACGCTCATGAGGTTGTGATCTTCATTATGAGCTTATTATTCAGACAGCTAATGATATGAAAAATTTGTTTAATGTATTTATTGTCAAATCATTTAGTAAATAAAATAAACTGTACTGAATTCCATTATTCTTATACATGTACAGTGAAGGCTCATTGCATAATTAATATAATTATAAATCTTTATTTCCTCACTTTAGATACCCACTTTTAAAAATTTTGGAGTGACCATATCCTACCAGCAATTTTTACTATCTTACTTATTTTTTTTTATTTGCAGTAAGCCACATACATATAATTAAGCAAATTTTTTTAAATTGGAATGCAAATACATTATCTAGGCATACAATTTATACATAGTCTCAAAGACTGACTTCAAATCATGGCATCGACAAATCACCTTTGAAGACTTTAAGTTTTAAAATATAAGTGTATATGCATTTTTGAGCTGCATAAACTTTCAAAATGCGAGGCCCCTCGGACCGAGATGCCGTAGGGGATGGCCCACGTCGCCCACGCCTTACGCCGCTTCTGGCGATAACGTGTGGTGGTATACGTTAGTGAACACAGTACTGTGGTTAAGGCTGAAGCAATAAGTGGAAAGAAGTAGTTTCTATGGAACCATTTCATTTCGTAAATGATTTTAAATATAAATCTTAGAACATGGAAGTCAAGTATGGTTCTCCATACTGATATTTTCATATGGCAAACGATAACAGCCGCAAATTCAAACAGAATCAAATAATGTTTTGCATACAGCCCTGAATTGTAGAGTTCTCCAGAACTGTTGGTTTTGGTGAAGATTGGTTAAGTGAATGGGGTAGTTTACCGGCAACAATTTATGTTTTAATAAGGGTAATTTTTTTTTGACGAACTATAACTGCCGTAAATTCAAAGAGAATCAAGTACTCTTTTGCATACCTTTTTGAATTATAAGGAACTCAAGGTCTGTTGATTTTGTTAAAGATCGGTTAAGGGAAAGGGGTAGTTTACCAGCAACGTTTTATGTTTTAACAAGGGTAATTTTTTGTATGACGAACGATAACTGCCATAAATTCAAACTGAATCAAATAATGTTTTGCATGCATCCCTGAATTGTAGATGACTCAAGACCTATTGATTTTGGTGAAGATCAGTTAAGAGAAAGGGGTAGTTTAAGTGCAACGTTTTATGTGATAACAAGGGTAATTTTTTATATGACGAACGATAACTTCCTTAAATTCAAACATAATCAAATAAGTTTTTGCATACATTCCTAAATTGTAGAGAACTCAACGCCTGTTGATTTTGGTGAAGAGCAGTTCAGGGAAAGGGATAGTTTACCTGCAACATTTTATGTTGTAACAAGAGAAATTTTTTCATGACAAACGATAACTGCCATAAATTCAAACAGAATCAAATAATTTTTTACATTTGTGACTGAGTTGTAGAAGACGCAAGGTCTATTGATTTTGGTGAAGATCGGTGACGGGGAAAGGGCAGTTTACCAGAAGCATTTTTTGTTGTAACAAGAGTAAAGTACTTAATTTTGATAAATAAAGTATCCTGATAAGAAGATCTTAATAATCCACTGTAGAAACGTAGATGAAATATCTATAAATAAAGAGGCTAGTTGAACGCGGTGGGGGTAAATTTCTATAAATGAAAATTGTAGTTGAAGGGAGAGGGGATAATATTTATATGTGTACTACGTTATCGGCAGCAAAGTAGTAGTTTGTTGTTAAAATTCCTTCCCGGGCTGTTTGGCTGTAGTCCAATGTTTTCTGCAAAACCAGATGTTTTGGCAGTGCCGTCGACTGCCATCATCAGTGAAAATCGAGTGCGATAACGTGTGGTGGTATACGTTAGTGACCACAGTACTGTGGTTAAGGCTGAAGCAATAAGTGGAAAGAAGTATTTTCTATGGAAACGTTTCATTTCGTAAATGATTTTAAATATAAATCTTAGAACATGGAAGTCATGTATGGTTCTCCATACCGATATTTTCTATGACGAATGATAACTGCCGTAAGTTCAATCAGAATCAAATAATGTTATGCATACCTTCCTGAGCTATAGATGTATAAAAACATATTATTTAATTTTTTTATTAGTTGTTAATAATCATAGTTCATAGCTCGTACTTACCAATATTTGGATATTTCTCGGGTCCCAGGGTTCTTTCATAAGCGAGGTCAGAAACAGTGTGGGGTTAGGAAATAATTATTCTAACACCATATGTAGTGAAAAAGAAAGAAAATTCTGTTTTATTATCTTAAAATTGCAATGACTCCCAATTACACCCACATCTCTACATGCGCCTCGCCATGTGGCGTAGTTGTGCAATCAAACAATACATTTTCCAATTAAAGTTTTATCCACCTGTTACTACCAAAATAAACAGAATCAATTATTTCTCTCTATATTTGACCAAAGGTACAATTATTTACTTGTTGATTATTACGACATAATATTAAAGTATACATACCAATTAACCAGAAACATCTTATATCTATGTTGGCCGCCCAGCCTGCTCTCTCTCTCACTCACACTAATTTAAAAAAGAAAACCCTCCCGTGATCACTTTAATTAATAAAAAAACCTTGTGGAATATCCCACTGCCGGCAACGTGTTTATAGCTAGCGCACTCCGTTTCATTTTTCTGGATTTATTTTTTGTTGTCCGAAAGTTATAAAATTACGTTCTTCACTTTTTTAACTCGACCGCGGTCACATAATTTTTTACTGTTATTTCACTGTTATATAAAAAAAAACTGATAAAATTTAACTGAGCGCACTTGGCGCTGTGTCGGCCGACACAATCAGCAACGGACTGGGCAGGCGTCCCTTGCGAGCGGTAGGAAGTTAATGTCCACTGCCAACGGATTTCGTCGACGTTCATGGTTGATTTGTTGTAGTTGATCGACCATGTGCATGATATATAGTGGTCTTTTTAGTAGTGTGTGCCGACGATATTTAGGCACTTCTGGTCTGACGTCACTAAAGAGGTGGTCCTTAACTTGCATATCCTTCAGGTCGGCTTGTGGATCTCACCAACACGTCGTTTCTGCGCCATTTTCGACAGCGTCGGTTGATTTGCTTCGCGTCCCACCCGCGCGTATACCCGTCTCGTGCATACGGGCGCATGATTATACACAAGCAAAGTTCTTAGAAACCTAGGGAGGCTGCATACCTCAACTGATTTCGCAACGTAATATTGTGTCTTGCCTTTGTTCTAAAACTGTTATAGTCACCACGTGTTTGTTACAATGGCATTAAATTTTACAATATATTTTTAAGAAACCCTGAAAATGAAATAAAATAAAAGACCCCATAAATGCAATAAATAAAATTACCCAATTTTGACACGTTACAATACCCCCTCAATGAGAATTCTTCTGTCAAAACAGAAGAAATCTCATTGATAAAACCCCTAAGAGGACCGGTGAGGAACTGGTGCCAACAACCCCCTTGTTCTTATACTTCATGGGTACACGACCCCCCTGGCTCGGCGACTATGGACGCATCTGAACGAGATCACTGGACTTCTCCGTAAGAGATCCCAACACCAAAAAATCGAACAGACGCGTACCACAGCACACCTCACCTTCTAACATGCTACCCCCAAAAAAAAAATCCTCAATCCCTGGCTCAGATTACGCCAGATCCTCTACCGATATGTTTCCCCTTATATGCAAGCTGGGCTGCCTTTAGCAGTTACTGGGCTCACACACACACTCACATTACATACTAAAACTGAAAATTTCTTTAAAAATTTCTTTAAATTACAACTCACTGGTTGTTTCTATGTAAAATTGCATCACAAATTTTGTATATATTTTAAATTATTCTCTTCATTGGTTTTTTCTGTTATTTAAAATAAATCAATTTAAACATTTCTTACAATTAAGACCATCCTTAACCTAACATGGATTATCTAGAGTCTAACAATACAATGCAACACAAAATAAATCAATAAGAATAAACATGGTTAGTACACAAACAATAAAATAATCAAAGTTTGAACATATCCCTTATCTGGCAGGCACAAAATCAAAAATTTTTTTTGTTTTTTCAAAGAAAATATTTTCCAAAAAATTTTAAAATTCAAAGAAAAAATTTAAATTTATTAAAAGGTTTCCTTTACATATGGAAATTATTTAAAATTTGTTTAAATTGATCAAAAAACAAAAGTTGAATTAACTTCCTTACTAAACAAGCTTAGTATGTATATGACCTCACTGTCAGCTGATCAAAACTAGGTCAAGTCCACAACCTTGCCCCACATACGTTATGTACAAGTTCTATTTGAAAATACATTTAACATCTGTAACATTCTAACTTGAAACACAAAACATAATAAAATAAAATATTTAAAATAAACAAAATATTATTATAATTCACAATCCAATTGACGTTTAAATTATTCAAAATAAACACTTTCTAACTTTACATTTCCAAATTATATCAAAAATTTGTCACTGGTTTTAATTAAAAATATTTTATATATTCAACTATAACTTTCTTCATTTAACAATCTCATTCTACATTACTTTGGGTGATTTAATTACCCACCATAACTTAACTTGCCACTTGGCCTGTATTCATATAATATTTTTATAATTAACATTGCGATTATTACCTTAAAATAGCCAAATCACATTTAACTTTGGTCAAACTCTACACACCCTACAGCTTTATAAAATTATAAACATTACATTTTAATTTCAATTGAACTGTTATTAATTAACCATCAATCATTTATCATTTAATTCTTCACAAAATTTCAAGTTATTATTACCTTCACATTACATTATATCTCTGAGTGCCTTTCTACTACGAATTTTCTACTGAACTCTTCACATTTTAATCATTGCTTAATCTGGGTGACCCCTGTATTCTCTATGCTTTCACTCGAACAGACATTTATCATCTTACTCCCTTTCTTACTACTAACAACCACTATGAACAACTTAGGATACCAATCTCTCAATTATAAACACCTTCGCTAATTCCACTTACCTCTGGCACCGCTCATCTTTGTACTAGGATGTGTGTTCCCTACCTGGCTATATACATACGATCCAATGCCCCTCCAAAATATCGGCAAACACTCCCTTAAACTACTCTATTCCCGCCACAACGCCGAACGCTGGTCTCTCGCCACGCCGCACGCTGCTCACACCTTACCACCTCACCCTTACTACAAAATATCATCAACAAATATATTTATATACCATTCACCTTACGCATCTCTACATATACTACCTACTACTGTGTCCCTAAAATATCAAATACCCTCTTTGTTTGTCACTAGTATTTCAAAATTCTTATTCTCTCTGACTACTATTACAATTAACTCTACTTAACTCACCTGCCTCATTTCATTATCACCCAAAATCTATCTTTTTACAACATTTCACCTTGATATAACACTAGAAAATTCATCACTTCTCCACTTATAATAACATACCTCAATTTGAACGTATTATCTGTTTAATCATCTACCAATCATTATAGAATCTTAATTTCATAAAATCATTTAACTTCATTCTCAAACTTTCTTTTATACAACCTTAATTAAGTAATTATTTTTCAATTATTTAATTCAATTATTGAACAGTTCACAATTACTTTTATCGCTTATTTAGTCTGTCAAATTTTATAATTATTATTAATTTATACTGGTTAACTGCAAATTTAATTTAACTGATAATTAATGTTATCACTTTCTACTATACATACACATTGTTTACATAACACATAGTACACTATAATGTAATACCTACATACATTTAACATAATGACATCAACACATAAAAAAAATATACAGTCCAACTTATAATTTCTTATCATCAACCACAAATCGTTCCATAAGACAATGCACTTCAAAACCACATTATTCATATAATTAAATGTTCATGAACAAAAAAACAATAAACAATTACCCCATATAGTCAAATAATAGTCTAACATATTTGTAACATAGATCATTCTTATTTATATCAAATTTATTATTATTATTATTATTATTATAATCCCTTACTCCTATGTCATTCATTATCACTTCTGTTGGTTCATATACCTGTTCAATATTGGTAAATTTTGTCCAGTCTCCGTTAGTATTATCTGTCAACATTAGGTAGGTTATATTATCATCTTTGACCTCATCTACTGCTATCTCAGTTTCACTATACGGTAAGTACTCATTATTATCATCATTACTTCTCTCTACGCCTAACTTTTCTACGAATTCTTCATAATTTCTCTTTACTTTAAATACCTCTATTTCTCTCTTTCTCTCTCTCTCAAAACATTTCTCACCATCATACCAAGCTACACATTCTCTTTCAAAACATGCAGGGGACACTAACTTATCGTTACGGCACCACCTATGAAGTGCACAAAAAACCAAGGGAAATTTATCTGCAAACCTATACTCTTCCAAATACTCACGTGAAGCCATTTCTTTACCCCCACTACAACATTACGGGAAAAATCTACCCCCTGCATCCACTCTACCTGTAATTTCTTTCTACTCTCTTTCTCTGATTCATCACACACAAACATCTTATTATCAACTTCAACATCTATACAATCATTTTCTAACACCATATTTTTACTTCTATTATCATTGTTATTACTTGTCAACTCATTATTTAAATTATCATTTCCACTACTACTTACCCTATCATCTTTGTTCGATTTTAATTTGTTTATTACTTTCTTATTTTCTAATTCTATTTCGTCTAACCGCGTCTCTATTTCACTCAATCTCTTATCGTAAATACAGCCTTGTTCTTTAATTTCTTTCTTCACTTCATCAAATTGTACGTTAAGATTATTTTGGATATTTCTAATTTCATTTTTCTGTTCGCTAAATTTCTCATCGAACTTATTATTTTGTATATTAAAAAGCGTTTGCATCATTTTCATTATTTCTGCCATTTAAAAAAAAAATTTGTTTAAATATTTCTTTCAAAAAAAATTATTTCGTGTAATAAATATTACACCATCATATTATACGTAAAATTATTGTACTATTTTCTACCATGTGTAGTTACAACATAACCTTACTTTTACGTCTTTTATATCCTTTCGATACCCACTCTGTTTCTGAATTCTGGCTTATTTATATAATTATTTTATATAATGTCCATCGTTCGGGCAGCCATTTGTATAAAAACATATTATTTAATTTTTTTATTAGTTGTTAATAATCATAGTTCATAGCTCGTACTTACCAATATTTGGATATTTCTCGGGTCCCAGGGTTCTTTCATAAGCGAGGTCAGAAACAGTGTGGGGTTACGAAATAATTATTCTAACACCATATGTAGTGAAAAAGAAAGAAAATTCTGTTTTATTATCTTAAAATTGCAATGACTCCCAATTACACCCACATCTCTACATGCGCCTCGCCATGTGGCGTAGTTGTGCAATCAAACAATACATTTTCCAATTAAAGTTTTATCCACCTGTTACTACCAAAATAAACAGAATCAATTATTTCTCTCTATATTTGACCAAAGGTACAATTATTTACTTGTTGATTATTACGACATAATATTAAAGTATACATACCAATTAACAAGAAACATCTTATATCTATGTTGGCCGCCCAGCCTGCTCTCTCTCTCACTCACACTAATTTAAAAAAGAAAACCCTCCCGTGATCATTTTAATTAATAAAAAAACCTTGTGGAATATCCCACTGCCGGCAACGTGTTTATAGCTAGCGCACTCCGTTTCATTTTTCTGGATTTATTTTTTGTTGTCCGAAAGTTATAAAATTATGTTCTTCACTTTTTTAACTCGACCGCGGTCACATAATTTTTTACTGTTATTTCACTGTTATATAAAAAAAAACTGATAAAATTTAACTGAGTGCACTTGGCGCTGTGTCGACCGACACAATCAGCAACGGACTGGGCAGGCGTCCCTTGCGAGCGGTAGGAAGTTAATGTCCACTGCCAACGGATTTCGTCGACGTTCATGGTTGACTTGTTGTAGTTGATCGACCATGTGCATGATATATAGTGATCTTTTCAGTAGTGTGTGCCAACGATATTTAGGCACTTCTGGTCTGACGTCACTAAAGAGGTGGTCCTTAACTTGCATATCCTTCAGGTCGGCTTGTGGATCTCACCAACACGTCGTTTCTGCGCCATTTTCGACAGCGTCGGTTGATTTGCTTCGCATCCCACCCGCGCGTATATACCCGTCTCGTGCATACGGGCGCATGATTATACACAAGCAAAGTTCTTAGAAACCTAGGGAGGCTGCATACCTCAACTGATTTCGCAACGTAATATTGTGTCTTGCCTTTGTTCTAAAACTGTTATAGTCACCACGTGTTTGTTACAATGGCATTAAATTTTACAATATATTTTTAAGAAACCCTGAAAATGAAATAAAATAAAAGACCCCATAAATGCAATAAATAAAATTACCCAATTTTGACACGTTACATAGAGAACTCAATGTCTGTTGATTTTGGTGAAGATCGGTTAAGGGAAAAGGGTAGTTTACTTGCAACATTTTATGTTTTAACAATGGTAATTTTTGTGATTTAGTGTACTTTGTTAGTGTACATTAAATTATTGTATGGATACAAGGCTGCTGTACATAACATTAAAGGCTGTATTTATTCGAAGTACCGGAATTAAAACCTAGTTCCAATTTAGAACGTAGACCTATAACCTATTTGCATATTTTATTGGGGTTTATTGGCACATATTTTATTAAAAGGGTGTATTTATTGGAAGTACAGAAATTATTTTCCATTTATCGCACATAATTACGGTACACAGACGATTTTTGGAAGTTGTGTCTACGTTTAACAATGCAACTTAACCTTTTAGATTTTTAAAATTAATTAGATTTAACAAAAATTTCCTTTGTTAGTGTACATTCAAAGGCTGTATTTATTGTATGGATAAAAGGCTGTATATACATTGAAGGCTGTATTTATTCGAATTAAAACCTATCGGTACTTCCAATTTAGAACGTATAACCTAGTAGGCTACGTTATTCGTACATACAGTATTTTATTGGAGTTTATTGGTACATATTTTATTAAAAGGGTGTATTTATTGGAAGTACAGAAATTAGTTTCCATGTATCGCACATAATTACGGTACAGAGACGATTTTGGGAGGTTGTGTCTACGTTTAATTATCTAACTTAACCTTTTAGATTTTTAAAATTAATTAGACTTGTAGGGGTGTGCATGGCAGAACTACTTGTAGGGGTGTGCACCCACTTTATAATCATATTTTTGGTAACACTGAGAACTTTAAGCCTTCTTTTATGCTTAAACAAATTATATATACACTTAATTATAGAAAAGCAAAAAGCAAATATGTAATTCAAAAGACTAATTTGCTCTAATAAACACATGCTGAAGTTAAAAACAAAAAAGAGTTTTTACTTGCCTAACTAATCATTAGTTACTAATGTGACAGTTGGAGCTGCTTTTTCTGCAAAAGCTGGGGTATGTTGGATTCAAGAGTGGTTAAATTAAGTCATAAATCTGAGTGTGCGTCAAGTCTATTTGTGTGCTTGCTTTTCACTTGAGATGAAAATCCCATTTCACTCAAGAATGAGGTGGTGAATGGGATGAGCAACTCCGAAAGTTCAGGATATTCATCTCTTAAAGATATCCAGAACTTTGTTAAGTCAGAATCTAAAAGTTTATGGATTTTGTTGTCCATGACATGTCTCATGTTATCACTAACTATACAAAATAATTTACTAAAAATTTAGTTTTAATCCCAGCATCACAGATGATATCACACAATTGCTCATTTAGTTTTACTGACAACATGTTAGAACTTTCAAAATACAAGAATGGGTCTTGAATCCAATTGAATTCACTGTATCCCTCTGGGAAGCAACTTTCAATCTGGTTATAGAGAGTTAAACATCAGAGCTGGTAAAAAACAATGGTAGAGCATGAATAACAAAAATGTACAGTTTAGACTATGTACAAAACAGGTTGAATTTAAATTGTTAAAATGATATATCTTAGTTATTTACATGTAGTAGCTTTTTAAGACACAGTAAATAAATTTCCGAACCTGACTTTGCAACCCTCCAAATGCCCTCTCGGGACCCAGCAGTGGCTCATGCCCAATAGGTTAAGAAATGCTGAACTAAAGGCATGTTTGTGGAGTGAAACATAAAAGATAACCCAGACTTCTAAAATGCTCTTAGTCAAATGGGATTTTCAGGAGTAACAACACACTATTTGGTTAACAAGCACATTTTACTAATATTGTAATACCAAGTCAATTAGATAGCTTAAATGTGTAGTACTCTATGTGATGCTGATCACATACTGTTAATCAGCAGCACTGCAGAATATTCTAGAGCCACACTCTTGGCATTCATCTGGAACTTTATCACATTAGCCTGATAATTAGGATGTTGCCACCAGCTGAGTTTTAGAAAGTTGGTGTAGTAGGTTGTGCATTCATATAGGATGATATTAGACAGCAGTTTTTAATGAAAGTGACAAATGATCAATTGTTTACTTGTGTTGTAAACTATTGTGATTTTTTTATTACTGTTTGTAGGCTATACAGTGTGTTCTGGATAATTATATAAAGAGAACTGTTGTAATATAAGTGTGTTTGTTTTAGCAATTGAGAGTATCTGGTATTCAATAATTCGTTCCACTGTTTTAAGTTCATAATTCTTGTCACTGGTTGTAAGAATATTATTCTCATTAATTTTCCAATTCTATGAAGTCTTCAGTAGTTTTACCACGATGAGACTCAACTAACTTTATCACTGAAGATGCCACATCACTGAATGAGCAAAACTTGTCTTTAATAATCTCAACAAAGCATGGTTATCAGCTGAAAAAAAGTTTTAGTATTAAAAGTTTTGATCACGGAAATCTATAAGGGATACTAAAAAGAAATAACATAATAATTGTATTGGATATAAAGTTATGTCCACAAAACAGATTTTGTTTGAAATAAATAAAACACAATTTGACACAAATATTAATTTTATGAATACTTGTTTGGCACATATTACAGAAGGTTACACCATTAAATGAGTTTGCCTAAGTATAAAATTCTTGTCAGATGAAAAACGTGTACAGTCAGAATACTATTTGTTATGTACAATACAAATGATTCACTATGGGTAGCAGTGACACATAAACACTAGACATTGACACTGAATTGTACTTGTTTTGAATGATTCATTGTGTGCTGCCTGACCAGAGTACAGGTATTAACCAAGAGATGTTTAGTATACTGCTGTGTAACTGCTACAATGATGAATTATAAGTAGTACTTTTTGTTTTCGTCATCAACCTTGAAAAGGATAATAGAAACTTTGTATACCGTGCTTCCAGCAGTTTTACATGATACATTCCTAGCACAAATAAGAAAAGTTTAAATCTGCTGATGATCTAAAGGAGTGAAAATTATTTGCAGACTGACAGGGTTATAAAATAATTCTGAAAGAATTGTTGCTTTTACAATACCATCCTTTATCAAGTGACTACTCAAATCTGCCAGTTTTTCACAGAAACTGAAGTTTTATGATTAGATCCATCATGACCTAGTGATTCTCCAAACATTTCAAGGATTCTCCTAGCCTTAAAAAACTGGACTGGCCTCATTGATTGACATGATTAATGTTAAATTTACTTTGGGATACTTCCAAACATAATACAGTTTACAATAAACAAAAAAAATGTTATGCCTGTCTAATTTTTCCAGAACTGTATACACATAATTTGATCTGGATAGAACATTTATTAAACAATAATACTATTTGATGCAAATAATGAAAATATCCGTGTGGAGAACTATACATGACTTCCATGTTTTAAGATTTATATTTAAAATCGTTTTAGAAATGAAATATTTCTACAGAAACTACTTCTATCATCAGCCTCAACCACAGAAAACACACACACACACACACACACCACACAATTCCTTTTTTCTTTATTTAATTTGAATGCAGAGTATTGGCACATATTTTATTAAAAGGGTGTATTTATTGGAAGTACAGAAATTAGTTTCCATTTATTGCACATAATTACGGTACACAGACGATTTTTGGAGGTTGTGTCTACGTTTAGCATGTAGTAACATCAGTAACTTAACCTTTTAGATTTTTAAAATTAATTAGATTTAACAAAAATTTCCTTTGTTAGTGTACATTCAAAGGCTGTATTTATTGTATGGAAAAAGGCTGTATATAACATTAAAGGTGTATTTATTCGAAGTACCGGAATTTACTTCCAATTTATAACCTAGTACAATCTAACGTATAACCAAACAAGTACATTAAAATCCTTTTTTCAATTTCCAGAGGAGTGTCAGTTTTTTAGTTTCAAAGGATAAAGAAAACACTTGTTTACAATTACTTCTAAGATGTCAAGGGTGATTGTAAATTGGGGTACCCGTAAATTGAATTTTAGAGCTGTATTTATTGTTTACATTTTAAACAATTTTTTGTACGCAACATAATAACAAAAGGTTGAAATATTTGCAGTTATTTCAATTTTAAAACGTATACACAATTTTTGGGGCATGTTGCAAGTCTTTACTCATTTTTCTCTAGCAGCCCTACGGAAAAATGTTGGGAAGTTTTGAAAAAGCACATTCCTTTATCACTGCAGAGCTTCCCTGAAACAAGATGAAGTGAGAGGATCCAAGCTGTCAAACCGATAGTTAAGCACTACCCAGGAGTACTTAAATTGTTGGATATATTTTAGAAGAGATGTCTTCTAGTCTAACTCCCTCTGCCTACAACATCATATTAGGGCTTAAGAAATATTTCAATTCCACAAAGAGCTTAATGTTGGCATCTTTTTGGTTCAAAGTGCTTTCATATATTGACTAAAAAAATGTTGTTATTCAAAGCAAAGGAATCACACTCAATGTTGAAATACCTCTAGTGGAAGATTTGCTGACAGAATTGAAATTGTTGCGTGATAATCCAGACAGCATAATTGAAGAACCAAACTTAATTGCAAAAGAACTAATAAAAGTTCCTCCTGAATCTCCCAAAAGGTGGAAAAAAAGTACAGATCAATCCAATAGTGATTTTTCAGTAAACAAAGATCAAGAAAATAAATTTAAAACCTCAGTCATGTACCCAGTATTAGAGTTTGTAATGGGCAACATAAAAACACGATTCACTGCAATTAGTTCAATTCGTGACTTGTTTCCACCAGTATTGAAATTTACGGACATGGAAAATGATGAATTAGAATTGAAAGTAAAAGTTCTCATTAGCAAGTTTAAAAAGGAATTGGCAATGGATCTATTTGAAGAAATATTATACTTGAAGAACATTTATAAAACAGAGTTTGAATCAGAAAAGAATCCACTAAGCCTACTCCAAAAACCTTCAAGCTGTATTTGTGAACTTCTGTCTTGCCTATAGGCTTTTCTGTACTATTCCAGTTACAGTTTCGTCTCCTGAAAAATCTTTGAGCAGTATAGCGAATTCACTGAAAACTTGGCAGAGAAGCACTACCTACCAAGAAAGGCTTAATAATTTGGCAATTTTAGCTATTAAAAATGAATTGGCTAACAGTATTAATTTATCAGTCAGATGTTATTGACCAGTTTGCTCAAATGAAAGCAAGAAAAAAACTTTGCACTACTTAAGCCGTTTTAGAAACGGGTCTCTCACTTATAATTGGTTATAGCCTACTCTTAGACATGTTTTTGTTTATCTTTGTAACAACTGACTTATGTATCACTTATGTGTTGATAAACACAGATTATGTTTATTTTTTGTCTTCAATTTAGACCATAGTAACATTGAATTCCACTCTAACCCATTATTAATACTTAATCATTTGGGTGTTAACAGAAACTGCACATTGCTTTTTATTGCATTATGTTGAAAAAAGGATTTTAATGTACTTGTTTGGTTATAGGCCTACGTTAGATTGTACTGTGTTCTAAATTGGAAGTAGGTTTTAATTCCGGTACTTCGAATAAATACAGCCTTTTATCCATACAATAAATACAGCCTTTGAATGTACACTAAGTAAGGAAATGTTTGTTAAGTCTAATTAATTTTAAAAATCTAAAAGGTTAAGTTAGATAATTAAACGTTGACACACCCTCCCAAAATCGTCTCTGTACCGTAATTATGTGCGATATATGGAAACTAATTTCTGTACTTCCAATAAATACACCCTTTTAATAAAATATGTGCCAGTAAACCCCAATAAAATATGCACCAATAACGAAGCCTACTATCTAAGTTAGATAATTAAACGTAGACACAACCTCCCAAAAACGTCTCTGTACCGTAATTATGTGCGATAAATGGAAACTAATTTCTGTACTTCCAATAAATACACCCTTTTAATAAAATATGTACCAATAAACTCCAATAAAATACTGTATGTACGAATAATGTAGCCTACTAGGTTATATGTTCTAAATTGGAAGTACCGATAGGTTTTAATTCGAATAAATACAGCCTTTTATCCATACAATAAATACAGCCTTTTAATGTACACTAACAAAGGAAATTTTTGTTAAATCTAATTAATTTTAAAAATCTAAAAGGTTAAGTTGCATTGTTAAACGTAGACACAACCTCCAAAAATCGTCTGTGTACCGTAATTATGTGCGATAAATGGAAAATTATTTCTGTACTTCCAGAAAAATACACCCTTTTATTGTACACTAACAAAGTAAATTTTATTTAAGTTACATTGTCTACATAACCTCCATAACCTGGCATTAGTTACTTGTGAAGAAAACAGTTCTAGTACACATCGAACACGGAAAAAAAATACAAACGTGGAGACGAAAGTTGTCTTTGGCCGCAGGATTTAGTGAAAGACCCAAAAAACCTTGTGGAATATCCCACTGCCGGCAACGTGTTTATAGCTAGCACAGTCCGTTTCATTTTTCTGGATTTATTTTTTGTTGTCCGAAAGTTATAAAATTACGTTCTTCACTTTTTTAACTCGACCGCGGTCACATAATTTTTTACTGTTATTTCACTGTTATATAAAAAAAACTGATAAAATTTAACTGAGCGCACTTGGCGCTGTGTCAACCGACACAATCAGCAACGGACTGGGCAGGCATCCCTTGCGAGCGGTAGGAAGTTAATGTCCACTGCCAACGGATTTCGTCGACGTTCACGGTTGATTTGTTGTAGTTGATCGACCATGTGCATGATATATAGTGATCTTTTCAGTAGTGTGTGCCGACGATATTTAGGCACTTCTGGTCTGACGTCACTAAAGAGGTGGTCCTTAACTTGCATATCCTTCAGGTTGGCTTGTGGATCTCACCAACATGTTGTTTCTGCGCCATTTTCGACAGCGTCGGTTGATTTGCTTCGCGTCCCACCCGCGCGTATACCCGTCTCGTGCATACGGGCGCATGATTATACACAAGCAAAGTTCTTAGAAACCTAGGGAGGCTGCATACCTCAACTGATTTCGCAACGTAATATTGTGTCTTGCCTTTGTTCTAAAACTGTTATAGTCACCACGTGTTTGTTACAATGGCATTAAATTTTACAATATATTTTTAAGAAACCCTGAAAATGAAATAAAATAAAAGACCCCATAAATGCAATAAATAAAATTACCCAATTTTGACACGTTACATAGAGAATTCAATGTCTGTTGATTTTGGTGAAGATCGGTTAAGGGAAAAGGGTAGTTTACTTGCAACATTTTATGTTTTAACAATGGTAATTTTTTCTATGACGAATTATAACTGCCGTAAATTCAAACAGTATCAAATAATATTTTATATATGTGCCTGTGTTGTAGAGGACTCAAGGCCTATTGATTTTGGTGAAGACTGGTTATGGGGAAAGGGCGGTTTACCCGCAACATTTTATGTTTTTGCAAGAGTAAAATACTTAATTTTGATAAATAAAGTATCCTGATAAGAAGAGCTTAATAATCCACTGTAGAAACGTAGATGAAATATCTATAAATGAAAAGGTAAGTTGAATGGGGTGGGGGTAATTTTCTATAAATGAAAATTATAGTTGAAGAGGGAGAAGATAATTTTATTTATATGTCATGTGTACTACGTTATCAGCAACAAAGAAGTAGTTTGTTGTTAATATTCCTTCCTGGGCTGTTTGGGCTTGATCCATTGTTTTCTACAAAAGCAGACGTTTCGGCCGTGCTATCGACTGCCATCGTCAGTGAAAACTGAGTGCACTATCGTGAGGTGGTATACGTTAGTGATCACAGTACTGTCGTAAAGGCTGATGAAAGAAGTAGTTTCTATAGAAATAGTTCATTTCGAAAAGTATTTTAAATATAAATCTTAGAACATGGAAGTCATGTATAGTTCTCCATACCGATATTTTATATGGCAAACTATAACAGTCGCAACATCAAACAGAATCAAATAATGTTTTGCATGCATCCCTGAAATGTAGAGGACTGAAGGCTTATTGATTTTGGTGAAGATCGGTTTAGAGAAAGGGGTAGTTTACCTGCAACATTTTATATTTTGATAATGGTAATTTTTTCTATGATAACGATAACAGCCGCACATTCAAACAGAATCAATTAAAATTTTTTTTGCATACTGCCCTGAATTGTAGAGTTCTCAAGACCTATTGTTTTTGGTGAAGATCAGTTAAGATAAAGGGGTAATTTACCTGAAACATTTTATGTTTTAACAAGGGTAATTTTTCTTATGACGAATGATACCTGCCGCACATTTAAAGAGAATCACATAATTTTTTGCATACGTTCCTGAATTGTTAAGGACTCAAGGTCTGTTTATTTTGGTGAAGATCGGTTAAGGGAAAGGGGTAGTTTACCTGCAACATTTTATGTTGTAACAAGAGACATTTTTTCATGACGAACGATAACTGCCGTAAATTCAAACAGAATCAAATAATTTTTTACATGTGTGCCTGAGTTGTAGAGAACGCAAGGTCTGTTGATTTTGGTGATGATCGGTTAAGAGAAAAGGGCAGTTTACCTGAAACATTTTTTGTTGTAGCAAGAGTAAAGTACTTAATTTTGATAAATAAAGTATCCTGATAAGAAGATCATAATAATCCACTGCAGAAACGTAGATGAAATATCTATAAATGAAGAGGCTAGTTGGACGGGGTGGGGGTAATTTTCTATAAATGTAAATTATAAATGAAGGGGGTGGGGATAATCTTAATTTATATGTTATTTGTACTACGTTATTGGCAATAAAAAAGTAGTTTGTTGTTACAATTCCTTCCTGGGCTGTTTGGGCTTGATCCAATGTTTTCTACAAAACCAGACAGTGCTATCGACTGCCATCATCAGTAAAAATTGAGTGCACTACCGTGAGGTGGTACACGTTAGTGATCACAGTACTGTGGTTAAGAATGAAGAAAGAAGTAGTTTCTATGGAAATAGTTCATATCGAAAAGTATTTTAAATATAAATCTTAGAACGTGGAAGTCATGTATGGTTCTCCATACCAATATTTACTTCCATTTTCCATAAGGAAATGGAAGTATGGTCATAGCAAAAAAATTCGTGTTCGAGATAATTGCAGATTCTGATTGTACTACCCTCAAAACATGAAAAAAGTCATTTTTCGAAAAGTGTGTGTGTGTGTGTGTTTCTGTGTGTAATTTCTTCTATGGCAAACGATACCAGCCGCAAATTCAAACAGAATCAAGTAATTTTTTGCATACAGCTCTCAATTGTAGAGTTCTCAAGACTTTTTGTTTTTGGTGAAGATCGGTTAAGGGTAAGGGGTAGTTTACCTGCCACTTTTTATGTTTTAACAAGAATAATTGTTTCTATAATGAATGATAACTGCCGCACATTTAAACAGAATCAAACAATATTTTGCATGCGTCCGTGAACTGTAGAGGACTCAAGGCCTATTGATTTTAGTGAAGATCAGTTAAGAGAAAAGGGTAGTTTATCTGAAACGTTTTATTTGATAACAAGGGTAATTTTTTTATGACGAACGATAACTGCCATATATTCAAACATAATCAAATAATCTTTTGCATACTTCCCTAAATTATAGAGATCGCGAGGTCTGTTGATTTTTGTGAAGATCGGTTACAGGGAAAGGGTAGTTTACCAGCAAAATTTTTTGTTGTAACAAGAGTAAAGTACTTAATTTGCAGATTCTGATTGTACTACCCTCAAAACATGAAAAAAGTCATTTTTCGAAATGTGTGTGTGTGTGTGTGTGTGTGTCTGTGTGTAGATTTTTTCTATGGCAGACGATAACAGCCGCAAATTCAAACAGAATCAAGTAATTTTTTGCATACAGCTCTGAATTGTAGAGTTCTCAAGACCTGTAGTTTTTGGTGAAGATCGGTTAAGGGAAAGGGGTAGTTTACCTGCAACATTTTATGTTTTAACAAGGGTAATTCTTTCTATGACGAACGATAACTGCCGTAAATTCAAACAGAATCAAATAATTTTTTGCATAGCGTCCTGAATTATAGAGAACGCAAGGTCTGTTGGTTTTGGTGATGATCGGTTAAGATAAAAGGGTAGTTTACCTGCAACGGTTTATGTTTTAACATGGGTAATTTTTTAATGACGAATGATAACTGCTGTATATTAAAAGAGAATCAAATAATTTTTTGTATACGCCCATGATTTGTTAAGTACTCAAAGTCTGTTGATTTTGGTAAAGATCGGTTAAGGGAAAGGGGTAGTTTACCTGCAACATATTATGTTGTAACAAGAGAAATGTTTTCATGACGAACGATAACTGCCGTAAATTCAAACAGAATCAAATAATTTTTTACATATGTGCCTGAGTTGTAGAGAACTCAAGGCCTGTTGATTCTGGTGAAGATCGGTTATGGGGAAAGGGTAGTTTACCTGCAAAATTTTTTGTTGTAACAAGAGTAAAGTACTTAATTTTGATAAATAAATTATCCTGATAAGAAGATCTTAATAATCCACTGTAGAAACGTAGATTAAATATCTATAAATGAAAAGGCTACATGAACGGGGTGGGGGTAATTTTCTATAAATGAAAATTATAGTTGAAGAGGGAGGGGATAATTTTTATTTATATGTCATGTGTACTACGTTATCAGCAACAAAGAAGTAGTTTGTTGTTAAAATTCCTTTCTGGGCTGTTTGGGCTTGATCCATTGTTTTCTACAAAAGCAGACGTTTCGGCAGTGCTATCGACTGCCATCGTCAGTGAAAATTGAGTGCACTATCGTGAGGTGGTATACATTAGTGATCACAGTACTGTGGTTAAGGCTGATGAAAGAAGTAGTTTCTATAGAAATAGTTCATTTCGAAAAGTATTTTAAATATAAATCTTAGAACATGGAAGTCATGTATGGTTCTCCATACCGATATTTTATATGGCAAACTATAACAGCCGCAACATCAAACAGAATCAAACAATGTTTTCCATGCATCCCTGAAATGTAGAGGACTGAAGGCCTACTGATTTTGGTGAAGATCGGTTTATAGAAAGGGGTAGTTTACCAGCAACATTTTATGTTTTGATAATGGTAATTTTTTCTATGACGAACGATAATTGCCGCACATTCAAACAGAATCAAATATTTTTTTTTGTACGTTCCTGAATTGTAAAGGAATCAAGGTCTATTGATTTTGGTGAAGATTGGTTAAGGGAAAGGGGTAGTTTACCTGCAACATTTTATGTTTTTAACAAGAGAAATTTTTTCATGATGAACGATAACTGCCGTAAATTCAAACAGAATCAAATAATTTTTTACATATTGTAATAGAACGAATGTCCAGTCTAATCGTAAACGTGTATAAGTGTAATGGGTGTAACGTGTCTTATCAATCCGTCGTCGCTTTGGAACGTAACTGATGCTGATAATGTCCGTTGCGAACGTACGAATAACCAGGTATTGAAGTCCTTACCTGTTGTTCACTAGGGGTGTGAAAATCCCGGGTGGTGCCAAATTGTTTAATCAAAACAATTAAAATTTTTTTTTATTATATGACAAGCGCAGCTCAGGCGGTGTGTAGAATTCAATTTGTTCCCGCCTTGACTTGGCCGTCTGAATCGCGCCAGTAGTTCGTTGCGTTAGCTACGTGAGCGCTTGCCGTCAATGTTAGTTGTTTGCTAAAATGTACACAAATTATTATACACCATCCTAATGAAATTACAACACAGTGGTTACACTCAGTACTTGTTTATTATTTGTAGATTATTAATTATTCAGGTTAATACAAATTATGTTTTCTTTTGTAATACAGTTGCACCGGTAATTTATATGAAACAAAATCTCTGGGTTTGACAAATCGATCTTTGAACGTAACAGACAAACAATAGTGGCGTCTGTCGAAGTCGTATACAAATGTTTTCGTTCAATCGTCTTGGGTTCTTGTGATTACGTTAAAAGGATTATTAATGATTACAACAATAAAAATACACAACCTTACATCAGTTAAACTTAAATAATATACTGTGTAGTTATAACGTGTTCTTGGAGTGTAGTAAAAGTGTTTCTAAATTTCGTAAACTAACAACAGGTTAACTTCACTAGTTGACAAATTTTCAGTGTCTTAGTTTTTTATTTTAATCTTTGAAAGAAATTATGTGCAGTTTAGTGAGAGTTCAAATTACTGTGAGACATCTTTAAAGTGAGTTTATTCGGAAATTTGGGTAATTTAAATGATACTTAACACGTCAGTAGACTGGTAGTACACAGTTGATCTGGTCAAAATGAATTAGGCTGCAATCATATTTAATTTTCTATTGTCTAGGGCATCTAGCATCTTTTTCAAATTAATCGTGGCAATTTATTCGTTTCTTTTTTATTTAATTCGTCTTCGACATCAGTTAAGTGGTTTCAGTCATCGTCTGCTTCCTTCTTGTTCATTGGTGGTAATTTCATTTACTATTTTTATGTTTTAAATTAGAAATTTGATCGTTCAAGATTTGGCGTCTATTCAGCAAGAGCGTCACATTACGAGTAAAGAAATCTAACGGTAAATTCGTAACCAAACGTCTGTCGTCATGGTTACCAATTAATTCTGATTGGTTAATTTTGACTTATAACCATTGTTATCAAATTTGAATTTTTATTCAAAATAGCTGTATCTCTTCTGATTGCTTATATTCTTCGGTCTTCTTCCCTACATATTAAATATTATCACTACTGTTATTATTTCCTTTCAAAGATTATTTTGATATCCCTTAAGCTCGGGTTCTTCAAAATATTAAAGTTTGTACACATATTTTAATATTTGGTAATTACATTTCTCCTTTAATTTAAGTCCTTATTCTAACATATTTCTTTTAAAATGACTTACAAATTATTCTTGGCTATTTACTCACCTTGAATTTGTTAATTTCCTAGTGGATTTTATACAATTTGCAGTTATTTGTTATTGACAGTTAGGCATTTCCTAGGCCTGAGTAGCCATTGACTATTTTTTACCTATTTTATACAAATTATATTTCATTTTACTACAAAAATGTTTTGTTTGGTTGTTATAATTGATTCGTTTATTGGTTATTGTGTCTTGAATTTGTTTGTGTACTGATCATGTGTCAAAATTATTTTCTATAATTTGGCTTGTCAGTTATTTCCCAACTGATTTTCTAGTGTTTATTATTTCTGAATTGATTTATTTGCTTATTTATTTAACTTGCCATTGTCAACAATATGGCTATTATTTACTATTCTTTAATACATAAAATATAACAACTAGGCCTATGGACTGTATGCTTCCTTCAGCCATAGCCTATTCATAAATTTAAATGAACAATTCTTTACCAGTTATTAGGTACTGTTGGTTTAACATACATTTCCTTCCTTTACTATTATTTTGGGTGAGAAACATCATCACTCCTTTCAAACTTACTTAATCTATTATACCTTATAACATAGGGTGTTTATTTATTGCATTCTTAATTTCTTATTTCTTTACTATTCTCTTTCTCCAATCCATGATAACACAAACTGTTTACCTTACATAGGCTTCCCCCTTTTAACTACAATTGTATTCAATTAAACTTAACAATAAGATTCTTTTTTAATTAATACTGTTATCATCACTCTTCAGTGTTCATTACTTCTTAATTAATTGTTTACATCTAATCTTATTTATCTTAATCTTAATGTTAATCTCATTAATTATTTATCATTAATCTTATTGTTTATGGAATTATTGCCTGGGGTGGAGCGTATGCAGGCAATTTAAAATTGATACAAGAGTTGCAAAATAAAATTCTGAAAATTGTCAACAGGAATCATTTCATACCTCACAATAATCCACTAAATGTAGAACAATTATTTTCCTTTGAGGCATTAAAGCTTCATTACAATGATTTGAAAACTAAATTTATAAACTCTAATAGTATTACTAGAAATAGAAGTGTTCCTATTCCTTTGAGATCTAAGACAGTTGGTGGTAGAAGCAGTTTTGTCGGAGCCATAAGATTGTTTAACGGCCTTCCAAATGATCTCAAAATATTAAGTCAAACTAGCTCTAGGAAAACCAAATTAAAGAAATGGATTAAAGCCAATATATAAGAATGTTAAGTTAACATATTTTGTCTATATCTTTGAAATTGTGTGTCATAAATAATACCATATATAAAATAATTGTAATTAATTACTATTATCATGGAAATTTGATTATATTAATATATTCATTGTATTAAGTTAGCATTAGCTGACTATGTAGTTTTAAGTTTTTTTGCCAGCCCTGCAAACAGGTATCAACGTATACCTCTGTAGGTTTATTTAGTTTTATAAATGTATTGTTTGTAAGATGTAATGTAAATGTTCTGGTTAATAAATAAATAAATCTAAATACTATTTTTTATTACCATTAACTATATAATTCTTATAAGTTCACTATTAAATCATTTAGTGTTTTATCATTGATTTCCTAAGTGTTTTCTTATCTATTACTATTTTTTATCATATTATCTTTTACAATATCCTTTTTTATTCAGCACTTTCACTTTTAACTAATTAGTTTTTATCGCTGATTCACTCATTATTTGGGGTATTTACACTTTCACTATTGGCACTTCTTAAACCTTTTATTTTAAGTGTTTACTAGTGGGTAATCCCTATTATTATTTTTCTTTGTCACTTAGTTACTTTCAGTATATTTCTCACTATCTCTCTCTTTCTTTACAAATATTATTTATATCTAATAAGTTCATGTCTTTCTAGATTTCTTACTTACATATACTACTAATTCTTGGGTTAGTGTATTTTTATTTATCGGGGTTTTATTAATTATGAATTACATTTGTCACTTAGTCAATACTAATATTTAGTTTGTACATTGATTATTTACTGGTTTCGTATCCTTTATGATATCTGATTCTATCATTTCTCCCTTCCCTATTCTATACTATTTGTCTGTGTTTCATCATCTTGTTTCACCTTATTTCCTTTATACTTGGTTTGTTCTATTTTTATTTTCATTTTTTTTCCTTCACTTCCCTCTTGTTTCACTTTATTTTGGTTTTTATCTGGCCAATCTCTGGGGTTGGGTCAAAGTCATTTGTCTGTCAGTCTAGTCTGTAATTTTATTTAAAATCACTTTTGGTTTACTATTTTTCCTCCTTCTTTCTTAATTACATTTTATATTTTTATTCTCTTCATTATTTATTTATTAAAATATATTACTTTTTAGCATTTCTTACATACTTATAGATATCAAATATGATCTGAATTTGGTGATGTTATAATATGTGCCTGAGTTGTAGAGGACTCAAGGCCTATTGATTTTGGTGAAGATTGGTTACGGGGAAAGGGTAGTTTACCTGATAAATTTTTTGTTGTAACAAGAGTAAAGTACTTAATTTTTATAAATAAAGTATCCTGATAAGAAGATCTTAATAATCCAATGTAGAAACATAGATGAAATATCTATAAATGAAGAGGCTAGTTGAATGGGGTGGGGTAAATTTCTATAAACGAAAATTATAGTTGAAGGCAGAGGGGATAATTTTTTTTATATATGTACTACATTATCGCCAACAAAGAAGTAGTTTGTTGTTAAAATTCCTTCCCGGCCTGTTTGGCCGTAGACCAATGTTTTCTGCAAAACCAGACGTTTCGGCAGTACCATCTACTTCCATCATCAGTGAAAATCGAGTGCGATAATGTGAGGTGGTATACTAGTGACCACAGTACTGTGGTTAAGGCTGAAGCAGTAACGGAATGGACCCCACCAGGAAGAAGGAAAAGAGGAAGACCTGGATCACCTGGAAAAGATCACCTGGATAGAATAAATTCAGACTATATTGAGGGAACAAGAAATTGAAGAAGACCTTTGGGTGGACAAGCAGCAGTGGAAGCTTAGAGTTCAATAACTTCTGTAATTTTTGGTTCCGGAAAATGTGTAAACACTGTACAACCAGAATAATAATAATAATAACTTGACTGTTTGCCATTTTTCTGTCTGTGCCTATACGTCTGTTTCACATATGGCTCATAGTAACTTTTGAATCCATCAACTGATTTTTGTAATACTTGGCATGTGTATCCATACCTTCATGCCACAGAACCCTATTATTTTTGGAACTGGACCCCCAAAAAATAGGGTGTAGCGGTCAAAATTATGAGGAGTAAAATTTTTTTTAAATCACAAAAACCCATGTGGGATATCAAGTTAAAGAGAATTTTAACCACAATCTGAATATATTGTTCAGTTTTTGAAATTTCAAATTTTTTGACACCAGCGCCCAAAAAGTGTACCAAATTTTGATAAAAATCATATAACCCATGCCAGGTATCAAATGGAATTACATTTACAAAGAAAAAAACCTTTAAATACTGTTATCAGTTACATACATTTGTAAAAAGTACCATATTGGCCTGAATATAAGACGATAATTGTTTCCTTAAAATACCCTTCCAAAACTATGCCATTCTCATATGCACAACCTAATACATAAAAATGTTGTGTTTGTAGCTGCAAAAGTGTACCATATTTTGTATTACTTGCCAGCTGCACAGGCTTGCCACATGTGTAGTATGAATCAACAGGCACATTGTTACAAGTTCAAGGTCAAGACATCCATAGGGGCACAGCTGAATCCATTTCACTGCATTCTGTAAAAGATTATCTGCAAAACACTATACCAACTCTCCCTTAATCACCAGGGAGTTGAACACATTTGTTTATCTGAATTTGTTCATAGAGTTTCTGCAAGACATTAGACATCTCCCTGCTCCGTTGACAGGAGAGTTTGACGAATTCATTTGGCTGAATTCATTCAAAGATTTTCCACGTAGCTTAAAACCATGTCCCCAGTTTCCATTAAGGGGAAATTGATGAACCATTTGGGCGCAGATTTTCTGTCCAGCCTTGTGACATCTTCCCATGCACATCCTTGCTTTTTTCCTTAATAAATCAGCTATTGATTGCCATACAAACATGAGACCAGTACCGTTGTCTTACGTTTGACGTCCCTTACAATCTGCAACCAGCAGAACACACAATTATCTGATTTCCTGAAAGCTAAAGACAAGCGTGTGGCCACGTGTGCTTGTCCAATAAATTGGATACCGATTGCCATACAAACACAAGACTGGTACCATTGTCTTAGTTTTGAAGCTCCCAGCAACCTCCAGTATGCAATCAAGAGTTACTATGGACAAGAAGGGTGCAAAATTGATTATATTTATATCTACGAGCAATGAACAATCACACATTACTGAATAGCTGCCAATGGTAGAGATTTCCACCATACGTTATTTTGAAGAGAAAAATGCTACCAAAGGAACAGTTATCAGCTGGATTAGAGCACAGGAAAACATGTGGTAATAACAGGAAGCCCGTATAGTAGTAAAACTTTGCCATGTGGAACAATTCAGTGTCTTAATGAATTCATTCCTTGTTCAACATCCCATTTCCCATTTTTCTGTACTTCTACAACTGCAAGTTCATTCAGGGCTAATTTCTGTACTGCCATAGATACTCTCCATATACCATTTCCATCTACTTCCTCTCAGAGAATCAGTAGTTTCTCTACTGATTTTTACTCTAACACCTAAATGATGGACTACAAATAGTGTGTACAGTCAACTGTGTCTCTCGTCTTGCCTTCCAGAGTCTCTTGTCATCTTCCAAGTGAATCTTTTTTTTTTATGAGTCAGCCAGTAATAATCAAGACTATAACACTGACAAATTTAAAACTAGATAATCGAGTATTTCTCTTTGCAGAACTCAATGAGATTCATTAGTTGTTCATAAATTGGATTTCTGTATTCTTATATAATGAGGTAAACATTACACAGGATTTTGTATGGTATTTACTGGATTAGTATAATGCATGTGCAGAACCATTTGATGCTGTAATATTATAACCTCATCCCTCGTATAAAACAAAGTACCATTCAGTCCATCATGTCCTGATGTATTAAAATCATTAATACACAATACTCCTCACTACGATCACCTCAATTTGATCAGTTTATGAAACATGTACTCAGTTCCATTTTTAAATATTCCAGTTTCACACGATTTTTAATGTAAAGTGCCAATGCTCTCCCACACACTGTACATTTATGTGTACAGTGCCTGAAGACATAAATACTAGGCCACAAAATTTGGGATATTCTGAGAAACTGTAATGGAGTGGTTTCCTATATTTTCCCTTCCTTCTGTATTATTGGCCATCTAGTTGATCATACGTTTGTGCTGCAGTTTCCTAGCCCAGAAAGCCTGATCCTCTGTTCTTCTTCCATCCTCCAAGGAAAACTTTGCACTTACTAGTAGGGAAACTTTTTATTTTCAGGTCACTCAGATGTCATTTTCCTTATTGTGGGAATCAAGGAAACAGTTGTAGATAAGAGTGCCAATAAAGGTACAGGGGTATTAGAGATATACCCTTGGATTTTGTTGTCCATGACGTGTCCATTGATTAACTAATTATAAGTACAATACTACTTACACATGTACAATGGAATACACATGTGTTCCGAGTCAGTAGTATTGTACTTATACTTAGATATACCCTATCCCTTAAGCACTGATTTAAAATATATAGCAGTTACAAAAAAAAAAAAAAGTTTCACAGCGTCTTTATTATGGAACCACTGGCCACCAAGGAAGGATTTCAGATGCTTAAAAAGGTGATATTTCCTTGATGTGAAGTCTGGGCTGTATGGCAGATGATCAAATTGTTCCCAGCCAAAGGCTGTGAGATGTTGCGTTGCAGTGACAGTGTGTGGGTGGGCATTATCATGAATCAAAACAAACATTTCACACATCGCTTATTCTGTATCACACAATGCAGTTTCATAATCAATAGGTATCCCAGTTGATTGTAGAGCCTTGAAGCAAGTAGTCCATAAGCAAACCCCTTTTCCCTTTTCTACCCCAAAAGACTGTGCACATGGTTTTCCAAGAGAAAAAAAAACATTGACTTGAATTTTTCTTTGCGTGTGATAAAGTGTACCTTCACACCATGGATTGTTCTTTTGATTCAGAGGTTTTGTGTGATACCCATGTCTCATCCTTGGTGAGTGTACAGCTTAGGAAATCATCTCCTTGCCATCTGAGTTATGTCGAAAAAGCTAATGGACTGTCACCATTTCATTTTGTGTTGTTCTTGAAGTATTTTTGGAACCCAGAGTGCACACAGTTTTCAGTAGTTTAATTTTTCAGGCACAGTCTCATGAAGAGGTGAATGTGAAATTTCTGAAAAATCCAGGGAGAGTGATGTCATAGTCAATTGTGTATTCTCTGCAATCTTTTCTTCAACTGCCCGCATCATGTCGTCATTCACAAAAGGTGATCGCCTGCTCCAATCATCATCGTGAACATTTTCACATCCTTCATTGTAAAGTGTTACCCCTCTCTATCCTATCAAATCACTCATTGGTTCTTCTCTATAAACAGTGCAAATTTGACAATGAATGTCGACTAGCTTAATGCTTTTTGCATTCACAAAAAGAATTACACACCTGCTTTTACAAATGGAAGGCATCTTTGACATAATAAACACGTCCAAGGAAGCTTACACATTGCACAGTTGTTTACAAATATTTTCTGCATTATCGCCTTGCCAATGAATCAACAAACACACTGCACATGGCAACAACATGATGACATCCATACTGTGGTAATATTTAAACATGGAACCTTCTGGATATCCCTCGTATTTTGAAAAAGTAGAGGTAATGAAGTCTTTGTCTTTAAGTTAAATAAATGCCACAAATCATGTAAAAGTATCACCATTTAAAGGAACTTTCTTAACTGCTTTAATAGCCAAATAGGTTTTTGTACAGATTAGTGTTGGCAGATCTCTCTTGGTGTCTAGCGGGTCTCCAAAAGTGTTCAAAAATTTAACAATCTAATAAAAGCAACTATTACACGATGTGCGAGTTTAAGACAATTGTATGTTATTGCTTTCATCTGTTAACCAAAATGTAATGATCCCAGAATGAGTTGTACCAATAAACTCACAGTTATGTGTAACTTTATTACATGTTATATCATTGTATAACCTTTTACCTTGAACTCAGTGCTGGATTTAAGATTTTTGAGGCCCTAGGCTGTTTTCTGAGTGCCCTTCCCCCCCCCCCACCATGTAACTTTGAAGTAATATATGACTGCAGAAGTAATTTGATCTCAGATTAATACTACCAGATTTAAAACCAATAGCCTACTATAAAAAAGCATGGTTTCATTTAGCAAACTTTTTCAAAATATTAAGAACCATCCAAAAGAATTGACCAAATTAATTTATTTTTTAAGTAGAGTAACTTAACTAAGTTTATTCAGAAATTTAACATAAAAATGTCTTTTTTATTGTCTAGACACATTAATTTTTGTCTTATAATTATTGTGTTTCGTATTCTTATTGTTTCCAAATGAGCTTCCTCTTCAATTTTTTTTAGCTTACAATTGAAGGCTCCACTAGCCGTGTCAATGTTTATGTTCATGTTCATGATGAATACGTTTAGTGTACGGATTCAATTCTATGTTCATAAAGTTTTCACATTAATAAATATCAACGAAACAACACACTGCCCACCACACAAGCTAAAAACCTTTACATTGAAAACAAAATAAAAACATAACCTCAAATCGCAAACCATTTAGTCACAACGCAGATAAATAATGATAACAAACAAGGGTGGTGCCACGGTCATGTAAATTCAGGAGCAATATAGCAAGTGTTCAAAATTCGCATGCACAGATTAATTTTCAAGGATGCCAATGTCTTAAAAAGAAGTGCGCAATGTTTAAATAAGAACTGTTTTCCATTTGTACTATTAACAAAAATTGGTCATTCAATTTCAAAAAATCATACTTAAATAAATCAAAGTGCCTCCTATTTTTATAAAAATACTTCTGTTAAAAAAAAATATCTGTAGCTTGCTGCCCCCTATGAGCCCCAAAGGTAAATCCGGCACTGCTTGTACTGTACAATCTTTGTATTAGCTTTCACTTAAAGGTAAGTTATATCACTGTATTATATGTGATTTTATTCATTAATGTTTTTATAACATTTGTAAAATGTTATATATAATATTGATAATAATTTGCAACACTCACATTCAGCTGTAAAATGAGAAAATAACGACTAAGAGTTTATAGACATATTACATAATATTGAGAAAAAAAGTTGAACACATTAATTTTTTTAATATATTTATTTTTTACGGGGTTTTAAAAGCAAAACTAATACAAGGTTATAATTTTTATTATATTAAATTAAATTCTGTGTTTTGTTTCTAAGTGTACGTATGGTGTTGTAATGAGCATCAAGATAAAGAAAGTATTTCTAAAAGTTTACCACCAACAGCAGTTAACATTGATTTTATTTATTTCTTAGTGATCTTATTTCCTGCTTAAAAAAAAAACTGATTAAGGACAAATGTGATATATTATTGTTTATTTGTTATGCCTAGAAGTTCTGATCATTGAGTGTATGATTGTACTTACAAAAGAGAAAAGAGTAGAATTACAAAATATAAGCAAATTCCTTGTAGATATTTTTATAGTGAACCTACATTGTTATTTCAGCACCCAGAGTAAACTTAATTATAATTTAATAATACAGTCTGGCATAATTATTAATGACTTGCGTAAATAAGTGCTAATAGAAGTACTCAATGTGGAAGTGTGAAATCATATATCATCATATTATCTTCTATCATATAGTCTGTAAATATAATAGTATTATCAGTAGAGCACAAACTTTTTGTACATGCCCTTCAAAAATACTGTTTTGAAATATTTCACTGTCACAAACAGGTTCATGAAGATGAATACACGAGAGAGAGAGAGAGAGAGAGAGAGAGAGAGAGAGAGAGAGAGAGAGAGACTGACCATCTAATTTTTTCTTTCGTTATCTTTTCTTCAATCATTATTCTTCCTTCTTTTTTTCTTTTCTATCTTCTGTTTTCATACTTTTATTTTTTTGTTTGTGTTGGTCTACTTCTCCATAACTGATGATATTGATGGCAGTGGTATTGTTGAAACCTGATAATATAAAATTTGTATCTGTTTTTTAAATGTGTGTATTAAAAAAAAATGTATCGTGCTTGCTTATAATAATTTCAAGTGTAACAGGGTTCAGAGCTCTCTAGCATATCAACACAATTTTGAAAATTTACTTTCTTCTTGTGTGCAATGCAGAAGGACCTATTCTTCTATGAATTCCTATCCATATAAATAAATGTGAAAGTATTCAGTTTCTTCCCAATTGTCAGTAGTTCCACACAGAAGCGCGTGCGCGTGCGCGCACACACACACAGAGGTAAAAACATTTCAATTTTTTACTTTACATGTACCTAACACGATTTAGTATGCATATTTAAAAGGTTTACTTTTTCAGCTGTTATCAGCTGTTTCTTTAATGAACTATCTAATTAAATTTTATTTATTTAACAATTTCAGTCATCTGTTCATTACAGTTATTAAATATGTTTACCACACTGTTTACTCTTTGTTTCAGCAGCAAGAGCAAATTTGACTGCTTCATAAATCATAAATCTTGTTCACTGCTGAGATAATATTTCTTAATTTTGAAACATGGAATTATATTTAGTTGTATATAAGAGAATTTTTAAGATAATTTTCTTTATTTACAATTAAGCTGTGAGTCTGTTTAAACATGAATCCTCTAAGACACATTTTTTACAATTTGTCGTCTTAATTGTTTTCATAATTGATTTCTATTGGGTTATGATTCTAAGTGGTCTTTTGCATACAGTGTAACAAATACTGTTACGGGGTTGTTTAAAAATTTAGTGTTATATATTTCGTTCTATTACTCGTATGGTAAATGTATGCGTGACGAGCGTTTTTTAACTCGCTCGTTGGGTTCGTGGTATAGTAGAGGTGTATGATTGATGTTTTTAATAAGTTCAATAATTTCTGTCAATGTTATTTGCGTGTAGCAAGTCGAGTTGTACCTTTTCTTACCATTTACGGGCAAACCGTATCTCTCGGCGTTTGGTTTGAATAGTGCCGCCTCGCCACCTGATTGGCACACGCCGTCTTTCAGTGTCGACTTCGCTAACTGTGATGTTTGTTCTTTTCACTTCAATAATTTTCTATGTATTATCTTAATTTGTACGAATCAAACATACAGCGTTGCAGAATAATAATATTTATTAACCCTTTAATAGTTTTCACTTAGTTAGTAGTACATTATTTTATCTTAGCACCGGCTTTTACAGTTGCTCAGTTGGCATGCTCAGTTCAAATGTGTCATGTACACGCCGCTTGGCGAGTACCGTTGGTTTACAATAAAATGTTTTACTCAGGGAGTGTTAATAAGTCCTTTTGGCTACAGAAGTATTGGATTACGGCTAAAATGCACAAATTTATAATAATTCTTAAAACTAGGTACACAATATTTAATATTTTAATACATTCGAGTAAGTAATCATCAATGAGAGTTAGTTTAATTTTTTGGTTAGGATTTTGTCAACAAGTTATGTTTATTAATTATTTATTATAGCTCAGTTTAAATAATTATCAATTGATTAAAGTTCAATAATAGTGATATTATAAATACTTTCAGTTCTAGTTCAGAATAGTGATCAGTGAAGTCAAAATTGTGATTTGTTATTATGGATAGAAAAATTGGGAATTCGTTTTAGTGAGATTAGTTTTTTATACTCATCGATTCTCGCTGGGGCTTCCACGATGCTCGTCTGCTTCTTCCGGATGGATTTGGTCGTCTTCTATTCTTCGGATATTCGTCAATCTCGTTCAGATGGGTTTTTCCATAAAGTTCGGCTTCGTACTCGTTCTGCAATCGTCCGTCTTCTTGGGTTGAAGTAGGTCGCCTCTGGTCTTCCTTCGGGATGAGTCGTCAGCTATTATTCCAGAAGTCTTCTTGGTTTCCACGGATAATTTTGGTTTGTGAAAATTTTAATAATAAATATATTATCAGGTGTTCCCTGGACTGCTAATACTATCTTCTTTTCTTCCGATTTCTGTCAAAATTTACTTATTTATGATAAAATTTGGGTTGAGAGCTACATACATCCGCCCTCGGCGTCGGTCAATAATGGATTAATGAAAATTCAACGGTTTTTTTGGCAATAAATTTCGGTTGCTATGGTTACCTAATAAATTATGCTAATTCTCATTGGTCGTTAATTTTATGTCATTGTTATATTCTAACGTCTTATTTTAGTTTAAATCTACAAAATATCTTCAAATTAAGATTTCTTCCTTATACTAGTAGCTAGGTTTATTACATGAATACCATTGTTCATAATTTTTTATGAGGGTCATTTTGATACCCCTCATGGTCACTTTTGAGTAGCTAATCACATTTTGTTATTTTCCTTATTTATATTTTATATATTTTTTATCTAAAACTGGGTGTTATTTATACATTTTGGTATTAGGAATACCCACTTAACTTGTTTAAACATTTGGTATATTCTGCTTTGATATTGGGCTATTGTTTGTTCTTAAATTTACAAAATTCATCATTAACTGTTAGGCCTAGAGCCTAGATTTTCTTATACTACTATCTAACATTTCTTTGTAACTTCTTACCTTTATATTTGGTACTTTAAAACAATTTTCAATAGAAACAAGTAATAAACATTGGTGTTTCTAACTACACCTCTTATTATAATAATAAACATTTTCTTGACAGGTTCAAGCCTGAAATAAAACTTCTAACTACCTTTCTGTTCCTTATTACTATCTGGTTCAACTGATAATTCATTATATTATATTGGTTTTTTAAGCAATAATAACACTCTTATTATACTACTATTAAACTATACTTTACACAATATACTCTATTCCCTCATTCCATCACTATAAAACAGTGTCTATCGTTCTTGTTTGCCTTTCATTCCAATGACTTAATTTCTATCTTATTTTATAATTCTTATTGACTATTGCTTAACTTAATCACATTATAATGAGTTCCTCTTACTTGCTAGTACATAGTTTATCACAGGTCTTCCAGTTATTCTAATACAGCCTACTAACTAAAATACTTTTTTAAGTTCACCCACTACACTTTTTCCTTCATAGAAGGTTTTTGATTTATTCACTTTCACTGATTATATGCAACATGCTATCACTACATGTCACCACTCTTTCTTCCACTCACTTGGTATTATTCACTGGGTTGTTTATTTATGTTAATATCATCATGGGGTTACTGGTTATAAGTGTTTATTTTATTTTCCCTTCACTAATGATCACTTTTCGTTATTAACTGTGGCCTTTATTTGCCTCAGTGTATTGTTTACTAGTTTTGATTATATTTATTACTATTCATTAAGGTCGTGTTTATTGTTAACTCCCTATCTTATATTTATGAGTACATTCCTTCATTAATAAAATATACATAACATTACTATCTTTCTTATTTGTCATTATTACCCTAGGTACATCTCATCTATACTCTAATTACATTAATGCATTTTTTTAACATACATTTTAATGGTCATTATTAGGGAATTACAATGTTCGTTGTCAATTTCTTGATTACATTTAGTTCTTGGTTCCTTCTTCCTTGTTCCATTGTTCTTTTTGTATTTATCCGATCTATTATGTCAAGTCATCGTCAGTTTATCAGTCATTTGTCATTTGGTTATTGGGTTATTAATCTCTGAGTTTATAAGTTCTTGCCTTTTATTCTTGTCTTCAGCTTCTTTGTTTTATAATTAATTGTCATTGTATATTCACTACCTTATGTCATGTTACAACAGTTACAGTCCTTTCTTTAGGTACATATAAGAATGTACATCTCACCTTAAATAATTCATAGAGCAATAAATTTTTAATTTTTATTTGAATGTGTGTAGTAGACAAAAACATTTTTAATGCTACTTTTCTGCACTAACTTTACTACAAAGAGTAACAAGCTAATTTAAAGTTTTGATATTTTTATTGCCTTACTCCAATGGCAAGTACATGTACTTATAACAAAACTTAATAAAAATTCATTACTGAGAAGTCTGTTAATAAGAGGTAAAGTGTTCTTCCCAATTTATTAAGTGGATTGTTGTGTTAAAGGTTTGTAGCATGATAAGTTATTATTGTGTATTTATTATTCCCTTCAAATACAACATATTCAAAAGCCTAAATGAACTTTATCTACACGTGTAACATAAGTTATTGTCTGTAATTCCTTATTGTTCTACTCCAGAATTAGGAGTGATCAATAACTTTTTTTTGAAAGAAATACAATAAAACTTTCACATTTTATTGCTAAACCTACTCAACAAAACCAAGGTAAATACTTTTAAATAATAATGCTGAATCTCTAGAGTAGCCTACTATGAAACTGGGTAGGAATAAAAAAATGATAGGTTTTATTTATCATTATTAATGCAAAAATTGAAAGCAAGAATTTCTTTAGTTTTTTAGTTATTGGGAACTTTGAGTTGTTTGTGAAGATATAATTATGCATATATTTTAGTTGTTTTGATAGTTCATCTTCTTTTTTCACAGCACTAAATTAATATAGATTATTAAACTTTCACTTGTGAAACTTACTTTGTTTCCTCCCGTACGCGTTTCGGCGTGATGTGCGCCTTCATCAGCGGTGTGAGACAGACTGCCAATAACTTGTAACGGTTTCATTTGGTAGGTTGAGTGGGGGTGGTGTGTGGTAGAAGGGGATTGGCACGGGGATCCGAATTATTGTTTGTTTTATGTATAATTGTGTCAAAGAGTGTGTGCGATTTATAGTGTAATTGGTCGTTAAGTATGCTGTTTGGTTGTGTTGTGTAGTGTTTGTATATTTCATATTGTTCATATTGTAAACCATTACAAGTTATTGGCAGTCTGTCTCACACCGCTGATGAAGGCGCACATCATGCCGAAACGCGTACGGGAGGAAACAAAGTAAGCATATATTTTAACTAAAATTCACTGAGTCAAGGTTTTTTTTTTTTTGATATTCATTAATTTAAAGTAAGACTGTATTAATACATATTAGGTGTGTTCAGAAAATAAGTATTGCCTGCATAACAGCTCCTGTGCACTAATGACATCAAAGTCATGCAAGTGTAATTGCTTCCTTTCACTCAAGAATGAAGCAGCCCAGCCACTTTGTTTACGCTCACACTGAGGATTATTATGTGAAGGTTATCATGTATAAAACTGTGGTTGAGCCCACCACTTGTGAAGTACAATCCTAATAAGGTTTCTGAATGCAAGAAGTTTTGACCACATGAAATGTGCTGTAAAATTTGAGATGATTTTACAGACTTGTGACGAGTGAACTTGAAAGGAGTTAGGATATTTAATAAAGAAAAGGAGAATGCTCACGATGAGGAAGCTAGTGGTTGCCCAGTCACAGAAAATTTCTTAGTTAGTGAAAACTTATGAAAGTATTACTGAAAATATTATTTTCAAGAGACAATTCACAATGTTTGATTTTATCTTTGCAGTTTCTTTGTATTTAAAAATCTTTGTTACAATAATTTTAACTGAAATGTTTGCATGAAATTGTGAATGAAAAACTCAATTTTTCACTGTACCTGTAGGCCTACATGTTTCTTATATTAATTAGGCCATATTATTTATAATTAAATTGTACACCTCTGAAAAACATATTTACTTTTTAACAGTTTTACCCATTAACTCTGTACCTTTAAGTTTTCAAGTTTGGGTCTCCAAACACAGAAGTGCTACAAGAATCTGGGACTTCTTTGTTCATAGCTGAATTGGTTTGGATTAGAGATTTCTGATTTGCTGGAGTAAACATTTCACCCATTTGAAGAGGTAAAAATTGAAGTTGCAAGTTGAGAATATAAATTTGTTTTCATAATTTCTTGTAGGAAACAATTTCATTTCAATAGGGTTTGATCATAATTATCAAAGATAGATATTAAAATTATACAGCTTTATACAGCAAAAAGATATAATAATGCCCTGAGCTTTAAGAATAGCAGTGTGGAATGATAATCAATTGTTGCAAAGAATGCACGATATAGAAATGTCTCTTTGGGATCAAAAAATAGACATATACCTGATCTTAAAAACTCACTAAACAAGAGAATCATATCCCAAAATAAAAGGATATAAAATTTGTTGTACTATCAGACCAGACAAGATTGGGAAAGGGGGATCAGCTGTGTTCATGAAAAAAAATATGAAACACTATGAAGAAGAGAATCTAAAAGCTAAACAGATACAAGTTCATATTGTATGTATTCAAACTAAACCTGTGAATACAATAGTAGCTGCGATATATTGTTTGCCACAATAGACTGGAAAATTAGAAGAATATATGTGGCTTTTCCAAAAACTAAGAAACTGCTTCATGATTGGAGGTGATTATAATGAAAAAAATACTTTCTGTGGTTCCAAGTTAGACATACTCAAGGGTAAAGAGCTGTATGAAACAATCAAAGAACTAAATTGTGAGGTACAACCAACTGGCAAACCTGACATAAAAAGCTTCCTTGATTGACTTCTTTGTAATGGAGTGTCTTCCAACTATACTTATATAAAGGAAAATCAAATCTGGTATCAGACTACACATGCATCGTCTTAACAATAATTATTAAAACAGTACCGGTAATAATGAAAAGGCCATCTTCTGTGTTAACTAACAGGTTAACTGATTGGGATGGATTCAGGAAAGATCATGTATCATTTAAAACAACAGAACAGCTTGATAAAGAAGTAGAACAATTCATTGCTAACTTACAAAAGGCAGCATGGAATAACACACCCATGCTTAAAATAAATTAGAGAAACTGTTACAAAAAAAAAGGCAAGATGGTGGCAGAAAACAAGATCACCAGAAGACAAAAGCTGCTGAATAAACTCTGTTGACAGCTTAAACGGGTAAAGTGAAATAAAAAATGAAATTCTCACAAGCTCCTTGACAAATCTGTATGATGATAAAGAAACAGAGTACTCTCTCTGGAAAGCAACTAAATATTTAAAAAGGCCAAAAAATCATATTACATCATTTGCAAGGATGACGGGAGTTGGGCAAGAGATAGCGCTAAAAAATCTGAATTGTTTGCAGAATATTTGGCTAACACTTTTCAGCCACACCCCAGACAAACAGCAAACAAAACCCCCCTATACCTCAAACCAGTAATAGAGAGGAGATGAACTTGAAGCTAGTAACTCGAAATGAAATAGCAAGTGAAACTAATACAAATTTAAGTTTTAGGGAAGCATCTGGGTGTGACCTGATAACTAGACAAATGATGAAAGGGCTGGCAGGATAAGGAATTACTAAGTTTACACACTTGATCAATGCAGCATTTTGCTTGCACTTTATGTACGGATGCAGTAGAAAGTGGCAGAGGTAATAATAATTCCAAAGACTGGTAAACCATCAAATGATAAAGCATCATATTGCCCAATATAATTGCTACCAATAATCCCTAAATTATTTGAGAATTCGGGTTATAGAAACCTGACGGGGCCATCTAGTCATACTGCCTGCTTTAGTCATAAACGATCCAATTTACGACCTTAAAAGGGTCACTCAACAATGACTGCAGGTATAAGAGGTAAAATCTAGGATGGCCCCGTGAAATTGTTTGAGGTACAGTATATATTCTGTTACTGTTTGTCCTAACAAAATAAGACTAATGTCTTTAAGTACTTACCTTATATTTTTCTTAACCGCTTCTGTAGAATCTATCTCTAGCCACTTTAGATAATGTGGAAAGACATAACGATTATTTTTGGGTTCCACCAACACCAACGAATCTTACTTAGTCGCCCGCGATTGTATTTCCGTTATTGAATGCACTTTCATCGACTTCGACAGTTTGCCCTACATCCCCAATTTTACAAAATTTTCAATCAGCCACACAACAAGAATTCCTCTGAAAGAAAGTATTAATTTTCTTGCTGTTGGTTGTGACAAACCAGTCTCTCTCACAATGACAGGAAAAGGATACTTCAAAATCCATGCAATTAAAGCGGACAACAAGGTGACAGAAAGAATGCTTGAAGTTCAAAGACAGTACTGTCCTGTACATGTTTTTTCACTCTACAGTTTTTTGCCCCACATCTGTAAATCAAGTTTCCATTTTGCTCATAATTAAACCCATGTTTCCTCCACACTTTATACAGTCAGTTGATTTTTCATAAGCTTCCAGTCTTCAGCACAGTTTTTAAGGCCTCTCGTCAGTATATAATTTATCAATGAATTTATACTGTTGAAATCCATCTCGCTGTTCTGTTTACCACTTAAAATTTGATGTAACAAAATGCACTGGCACTGAATTACACACTGTAGTTTTAATGCTATATGCTTCAAGAAAACACAATGTTGATAGAACTCTGTACACCGACTAAATAAAATGTCCTTTAAGAAATTAGACGGGACCACGTTGTTTGGGGATTTTGTTAAATATTGTAACGAAACAAAATGTTGTAAAAAGAATCATAAATATAATAATGAAACCCTATCCAGAGAGGGAACACGAAATCATAATCAATAGCTAATTAAAAGAAAATATCAAGTTTTGAAAAATCAGTAAGGAACCAAATATGACTAAACAACATCAACCTTTGACTTAATTAATACTATCAAGACACATCCAGAAATTACCCAATAGAATAGGGCAGTATATAAACCAAAATTTAAATAAAGAAACCTAGTAGGCCTAAATAACTTGCCATGAGTAACCCAACCAAACCCGATAAAGAGTACAAATTCAAAAAATAAAATTGTATTGACTGATATAAATTGTATTAATTTTATTAACTTTATTATAAAAATTGTATTAAACAAAATTGTATATAATCAAGGAGAGAGAAAGGTGCACAACCCCTTACAGTGATATAAGTGACATAATAATAATAGTGACACAAACTACAGTTAAACAGTGTACTATTTATTTTTTTATAAAAAGTGTTCTGTTGTTATTAACAGCAAGTAAAAATGGTTTGTCATACAGACAATAGTTCAACAGTATGAATAAATTAAAACTGTCAAAACAAGTATTATTATTAAGAGTTTTGTTATATATTATAAGAGTTCATGTTATTAGTTAATGGATTTAAATATATGTATCTCATGGAGTCAAGGTATAACTTACAATCAACCATTAAAAATTGTTCCATCATATATCAGAGAAATTCACTAAGTACTAAAGTTTTACAGGTATAAACCAAAACATGTTTAGTACCAAATTGTTTGTAATTGTATAATTAATAATCATATAAACATTGTATGTATCATAGGATATAATAATAAAATTATATGTTAAAAGTAATTTGTAAAATGTAAAGTAGTTAAGGGGTATTGGTCATATAACACTTAACCTATACATAAGGGGCCAATCAGAATTTAAGAAGTTTTGGTCAGTTCGGTGACTAAAAAAGAAGAAATGACACTTTATTGTTAATTGTGATTGAGAACAGTTTAAGAGTGCTTGCCGAGATATTATTAAAATGAAAATCTAAACTCAGAAACCGTTTTGTGAAAGAAAATTTTTATGACCAACACTGAAGATAAAAAAGGTAATTGTTTACGATACTACGTAACCCCAAATTGCGGCGAAATATTTCTTTTCCTATTCTTCTATACTATATAAACACGAAAAAAATAATTTCAACGGCGGTCGAACCTATTTACGGAGAAAAAAATTGGTTAATATTTACCTGTGCTCCACCATACAATCTTGAAGTGAAATTTTTTTTTTTATTCTTCTATGTTATATAAACACGCGAAAATTAATTTTAAACGGGGGTCGAAGCTATTTACGAAGAAAAAAAATAAAATAAATACTCCCATAAGGATGCATGCAAAAGTGAATGATCGCCATATTGACTGTGTAGACGGTGAGCCGAATTTGACTGGAAATCATGTTGATGCGTTTCCAAAACAAAATTTACATGATTCTTACATGTTCAAAATTGCGTTGAGCCCAAACGGCGGTTTAAAGCTTTGCGTTGAGCCCACCGCGAGTTTATTATTAGTAACCTCGGAGGCGCCGTAGACTAAAGCATGTGCGGTGAGCCGGCTACCCAAAATCACTCTCAGCGGTGGATACTATAGGAAACTGATGAGTCGGCCACCCACGAGTCTGAAATGTAATGCTTTGCGTTGTAGGCAATTGAATTACGTTAAGGCAAAATGTAGTGGTGATCCTACTAACTACTCAGTTAATATGGCGTATGGTGTAGCACAGGTAAATATTTACCAAAAAATTAAATAATTACTCACATAAGAATGCATGCAACAGCCGGTGAACGCCATTATTGCGTTGAGCCCAAACGGCGGTTTAAAGCTTTGCGTTGAACCCACCGCGAGTTTATTATTAGTAACCTCGGAGGCGCCGTAGACTAAAGCATGTGCGGTGAGCCGGCTACCCACAATCACTCTCAGCGGTGGATACTGTAGGAAACTGATGAGTCGGCCACCCACGAGTCTGAAATGTAATGCTTTGCGTTGTAGGCAATTGAATTACGTTAAGGCAAAATGTAGTGGTGATCCCACTAACTACTCAGTTAATATGGCGTATGGTGTAGCACAGGTAAATATTTACCATAATTTTAAACGGCGGTCGAACCTATTTACGGAGAAAAAAATTAAATAATTTATCCCGTAAGGCGGCAAAAAACGACTCGTTATTTGCCGCGTGAACTTAGGAAGTACAGCACTGAGTACTCCGCGCAATGCCGTCATAACTCGTCATTCGCTGTGTATCCGTGCGCCGTTGCTGAGTTAACATGGCGGTCATTCATTTTACATGCGCGCTTATGGGAGTAATTATTTAATTTTTTTTCTCCGTGAATAGGTTCGGCCGCCGTTTAAAATTATTTTTCTCGTGTTTATATAGTATAGAAGAATAGGGAAAAAAATATTTCACCGCAATTTGGGGTTACGTAGTATCGTAAATAATTACCATAAAAAATTCCTTAACTACAATCCTCTAACTAACCAGGAACAAACACCATAAAGAAAATATCAAGAAAAAACAAGGAGACGTTCAGCGAACATCGCCTAGAAGTGTAATGTATTATTCGACTTTATAACTGACAATATTATTTATCCAAAACGAACAACCACTAGACAACACTATAATTCACACTACCACTAATCACTAGTAAACATTTTAATAAGTGAAAAACAAATTATATATATAAGAATCAGTGGTTACAAGGAACACATTTATTTGACACATTAGTAAAACTTCAGTTATTATCTGGAATGGATGAAGGCAGCCATGATGATGACGTCACTCTAACCAGCATGCTTTGTACGAGGTGTACTGAATATCATCAGACATTGTATGTTTTTTCTTAATAATTTTTGTAACTCTCTTTTTAGATTATAAGTACTAGAAAGATTTGTAAATGTACTCTATATTGTTGTTTGTTATGTAATGGAACTTTTCGTAGCAGCCACAAGAATTCCCATGAAATATGTTAAACCTATTTTTATTATTCACTCCAGAGATAACTATCGATTGTTTCTAACGTGTGTATCGAATGAAAATTTCTATCAATTTGAACTCCAATTGCAAAGATTAAACGATAATGTTAACAAATCATATCCATGCGTTATTATTTCATGAACATAAGATATAATCAACATTTGTTTTATAATTACCAAGACCAAGAAGACGTCGGGGAGTCGTTGGAATTACACAAACTACAAAACCAAGATTAACCTCAAAGAATAGGGTTAAGGCTAATATCGAAGGTGAACCTTGAGAATTGTTTGGGACGACTCGACCGCTATTTTTGAATTAATTTTGAAGTTTTAACTGCTAAATTGGAATAATAATAATTCTGATTATTAAACCAAGGCAGAATAATTCATTTCTTAAACTTATATATGAAATCACGTTAAAAAACGCAACATAAATAATTCACGAACAACTGATACACTATTTACAACCTTTTATTACAACTTAACATTAAAAATAACACGGGCAAATTATTATACAACGGATTCACGAGTTATTACTATAAATTGACGCATCCAACGTGAGACAAATTAACACGGGAGCAACAGAGGAGAGATTATAAATTGACGAACCCAACAGCGGGGCTTAACGTTGATACAAGTTCAAATATAATATGTATGAATAGACGACTTGCTTAGGTGCAATGAAAATAAATAATAGACGACCCTTTTGAAGGGTGTTAACATAGTAGGCAGGTAGTCTGATATGATGGCCCCATCAGGTTTCCAAAACCTGAGGATTCCTCTTAAAGTATCTCAGATCTACTATTCAGGAGCGGAACGTAATTCCCAACCATCTCTTTAGATTCCAAATGAACATTCAACACTTGACAACGTACATAGAATTACCAATAACTTTGAGAAGGCACTAGAATTAAAACAAATTTACTCCACAATATTCCTGGATATAGTTCAGGTGTCCCATTAAGCCTTGCATTATGGGTTGGAGTATAAATTGGAGAGAGATTTACCAATATATTTCAGTAAGTTACTGAAATTCTATATAGCAGGCAGATATTTCCACATAAAATACAAGGACTGTTACTCTGAATTAAAAGAAATCACAGCTGGTGTTCCCAGTGGCAGCTGGTGGTTGAAAAATTTGGGGGTTGCAGAATAAAAATTGTTTTATTCTCTGAATAGAAAATGTTCAAGTCTCCTCGCCTCCAAACAATACACAAGGAAAGCAAAATAATGCAATTTTAGTGTCACACCCATGTAACCATGAATATTTATTGTATGAATTTTTTTTAAATTTACAATAAAATATTCTGTTACCTGATTTTACACTTTGATTAAAATTTGAAAGGTCTGGTGTAGGCCTACCTACTCTCTTTAATTTCAATTTTTTCTTTAATAGGACGTAAACTGAACAGAGTTTTTGTTAAGTTTACAACAGAATTAATCGCATCCTACAAATTAAATATAATAAATCTTGCACTATGACACCTTAATTCTTTATATGTACTATTATTTACATTTAACGATGAACTGGGCTGACACTTAACTGACACTAACAACGAACTTCCAACCTTCCAACCCGGTGCACCACGTGTTATTTACCAACAAACAGACTGGTGGTGCCGTGAGGTACAAGCGGGGTTTGCAGTCCCTAATCACACCAAGCGAGCCTATACCGCTGCAATAGCAACAACCGTGTCTAGCCAGCCAAAGCACTACTCCATTGTATTTTCCCATATACAAAGCGCGTCACAGTTGGTGCATACTTGCCATGTACACCGCGACAAGAGCGTGTATGGTTTTTAGTAATTGCTCTGCGCTTTTCAATCGGCAATAGCTTGAAAACACTATTATTACTTATTGTCTTATTCATAATTCTATAATTTCAAATACAGTTCGGTATTTAATGGGGGTTGTGCAACCATGCAACCTAAGCCACTGGGTGTTCCATAAGGCAGCATAGGACCACTTCTATACTTGCTGTATATGAATCATTTAACAACTGTAAGAAGCCATAATTGCTACCTTTGCTGATGACACTGTCATTGCACTATTCCAGAAGGTAACATTAAAGAACTAACTGAGGAACCACAATCTGCCATTAGCAAAGTCAATTCTTGGACTAAAAGTCAATTGGCGGATAAAACTAAACGAAGGTAAGTCTGTGCATGTTATTTTTACCAATAGAAAAATTAATTACCTGCCAGTGGTTATGAACCAATAAGTGCTGCCACATGAGACAGTGCAAAGTACAGTAGAAAGTACTTATGCATGACATTTGATGCCAACTTACGCTGGAAGGTACACCTAAAAAAGAAAAGAATTGTACTTCACAAGAAAATCAGAAAAATGTACTGGTCCATAGGGTGACATTCTGAGATGTCTGTACATCTGTTGGTATACTGTTGGTCCTTAAACCTGTCTGGACGTATGGTGTAGAACTCTGGGAATGCATGAAGAAAAGTAACAGAAAAATTATTCAGACATTTAAAAATAAAGTACTCAGGTGTACTGTTAATGCCCCTTGGTATATATGAAATGACGACATCCACAAAGATTTGAAGATTGCTTCATTCAAAGATGAAGTTCAGTGATTCCCCAAGAAGCATGGGAAACGTCTACATAAACACCAAAATGTTGAGGTGCTACAACTTCCTGACAATACTGAACTTATGCAAATTTTAAACCGAATGAAGGCACTTATGTAGCATGACAGAAAATCCATCTTATTATAAGACCAAAAGAGAAGCAAAAATAGAATATAACATTGATTATTAAAAAAAAAGAAACTGGGAAAAATAGAAAAAGTATTATAAGAATTAATCAAGAATAAAAGTAAAATGAAATTAAAAAAATTTAAGTTCATTAAAACCAACTTAAGTGATAACCAACAATTGAAGGAAGAGTTAAGGGAGAACAGTAAGAAGATGGAGGAGAAGATAGACAAAATAAGAAATGACAATAAATTATTAATGGATGAAAATATTAAGAAGATAGAGCCGAGCTACCACTTTGAAGGTTTTGGGAGTGATCACCAATTACTACATTCCAGAGATAGGAAAACTTGCATCAATAATCACCGACCATGGAACTCAATTTAAGGGAAGGAGGTGGAAAAATACTTTGATCACTTTAGGTATCAAGACGTACAAAACATCTGTTTACCACCCCAGTAGTAATCCTGCGGAAAGGGTGCTGCGAGAGGTCGGGAGGATATTGCGAACATACTGTCACCATCAACAAAGAAAATGGCAAGAATACCTGTCAGCCACAGAGGAACTCCTCAATTTAGCACATCACCCCGCTATAGGGATCACACCATACACAGCAATGTATGAGAAACAACCTCCTCGAGAAATACAGGAAATCATTGAATTCCCCGTAAATCATGAATATAAATTTAATCGAATGAAGTTTTACAATAAATTGGCCGAAGACCAGGAAAGGCGACATAAAAAGTACAAAGGGCAATTAAGAAGGTGATAAACTACAAAGTCGGAGAAAAAGTATTATTGAAAAATCGGGAACTACCCAGTACCTTGGAAGGCATTACCAAAAAGTTATTACTGCGGTATACCAGACCATATATGATTATTAAAAATAATAACAACAACAGTTATGTATTAAAGGATATTTATTCAAACAAGACAAAGGGCACCTATAAACAATTGTCAATAAAAAAATATTTAGAGGATAATTAATTACTAAATTCTAAAATTAAATAAGAACAACTTATACCAATAATGTGAATAAACTAAACTTGGAAAGCAAATATTAAAACATTTACGAATGCAAAAGGGAGTAAAACCCGCTTAAATAATATAATTTTAATGAAATAATTCGGATGAATACAAAAGCAAAATAATCATTTTTGCAGAGAAAAAGAAAAAAAAAGTAAGAACAAATTACACTAATAATTTGAACGAACTCTTATATAAAAGAATTTTGGAATAAACTGAGTACAAATATATAAACTTTCTCAAACTCTCCAGGGTCAAAATAAATAAGAACATGTTCCAGTAGATAATGAGGAGAACCTATATCAATGGATTGAGTAAATTAATGTTACAAGAAAAAATATATCCATGAATGTTAAAAGCGTCGTAAGAAGAAAGTATAACAAGTATTCATAAGAACCAGTGTTGACAAAGGAAAACCCATAATAAACCATCACAGCTGTAAAGACTATACCACAACTTGTATTATAACAGTGACTATATGATAACAATAACAACTAATACAAACTATGTAAATGAGATAATTTTTGTTTTAAGACAAAAATGATACAGAACTTTGAAATGAAGAAGGGAAAGGGAGACCAGAATGTTTTTATAATTTAACCAAAATAGTTTAATCAAACTCACAATGAAAATAATTTGATGAAGAAGCAACAAGGAAAAAGAACCAACCAAATAAGAACCAAGTATTAAAACCAGGAGCTGAAAACCTGGGACCATAATGATAATGTTATTTTAATAACCACTATTATAGTGATAATTAATGGAAGGAATTAATGTTATGCCATGAGCAATAGAATGACTCATTGAATACCAAATGAAAAAAAAATCTATATAAATGCTAATTACTATGTAAACAAGAGACAGATTATACCAACAACAAACAAAGAAAAAGAATGCAAAGAAAGGATAAAATGAATATTATACCTTATACCTAAGCCACATAATATGGAATGAGCTTTAAAATAGAAGAAGAATCAAATGTATAAAAGTATTAATTAATCTGAACCATTATGAAGTGAAGAATCCAACGATGTTTATTATTAGTCGAAAGAGACAACTTTTAATGATTTTTATTTTTTATGACTGGATGTAGATATATTCCATCAGTCTTATAATTGAGCAGAGATAATATTTCCTCTGAGCTCAGCTAAGTGAAGTATAGGACAGCAGAAACTGTAGCAAAATTGTGCCAATCTGATCTGATCCAACTCACATGATAGGGAATGTTAGGTGATGAAGCAAATAACAATAAATACTACACACAGAACGATGGCCTACCCATGGGCTCCCCCATATCCAGCATTCTAGCAGAAGTCTTCCTCCAACACTTAGAAAAAACAAAAATACTCACAAACAATGACAGACACTCACATAAAATACTATATTGGCACAGATACGTTGATGACATTCTAATACTATACAGGGGAAACAAAAGACAATGTGAACAGTTACTAACGCACATAAACAAAATACATAAAAACATAACCTTCACTGCCGAATACGAACACAACAATACCATAAACTTCTTAGACCTCTCCATCACAAAACTAGAACACAGGCACAAATTCAGTATATACAGAAAGCCAACTACAACTGACACACTAATACACAACACCTCCAATCACCCAACACAACACAAACTAGCTGCTTTTAGAACCATGATACATAGACTTAACAACATCCCCTTAGATGAAATAGACTACAAAGACGAACTAAACACGATAAAATATCTAGCAGAATCTAATGGTTATGACAGAACAATAGTCAGTAAACTCCTACACAAAACAAACAACAGACAAAGACAGAAAACAACAAATTCATAACACTAACATACATCAACAAACAAACAGAAAAAATTGCCCACAAATTCAAAAAAGCAGGATACAGAATCGCTTACAAAACTACTAACAAAACAGAACACACACTATCAAAACACATGCCCAAAGCACAAAACAAATTCGATCTACCCGGTGTATACAAGCTAAATTGTTCAAATTGCAATAAATTCTACATAGGCCAGACTTGTTTTATAATTAGTATGGAACTCTATTATTTGACATTATTATTGCATGTGGACAAATTTAACTGGAATCAATGTACGAGTTGATTACAAATTATTATTTGTGAGTAATTAAAGTGACTTTATTGATGTCTACATTTTGTTTCCACTGTACTATATGACGATCGGTGAGACCTTCGTAACAGTAGGTCAGAAGTGCGATAGAACCATTAACAGTGGAAACAAAAGACACTTTGGACAAGACTAGTGTAATTTATAAATTTATCTGCAAATATGGATGCCAGTCAGATGATGGAAAATGTCCAGGCACTACTGTTGCAGACAGAGAAACGACAGGATAAGAAACACAGACAGGAGGCGGAAGAAGCAGAATAGGTTGAGAAAGAGGAAGAGAGACAGAAAACCCTCTTGCTGGAAACACAAGAACGGAAGAGAACACTAATTTTGGAATCTGAAGGACGACAAGCAGAAGAACATAAGTGTGAAACAGGTGACATCAAAGCGTTGATATAGGAGCTAAAGCAGATGCGAGAACATACCGCTGCAGAGTTGGGTCTCCTACATGGAGATTTGGGTGAATTATGAGGTAAGATTAATAACCAAATTACTAGAATAGCTGATGTAGAGGAATCGATGTCTACAAAAATACCTTATGTAGAGGACACTGTAGCAATTGTGAAGATTCAGTCTCAACTATAAAAGAGTTAATTGCTAATATAAAAGAACAAATTAAAAGTGAAGTTGAGAAGTTCATGAAGATACAACCAAAACAAATTTCTGAACAGACTGTACCAATGATAAAGACAGAAAAGACGATACAAAAAGTCACATTGCCTGCAGTTGCGACAGTTCATGTCAAAAGGCCCCAACATTTGATGGAAGCATCCACTGGGCAACGTATCTTCGGCAATTTGCAGCCGCTACTAGCGCAAATAATTGGACAGAAAAAGACAAGGCAGTTTTACTCGTTCTCGTGTTAAAAGGACCTGCCGCAGAGCTACTACAAAAAGTGCCACCTGACAGCCAGAACATCTATGATGAATTTATTAAAACTCTAGAATTATGGCGTGGTGATAAACATTTGCGCGATGTGTACTACGCTCAGTTGAGAACAAGGCGACAACGCTCCGGGGAAAATCTTCAAGGGTTTGAAGCATGTACCGACAGACTAATTAGATTGGCCTATTCTGAAGCACCAGAAGATTTTCAAATCAGGTTTGCAGTGCAGACATTTATTGATGGCATAGGAGACTGTGAACTTTAGCAAAATATTATGAATGGCAAGACACAGAAATAGATCAGAAGCTCTTGTTCATGCCCTCGAGTTTGAAGCTGCCAAAGTCAGCGTCCCGCTACATCAATGGGTTTTATGTCATCACACTGTATTCAAAAGATCCCAGTATCAGGTTGCCATTACGATGGGTGCAGAAAAACAATGTTGCTGGACAAACAACTCAAAAGTTCAAGAGTGGCACAACGATTTGAACGATGGGAAAAAGACGGAAGTCCGAAGTGTTACAACTGTGGGAAACGTGGTCATCTAAAGGTAGACTGTTGGAAGAATAAAATACCGAGAGAAGGGAGAGATCGCACCAACTGGAGAATTAAAGCTCCAAAACAGCATACAGTTTCCACACTACATAAGACTAGTGGAAACTTGATCGTTAATGGATTTGTGGAAGGTAAACCAACATCACTTATAGTTGACACGGGCGCAATAGTGTCCATTGTGCACCTTGGCTTAATCAGTAAACAACAGCCTCAATTTAGCTCTTGTACAATACAGACTGTGACTGGAAGTCCCGTCAAAGTATTAGATTAAGTAGACGTACTTGTCCGCCTGGGTCTTCTTGACTAGCTACCAAATGCTAGTTGCAGATATTGTCGAAGTGATTCTTGGCACAGACATTAGGAATGCCTACAGATTCATTGTGAACTTAAGAGAGAATTTCCTGAGGGTTGGCCAAAAGAAGATCAAGCTTTGCATGGCTAAAATGACAGAGTCCAACAAACATTCGATTAAGCAAGTGGCATTGGCTGAAAAAGAAGTCAACATGTGTGATCAAGAGGTACCCTTCCCATTGCAAGCGAAAATGGAAGAAGAACGAGCAGAGGAAATACCAGAATGTATAACGGGAAAAGAAGTGATTGGAAAGCCAACTATGGCTGCCCTGGAAAGGCTCTTGCTTTTTCCTAAGTTAATGGAAGCGCCTGGGGGAAAATTTGCTGAAGATGAAGTTACGCAAGAAGTTGCTGACGAGAACCAATCAGACTTGTACCAGCTAATTGCGTATAAGTCATCACTGGACCTCTGCGCGAAATATAAAAGGAGAGTGTCTGGCTTAGATCAGTTACGTGAGCGATTTCCTTAACGCGGATCGAGTGTTTGTCAAAGTATTGTGCGGAGTGTATTGTGTTATAATTAGTGTGGACATCTATTATTGGACATTATTATTGCATGTGGACAAATTTAACTGGAATCATTTTACGAGTTAACAAATTGTTATTTGTGATTAATTAAAGCTGGTGATTATTGACTTAATTCTGTATTTTGTTTTCCACTGTACCATATGACGATGATGAGTGAGACTGTCATAACAATTTATATTGTATACATACGTAGACTGTATTAATAGTATATTTAGACCGTGTGTGTATATATATATAAATTTGTGATGTTTTTCAATTTGTTTCTTCTGCAAGTAGTATAATTTCGTATATTCTTTTTAACACCTGACGCACGTTTCACTGAAAAATATCAGTATCACCTGAGATTTCTAAGTATATTAATAGCAATCGAAATAATTCTATTATTATAGAATTAACGAGTAATCGAATTTGTATCGATTTTAATGTAAAATAACTGATAAACTATTTAGGTTGATTAGTTAACGATTGTTTTAATGTTTATTTTCTTCAGCAGCTGTTTTCTCGGTTATATTTGAAAATTTGTTGTTTATATTTTATTCATTTTTATTTTTTAGTAAATATATAATTTTTAATAGATCGTCTTGTTTTGTTTTTATTTGGTTTTGTTCTTTAATTAATAAATTATTGTTATTGTGTTTGTGTTTGTAAATGTTAAGATTTTCCAAAATATTCATTTTTTTACATTTTTGTATGTTTTTAATTAATTTTATATTTTCAATGTTTGGAAATTTGTGGTTATTATTTAGACAATGTGTGGTTAAATTAGATGTATAAATATTTGGTTTTAAATATGCATTGCAGTGTTGAACGAATCTATCTCGTAGTTTTTTCTTCATCTGGCCCACGTAAAATTTATTGCAACCTGGACATTTTATTTTATATATACCATTTTTATTGTGAGTATTGGATTTAGTTTTAGGTTTTATTTTATTAAAAATTATATTATCTGTATTATAAGATATTTTTAAATTAGTATCTTTAAATATTTTATTAGTTTTTGAGTTATATTTCCATAATAAGTAAAGGTTGGATATTTTATATTATTATTAATAGGCGAATTTTTAAATGTAGTGTTCTTGGGAATTTTATTAGTGATTTTTTGTTTAATTTTATTTTCTAATTTATTAATAGTTTTTATTTTATATCCATTTTTAACTGCTATTTGTTGGATAATTTTTCTTTCATTGTTTCTTTCTGTGTTATTTAATGGGATCCTAAGCATTCGGTAAATCATGGAATTAAATACTGCCATTTTGTGATGGGGAGGATGATTAGAAGTATTTGGTATTATTAAATCAGTTTGAGAAGGTTTCCTGTATATTGAGTACGGTATTCAAAATTTGTTTCATTTTTCTTTATTGTTAAGTCTAAATAATTTAATTTATTATTAGATTCTTCTTCTACGTGAATTTTATTTTGGAATGTAAATTATTTATGGAGTTGAATATTTTATTTATACTAGTGGTCGCCCAGTGGTCGAAATTCGACCGTAATTCATTAAATTTTTAAGTTTGAATGTTATTGAGGTTCTTTTGTCAAAGAGTATACCTCTATAATCATTGCATATAATTTTTTTGAATTTTGTTCTATTACGTCAGCTGCGAGCGTGTACAAATACGTCATTAGCGTATGTTGTTTGCCTTAATTCCCTGCAATACCTATGAAATTTAAAATTTAATGTTAGTAACAGTTGAAAAAAAAAACACAATTACAGCTTGTATTCGTATTTATTTTTTGATATAATTCATTGTCAGTTTTAATTTTTTCATGTTATTATTGAATCAAATAAACGCTAATAAAAATGAGACTTGACATTCATAGAAGTATAAGATACATTGTTTTCAATTCCAGTGGATTACATTTCGTTTTTTGTAAGGTACAAAATTCGAAAACAGTTTGAAGATTATCTGCTACAAAGCTTATATAATTTTTTAATTTTTTTTCTATGCATTAATTTTTGAGTTATTTGAAAAATATGAAAGAGAGGAAAAATGAGGTTTAGCTTGGCTAAGCCATATTTAAAAAGCAATAACGCATTTTTTTACATTTCCTTGGGTTTTTTTTATTGCCATACTGACCAGGTTTCGCCAAGGATACACAGTTATTTTGCCTATCTTTTTCGAATTATATAAAATTTAAATAAAAAATTAATACAAAATAAAAAATGAAATAAAAAATACGTGCCTCGTATTTTTTAATATATTTTTCATTAAATCAAAAAAACCGGGCGGTTAAAAAAATAAATGTTGTCCATTGAACTTAAAATAGTTTGAAAGTGAATTTAATGATTCAGAACTTCTGTGTAAACGATGTTTTTTGTAAAAACTCTTTCATCATTTGCTAAATACCCTTGGCCATTATATTCGGAAATATAAAATCTCAAACCATTGAATGATCGAACTCTACTTGCTGCGACGTACAATTGACCATGTGTAAAAACTGGCTGCCTCAATAAAATTCCAATTTTTTCGAATGTTTGTCCTTGAGACTTATTTATTGTCATCGCAAATGCAGGTATAATTGGAAATTGAGTTCTTTGAAAGTTAAATGGTAAAACAGTACCGGAATATGTTAAATGTATACGTGGAATCAAAATTCTCTTATTGCGTGCGGTTCCAGTTAAAACTTCGCAATCAATAACATTACGATGCATACACTTGATGCGCATTCTTGTTCCATTGACTAATGCTTCCTTTGTACTTAAGTTTCTGATTAGTAAAACGATGCAATTAACTTTCAATACTAACTTATGTGGTGGCAAACCACTAATAGTCAAAGAATTCAAAAACTCTACTGGATAGTTATTGATTTCATTGTCATCATCACAAATTATTTTATCGTAGCTATGATATGTTTTCTGTTCACCTGGTATTCGATTAAGTATATCAGTATTAATAAAAGTACAAATCATCATTTTTAGGTGCTAAAATAACTGACTTCAATATGTTATCTGAGAGTATGTTTTTGGAAATATTTCCATACACCTCATTAATAATATTATTTTCATCTCCTATTAATTGCTGAGGTATTTCAATAATATTTTCACCAAACTGAGGGAATTGTAGGGCTTCATCATTACCAATTTGTTTCAAGAATTCGACAAATACTATTTCACTTGGTAAGGCTCTCATATTTTGAGTAAACGTTACTTTATGAAAATAAACAAATTTATGCCAACTCGTGACACAACTTTCAATTAAAGTTGCACGTGATCCATGTGGGACAACTGGTAAGATTTGCCGAAAATCACCGCACAGAAGTATCGTTTTCACTCCAAATGGTTTATGTTTATCATTTTCATCGCATAGATCCTGCAATAATCTATCTATGATTTTCAACACTTGCAATGGGCACATAGAAATTTCATCAATAATTATCAATGATAATGAATTTATGTAACGTCCATAGCTACTATTTGCGGTAATATTCGCTACAGAATTTTCCAAAATGGGTATAGGCAATTTAAACACATTGTGTAAAGTTCTACCTCCAAGTAATAGAGTTGAAGCTATGCCACTGAACGCTGTTGCGATGCAACTAAGATTAAGCGAATTTAATTTGTGAATGATTGCTGTTTGTGTGAATGTTTTTCCACAACCTGCATGAGCGGTTAAACAAAAAACATTAGATCCAGTATCATGGTGCAAAACTTCACGAATCACACGATCAATTAGATTACGCTGTTCAATATTTGCAGTTTCATAATGCTCAGAAAACAGAAACTCTTGTTCTATTGGATCAATAGCATTTGCTTCGTCTGTTCTCTGCGAATACGTGGGAACTGGTAAACCAAGTTCTTGACATGACAAATTATGAACATTCAAAATATCTTCAATTTCTAATAGAGCTGTGTTAAAGGATACTTCTTCGTTGTAATCTCTCAAAAAATCTTCACTAAGATATACTTTAAATTCATTCCATAACGCCAAAGCATTGGCTGGCACATTTAATGCACAAATGTAACCAAATAAATTTTGCATTTGTTTTGGTGAATGTAATTCTTTTGCTTCATTTAAACATTCACGCCATTCATTATCATTTGAAGCAATGCCGCGAGCATGGCACACTTCAACAAAAGAAGTGTGTATAATTCCATTGTATGTTCTAACATCCTCAAATGATTTTGGACCACAGACATGTAATAAAAGCAATCGTAAATGGAAAAGTTTGATGTCTTTTGGTGATACTACATATATGCGTGTAATGATTTTATCACCTCCACGCCTTCTCTTCTTTCATTTTTTCAGGAATCTTCCCACACATAATGCAAAGGAATTTCAATATACTTATATTCATGCGCTGATGGATCTGATCGATTCAATTTAAAAAATGCTAATAATTTTGTTTGTCTTGCATTTTCAATTGCTTGACGTTCTTGCCCTTCACGAAAGTAAACATTCTGTCTACGCGGTAAATGAATGTCAAGTCTAACGATGACATGTGATTGAAAATGCATTGGTAATTCATAGATGCGCCATACAGCTTCAGTTGATCCGACATAACGACCATTTAAAAAATTTTTAACTTCATCAATTTGTATTTCTTGTCCTGGTTCATTTCTCTCTGAACCTAATTCAACAGATGCACTGTCATAGCCTTTATACACGTATTTATAAATGTATTTAACACTTTTAACTATAGTGCATACTTCAACATTTATATGGCAATTACATTTGGTAAGTAAATACGGATTGTATGGTACAACATAACGATTGTCGAGGCAACTACCGCGAACTTCAGGATTAATACCATTATCACGCCTTCTGTATAATGGATATCCATTTAATGATTCACGTGTAAATTCATTAAATCGTTTTGGATAATCTTTTGTGCATTTTCCATCTCTCATACATACAGAATTTGGATTAAGTACACTGCATGGACCATGCATCATGTGTTTTACAACATATTCATGTAATGTAGGATGTGTTTGAATGTTAGGAATCTCCGCAGATACAACTTTATCAATATCGGTAGCGTTAACAATTTTATCTTGCTCATTTAAAGAGAGTAAAATGTGAGCATGAGCCAATCCTCTCTTTTGAAACTCAATTGTATAAATGAGTGCTTCAACTTTACCGAAGATTTTTTTTAGTGTAAGGCCCTCAATTAATGCTTTCAGTTTGGACTTGAATACACCCACAACAATATCAGGTCGAAAATTAGCTGACTCACCTACACCAATATTGCTAACTATTTCAGGCCAACTTGGATTGCAAGTCATTGTAATAAACAAAGAAGGCTTTCCGAAATGTTGTACAATTGACATTGCATCTAAATAATTCTGATACATATTTCTTGGAGATCCATTGAATGAAGATGGTAAAATTACTCTATGGCCAACATTATTGGCATTGGGGTTCAATTCTAAATAATCTGTTAAATTGTTGTAAACTTCAGACCTAAGACTTGTTTGATTTTGTCGAATGAAATGTAACCTTGTGCCCTCTATTCTCACATACATATCAACTATCCACTGCAGAAATAATTTCTGTGAATGGTGCAACATGCTAAAATCTCCTCTAATTGCAAATCGATAGGCTGCATACTGAAGCATGGTTAATTTATTTCTGGGCGCTCTTGAATTAGATGTAGTTGGTGCATTATGAGAAATATTGATATGCCACCCAGTATCACCATTTGGAAAAAGTAATGGATACACTAAAGGGTCCAATGATGAATCCAAAACAGAGATATTTTTAATGGTACCATTAACTTTTGAAAATGAAACCATATTTCATTCAAAGGGTGGCTCACCATCAACTGTACTAAATATTACTGCTACATCAGTTTGAACTGCATCATTATAACTGCGTAGATCTAAATCACGATTTACTTTAATGAGCATACAAATTTCTTTATTTTGATTTTCAACTCTGACAATGATCTTTCATTGCAATGAATGACCGAACGAAAGGATTAATGCGTTCCAATTCAAGAGAGATTTCGCGCATTATATTGTTATTGCATGTTTGATTATAGTGTTCACGTAATCTATAATTGACAGCAGTGTCAACATCATAAAAATATAATTGCGCATAACATGGTAAGCGACCATATCCAGCAGTCATTCGACCTGATCTGTGATAAAAAACATCATGTATTTTAAAATGATACACTCCACGCATAACTGTATCCGAAATTTTAGCTTCTGAGCTAACCATAGCAAATGATGAATTGTATTTACGAATGTTTTCAAAATAATTTTTTGACTTTCTTTTTATTGAAGGTTCATTTGAAGTAAGTCCATCATACAATGATTTAAAGTATTCATTTTGACTTAAGGCCGGTAATATTGGTTTACCCTTATGACAACATGAAGTAAATGCAGTCCTTTCACCTAAAGTGACCTCAGATTCAAAATGTTTTGCATTGCAAAACCTGCATTGTCAATGCATATAGTGATCAAAATTTTAAAAATTTATAATTTCTTGATCAAGTGGCACGCTCACACACTCGAGTTGACAAACCCAGGCCCAAGTAGTAAATAAGAACGAATTAGGGACACGTCAGACCCGACGCCAGTGCGAAGACAATGAGAAAAACGGCTGAGTACACGCCACAATAGAATATAAGGAACGTCGTTGTCAGCACGAAGTTAGCTACGATTTACAGCACCAAGCAAACGAAGACAAAAGGCCTAGTCCAGCAGCCTGGTTACGCAGAAATGAAATGGAACACATGCTGTGGGGTTGAGTTGTAACGAGCACACGTATGAACGTTACACCCAGTAACAAAGGGTGCAGAGAAATCTCGACAAGTATGTAGACAATAGAACGGACATTCAATGAATACTGGAGATACGCACAGCCCAGCATGAAAACAAACCCTGACATCCAACCAGATTTACAACTAGAAAGCGTGGGACCCGTCCAGGGATGACGCCCGACGAAGAGTTGATAATCGGCGGAACGAGCAAAGGGTAAGTGAACAATTGACCAAGACACTGCAGACTCTTAACAAAAGCTATATCAGAGTGCCTCGACAACGTGGAAACAAAGGTTGATAGACAGGCAGGGGAATTGCTCTAGTTTCTGAGAATCAGCACAACGTTCGTCACTGGAATATTCCGGGGATGTCGACGACCAACCAGCGTTTGGCATCTTCCTAAGGAACTGGTGGAGAGAGTAATAACGACTCGAACGACGAATCGGGAAACCGATGACAAAATCTACAAGGTGGTAGGAATTTAGGGAACCTATCAACAACGGCAGGAGGCGTGGAAATGTGGAAATTGCCTTCTGGGATAGTATGTTTGATAAAAACTGTTTGCGAGGACGCGGAGTAGTAGTAGTTGGAGTGGTAGTTACAGTAATAGTAGTTTCAGTAGTTATGGTAGTAATACGGATAATACAGTGATACACTAGTAATTGAATAACAGTAGTAATTGAAATAGTTTACGCGACTTACTCAACTTTTAACTCAGTGAAATTGTAACCAAGTCGCGGGCTTAAGTGAACTTAGACATTCAATTCAATCGTAATTCTACAAAACGTATGTTCAACAGTTATATGAGTTACCGATAATCAACAGTGTGAATAGACATAACTATCGTAAATACCAGTGTACGTGACTCTAAACTACAACCGACACGCAACATAATAATACAAGTGAGTAACAATCCGAGAGTAAAACAGTGGGTGACAGTTCAAACACTATTCCACCATAATGATTCTCAATTTTGAGCATCTGAACTGAGTGAATCAACACAAACACTATTACGCACATTGCATACACTACGTCCAAGGTAGATGAAATAGTTAGCTACATGGACACGCACACAGCAAACTCTAAGAGCAAACCATTTTAATGACGATGATAGCATCTTAACACTTGAACCCATAAAACACTTGACATCCAACACCACACTATACATACCGAGAGTGGGGAAATTCAGTGAAGTGGAAGTGAAGTGTTCTTCGATCAACAGAGATTAGGATGTACGAGGAATCCACCAGCGGATGTCATCTTACACCGATGGAATTTGTGGATAAACCTTTTGCAAGATAAGCCTTTATGTTTCTTAAATCCTAGTTGATACATACTACTGCACTGTCTCTTCTTTTCAAAGAGCTACTCCCGAGAGATTTCTGTAAATTTATATAAATCATAAATTTAATAATGTTAATATTAAAGTCATTCATCTGAGCATAATGAACGCATTTAGCTAGGGATAAAATATATTTGATTGCTTATTGTTTTTATATGTAAATTATTGTGTTGTATTTGATTGTACTATATGTCTTGTTTTCAGGAAACAACGAACGAATATTATTGTGATTTTGTTATTATGTTTTTAATTATGTATTTGCAGGACATAATTTCATTTGTGGTTCAATAATTTACTTAATCAGTGATATAATAAATAAGTAATTATTACCTATATACTTATATCTTGCGTTCATTATTGCAATTAACCTTGACAATTAATTTATCACGTTCCAAGTAATTTCATAAAGAGTCTCAGAGTTATGCTAATTATCAATGGACACAACCAAATCGACCATTGAAATGTCAGATTAACATGCTCATGTAAATCATATTGATTTGATAACTATATTGAGTCAAATCCGACAAATATAATTTACTTTCCATATGTGTGTTAATTATAAATGATACCCAAGGAAAGTGGGGCTTTATAAATGTCAATTACAACCCTATTTGGTTAAATATAATTAGTATACGAATTTAATTAGACCAAATTTATTAATTTATAATTGGATAATTTAATAATTAATAATAATTAGCATAATTGCACTAAATGCATTAATCCACAATCAAAAGTATTAAAATTTCTTGGAATGACATTCAGTGCGCATTTAAATGTATCCCTCAAAATAATTTCATCATTTTGTATACTATTTACACTATTTAAATTTGCATTTGGTCTATTATCATTTTGACTTTCACGCGAATATATATTCCTTCTTCTTTGTCTCTCACTCCGACCCGTCAATGTTCTATGTTGAGGCATAATGGAAGTAGGTGCGAATATCTGAATGTAAAAAAAACATGTAATGAAATTACTGAAACTAAGATTAGACAGGGTTTAATTTAAAAATAATAAAATGTACTCACTTTTTTGAAACCACCAATAATAATTAGGCGAGAGTAAGTCAATTCAAATTGCTGCTACAAAATTTTCCTTTTGCAACAGGTGTATATTAAGCAAGCTGTATTTCACTTTCAACTGCACATTAATATATAAAACACAGATATCTAATATACAAAATATAAAATAAACGCTTTTTTGCCTTGACATACACTCCACAGACTATTGAAAAAGGAACATTTGAAATCACACAAAATTCATAGCTCATTCAGTCAATCTGTCAGTAATTATTTGTTGGCAACATTTTAAAATTCTTTGGTGACAATCTCTACTCTGTGCAACTGTTTGACCACAGACTATTATGTGTTTGACATTGGCAGTATGAACGTAAACAAACGACAGACTATTATGTGTTTGACATTGGCAGTATGAACGTACACTAAAATGAAAAAATTATAATTTTATTGCCTGGCAACAAAATTATTTTATTTTTAACAATTACCATTGTTTGAAAAAGTTTAAATGAATTTTCAAGTGCAAATGAATGTTTTATTTTATTTAATTTAATACTATAATACTTTAATACAAACATTAATTTAATGTATTTGTAACACATATTATATATAAATTTTAGCTTTCTGCACTCCTTCTCCATATAAACTTTAACTATGCCATATCTCACACTCCTCCGTGCGCACAATATACTTAAAAAGGGGTACAAAGTTTTCTCTTCACGTATTAATATATAGATTTATACGATTGTTTTGGGAAATGTACAGAGTGTCATCAACGTATCTAAAATAACAACCTAATGGGTCGTTTAATTTTATTATATTTATTATTTGTTCGTCGAGTTTTTGTAGGAAGATTTCTGATATGATAGCGGAGGTTGGGGCTCCCATAGCAAGGCCATCTGTTTGATAGTACAATTTGTTGTTGTATTGGAAATAATTTTGATTTAAAATTATTTTTAAAGTATTAGTTAACTGTTTAATGTATGTGTTACTTTTGTTATTTGTTTTCAGATTATTTATTAAAATATTTATAGTTTCTTCAATGGGAATGTTTGTATACATGCTCGATATGTCGAATAAATATAATTTTGTATTTCTGTTTATTTCTACGTTTTTTTAGTTGTTCCGTGAGTTCGATACTATTTTTTATATTGTATTTTGCTGGAAGATCAATTTTATGTTTTAATATTTGTGTTAAAATAAATATATATATATATATATAATTTATTTACCTCAAGATGTTTTTAATCTTATTTGGCACATGTTTCGGGACATTTATTGTTCCCATCCTCAGCCATCGTAGTTTTGATTCTAGTTGCATATGCATCTTTTGGATAGTTGCATAACACTATAATAAATTATACATGCATCAAGAAATAATAGATTGTAAGAAAAAGTGTTTGTGTACCACACACACACACAAACACACACATATTTAACATCACAAAATGTTCCATAATAATAATGAACACCAGAAGGGTGAATAATACTAAAAGAACTATAAATGAGTAACCAGGAAGAATGTAACAGTAAAAATAATTAACCAATAAAGAATGAAAGGAGAGAAGGAATTCAAGTAAACAGTGGTAAATCCACTACCTGTACTAAATGACACTACAACATAAATAAACAGAATGACAAAGATGAAATGACAAGACAAGTTTCCCAAATAAACTGTTAAGTGAGCTCAATAAAAACCTTTGATAAATAAAATCAAATAGAATAAGTAAAATAACAAATGACTTGAATATTATTGTACCATATATTATAAATAAAAACAGCACATTAGCTGATCCACGTCAAAGCAATGATTTAAAAGAGACAAATATATAGAGAACCATGCTAGGAATAATCACAAATGTAAAAGATAATGTGAAAGCCAAATATGTATTATCATGAATTAAGAATAACTATAAATGTAAACACTGAATGTGTTTAGGTAACATCATAAGTAGATAAAATGTGTACAGAAATGTAATAATAGTCAGGGAACAAAACATTGTAAAATAATGATAACAAACCCTGAATGACAAATTTAAGTCATGGAAATAAGAATCAGATATAAACCCTACCAAGCATAATGAAGTAAAATCATGACAATGATGAAAAGAATGTAAAGCACCACCACATGTGTGATGTTATAAGAATAAGAGATAAGAAGGACATGTTAAAGTAAAAATATTAAAATATGGAAGTTTATGTTAGAAAATCAACAAATGTAAATAGATAATTAATATTGTTCAGCTGAATGCAGCATTTATATATAATAAGGTATTCTTTTTAATCAATTAATCATGTTCAAATTAGAAATTAAGAATAATTAAACAAATATTAGGAAAAAGTTATTAGTCGGATTTGCAACATTTACCAGACAACGAATGTAAACAATGCATTAGTTAGTTTAAAATAAAAGAATGTTAATGAAAACTATGACCAAACTGGAATCAAGCCATGTCAAAATAAAGATAAATAAACAAGCTTTACAATGATAGTAATAGAACCTGAATTGGAATTGTAATAATTGAGATATAAACATTAGCATCATAAATTTGGTGAACCTTGAATAAATACAAAGAAATAATAACAAAAACGAAAGTGACGCTCAGAATACAAATATGTAATGCCTATAAATAGAATTACGTTGTAACAGTACATAAAGGCCCGTTACCTTAATTATGGGGTTTGAGGATGTTTTATAATGTTTTATTGTATCAAAGTTTAATAAAGTATGGTTAGGTCCATTGTCCCTGTGTAAGAACAAACAACGCATATTCAGTAAGAGGAGCATAGTTCCAAGGTCACCGGTGGACGGGTGAAAACGAGCAGAGATGATGGCGGTGTATGTGATGACGAACTCTTAATAACAATTGTGATTGGTTCACAAGGCTGTGTCGTCATTAATAAACGACAATGACGCAGGAACAACAGCGTATGAAATAAGGCGTTGGCCGAGAAAACAAAAGACGGTGACGTCAAATGCACTAATACTGTAACGTCTTTTCTCCGCGTTACAAATTCAGGGAACCCATCGTAATTAAACTCCGTTAATTAGATGGGCTGCCTACGTTGTAACAGAATGTATCACAAATAATTAATATAACAAATTACTTACTAACTGTGTAAGGAAACAATGGCAAGGTATACAATTGATTTAACCACTCCTCATATGTGTGTAACAAGAAGACTTCTCTTTATTTAACATTTAAAAACATTTACTGACAGATCCCATGACATTACTAATTCAATTATTAAGTTATTTGAAAGGTTTCTTTAAACTTTGGGATCAAAATTGATTCTATATAGCTATACCTCGGATCCGGGTAACCTTCGGTATTTATTCATTAAAACTTTTAGTCATAATCAATTCATGATATTAGCTTGCAAGACTTTCTTTTATTCAACCATTGGAAGAATGGTATTATTGCTTGAATTATATTACTCTACATTAGCATATAAACTGTCACAACGTATGAAGTTAGAATAGTTACATGAAATTCTTAGATTTAATTTATAAGTCTTTACAAGGTTAATAGTTTCTGAAAAGTCTCTTTCAAGATGTGTTGTGTTACAAATATTAGTAACCCTCGATAGACAGGCTATCGAGTCACCTTTTAATTGGTATGCAGAAGACTCGTCCTGGGGTATCCGTCTTGGGAAACAGGAACAGCTACGTCATCATCTCGGTCTGGTCTTCGTCAGTAAAGGGCTCCAAAGCTCGCAGGTTGAACCTTCTACGATGGTACTTGTAGGTTCTCGGATGTCCTGATCTGCATATTCTGTCGCGTGTACTAGAGTTTGTGGCTTCTGATAGTTCACATCTCCAGGTATGATGTTGGAAGTGTTGTTAGTTCTTGAAGTTCGAAGTCATCTTGTGTTACACCTTTTTTACGTTTCGAGTTTTACACTTTAAATCTCTTGTTTATTTACATAACTATGTTAGTTAACACATCCAGAAGCTTTAAGCAGCTATTTCTGGTATACCATCTTAAGGTAAAACAAAGTATAGGTAACATATTTTAAGAGCACAGCTCTTACGTCTATACTGTACGAAGTCACCATTGCGAGAGAGCGAAATTCTGCTCCCTTCGCCTGGTACTGGACAAAGTGGTAGTGGGGCAATTACCGCGCGAGACTATAGTCCCTGTCTCTCTTTATGTTAACATTTTTATTTATACAAACTATCCCTAAACAAATATACATAATTTAAATCAGTTGTTTTAGCGACTATCTGTGTCTTCAGATTTTTAATTATTAACATTAGGTTTTTTATCTTATTCTAACTTACACAAGACTCGGAAAACATGTCGAGTCTGGAATCAACAGGACAGCGCCTGCTCACAAGCAAAGGGTTAAATACGATATTAATAACTCTTTACAATTTATCTTTTTATTAGAGTATCTTCTAACTAACTAATTACTGCTTCCTCTCATACTGAGTACATACAGGTTTTTCATATTAATACAGTGAGATTTAAATGGCTTAATAGCTCGCAACCTTAATTTTAAAAATTTTTTATTTTCTTGATTATTTCTTTTATTTAAATCGTCACAATACGTATGCAAAATTTGCATATTACCCGTTCTCAGTTCCACACAGCGCACCAAAGGGTCAACAGCGATGTATCGCTGTTGACTTAGTTTTAATCAGAAGTTTTAGCCAAATTACTATTCATCATCAAGATGTAACAGTGGAGTTTTAAAGACTCGAGACAACCAGTCAATATTTAAATATCAAATGTAAAATCAGTGCTAATCAAACAAATAGACGAGAGACATGAGGCGACCACCTGCCATGCCAATACGTAAGATCTAACACCAGCGGCGGAGCTACCAGAGTCTACATACAGAGAAGTCGAAAGAATTATCATATTTTTTATATTTAAATGAGCTCAATAGTAAAGCAAATCTAATAAAATGTATCTGTGAGAGTGTGAGTGAGTGCATGAGGGAGTGAACGAATGGCCATGATAATAGAATAAATAGGGCATTGGTTTGTGGAATATACAAACATTAAATTAATCACATGTTGTTAGAGCTGCAGCTAGAAGCAAATTTAAAAGAGAACCAAGCTTCACCATAAAGTAAAGTAATAATTAATAAATAGGGCGTAAGAAAATGTAGACGCCATTTTGTTTTGGTATTTGTATGTGACGCCATCTTTGGGGTTATGATTCAGTATATATTTTAATTCTGAAAATTAAAAACAAGTGATTATATTCAAATGGTAACCAGAGTTGTTATTTCGATTACCTCTATGTGTCTGAATCTCGCCGAGAGTGAACTCTGGCCCCTTAAAGAGAAATTTATATTGGAGATGAACCACGTGCTCATACATAAAGTGTCATGGTAAGTACATGTGTTTACTTTATATCAGTATATACATATAAAAAATTATGTGTGTAAGAAGTGTGTGAGATAACAACGTCATCATGACATAATTTCAGACCAATCACGGACGACTTTAGAAGCGTGCCGACAGCGCCAAGCGGGATTCTAAAAAATGTATATTAACTATTGCAATTGTAAACAGAAAAGCATTTTGTCTAATTTCACTCAACTAGCAACAACAAATCCAGGCCAACTTATCATCCAAAATTTAATAATCAACGAGAAGGAAGAAGTATAATTCAATCAGTGCATCGACAATAGTAGTGAAACTTTTACTAGAAGTGCGTGTAAAAGAACGAGGTTAAGTATCATACATAACCATGGCAGTAGCCTATCAAGAAGAAAATAAAATCGTTCATTTACGAAATTAAGTGAAGTGTAACCACGATCATTGAATCAGATCGTTAGAAGTGTTAATAATTAATCATTGCGATTAATCACCAGGGAGTACGGTGCAAATACTTACATTGTTTACATTTTAGCTATTAAAAGTATAGTATAATACACATGTGTACTGACGCAAGAAACAATAATACAATAAGTAATCAACACTGTTTTAAAGTTATTTAGAGGTTTGTTTGAATTGCGATACACTCAATTACAATTCAAACAAACCTCTGAAGATACAGAATAACTTCTGTGAAATGTGTGTCAGGTAAAAATAAACCTACTTGCAGTGTATTTATTTGAAGATATTATGTATATTTAGTTATTAGAAATAGAAACATAGTAATTACAGAATCCTTTGGACAAAGGCTCAAAACTTAAAAATGAGTCATAGCAATGTTGTTTCTGCTAGGCAATTAGTAGGATGATGATATTGATGATGATGGTGCTGATACTTTTAAAAAATGAAATAGTTTTATTAAAAATACATCCTTCCTAAATGTTGGATATTTTACATTTATTGAACTAAAAATCTTATTTGCAATGTATAAGGTTAACTATATACATTGGAAGATTACAAATATTACTGCATGTGGAAAAATTAACTTACTGTCAATGGCAGTTGGTGGAGTTTTTGATTAGAAGGAGAAAACTTAAATTAATATTGTAACGACGAGCTCTGTATGTGCTCTCGAAAATATGTTTTATCGTGTGTTAGCCCCACACGTTGTAGTTGTTACTTTATGTTTATTTACTTACTATTTCTTCTAGTTATGTTGACGATGTCCGTCGCGATCTCACGAATTACCAGTACAATATCTCACGAGTGTGAACCTTACCTGTCCTTTTATATGTAATTTTAATTCCTGGGTGGCGCTAAATTGTTTAAGAAAACAAAAAATATGAAAATCGAGCAGTCGTTCTAGACGGTATTGGCTGATTCGAATTACCCTCGCAATAGGTGGGTGTATGAATCTCGCTAGTAGTTCGCTGTGTTGCCGACGTCTAACGCTTGCCGTCAATTTTGCTCGTCGCTAAAGTACACAAACCTTATAATGCAATTTACAATGAAATAAAGAACGGTGGTTACAACTCTGTACTAGTTTATTAACGTGAAATTATCTGTTATTCAATTAATACAAAATTATATATGGTTATCAAACAAAGTTGCTCCGGCAATAAATAGACAATTATTCTCGGGTTGGCTAAAGCTGATTTAGAACGATACTACTTCGACATGGCGTCAACAATGTTTATTTTCTATCGTTCGTTAAATCTGAGTTCTTTTGGTTACGAAAAATATTAACAAGATGATAATAAAGTACACTACCTTACATTGATGGTACTTATATACTATTAGATTTAATTACAATTCATTCCTGAAGTGTTAAAAAGTGTGTGTTAAGAGTTCAGAATTTATACCCAGGTTATTTTCTGGTTTCATACAAGTTTAGTTTTTTATTTTTCAATGAATCCTTGAAAGCAATTTGATTATCAATTCGTAGTGAGAGTTATTTGTGTTGTGAGAAAAAGTTAATAAGAATTTATTCCATAAATTCGGATATTTCGGATATACTTATCAAATCTGTTGACTTCGGGTGACGAGTTACTCAGTTCTTCGTTAGGTTGGATCTATTCAGTCATCAATCTTCCTTCATTTACAAATTGGAGTACGTCTGGTTTCTTTTCCGGTCAATGTGGATTAAATAATTATTTTAGATTGTTATTAGTCTTCATCAGACTTCTTGCATCTTTATTTTATAAGATTTCGACTTGTTTTTTACGATTTTAAATTAATTTGAGTTGAATATGGTTTGGCTTCTTTTGGTCTTGAGCATCAATAATGAACTAATAATTTTTAACGGAATAATAATAAATAATGTTCCGTTATGGCAACTGTCTGTACTCTCATTGGCCGATCCTAATTTATGTCTGTTGTTATAATATTTGAATTTTAATTCAAAATGAATAAATATCTTTTGATTACTATTATTCTTCTGTCTTCTTATCTCTGTATGAAATATTATCACAACTGTTTATATTTTCTTTCAAAGATCATTTTGACATCCCACAAAGCTGGGTTTGTTTATGTATTAAAGTTTTGATAATAATGTTAATATTATGTAATTACATTTCTTTCTTATTTTATGTTTTTAATTTAACTTTGACATCTTAATATGATTCACCACTTGTACTTAACTAGTTACTTGCCCTGGATTTTCTAATACAATAGTTAATTTCTTATAATTTGTTGATTTTGGATTTATACAGTTAGGCATTTTATAGGCCTAAGTAGTAATTGGCTATATCTTCTTATTTTACACAAATTAAAGATTATTTTACATTTACATATGTTTTGCTTGGTGTCACTTATGACTTGGTTACCTTTTGAATTAATTTGGGCTGTTTTATAATAATTGTATGTTCTTATTACTGTACAAAATAATGGCCATGGTACATAATGTCTATTATTCTCTAATTTCTTTTCCTGTATTATTATGTTTGTAAGAATTTATCTCCTTACTTATCTATATTGCCATTTTTTATAACTTGTCTATCATTTAATATTACTTATAAATCATAACACAAAAATTAGGTTTATGGCCTGTTTACTTTTTCCAGCCATATTCCTTCTTATAAACTTAATTGAACAAATAACTAGTTTTACTTATTTTGCACTTATTTTATTTAGCATATTTTTTTTCTAACTTTTACTATATATTTTTTCTCTACCTAACCATTGAAACAATAACATTTTTAATCATTCTTGGATTTCGTTGTCCATGACGTGTCCGTTACTTAACTAAATATCACTATAATATTGACGACTCGGAACACAAAGTTTTTTATAAGTAAAAACGTAAAGTTTTACCTTACAGCCTAAACCGGCTTTCACCTATAGAAGGCTTCATCAGAGGCTGTCGTTAGTAGCGCTGCTCGTCTTGTTGTTGGCGACGAGAAAGTGTTTCGAAAGATTGAAGCTGTGTGTGTGTGGTGAGATGTGTTCGAATAATGCGTGCGATTTGAATTGTGTCTGTTCGTTTAGGATGTCGTTTTTATTTGTTTTTGTGTGTTTGTATATTTCTAATTGTTCTAGAGTGTCTAGTTTTCGGCCATATAAAAACATCGACAATAACATGAACATACTACACGTACACACAAAAGGCCTACACACTAAAATATCATGTATACAAGTCAATTTCATTTAATGTTTTATTAGTAGTTTTATTGACAATTTTAAATACGAAGTTAATGGAAGACTATGTCCTTTTGACCTTCCTGTACCAGCCAGCACTGCATATTCTCATGTTTGTCCATATCATGTATATACTGTAAACAAGATTAAATGTTGTAATAAGTAAAACATGATATTCAATTTTAGGCGTAATTTCAATTTTTTATAGATACTAAAAGTAAGAAGATATGCCAAAATGTGTATAATTACCATTTTTTTCATCATCTGGTTGTGTGTGTTAGCTGAAGTCAATGAGAAGTGTCTTAGCATGCAGATTTTGAGATTGGACTTGGAACAGAAAGTAGCTAGCTAACCACAGAATATTCCAAGGGGGAACCAAGAGGCTATAACATCACCTTTAGCTCTAAATACACATTAGATAAAATACATCTTATTAATATAAAATTTATAATTTTAATAAAGAATGCAACAAAATAATTTAACTTTTACATTAGACAAACTATTCACTATGTTTTCTTAACATTTCCAGCTGCAAGCAAAACAAAGACTATTCACACACACTCACTTCACTTATCTGTATGGGACTACCCTGTGGATATTCAAGGCCATATAAAGCTGTGTGGGTCTGGTTGCTGTTAGTGTGGTTTCAGCCTACCCCCATTACAACGGAGGTCTTTTGCGTATACTACTACTACTACTACTACTACTACTACTACTACTACTACTACTACTACTATTACTACTACTAAGAGAGGCTGCTAATCCCCATCAGGCACCTCCCAAGATTGTGGCTATAGGGAACACTCACCAGCTCCTCATGAGCAGTGGCACACTGACACAGTCTGCTAACAGGCACCAGGATAATAAAGGTGCTAAAAATTTCAGGGGAGGAGGAAATATTGGGAAAAAAAATTAACATTCATTAAGTTAATTATGTTAACCTTTTCGGTGCTCTGAGTGTGTATTCTGGCCAAATTTTTATGACTTTATGACATCCCATATAGGGGATCCACCAGAATATGTAGGAGAAAAAACGGCAGTTTGAAAATGCAAAAATACAAGAATGGAAACCATGAGAGAACTTAAGGAAGTTCAAAAGTTTTATAGAAGAATAAAAGAAATAAGGAGTGGATACCAGTCTAGTCCTGTCTTCTGAAGGAAAGTTAATGGGAGACATGGAAAAAATTTTGAACAGATGGATGGAACACTTCAAGCATGCCTTGAATGGTGGACTCAGGACAAACACTGATGAAGAACCAGATGATGATGTAATTACTGCCTGGTGATGGCAGTGTAACAGCAGAGATGCTGAAACTTGGAGGCAACATCATAGTTCAATGATTGCATGAACTTGTAACAGTCTCATTTGGAAGGAGGAGAAAATGCCGGTTGAGTGGCACATGGGTGTCATACACCCAGTATTCAAGAAAGGAGATAAAACCATGTGTGAAAAATATAGACCCATAACTCTCCTCAATTTAGCCTATAAAGCGTGGAGCAATGTATTCAGCAAGCTGAAACCATTTATGGAAGATATAGTCGGAGACTATCAGTGCGGCTTCAGGAGAAATTGTTCCACTACAAAGCAAATATTTATGATGGGACTAATATTTGAGAAATGTTATGAACATAATGTCGAACTGCACAACCTGTTTGTTGATTATAAACAAACATTCAATTTGTTAGACAGAAAGGAGATATGTTTCATCTTGCAAGGCTTCTGAATACCCAACTAATTAATACACCTGGTTTGCGAGACCCTGAAAGATACAAGATGTAAAGTAAAAGTAGAAGGAGCATTAACAGAGGATTTCCAAGTTTGAAGAGGAGTAAAACAAGTGGATGTCTTGTCTACCCTCCTTTTCAATATATGCCTAGAAAAAGTAGTAACGCAGCTACCAATAAACCCTGGTGGCACAATTATGAATAGAAGGTCACAGTACGTTGCAAATGCTGACAATATTGTTCTTGTGACAAGGAACAAACAGGCACTGCAAGAGGCACACACCTCTCTGGAGCATGCTTCGACCAACCTAGCGCTGCAAGTGAACAGCCAAAAGACAAAATATATGCTAATAAAGAAGAATGTCCGAGAAGAAATAGTCCCAAAAATTAAAATCAGTGGCAATAAATTTGAGAGTGTGGATAGAATTAGATATCTTGGGGCCCTCTAACGTCAAAAAATCAGATGGCAATGGAAATTGAAGACAAACTGGCCATGGGAAATAGGTGCTATTTTTATTTGCTGCCTATCCTAAAGTCCATAAACTTTTCTAGAACCTCCTAGGTCCATATTTAGAAAAGTGTATTGCAGCCAGTAGTATTATATGCTTCAGAAGCCTGGACCATGACCTCAGCCCAGCTAAGAACATATGATCAGAAGATGGGAAAGAAAGATTCTGAGGAAGATATATGGAGGTGTACTAGATACTGGAATGTGCATATGAGGATAAACGCTGAATTGTACGATCTAGATATGGAACCGGACATCGTCACAGGAATAAAACAAGGCAGAATTAGGTAGGCAGGTTACGTACAAATAATGACAGAGGAAAGAGCAGAAAAAAGTATTCATTAGAGGACCAGGAGGAAGAAGAGCAAGAGGGAAGCCAAGAAGAAGACGGGTGGACAATGTAGATGAAGGTACGATGTTCGAATTTGTATGTGATGTAAACTTATATAAGAAAATCGGCATAGTTTGTAACTTTATTGTACATTCTGCTGTTACAGTGTATGTACTGTATCGTATCACTATAGTACAGGACTCAGCATAATAAACTTCGAGGTTACGCAATAGTAACAACTCTTCTGCACCCCTCGCACAACAGCGTTGTTGCACATTACACTTGGTTATATGTAGCCAAAGGCGGGGAGGGCGGGGAGTGAAGCGACTTGGCAATACCGCACTCGCCTCGAAGCTTATTTTGATACATCTCACATAATAATTAAAAAGGTATCAGTTGTAAGATTTTGTAATTAGACATAGGACAGTAAAGTGTATTGCATCAGTAATACAATAATAACAAGAACAATAGAAGTAAACTTGAATTTGAAATAAGAAATAAGGTAATTTATTTATTCACTTAATGTAATATATTTTTATTTTTGCTTCCATGAAAATGGAAGTATGGCAATCAGCTCGAAGTGGGTGTTTTAGAAAACATGGAAGGAAGTGTCTTAGGGTGAAACGAACTTAATATCTTTATAAATCATAGACATTTCTGGGATACGTAGGTGTGTATCTTGTGTGTGTGTGTGTGTGTGTGTGTGTGTGTGTGTGTGTGTGTGTGTGTGTGTGTGTGTGTGTGTGTGTGTGTGTGTGTGTGTGTGTGTGTGTGTGTGTGTGTGTGTGTGTGTGTGTGTGTGTGTGTGTGTGTGTGTGTGTGTATTGGGGAGAGAGAGAGAGAGAGAGAGAGAGAGAGAGAGAGAGAGAGAGAGAGAGAGAGAGAGAGAGAGAGAGAGAGAGAGAGAGAGTGTGCTTTTTAAACGTTGATAACTTTTTAACTAAATAACAAATATTTTTCAATTATTCCAGATTGTACTCCGGATCTATCACATACTGAACAAATAAGTGTGATTGATTCGCCCATTTCAATTCATAATATAAAAGGGTTGAAATAAATGAACAATTTTTAGCATTCTATCCAATTTTAGACATTATAGGGGTGTAAGATTGACACTGTTTCTTACTGATTTACTGAAAATTTAAATTTAGATATAAATAACTTAAGAGATCAGGGCAATGATAATGAGTATAATATGCACAGCAAAAATATAGATTTAAAAATAATAATTTTTGATTTAAATACCTGTGCATTTTATGTCCCATGTTCAAACCATAGTCTAAACCTGATCAGGGCCGCCCATAAAAATTATGGGCCCCGGGATAACTTTCCAAATCGGGGCCCCCTATTTACATTCCTGTAATTTTACATTACACTGTTGTGTTTTAAAAAATGCCAGAATATATGCTAAACTGTACGGTGGTGTTCTGAAATTATGTAATTCCATTATCTACCTACGATTGTAAATAGACTATATAAAATTGAGAAGAAAATCATTTATATTCACAAAATGTATTTTATTTACAAAATACAAGGTGCTATCCAACATTTCTGAAAATTTTATCGTAAAAAGTAGAAAACTTACCTTAAACCCAAATTTTACTTATCTTAAACCCTAGCCGACTTTGATTAACATTTTTTTATTTTAGGACCTGCAATTTGGTCATTGTTAACGCTTAAATCCCATGAACCTGAAGACAAAGAGGTCATCTTCTTAATTCTTCTGATTTTCGAAGACACAAAATCTTGAATAATATCTTCATACTGAAGTTTTGCTGCCAATTTATGCTCAATTGACAGAATAGCTAGATTGTTAAGCTTCTCTTGAGACATAGTTGATCGCAAATACGTTTTGGTCAGTTGAAGGGAACTAAATCCCCTTTCTCCTGAAGCTACTGTTACTGGTAATGTACAGAAAAGTCTTATTGCAACACAAATTTCAGGAAAAACAGTTTGTAGCTTTAGCTTATATATGTCATTAAGAATGCACAACGGCAGACTTTTCTTCTCAGGTGAATTGTCTGTGTATGTCTGTGGAAAAGTGGCTTGGAAAATACATTTGAAATGGCGAATTTCTTCAACCAATTTTGTAGTTAGGTCTTCAGGATACTTGCTGATTAACTCTGCTCCAGCATCATGTATTCTCTCATCACTGAGGCTCTTTAACTTCAGCACACATTCAAATGTCTTCATTATTTCCTCAATTTCTTTAAATCTTGATTCTAGTTAGGAAACAATATTGTCAATTGTGGCATAAAAAACAGAGTTTTTGAAATATTCCTGTGGATCATCTAGCTGGCTTCCATCATCTTGCTGGCAGTCCTCTTCTTCATCAAAGAATGTCTTCCTTTTCCGCCCCCTTTTCATTTCAAATTGTGGTGAGGGTGAGGTAATATGTAGCTGAGATGCAATTTCTTTTGCCTTTTTCAGATATGTTTCCCAACCTGATCTCACGTTGCTGTTTATTTCTTGCTTAAGGCTCTCGATGCTATTGTGTTCCACTTCTAGAGATATTTCATTGGATTGGAGGATAATATTCCTAAAATTAATTTTTTCAAGTACATCTTTCCAAAATGCAGCGAGAAAAATTGTTTCAAATTTTGTGAAATATGTAATGAATCCCCTGAGTTCAGCTTCTCCTTCACTTGTTAGATTGCATTCGTCTTTTACTCCATTTAGTGCAGCAATGATCTGAGGAAGTTTGTCAGCAATGGGCCTTACACTCTCTATCCTGGCACTCCATCTAGTCTCCGATAATCCGTAAAGTGACTTGTTAGTGTGTCGAAGCAATATCTGCCATTTTTCTGGACTTGTACTAAAAACTTTATACAGCTGGTTTATGCAGTTAAAAAATGTTCTAACAGATTGGGAGCTGTTTTTCCCACCAGCAGTGTGCACACCAACTAAGTTAAGGGTATGAGCAGCACATGGAGAAAAAACTGCACAAGGATTCTTCTCTTTAATCCTTGACTGGACACCTTTAATTGCACCAGCTATATTTGACCCATTGTCATAACCTTGGCCACGACATTCATTTAAACTGATGTTGCAGTTTTCCATTTCTTCAAGAATTGCATTGGCTATGGCTTCTCCCTTTTTCTTGTAAAAATCAAAATATTTCAGGAATCTTTCATGAATTTTCCATTCATTTTCCTCATCATGATACAGCACATATCGCAGTATTATGATATTCTGTTCAACCTTACTGACGTCAGGTGTGGCAACAACCATGAATGAATAATATACTGCTTTTTTTCTTTCCTCCAAGATTTTTGATTTTACTTTCTCCCCACATAGTGATAAAAATTCATCCTGGGCCCTCCAAGACAAGTAATGGGTAATTTTTTCATGCGTATCTTGGCTGTGTTTAACTTTTATCAAGTATTCTCGTAGAAATGGATCATACTTTCCCAGGAGTTCTATTAGATCCAAAAAATTTCCATTATCTCGATCTCCTACTTTGCAACTAGTTCCTCTAAAGGGCAAGCTTCTTGATGCAAGGAACAATGTTATATCAACAAGTCGTTTTAATAGTTCCTTTAAAAAGACTTGTTCGTTAAGAACTTGCTTTTGGAGAGAGCTGTCTACGCCTGAGCCTTCAAAACGTTTTTCTAAATTCCTCCAAGCAATGTAATAGTTTTTATGTTCCGTGCTATTTTCATGAAATGGAAGAATTTTGTACTGTTTCTGCCATGTTTGTTGAGTGTAATCAAAACCTTCATCGACTTTAGCAAGTTTTGATTTTGGTTTTTTATGCATATATTTCTCAAAGAGAAGACAAGAACCACAGAAAAGTTTATGTTGCTTTCACTCCAAACAAGCCAATCTCTTTTCACATCAAATTTCCCATTTGAACACTTTGCATAAAGTAAATATTTTGTGAATTTTCTACCCTGTGCGTCCAAATACAATTTCATTTCGTTTACATTTATTTCTGTGAACCCTTTCCTAACAATCTTTTCCCTAACAAGTTCAGTCATATCTATTGTAACGCAACAGAAATGGTAGCATCCGTGTTACATAAAAACAAGGTTAACAGAATAATAAACAAGTCAATATCTAACCCCATGATAGAACAAAGATCTAATAATTACATTTATAATTATAGATAAAGGTAAATAAGGATGCAAGGTAGTATTAACAAGAATAAACGAACCTGTAAGTTAGATAATAGTTGATGATATATGTTCAGTGAAGAGCAAACAAAAAATGAAACAATAATTTACTTTATAGTAATAGCAAATAAGAATTTTGAGTTAAGAGATATTATTTTGTGACAACAAATATTATGATAAAGTTTATGTTATGTTATACCAAATATGTGTTGAGTTAATGAAAGATAATGAAACAAGATGTATTATTCAATGACTGTTGTAGAATGAAGTGTGAAGCAGCTAATTAACGTTAATAGATTTGAATTTTCTTATATGTGATACATAGGTCAAGATAAAATTGTTATTAGATATAGAAAAATAATTGTTTATGTAAATGTTAATAGTTAAGATTTGATTATATGTATGAATTTATGTAAAAGGGGCTATAGATGTTTACCAGTTATAAACACAGGTAGATCCGTTTACAATAAAAGGCCTAACAGCCAAAACCACTATATAACCACTCATAACATAAAGGTTAGGTACATCAATTAATAATAATTAATGAATACGATTTGAAGAGCTAGAAAAAAACATTAAATTAATAATGATATATAATAAAATTTATACAAATTATGATAATGCCATAATGCCATGATATCGATTAATAACGTTTAATATCGAAAAGGTATTAAATATAAAAAAGAAAAAAAAAACAGGCTTATATCAAAAAACCAGCAGAATATGTGTAGAAAATAATAAACCAACTATCTGTAAAGTTACATTCCGATAGGACAGCAAATTGATAAGGAATAGACAAAAAATATATGAAATAAACACTATATTCAAAACATGTGGAAGGAAGGAAAATCATGTGTTGCTAGGGACGACAGAAAAAGAGGAAGTTGTTGATTTGACAATAATTACTTTGATGATCTGAATGTGATGAGATTAAAAACCCAAGAAATGTCTATTTAATCGGAATATTCTAAATTAGCAACCACTATTATAAAACACAAAATCCTAATGATAATATTTATGACTCTTACCAGTACAGTTTAACCAAATAAGACTATAGTATGAAATCACAATAGAAAATAAATAACTGGATTGTACAAGGAAGGACTTGAACTGTCCCATATCCGAAGGGAATTGATGATATATTAAACAAATAGAAAGAATTAACAGTATCACAATTAATAATATACACTACACCAGAAGTTATAACCTTTCAAATACACGGAACAACACTAATTGCTTCAACCGAGAGAAGAACATATTTGGATCCTGGAGTTGCAGAAGAAGCATCAATCGGGCTGTAAATCAATCCAGCGAGCTGTATTTCCGAAGTGGACAGGACAAGAATTCCATTTTATTAAACCGAAGAAAGAATATCGTACAGCATAATTGTCCAGAACAGTAAATTTATCAATCAACCGCCTACACGATTGGCTTCGTTCTAGTCTGGTAAATTATTATTATATTAATCATACTAACTACACAACACTTCAAATTTGTAAATCTTGCATTCTTATCTATGTATTTTTAATCTTCCCCACAGTTACAAGAACCTTCACACCCTGAATTAAATTAATTACAAATTAAAACACACTATATAACTGAATTTAAATAAAAGATCGGAATAATCAACAATCGATTCACGCAATCTATAGCCCAAGCATATGTTAGTTAGAACATATCTTATTCAATGTTAAAGAAGTAAACAAATAAAGAACCTTTATATAATTGCAAAATCTTGTCATTTGGAGTATGATTTAATGAGTTGGGAATAAAAAGTAACTGAATAAGTATAGAATAATTGGTTAACATAAACAGTGAAATAACCTATAAGTTTCGTTGAGCCGATACTACAGCGCTTATAGCGGAATTATCTGACACCAAAGAGAGAGCGTAAAAATACAAAATTAGATATAATTCTCTTCAAGGTATAATAGGGTTGAACGAAATTGCAGAATAACGCATTAATTATTTAAGTTTCAGGTACACTAACACTGATATTTTTTAAAGAGCTAAGTTAATATTAATTAATTATATCAATATATCCCACAAATCCAAATATCTCAGATATTTAAATAATTAAAATAATTCAAAACACATTGGCATAGGTTTAGTAACAGTATTGGCCATGTTCCAGGACCATTAATTTTGAAATCTTCATGTACAGTAGACTGAGGTGTGGCCTCGCTGTGGCTAGGACCTGGTTCAGGGCTGAGACAGAAAGGACCTGAACTTGAAACACCAGGTAAGTTACAGGCAGGCACCTGACTTTCCCCCTTTTCCAATTCTATTTCTATTATGAATTTGCTAACTGCTATAATTTTTATTGTTCGACTAAGCTTTTCGTCATCACTGACATCTTCAGGTCTTAAACAACCTACTTTTCCAATTCAGTTGGCTGTGGTTCATTCTTTTCTTCGCTCTTGGAAAAAACGAAGAAATAGGTTTCAGGCTTAATGATTTAAATTCTTCTTCCCTTTTTCGCTTTTCATCCCTCTTCTTGGCACTTGATTTGTGGGTGTAGCCAGACATTATGACATCCGACCCACCCAAACGTTTGCTTTTCAGTCCCTCAAATACATTTTATCTCTGTAAACAGGAGAAAAAACCTTGTTAACTTTCTTGTGGCCAGATAATTGAAAAAACATCAGGGTACTCAAATCAGAAAACAAAAATACTTTTTACGCAAAATAAATGTGGCTCTTTAGGCTTACAGCTTTCGTTACGAACAGTATATTTTGAAATTCTTATCTTTACACTTTAAAAATAACAATTTTGTTTACTTAAAATTTTGTCCAAAAAATTTTTTGTTTTAATTTTCAATACAGGTACTCTACACTAAGACACCATTTTCGGGAATCAACGAGAAACTTGTCAAAAAAACTAAGAAAATTTAATGTTCAATGTAGGCGGTTTCATAAGCCTCCTGAATGATTTATATCGAAGTTATTAAGATAATCAATGTAAACGGTTGATTAAAATTATAGATTTATCTCCATTTAATTTTAACCATATGATCATTATAAGTTATTGTCGACATTTTCTATTTAAATGTTATTTGTGTAATTGAATTTCTGAAAGAAAATCTAAAATAATGGTTAACCATTGTTATATTGCTTGAAATGTAATCGGTGTGTTTAAAATGTGAAATAATACCTATGGTAAAAAATAATGTTTTTCCCTCGGTTAAAAAAGTAATACGTAGAAAAGTAATACATAAAAAAGTAATATGTATAAAAGTAATGCACTAAAAATTTATATATAACAAATTTACATTAAACTTTCACTGTGTTACACTATTATGTAAAAGGCTTATGAAACCGCACCCGGCCTATATTATTTTCTAGACCGAACATATCAAAATAACCCAAACAATATTTCTAACCTAGCACACTCAAAAACATCGGTACAATCAGTGGCGGCTCGTACAGGGAGAGCAAAAGTTGAATCTTATTTACAACACACATTCCAGTTAAACCATTTACAACCTAACTTTCAAACATAAACGCAAACACGTCGACTGTAGGACCAGCATAGAGTAATAAACTTCGTTGGTTCCAAGCAAATAACGACAAATCATAAACGAACTGTAGTGCATAGTTGGCCTCTAGAGTTCTCTGATCGCCATTACGCCGCCAGACATTTTGCTGCCGTACTTCGAATGCGTACTTTTGCAGTTATCTTATTTTTCGTTTTTACATCCCTCGCGGGCAGGCCCCCCAAAAACCGGGGCCTGGGGACAACTGTCCCCCTTGTCCCCGCTTATGAGTGGCCCTGACCTGATACTCAATGACACTGTGAATATCAATCATGAAACTATTGGCAAGAGTTATATAGGCTTTTTCCTCTTCTGCAATATCATAATATAGTACAATTTACATTTACATTTTTTCTTTTATTAGAGTTTGGTATGATATTTTAAATAAAGTGAATTTTGTCAGAAACATTTTGCTGTCTTCATCTATGAATCTAATGGTAAACTAATGCAATCTGAAAATGGTAAACTAGACAAGTAAGGACAATAAGAATGAAGCTTTGGAAATGCTAATCCTCTCTTGGTCAGATAGAGGGGGCATTTCCAATGTTTGCTGAATCCAGCAGAAGAGACTGAAGTGTAGGAAGACCAGTGGTAGCAGCTCATTGATGAAGTGGGAGTTGAGGAATCCCACCTGATGTTGAGGATATTTAAGATGTCATCTCTAATAATAATAGCTCATCAGCTGTAGTTAGGTTGCCTGCTGAATTATTTAAAGTTGTTGAATATTAACTGGTGAAAGAAGTTCAAGACCTAGTAGTACAGGTCTAGTAGGAGGATGAGGTAATCCCAAGGGAATAGACAGAAGGGATAATGGTGCCTATCAGTGGCGGCTCATCCATAAGGGCTGCAGGGCTGTAGCCCTCCCTACAATTTTCAAGGAAAACTAATTACCGTATTTAAAGAGCTTTTTATTTAGGAAAATATGTATTCTTCAAAGATTCGCCAGTATAAGAAATATATTTTTATATTCGCGTTCTGCCACAACTGATGGTCGTGTAGATAGATGCGTGTACGTGATACTCAAGCGGACTGCGCCCTACTTATACAAGTGCGCATTGCATCTGCGCTTGAGGCATGTGTTGGGAGAATGCTTCGTTACCAAGCCAAGTTTGGGCTGCAGTCAGTCCAGCCCGAGGCTGCCGAGAAGTCGAACTCGACAAATCTTTTACCGACCTGGTGTGTATGCAAATCTTTTGCTGACGGCGTGTTCCGTGTTTGTAAACTGGGCTAATTTCTACCGTTGCAGTTTTAAAACAAATATGAATAAAAATAGTGTTTTATATTTGCAAAACATCAATTTTTCATTGTTATCGTTAGCAGAGAAGAATGAAATTAAGAATTTAGGCCGCGAGACTCCTGATTTATTAATTTCTCAGTCATCGTCAAGCAGAAATCAGACTTATTGTAGGAAATTTAATGTGTCCATTTATTCCAAACACAAGTGGTTGTGTGGCTGTCCTGAAGAGAATACACTATTTTGCTTTCCTTGTTTATTATTTGGAAGTGATGCAACTTGGACAAAGGTTGGAGTGAATGATTTAAAACATTTAGGCGAGAAAGTAAAAAAACATGAAGATTCAGCAAAACATATGAAGAATTTGTAACTGATTTAGCTATGTTAGGAAAAGTAAACATTGCACATCAGTTAAGTGACGCTTACAAACATCAAACAAACACAATGAAAAAGTAAGACAAAATCGAGAAATTCTCTCGAAAATTATTGACTGCATCAAGTTTTGCGGAAAATTTGAGCTTCCGTCACGTGGTCATGATGAAACTTCACAGTCATCAAATACTGGTATATTTCGAGGATTGTTAGAATTTGCTGGAAAGTTAGACAAGTCTCTTAAAAGTCATTTTATGAAGTCAACAGTGTTTAAGGGAACATCTAAGACAATTCAGAATGAACTTCTAGACTTTATCCTTGAGGTGTGTCATGATGAAATACGTGCTGAAATTAAACAATCTAAATTTTTATCAGTAATGTCGGATGATACATCAGATGTGTCAGGTCTTAAGCAACAAGTTATTGTTTTTCGTTATAAACGAGCGGAATTGTGCATGAAAGATTCTGGAGATTTTTTTAACCCAAAATGCTGAAGTGTTAGCAGAATGCATTTTAGAACAGGTAAATATAGTCCTGAATGGCGACAGTGACAAACTTATAGCTCAGACTTACGACGGAGCCCCCGTTTTTAGTGGCGAGAAGCCAGGTGTGCATAAAATAATTCAACAGTCACACAAATATGCACATTTTGTGCACTGTTATGCGCATAAATTAAATTTAATTATAGAAAAGGCATCATCACAAAACTCACAAGCTCGTATTTTTTTCAGTAGTCTTGCCACTATACCTGCATTTTTTTCAAAGTCACCCACACGATTATCTATTCTAGACAGTATTTCTAAACAAATACCTCGAGTATTAAACACAAGATGGAATTTTAAAAGCCAGTTAGTGGACACCGTTTTTGAAAACAAGGAAAGTCTAATAGTATTCTTTGAGAAACTTCAAATTGACCAAAATCATTCCACTGTCCAAGCGGCTGCAGGTATTCTCCGTATGCTGAATGACCAGGACTTCAGCTTTTGGCTAGAATTTTCTCATCACATCATGTCTCATGTGGATATTTTATATAACCAGCTGCAGCATCATAATGCAAACTGCAGTAGTATCTATAATGCAGTAAATAAATTTCTTGAGGCGATCATGAATGAAAGAAATAGACTTCCTTCTGTTGCTGACCAACAAGAAGACACTCCACTCATGAAGAAAAGGAAAACGTTATCGCATAATCTTGTTCCTGCAAAGGAGGTGTGCGATATTATTTGTTATCAGATAAAAGAGAGATTTTCTTTTAATAAACAACAGCAAAACTGTTATATTTCTCCCTCTCCAAAGACAATATAAGTACTTCACCCGAATTTGCTGAAACTATTGAAGCTTACCCTTTCTTGTGTAAAGAACGTTTGGAAACTGAACTATCTGTTTTTACGAGAGGCAAGAATTCTGCAGTAATTCTGAGGTTATGAAAACTTACAAAATCATGTTGGATACAGGAATTGCAGAGTCCTGCACAGAAGTGTTCACTCTCCTCCAAATAATTCTAACTACTCCGTTGACTACTGCTGAGCCCAAGAGGTGCTTCTCCACATTGAAAAGAGTTAAGAGTTTCCTAAGAAGTACAATGACACAAGAGCATCTTGCTGCTTTAGCAATGTTAAGCACAGAAAAAGAAATGATTGAAAATATTATTAATTTTAATGACAAAGTTATCAATAAGTTTTCCAGTTGCAAAGAAAGGAGAATGGACTTCATGTTTAAATAAAATTGTGAAAGGAACAGTGATTTATTTCTAATTTTATTTAAGAACATAACTCACTATTATATTTTCATTTGAAAATTTTAATGTCTATAAGGTTAATGTGTAAATTAAAAATTATAAGTTGTTTGAATTTTAACGTGTAGGCCTTAGTGTTTAGAACTTAGTGTTTGGAACTTAGCGAATTTAGTGTTTGTAACTTAAATCATAATCATAAATATCATCACCAACAGCAGCAGCAGCACCAGAAAGGATTGGACCAATGTTTTGTCACAGCTTCAATTTCAATACAGATAAAAGACCTAGTAATAGTATATAAATTTCACTAATATATGATAATGGTACATGTTGAAAGTTGAAAATTGTAGTGCAGCCCCACCAAACTAAAATCTCACCAGCTGCCACTGGTGCCTATATTTAAAAGAAAATGAGACCCTTTAATCTGTATTAACTATTAGGGCATTATTTTCTTCAACACTGCTTATAACATCTTCTCTATTGGATTCAACAACAAGTTGGTCTCATATGTTGAAAGATGGTTTGCGAACTACTAAGGAGGTTTCTGAAGTAACAGGTCAAGAATAGACCAAATATTTTCACTGAGGAAGTTCTGTGAGAAGTTGAGAGAATATGTTCAGACTATCTGAATGCTCTTTATTGTTTTCAAGCTGCATATGATGGAATATTGAAAGGCAGTCTCTGTACAACAATGGAGGGCTGGATGTCCCATATAAATTGATAAGGCATGTGAGGTGTGCAAATATGGAATCAAGCTGTAAAGTGAAGAGCAGTGATGGCACCTCTGATCAATTTAGTCTCAAGTTTGGTCTATGCCAGGGTGATCTGCTGGTCCCTCTCTTACTCAATATCACTTCTTAGGCCATAATCAATACTGCTACAGTGGATCAAGTAGGGACAACATTCACTAAAATGACCCACATACTTGCATATCTGACAATGTGATCATTATTAGTAGATATTTACCAAGCATTAAAGAACACTTTCTAGTACTAGATAAAGAAGTGTGTAAAGTAGGACTCCAAATAAATGAAGGGAGGACCAAGGTCCTAGTTATATAGAGAAAGAGGCAGTGCAATGCCAGCAGCATTATGTGTTTAGTGATTATTGCTTTCAGGCAATCACTAGCCTTCAGTATCTTGATTCCTCTATCAACAAATACCTTGATGAGATAGAGAAAGTCAGAAGAAGAATAACTGCAGGAAACAGGGCACATTTTGTCCTGGATAAAAGTGTTAGTAGTCAATTCATAAGGTGTGTGGATAAATTTCAAATATATAAGACATTAATGAGATTCGTGATATGGGAGTGAGACATAGACCCTTAACAAATTAGCAACAGATCTGCTGGACAGATCTGAAAGGAAAGTTCTAAAGAAAATTATAGGCTAATGTGTGAGAGTGAATTATACCAGTGAAGGAAAAACATAGAACTGTATTCAGCTTATCTTAGCACTTCCATCTTAGCCTTACTTCCATCATTAGTATAGACAGATGGTTGGTCATGTCCTGAGAATGGAACATGAGTATCATCCACAGGCTAAGGGCAAGCTACATGAACCTGCTGTAGCCTACCAATGAAGAAGAAGAAGGTAAGACTTAACAAATACTACCTTTAGGGTCTGTCACCCAAATATAAAGTGTTTGGTGCAGAATACTGGTGCAACTAAAAATCTACAGCACAAGGTTCAACTGTTGTCTCATTTCTCATCAGTATATCAGTCACTTTTAAATTTAATATAAAAATTCTATACAATTGCTTGTAGTTTGTAATATTGTTTGACTTACCAAGTAGTAAACAAACTAAGAAAATTTAACATCTCCAAAAGTGAAGGAACAGTATGACTTCAACTGTGGAAGGTGACACATGGTTTTGTGTATCATAAAGGCACATCTTAATAAAAAAATCATATCAATTTTTTTAGCAGTCATCTACCATAATTGCAGCCAGTATTGGCCTACCGTATTTAATTTTTATACAAGATTTCAACTAGGGATGCGACATCGACAACAAAACATCGATGTTCTATGTTAAAACATCGATGTTAATAAAACATTGCCCAAAAAGCATCGATGTTTTTAAACATCGATGTTTTTAAAAATCCATTTTTTTAAACTGGTTTAGTAACCTCTAACATTAATGTTAGCTCAACGGGGGGGGGGGGATTTAATTTTACTCGTTGATTGGGCTGTCACAAATGACAAAAACTTGGTTGCTAGAGTCTGCGCAAATCACAGAATTTCCATGATGCATTTTTATCACTTTTCCCATAGCTCAGAAAATTGAAGAAGAAATTATTGCTATAAAAAAATTGATAGGGCCAAAGTCATAAAGAACTTGTCTAGCATCCAAACTCCTACAGATGAATTTGTTACAGATAATCCTGAGATTGACCACTGTTCATCAATTTATGTGAATTTGAGGGAAGCATTAAAAAAAGGTATATCTGAAAAAATAATAAAAATTTTTGTACTCGTCCTTTTTAGACTTCAGACTCAGAGCTCCAACTGACTGCTTGTTGTTACCGGGTATGTCCTGCCGATTGCGTACATGCAGGGTGTTTGTGAGGTTATATAGCTGCATCTCATTGGCTGATTTAAAGTGGCATATGGTCCTCGGACGAGATTAACACAAGTCCTGTGGTTCACACAAACTGGGGCAACGCCGATTAAAATCATGAGTGTACTATTTCGTAATCCCGTCTAGACGGACTGATGCCAAACACTAACACAGACGAAGTTTCACAACAAATTTTGCACATGTGGATTAGAAAGAGGGGTTCCCTACAGGTTGAAATTTATTACATCAGGAGTTGTACCGTCAGACGATTGTCATCGCCTTTTGAAATTAGCGAGTATTTGCCAGAGTTACTGGGTAATGTATAAGAACAAGCACTTATTATCAAGTGATTCTAGTAGAATATTATCAAGCTTACACACACACACACACACACACATTCACATTTATATGTGTACACACATACACACATTCTCTCTCTCCTATGGCGCTACAGCCCAAGTCGGGCCCTGGCCTCCACCAATCTCCGCCTCCAATCCACTCTATCCACTGCAACCCTCCTCCAGTTTCTTATCCCCATGTCTCTCGCGTCCTCTGCAACGCCATCTTCCCACCTCTTCCTCAGTCTACCTCTAGGTCTCGTTCCCTCCCATGTACCCAGCAAAGCCCTCTTAGGGTTCCTGCCACCCTCCATTCTCATAACATGTCCGGCCCAACGCAATCTTTGAATTCTTATAAATTTTGAGACTGGTATCTCTTTATATATTTGATACAGTTCGTTGTTGTATCTCAGTCTCCATGAGCCATTTTCTTGTATTGGGCCTATAATGCGTCTGAGGATTTTCCTTTCAAAGGTGTCTACTATGTCGACTGTTTTCTGTGTGATTGCCCATGCCTCACACCCGTAGCATAGCACCGGTCTGATGACAGTCCTATATATTTTCATTTTTGTTTCCCTGTGCACATCCCCAGACCTAAATGATGGCAGCAATGCGAAGTACGCCTTGTTAGCCATGGTGGTCCGTCTTTGGATCTCCGGCTCCTCTGATCCAGTCTTTGCTAGATTCACTCCGAGATACGTGAAATTGTCCACCACCTCAATTGTGTCCTCCTCTATCTCGATGTTGTTATGAACCTGGTCCCTTCTTGTTTGGATAAGCATTTTTGTTTTATCCATATTTATGGCTAGCCCAACTTCCTTGGCTTTGTTTTTAAGCTCTATAAATATTTCTTTAGCTGCCGTGATCCGTCTTGACATGATGTTAATGTCATCTGCATATGCGGCTATCTGTACAGTTTTATTTGTTAACAGATTGGAGCTATTTATTGATAAGCCTCTAATTACATATTCCAATGCAATATTAAATAGTGTTGGTGCCAACCCATCTCCCTGCTTTAGTCCCCGTGTAATATTTATGGGTTCAGTTAGTTGGCTATCCACCTTTACTTGTGCTTCAGTCTGCTGCATAGTAACTTGGGTTAATCTTACCAGCTTACCTGGTATTCCAAATTCATGCATTATGGTGTAGAATTTTTCTCTATTAAAAGAGTCATATGCTTGCCTGAAGTCCACAAAGATCTGGTACACATCAATATCACGTTCCCATCCGCATCTTAGTATCTGTTTTACCGAGAAGAGTTGGTCGATTGTAGACCTTCCAGGTCGGAATCCAGCTTGGTATTCCCGTATTATATTTTCTGTGAGGGGTCTCAGCCTTGGGTTCAAGATGTACGCAAAAACCTTGTAGGAGGTGCACAGCAACGAAATGCCTCTGTAATTTCTACATTGAAGTTTGTCGCCTTTTTTATAAATGGGGCATATAATGCACTTATTCCATTCCATGGGGATTCGTTCCGTTTGCCATATGTCCACGATTAAGGAGTGCAGTGCAACCGCCACATCAGCACCTCCAGCTTTAAGCAGTTCTGCAGGAATCAAGTCTGTACCTGGTGCCTTGTTGTTCCTGAGGGCCCTAATAGCTTCTTCTATTTCCTGAATTGATGGTGGGTCCGATTCCATCCCCCCAATGTTTGCATTCCGCGGAGTGCATACACACATTATTTTAGTTAATAATCAGGCTACTGATTATTTGGGCCAGCCACTTTATTGGGACAGTATTCAAAATACAAAATCACAACAGGGTTACACACAGAATGTTTTTTCACCTCATAGTTCTGGTCTGCTGATTATTCAGTACAGTAGGAATGTCTCAGTTTTTCTCTTATTAAACCATTTTTTTTTAATAAGTAATTTACCCGAATAGACCAGTGAGGTCAGCAAACCACAATACATTGTTAACAGTACTCGACAACATGTGTATGATTTTGGACTTTCGGTGTTTGTCCTTGGCGACATAGCACATGCCAAATACAGGCACCAAAAACCCCTTGAGAGGAATGTTATAAAGTTTTTGATAAAATGCTCTACTAACTCGCATTTAGTGAGATTTTGATGTTTTGGAATAAAAATGCATGGGGAATTTGTCACTTTACAAATTGTATTCATTATTTATCTTTATCTATACCATTATACATCAAGAGTACTCTACTCCAGTACCGTTACACAGGTAGAGAAAGCTTACCCGAACTCGGTCTTTTGAATCTATGGTAAAATTCTATGTAATTTCATCAGCTTTCCATACTGTGCCCCTAAACTACATTTGTTTCTTGGATTTCGTTGTCCATGACGTGTCCGTTACTTAACTGAATATCACTATAATATTGACGACTCGGAACACTAAGTTTTTTATAAGTAAAAACGTAAAGTTTTACCTTACAGCCTAAACCGCCTTTCACCTATAGAAGGCTTCATCAGAGGCTGTCGTAAGTAGCGCTGTTCGTCTTGTTGTTGGCGACGAGATAGTTTTTCGAAAGATCGAAGCTGTGTATGTGTGTGTGTGTGTGTGTGTGTGTGTGTGTGTGTGTGTGTGTGTGTGTGTGGTGAGATGTGTTCGAATAATGCGTGCGATTTGAATTGTGTCTGTTCGTTTAGGATGTCGTTTTTATTTGTTTTTGTGTGTTTGTATATTTCTAATTGTTCTAGAGTGTCTAGTTTTCGGCCTTTTGTGTGTACGTGTAGTATGTTCATGTTATTGTCGATGTTTTTATATGTGTGGTTTGCTTCAATGAGGTGGTTTGCGAAGGTAGATTCTGTAGTGGTGTGGAGTGCTTTTGTGTGTTCAATGTATCCCTGTTTGAAGCTACGTCCTGTCTGGCCTATGTAGAATTTATTGCAATTTGAACAATTTAGCTTATATACACCGGGTAGATCGAATTTGTTTTGTGCATTGGGCATGCGTTTTGATAGTGTGTGTTCTGTTTTGTTAGTAGTTTTGTAAGCGAGTCTGTATACTGCTTTTTTGAATTTGTGGGCAATTTTTTCTGTTTGTTTGTTGATGTATGTTAGTGTTATGAATTTGTTGTTTTCTGTCTTTGTCGGTTGTTTGTTTTGTGTAGGAGTTTACTGACTATTGTTCTGTCATAACCGTTAGATTCTGCTAGATATTTTATTGTGTTTAGTTCGTCTTTGTAGTCTATTTCATCTAAGGGGATGTTGTTAAGTCTATGTATCATGGTTCTAAAGCAGATATTGTTCCGAGTCGTCAATATTATAGTGATATTACATTTGTTTGTTACCGTATTCAAACAGAAGTTGAAAGTGTTAAACTGTATATGATATAGCTTCATGTGGCTTAATCATAATAAACCGTTCTGTATTAAAATACTGTAACGAGCCCAGTAAACTGTATTTTAGTTTACATTTCAAAGGTATTAAATTCGTTATCATTTATTTTCATTCCATTGTTGCCGCCTTGATGTGAAATGTATATAAATTTAACAGATAATGTTTAAGTATCACTATAATATTGACGACTCGGAACACTAAGTTTTTTATAAGTAAAAACGTAAAGTTTTACCTTACAGCCTAAACCGGCTTTCACCTATAGAAGGCTTCATCAGAGGCTGTCGTTAGTAGCGCTGTTCGTCTTGTTGTTGGTGACGAGATAGTTTTTCGAAAGATCGAAGCTGTGTGTGTGTGGTGAGATGTGTTCGAATAATGCGTGCGATTTGAATTGTGTCTGTTCGTTTAGGATGTCGTTTTTGTGTGTTTGTATATTTCTAATTGTTCTAGAGTGTCTAGTTTTCGGCCTTTTGTGTGTACGTGTAGTATGTTCATGTTATTGTCGATGTTTTTATATGTGTGGTTTGCGAAGGTAGATTCTGTAGTGGTGTGTAGACTTAACAACATCCCCTTAGATGAAATAGACTACAAAGACGAACTAAACACGATAAAATATCTAGCAGAATCTAACGGTTATGACAGAACAATAGTCAGTAAACTCCTACACAAAACACAAAACAAACAACAAACAAAGACAGAAAACAACAAATTCATAACACTAACATACATCAACAAACAAACAGAAAAAATCGCCCACAAATTCAAAAAAGCAGCATACATAATCGCTTTCAAAACTACTAACAAAACAGAACACACACTATCAAAACGCATGCCCAAAGCACAAAACAAATTCGATCTACCCGGTGTATATAAGCTAAATTGTTCAAATTGCAATAAATTCTACATAGGCCAGACAGGACGTAGCTTCAAACAGAGATACATTGAACACACAAAAGCACTCCACACCACTACAGAATCTACCTTCGCAAACCACCTCATTGAAGCAAACCACACATATAAAAACATCGACAATAACATGAACATACTACACGTACACACAAAAGGCCGAAAACTAGACACTCTAGAACAATTAGAAATATACAAACACACAAAAACGACATCCTAAACGAACAGACACAATTCAAATCGCACGCATTATTCGAACACATCTCACCACACACACACAGCTTCGATCTTTCGAAAAACTATCTCGTCACCAACAACAAGACGAACAGCGCTACTAACGACAGCCTCTGATGAAGCCTTCTATAGGTGAAAGCCGGTTTAGGCTGTAAGGTAAAACTTTACGTTTTTACTTATAAAAAACTTAGTGTTCCGAGTCGTCAATATTATAGTGATATTTAGTTAAGTAACGGACACGTCATGGACAACGAAATCCAAGAAGATAATGTTTGTAAATGTTATATCAACTTTGAATTAATTTTTCATGCCCATGTAAGATTACTCATTTACTAAAAAATAAATCTACCATTCTTCATACAAAATAGTATAGGAAATGAAGGTCGACAGCTGTGCAAGTTTGTGAGCTATGCAATGTGTTAAATTAAGATTAATGGTAAGTAGTAAGTGTTACAAAGCATAGTGGTAAGTGGGTAGAGTCTTTATCTGACTTATTTTTTTTATTATGGTACTTTTTCATTAAAAAAAAACAAACATCGACAACATAAAACATCGAGCACAAAACATCGATGTTAAAAAAACATCGGCTCCAATAAATCGATGTTAAAAACATCGATGTTTTGATGTCGCATCCCTAATTTCAACAGCAAAAGTCGCTGTTATTTTCTAACCAAGAATTGATATTGTTCACTTTGCTTTCTTCCTCTAGCATCTAATCATGTAAAAGAACTTGAGAGGAGGTATTTATTCCAGGCCAAATTGTGACCAATCATTTGTCAACTTTTAATTTTGTAATTTGTGATTGTTACAAATAAAATGAGGCGGTCGGAAATCGTTGTGTAGGCCAAGTGGGAAAATTGTTGTGCCCATTTATAATTTTGTTATTATATTCTGTTTTGTATAACAAACGCAGAGACGATTTTACCATATTTGTAACTAGTGCCTTCCTTTAAGTTTATGAAAATTTTTCTCTGATGTAAAAAATTCCAATACCGTTCTTCAAAACAATGTACTCACATATCAACAGGAAAAGTATAATATTTCATGTAAACAAATTTTTATTACAATGGGGGGCAGCTATGCCTTACTTCGTTTTGTGGAATAACAATTCTTAAATTATTCATAGTTATATGATTGGCGTAGGCTCTTGATTTGGACGATTCTTATTGGTCGTAGTATCATGAGCGTGGTATGATTTCATTGGTTAAAGCATTGGCTTCGAACGCAGGCTAGCTCTTATAATCCAGTGCGAATCGCTTAAACGCTAAGGGTTAAGGATAAGAAATAATTTTTAAGTTGGCTGTCATAAATTATATTGTTTAAGAACAATATAATTTATATAAGAAATGAGGTGGCTTATATTGTTCCTTATAGGAACTGCGCTGCTCTTAGGTAAGTAAACACACGTTAAATACATTTTAATTTATCTACTTTAGAGGTGCCGGACTTAACCTATGAAGGAAATTGTTTGTTAAAATGTATGGAAATAAATGTTTTGAAAAAACTCAAGTTTTTACTCAGAGTCAGTTTTTTGTTATTTGCATGCTGCGACAGTTGTGCGTTAATTGTCTGTTCAAAGAAAACATAATGCAAAAATGTAAACAGTATGTATATTTACTCTGTTATCCTATTGAAACTTTTAATTGAAAGTTAAGTTACACGTGGGTTTTTTTTTTAGTAATATATACATAAAGAAATGTGGTAAATGTAACTATAAGTTTATCTTCAATTTACTTAATTATAAACTTTGTAACTAAATATCACTATACTATTGACGACTCGGAACACTAAGTTTTTTATAAGTAAAAACGTACTATACGTTTATTTACTATACGTACTATATACTTCACTTATAAAAAACTTAGTGTTCTGAATCGTCAATAGTATAGTGATAGTTAGTTAAGTAACGGACACGTCATGGACAACGAAATCCAAGAAAATAAACTTTGTATGGTTTTCCGTATACTCGAAACTGTAAAAGCAAAAATAAACCCGGAAGACAATAAATAAATAATTTATGCATGGAAATATATAATTTTATTGGGATCTGACATTACCGCAACAGAAAAAAAATATTATAATTTGTTTTGTGCGGTTTTTTTCATCCCCATAGTTATTCAATTCGTAAACAAAGTTTTTACAAACATTTAGTTCGCTGAATAAATATCTTCGTATTTTGAAAAATCTTGTGAATGTATGAAGTGTTTTAATGACTGTAGTAATAAAAAAAAAACTCCTAACATTCAGTGATTTTACTGTACTTCACTATATAAGAATGCTGCAATTAATTAAAATAGGCTATATTACACAGCTTGATATTATAGGCCGTTTTGTGACATGAAGTGAATTGCTTCACTAATATCTTATAAAGTTACAACATACATTCGAAAAACCTGTATTATATTCGAAAAACCCTATATTCTAAAAAAGAGTAGGAATAATTAACTACATCTTACTTAAGCACACATTTGCCAGTCTCTTCCTGTCGCCCATGAATTTTTCTTCTTCATGTTTCTAGAAGTCTTGCAAATGCTTTACGCTGAGTTTGTTGAGGACTTTCTGTTTCTTATTTTCTCAATTTTTGCTTTTCACATAATCTTTTCTGATTCTCGTGAGTCCTTATTACCAAAAAAACACACGGTATCACTGAATTCATGTTTAAATTTCATGATCTAATTTTTGCGTGTCTTGCTATCTTTTTAACTCCTTTAACTTATATTTTAGATACTTCGTTTCAACCACTTATGTTTTGATTTTTTGTTTTTCAGTTAATATTCAGGACTTGTAGCGAAAATGTTAGACTAGGCCTATGAATTACTTTATCTTCTTTTTTTTAATGTGATTCATTCTTATTTATTCATGGTATAGTAAGTTTCAATAATTATATATTGTTTTTATAATTTCTGATGTTATGAAGTTATACTGAGATTAAGTATGCGAGTAGGCATACACATTTAAAGTTTTCATTAGTTGGTTTCACTGCATTTACATTGAAGTCTGAATTGATGATGACTGTTTACCGGTACCTATTTATACATTTTTAATACTGTTAATTGGAATCATTGGTGTTATAATTGTGTTACAATTTTTTTAGTTTTCTTTACTTTATATATTAATTTTTTTTTTTCAAATTAAGTTAGATTTTTATATTTATTTTATTTTAATCTTTTGTTGAAATTTTAATTTTTGAGTGGTGAATAAAAGTATTTTCAAAATGCACATTTGTTTTTAGGACAATAAGCTGCTCTATTGTTCATGTTTTTATACTTCATGTAGTAGTGACTATTGTTTTGTTTTGTTTCTCCTGTGTTAAGTGCCAATATTGTTTCAACCAGTTTATTTGAATGCTTTGTTGTTGATATACACACCATCCTCATCAATTTGAATAACCATGAACCAACTTCTACTGAAGTGTTGAAATTCCAAACTATTGTAGACAAAAATATATGAATATTGACCGCATTAAAGTTGATAGCAGACAGTGTACTTTGAATGCACACTCATCCTCTGCAAATTTAGTACATCCAAATATATAATTCTAGGCCTCTGAAGGCAATAAAAATTCATACTAAAATAAAAGTTTTAATATTTTATTGCAGTATATTACATAAGACAAGACAGAGATAGTTATAAAAAAAATTCTTCAAGTATTTATTGAGTAGACACAAGTATTTAATAAAAAATATACCTGTTCACTTGAATTATTAAATAATGCTTGTTAAATAATGCTTAACTTAACACGTGTTCCAAGTCGGTAGTGAAATAATTATATTTAGTTAAGTAACGGACACGTCATGGACAACGAAATCCAAGAAATAATGCTTGTTATTTGTTAATGCTTGATATTAAACAAGTTTCAGGTTTTTTTTATTGTTACTATATACAGATAGTTATCTGCAATTAATTGTTATTTTGTTTCAAAAACGAGAAGTTTTTTGGTAATATTATGGTTAAATGTTTTTTTTTCAATTTCTTTTACAGAAAGAAATGTTAATCATTAGTAAGCCTAATATATGCAATCTTCAGTAACGACTAAATGTAATTTCTTTGTACCATGTAGTTTTAACAATCTCATTTTCTTTTGTTGGCTTATTTTTCAGTAGTAGAATGTTCTTTGTACATTTCATCAGTTAACCACCCATCTGCAGCAACACTTATTTCTTCATTTTGAATGGCTTATCTTCCACAGTCATATATGTATTTAGCCATTCTGAAATATTTTCATGTTACATTATAAAATAGACCCTGCATGCACTTTACAAAATTTATCTCTAGTCGTCATTAATTTTAATGAATTCATATATAGCCTATTACTTCTTTTTTTAATTTTTGTCAGTGTAAATATTAGCAACATTGTATTTAATTTATATACTAACAGTGAACTAGAAATAGATTGGTAATGGGTATTTCACACGTACAGATAAAAATAAATTGTGTATGTGTGACATAAAAATAAAAAGTAAATGATATTTGTATATTTATAAAATGTGTTTATTAATATGTACGTTGTTTAAAAATTTTGTTTTTGTTTGTTGGGAACATAAAGTTTTTGCAGCGATACCACGTTTTTAATTGAAGAGATATAACATTTTAAATAATACTATAATTATATAGTATTAAAAGCAAGCGTTTTAAATAATTTTTGTATGTTTTTAACAAGTTTGGTATCGATTAAAAAGTGTGCGCACATGTGTGTATGTGTGCAATACTGTAAAATTAAATATGTTTTTAAATTGTATGTGATACTATTAAAGTATTATTTTCTCAGCTGTGTGCAGAGCTGAAGATGAAATTATTGAAGAAAATACTGCTGACGCCGACCTGGGAGGAAGTAAACCTGGGAAAAAAACAGGTAAGGAAATCAGTTTATAAAATATGTGCTTTATGTATTTTTTAGTATTTGTGATTGATATATTTTATTAAGTACCAAAATTGTAGCATTCTGTTACAAGGAGTATGCTATAATATATTCCCCTTAGGACTTTTATTATAAAATGACACTAATATTCTGGCTGTTAGGAATTTAAGTAAAAATCATGGGCCTACATCTGTGATTGACAACTTAAAAGTAAAAAGTAACAATTATTTTTTTATGGGGTTGGTCAGTGGAAAATAATGCTTCACTCAACTGAGGTGACAGAAATTATAGGAAACGTTGTTAAGGAGTGTATTAAGAAATTTGTGTATCTTGCTTCTTAGTTGACAGTGAAATGAAATAAACTGTTGAGCTCTTATGGTAATAGATATTACTTCAGATTTAATCCTCTGGTTAGATCACCTAACGTATAGAAGTATGTAAATCAACCTATATGAAACAGTAATACATCCAGTTCCAGAGCTGCCAATGGTCCCCAGAGTAACTGAGTGAGATTCAAGGAAAATGAGTGAGACAACAAATTTATTTTATATATCCATTTATTTCATAATTAATCATTATCAAACCACTTTTTATTATAATGCAAATTATTTTTATGTAATATTTATCAGTTTTGTGGAAACAACAACACAAGTTAATATATACCAAATGTTGCACTTAATTGCAAACAATACAAATCTCACTCTTCATTGCTATATGTTTTATTATACAGATATGTTGCTTTCTTAGCATTAGCCACCACTTCTTTTGGTGGTTCGAATGCGTGGCATGGCTCAGGGATGGCCATTTTCATGGTCAAGACAGATGATAATGTGCCATCCACGTTCATTGAAGGTCTAAAAGCTGTTTTATTTTTCCGTATCATAGAAAAAACACGTTCTTCGCCAGCATTAGAATGTGGAATTATCAAAACCAATTTTGCGACATCAGATAGCCTCTTATACCTTAATTCTCCATTTGCTAGTTTCATCTGAGATAAATATGCCCAAATTACATCCATTCGGTGAATGTACCGACTTACTTGCTCCTCATCTTGGACTTTAGCACTTTCCCATACATCTTCAGGGATGCTGTCTTGTTTTAAAATTTTGTAATCCACAAATTCATTGTATAGTTGTTTGCTCTCAGTCACTGGGTGGATGGATATGAGAAAGAATTTATGGTACCTCAAGAGAAAAAATTCTACGTCACTAAACTGAACTGAACTTTTCTCAAAAAAGTCAACAAATCTGGCATGTTTCAGCAAGTTGTCGTTCAATGGTAACTTCTTGGTTGCCTCAGAAATTACTTCCTGGTAAAACTGCCTAACTGCAGTTAAAAATTCAGCATAGTCTTTAAGGCTAATGCTACCTTCATGAAACAGAGTAGTCAGTTTTTGTCGAGTTGCAATCCTAATAAATATTTCCTCATCATCCAGTTGATCTTCTCTTATATCAACTTTGAGATCTTTGAATCCAGAACCTTCAACCTCTTTAACTTTCTCAGGGGGGAGAATTTTACCTAGAACTTTTTTCACAAATTCATGCAAACATTGATAAGCAGCAAAGATACATGGATCCTCCCTCTGAAGATACTTGTTAATAATAGTGAACATTGGCAGAACTGCATTGTAAAAGAGCAGATACACTTCCAGAATTGGATTATTGAACATCGTTTTAAGTCTTTTAAAATGTGGCTCACTCTCAGAATTGGACAAAAAGTAACTCTTCAGTCTATCAAACAAGGAAAGGATTCTCTCCACTGCTCTCTCAAGACTCAACCATCTAGTGTTTACATGTTTGACTACTTTGTGATATTCAACATCACAAAATAAGCAAAATGTTTTAAGATTTGATTTGCGCTTAGTGCTCTTATCAAAATAATAGTAGAGATCAACACACATATCTTCTAGATCAAACCCACTTCTCTCAAGAAATTTGTCTGCAGCTCTCCTTGCAATATTATGTATTAGGTGACAGGGGCACCCCATGAAGTAAGTATCCTTATTCTGAAGAAGGACTCGTGACATGATGGAGTTCCTAACACCTATATTTACATTCGTATTGTCAACACCAAAAGCAACACAATTAATCCAGGGAATGCTGTTTTTCACTAGTACCTCTGAAACCTTGTCATAAATTGTGGCTGCTGTTGCTGCTCCAGTACCTGTGGTGGTGCACAGTCCAAAAAATGACTCATAACTTTCCGTGATCTTATATCAAAGATGCGTACAGTCAGTGGGTTTAATTTCTCAAGAACAGTGTCATTTGAACCATCTACAAGAACTGAATATGGATAAATCTGGATATGTTGCACCAACTGAGAATGAAAGTATGGTGCAATAGCCCCATTCATAATGCATGTAGTTTTCCATCTGCAAGAAGGAATGGTAAACGAATTAGGGTAAATCAGTGACAAGGTTCATGCTCCTCTATTGCTCACATGTTTCCATAAACTTATTTTTATAACCACATTCTCTTACATACCTTCCTGAAGCATAATTCTGAGCTATTGAAGAATCCGGGAAAATATCCTTGAAGAGTGGACTCAAATGACTAGCAGTGGCAATTGGGATGTTGTAGCATGCAAGAAGTGTTGCTATTTCACTTCTGCTCTACCAACCTGAAATAAGGTAAAACTATTATAAAATGTGGTTGGCTTAAAATTACATTTTTTAACGGTGCCTCTTTACCTATCGACCACACGTTTTAAAATTACCATATCATGAAACAACCTAACCTATCGTTAAATAACCTCGTGAACATCAATCGCTATATCGCAGTCGATCACTAATTTAACAGCTGAACATCGCCTAGCGTTGTCCACTTCATAGGTTAGAGTGCGAAATGTGGTCGATCGGTAAAGAAATAAGTTTTTGGTGCCTTTGATAGGTAAAGAAATACGTTTTTAACTAGTGCCAGTGAATAATAATTTATAACTACAATACATAAACATTAGGCTACTTACTTTTTCCATTGTTCGATCATCCTTAGGTCTGCTGAATACGTCAGATATTTTAGGCTGATTTCTACTAGATTTCATAAACTTCTTATGAGCATCGGAGTCAACGTGTCTTTTGATATCTGCCTCACCTTGATGTCCACAGGACAAAGTTCGTGCACACACATCACACCGAAAGGCAGATCCAGATGGATCATCAGCAACTGCAGATACAGGATACTTTACTTGCTAGGCAACGTTGAAGTAGGTTTTATATTTAGCAGCACCAAATCTGGGATTTGTATTTCTTTTTGGAGAAGTTCCTCCCGGAGAAGGATCATCCTCCTTTTCTGAATCTGAAGACAACACAGACTGCACACGCTTCATTCTTCCATGAAGCAACTTATGAGTGACGTATCGAATCGGCCGTATGTGTTTCCTTCGAAGCCGGTAGAGGCGCTCCCGCCATCTGTTAGTGACAATCGCAATATTTTATGCGACTATGGACTTATCTTTCACATCAGTATTAAAATGACCGGTATTCCGAGACTGCGAAACGCAATAAACAGGAGTTAAAATAAAGTTAATTTCAAAATAAAATTTGAATGTCTTTCATGGATAAAATGCGTGAGATTTCAGCTCGCGTGCGTGTGAGCGTGAGATCGGCCTCGAATCCGTGTGTCTCACGCTCAATGCGTGAGACTTGGCAGGTCTGCAGTTCTGATTGCTGTATTAAAAATATGAACACTCATAAAGGGCAGTGAGAATACTAAAGATAGTTTTTAGTAGACACTATTAAAGACAATTTGTGGAATGGTGAAAGAGAAGGAAATACATGTGTAAAATACACAGGACCTTCAGGGGCCTGGTTATTATCAGGCTTATTAAAATATAGATTGGTACAACATAACAGTCATTATAATTATTTAAAACTTCCGGGCTGAAAGGCCGTGGTCGAATGCTTGATCTTCTACAGCTAGACGTTTCGGCCACACCACCGGTGGCCATCTTCAGTAGCAAAAAGTGTTCGAAATAGATGGTACGCCGAACACGTCTCCCAATGAACTGGGAACAAGCAACCACACAGTCATATACAATAACAGTCATTGTTTGGAAACAAAGACCCAACAAAATAAACACTGATAAACCAGTAGGAAAGAATTTGTGAAATGAAGAATCGAATTCTGTTGGTGCTACCTAGAAAAGAGTTCTAAAGAAGGCTAAGAACGGCTGTAATGTCAGTCTGATAATGATGAAGATGATGGTGATAATAATGATTGTTGAGTGTTTCTCAGTTGGAGTGTATATGATGATATAATATGTAATTATTAATTATAATTATGGTGTACAACCATTCTTAATCCTTTGAGGACCAGTATTATTGCAGTTTTTGCATTGGGTATAAATGTTCTTTATCGTCTTGCTCTTATGATACATCCTAGGTATGAATTTTTTGAAAGGTACATGTTGGTCATACAAGTGCAGTATAATGTTGTATATTAATTAATTTTTATATATTGCAACATTACACATATTTCAAAAATTCACACAAATACATTACCATGTACTCGACGCAACTATGAAGTGTATTACACCGGCCAGGTCGCAGGATTTTTTATTCTCGTTGTGTCAAGTATACGTAGTTGCACAATAATTAAATAATTTTCAAAGAGGAGTGAGATGTTGTTGACATGAAATAATTAATTAAAACCATTTCAAAATAATCATTCTATGATTTATTAATATTAATAGAAAATATGCAAATATTAAAAAATTTGAATCTTAGATAAATAAAAATATTTTCTTTTATAAGTTTACACAAATACAATGTAACTTTCTATGCTGTTCATGACGTATAAAATAAACAACCATATAATCTTACTAGCTAAACAGACATGTTAAACAAATTATCTAGATCTTTTTATTTCAGTGTGTCTGACTTTGACTCAAATTTTAAATAATAGCAACTCATTTACAAACAGAAATAATATTCACTCTCAAGAATAAAATTAATTGTTGCTATAAACAAAATAAAATATATAACATTTACTTCCAGCCTATTACACAGCCCAAAACGTGTTTTGGTGCCGTGGCTTTTTTAGCTGATCTTGCGTGTATTTGATATGCTGAATTTGAATTTGACATTAGTTTTAGCGTACGAGCTCTTGTTTGTAAAAAATCACAATAGCGTAATTTACGTTATCCCATTTAAATTGGGCCCAAGGTATAGGTGATAAATTTAAAATGAACATCCCTATTTTAATTTCTATTTTAATTTATTGACTCGAAAAACCCCATAGTAACATATCATCCCTACAGTATCTAAAATAACAATTAATATTCAAAATAATAAGATAAAAAGACAAGGAAAAGTTAATTTACACTCCGGAAGCTTCTTTTTTGGGACATTCTTGAATGAACTTTGTTTGGACAGTCTCTTTGCAAGTTCCAGCAGTAATCTGCCATCATATGAGTATCCCATCTTCCTTTGTAGCGGTCGTCCATCGTTTTAATATCCTGGTGAAATCACTCGCCTTTTTCTTCACTGGTATCGCCTAGATTTTTAGGGAAACGATCCAAGTGGCTATGTAAGAAATGAACCTTTATGCTCATGTTACATCCAAGGTCTCTTAAATTTTTGAGCATACTGTTAACTAGTTCTTCATAGTTTTCAGCATTGTGGTTGCCCAGAAAGTTTCTGACAACCAAGACAAATGACGTCCATGCTTTTTGCTCTGCCTCATTCATAGAATCTACGAAATGAGGATCATTTATGAACTGTCTGATTTGGGGGCCATCGAAAATTCCAGCTTTAAGTTTTTCTGTACTTAGCACAGGCATCATTTGGCAAATGTATGCAAAGCATGGACTATCCTGATCAAGAGCCTTCACAAACTGTTTCATAAGACCAAGCTTTATATGCAGTGGAGGCAAAATGATTTTGTTCCATCCAACTAAGGTTTCATGAATAACATTGCTTTCCCCAACAACCATGTTCTCCCTCGTAGGCCACTCTCTTCTTACCCAGTGATATTGTTTTGCTCTGCTATCCCAAAAGCACAAGAAGCAAGGATATTTTGTGTAGCCACCTTGTTGACCAAGGAGAAAGTTTACCATTTTTAAGTCCACACAAATTACCCATTCGTGTTCATGATACCTAACCTTATCCAAGACCAAAGCTATGGTATTGTATTCTTCTTTCATTTTGGTTGAGTGAGCAATTGGTATTGATCCAATTTTGTTGCCATTGTGCAAACTCCGCTTAGAGCTATCAACAAAAAGAGACGCCAGTCATCTGGGCAATATTTGGGAAGGTCCATTTTCATTAGTAGGCCTTTGACATCTTGACAAAATACAAGATCGTTTTCTTGAGAAAAAAATGGTAACAAATCTCTTTCTCTTGTAAGGTAGAATGTAATTTATGTTTCATGATGAAGTAGATTCTTGTCACTCAACCTGGATGCAAGTACTTCAGAAGCTTGTTTTGAGAGGTTGAGATCTCTGATAAGGTCACTTAACTCGCTTTGGTTGAAACGTTGAGGAATTGATGATTTTCCCTCATAATCACTATCGTTACCTTGATCTATATCACAACAAGCATCAGAAAGATTAAACTTACCCTCCGAGAGCTCCGGTAGCTGATGAAACTTTGGAATTGGTACTTCATCTGAATGAGGAACAGGCCGTCTTGCAGAGGCTAAATCAGGATATGTCCACTTGCTGCGGTTATTTCGATTGATGCCATTAATATTTACAATACAAAAATAGCAGTCATCAATGTGATTTTTGGGTTCTCTCGAAACCATCGGCACACCGAATTTCAGACTCCTTTTTCCGTTAGTCCACTGGTGTAGGTGTTCGGTACAAGTTTTACAAACAACGTGTGGAGCCCACAGTTTATCTTGGTCACCAAGCCTAACGCCAAAGTATCCATGGTACACTCTTTTCACAAAATCAGAAATATTCTTCGTATTATTTGAATTAGCAGCCATCCTTACTATTTCTTTTATGAAATTGCTGAACTGCTAAAATTTTTTTTATTGTTCAGACAAAGCTTTTCGTCATCACTGACATCATCAGGTCTTAAGACCTGATGATGTCAGTGATGATGAAAAGCTTTGTCTGAACAATAAAAAATTTTAGCAGTTTAGCAATTTCATAAAAGAAAAAATAAATCAGAAATAGTTTTTCTATTTTCTTTCAGTGTGTACTCACCACATACGTAGAAAAATACATCAGGATGATTAACACAGCTCCTTCGACTGGAATACATTTCTTTCTTTTCAATAGAACTACAAAAACAGAACTTAGAGGTTATGTTGGATGCAAACACAAGGTTATATAAGCAAATATGACGTCTTAATAAAGCCTGTAGTCAGCTGATTGTTGTACACAGAAGAAGAAGGGAAAATAACGAGGAACTAACACATGTTTAAAACCTTCAGTTAACCACAACTCAACAGACTTTATAGTGAAAGTGCTTATTAGTAAGTAATGCTGTATCTTAAAAAGTATAGCCACTACAGAAAAACGGGTTTTATATTTATAATCAGCATGACAAACATAGTTAAAATCAGCTATAAAATCTTAGGTACCAAGCAAAAAAATTTTGTTTGTTAACCTGTGTTATTTATTTCTATTGACACACCCAAATTTTAACATATAACAGAAGATTAGTATTTTTAATTTTCTTGTTAAATTAAATTATTTTCTTTAACTACTATTTAAATTTAAAACTTTAAGTCTTTACTGTTCATATATAATGTTACAACACAAACAAGCCCCCCCAATAGCAGGGATAAAAATGATGGATCAACTATATAAAATGTTTAAACTAATGAAAATAAAATGACAATGACGCGACAAACGACAACATGACCTAACCCAAGTGATTGACCAAATAAAAGAAACCAAAGGAGAAGGGGAAAACCGAGACCAAATAAGTGATTGACTCAATACAACCAAATAAAATAAAACCAGATGAGAAGGGGAAAACCAAAATAAAATGAAATTAAAAGGATATAAAATGAAATCGAAGAAGAAGGAAAATGAAAATGAAACAAAACAAGTATAAAGGAAATAAAATGAAATCAAATGATAAGACGCAAACAAATAATATAGAATAGAAAAAGGAGAAATGGTACACTCAAATATAATAATGGAAACGAAACCAATAACTAACCAATGTAAAAGATAATTATTATTATCGATTAAATGATAAATGTAAATGATAATTGAAAAACCCAATAAAGTAATGTGAAAAATAAAAGTCACTAACCAAAGAATTAGAGTTTAAATGTAATAGAGAACTCTATAAAGACATGAACTTATTAATCGTATAAATAACATTTGTAAAGAGAGAGATAGTGAGAAAGTAAACATAACTAAGTTACAAAGAGAATGTAATGTTAGGGATTACCCACTAATAACACTTAAAATAAAATTTAAGAAGTGCAAAAGTGTAAGTGTAAAACCCCAAAATAATGAGAAACCCTAGTAATAGGTGTAAACACTTAATAATCTGTGATAAACACTAAATGATTAATGGTGAACCATATTAGTAAATAAGAATGTTGTTAATGATAGTATTAGGAATAAACACTTAATAATCTATGATAAACACTAAATGATTAATGGTGAACAATATTATTTAATAAGAATCTTGTTATTGATAGCATTAAGTTTAATTGTAAGTAAGGGATACAATAGTATTCAAAGGGGGAATCCCATGGCTAGAAGATAGAGTTTATATAAGAAAAATATAATAAAGAAAATAAGAGCAAAATAAAATAAACACCCCATGTTCTAAGGGATAATCAATTAAGTAAATTTAAATGGTGTAATGATGTTTATCACCCAAAAGATAAGTAAGAATGAAACGAATTGTAAGCAAACAGTGCATAATAACTGTTCAAAAATTGTTTAATTTAATCTATAAATAGGATATGGCTGAAGGAATTATACAGACCATAGGCCTAGATGTTATGTTTTATGTAATAGAGAATAGTAAGTAATAGCCTAGTTGTTAACAATGGCAAAATAAGTAAATAGAAATAGGATACAGATCTAATAACACTGGGAAATCAGTTAGGAAATAATTAACAAACCATAATGTAGAAACTAATGGTAACATACAATTATTATAAAAACAGAACCAAAACACATCAATAAGTAAACAGATCATTTATAATATCAAAACAAAACATGTATGAGAGTAAATTAAGATGTAATTTGTATAAACTGAGTAAATATAATCGGTTACTACTTAGGCCTATGAAATGCCTAACTGTAAAAAACAAATAACTACAAATTATAAAAAAACTAACAAAAATATTAGCAAATCCAAGGCAAGCAACTAGTCAAGGATAATTTGTGGATCAGATTAAGAGATAAATGTTAGAATAAGGACTTAAAATAAAAAAGAAATGTAATTAACAAATATCAAAATAATTGTCCAAACATAATACATTAGAAAACCCAACCTTATGGGATGTCAAAATGATCTTTGAAAGAAAATTCATACATATTTAATACATAGGAAGGAAGACGGAAGCAATCAGAAGATATACAGTGATTTTGAACAAAAATTCAAATGTGATAACAATGGTCTTAAGTCAAGCTAAGCCAATCAGAACTTATTAGTAACCATGACAACGAACATTGGTTACGAATTTTCCGTTAAATCTTACTATTCAATTAGTGACACTCTTTCAGAATAGACGCCAGGCCGTGAATGACCAATATTTTAATCTAAAATGTATAAAAAGCAATCAAATTCCAAAAAGATGAAAACGTAAGAAGCAGACAAGGGACGAGAACATTTAACTGATGCCAAGGACCAATTTAAATAAATTTTAAATGAATAAATCTCTACAACTAATATGAAAAAGATGCCAGACGTACTTAAGCCCCAAGAATATTGAAAATTGATGACGATTGAAGACCCCATCCCATTATAACTGACTGACAGTACACCACCAGTCGACTGATTTGATAAGTATTATTAAATTTCCCGAATTTCTGAAATAAATTCACTTTAAATTTTTCTCACAGTAATCTGAACTCTCACTATAAACTGAATATTATTTCTTTCAAAGATTAATTAAAAAAAATAAAACACTGAAATTTTGTTAATTAGAAAAATAACCTGTATGAGAATTACGAACTTTTGAAACACACTTTACCACACTTCAAAAACAAATTATAATTACACATTATATTATTTAAGTACAAATAATGTAAGGTACGGTAGTGTACTTTATTGTAATCATTATTAATATCTTTTTCGTAATCACAAGAACCCAGGACTTTGAACGGAACAAACTGTAAACAAACCAAGCAGTCGCCATATTTGACTGGATAATTTGTTCAAAGTCGATTCGCCGAAACCCCGAGATTTTGTCTTATAATAATTGTCGGTGCAAATTTGTTGAATAACAAAATATAATTTTGTGTCAAACTGAGTAATTACCTATCACCAAATAAATAAACTAGTACAGAGTGTAACCACTGTTTTTTTTTATTCCATAGTAAAGTATAGTATAAATTGTGTATTATTTAGCAAAGAACGAAAATGACGGTAAGCGCTCACGTCGCAAACTCGGCGAACTAACTGCTCGATTAAGAAGGTCGAACGAAGGTGGGAGTAAATTTGAATACTCCGTACCATCATAGCGAAGCACGCTCAATCATAACTATTTGTTAATTTAATTGTTTTAATTAAACAATTTGGCGCCACCTGGGATTTATGAACACCTAACGAAAAACAGGTAAGGTTTCCACTCGTGTTGTACTGGTAATTGAAGGATCGCTACGGACATCGTTAGCGCAACATATAAGTGACGACGACAGTGTGAGGCGAACACACTATACTTACACCTTTTAAAGAGACGTAAGAATCTTCTCGTTACAATAAGTTTCTTTTTGAGAGTTCTTTTCACACAAAAAAAAAAATATAATTGTTTATTCATCACCTGCGTACTGCCGACGTTACCGTTGCGTGAGTGTATGTGTGTCTGAATCCTGAGAATTTGATGATGACGATGATGGTGATGCTGTGTTCTCTGTCTCTACGGTTTGTTGTTTGTGATGGTCCAGAGTTCCTCCATAAGTCTTGGTGTGTGTGGTAAAGATGTTGATCGATCGGCAGACCGGCAGCGTGACGTTGTTTGAAGATTTCTTGAGTCTGAGACCGCCCCAAAATTGCCGGCAGTATTTATACTGGATGGCAATCTGACAAGTCCAGGACTGTTTTCGACCTGTTAGATATTGTAACTTCGTGCAAAGCATCCTTTTAATTACAAATCACTTTTTGGTTCATTTTCGTGATTTCGTAAACATACTCGTAGCACAAGCGATATCATCATTTGCATAATTTTTTCCTGGTCACTCACATATAACACACTTATTAATTACTATTTAATTACGCTAGTAATTAACATTAAATTACCTAGCATCTTTATTATTGCAAATTTCTGCAATACTTTTACATCACTATATTCGTTAAAAATTCCGTAATGTAATGGTGTTTTTATAATTGGCGTATGTTTTTGTTCACAGGCTTAAAACGTATTAATTAGTTTATTTTTATCCGGTTAAAACCTGATTACAGAGAATTCATACGCATCACCCCATTGTAGATTCTTGCCTGTCGTAGCTTGTGTTCACACACAAACACACAAGCGCTGTATTTACTCGCAGGGGCAGGTGTACGCTTTCTGACAATTCTTATCCTGCATAATATTGTTAAAAACTGTTCATCATATATTTTTCTATGCTAAATATTTACAAACATACCGCCCTGGGCAAATATGCAAATATATGTATTGTTGCAATATAAATGTCAATAAATTATATAACTGACAATTGAGTTTTTAGGGGAAAAATTGTATTCAACTTATTTCTCAAATTACAAAATGAACCTGGTTGATCAATCTACCAACCTGGTTCTGTGTTACCAATCTTCACTTACATATTGTTCTAACTATGTGAGAAAAATCAGTGCTATATTCTTAACAGAAGGAAAGTTAATGAATGTATTTGTGTGTATATTGTAACTCTTCGATTTATGGGGTTTTTAATGTCACCCTTAAGCCCCACTGTTGGGATCGTCACTTTGTAAAATAGCGTGTTGCCCGTATATTTAATTATTATTAATGTGTTTTTTACTTCGTAAGTATTTAATAGTGTGCAGCGAGCCGGTTTATACTTTGTCTCAATACTTACTAGTCGACCGTATTTCTCGTCACTCAGTTCAAATTTTTCCAGCTCGCTGTCTGATTGGCTCACGCTGTCTGGCCGAGTCGAATTTGTCAACTGTCGTATGTTTATTGTTTGTGTCCCAAATTCTTATATTACCCTTTTTATATGAATCAAACATACAGCAATTGAGAAATAAGAAAATTTATTGAACCTTTCTTTATATTAACTGGTCAATTACAGTGGATAAATGAAACATATATTTATCGTAATTCCGGTGTTTACAAGTTGCTCGGTTGGCAGCGTCCGGCTTTGTCCAGTATTCATACGTAACATGCCACAATGGCGTATATGGTTTATAAAATTAATTTTCTCTCAGGGAATAAGTTCTTTGGACTACAGAAGTTGGATTACAGACTAATAAATGCACATAAATTATAATATTCCTTATATCTAATACACAATAGTTGATATTTTAAAACATGAAAAGTAAGTTATTGGCAATGAGAATTAGTGCAAGCTTGGTTAAGTTCTTGTTAGCAATTTATGTTTCTAAAACTATTTCAATATAAAATCAAAATTCAGTGATTGATATATTTTATCGAAAGTGATGTTATAATCAAGTTCAGTTCAAAAGTTAATTTTGTGATCTGTGAAGTGAAAATAAGATAGTTCGTTTAGTGTGGGTAATTGAAAGTTTGAGTTGGGGTGAAGTATTTAATTTATACTCATCAATTCCTGGACGTAGCTTCTCTTGCGAACCTCTTCTTCTTCTGGAACACGTCTAAGAGTCCTTTCTTCTCTAGATTAGCTGAGATTCCCGTTCAAATGGTTGAAATCCAATGTCCAGCTACCATCAGTTCTTGTAGATGATCTTCTTCTTCTTCAGGTTGAGTTAGGTCCCTTCAGTTCTTCCTCCAGAATTGGTCGGGTATTAAATTAATTTACTTCCTTCCAAGTTTTGGCCATGATATTTGTTGTATAAATGTTTTAATTACTGGTCATCTCATCAATGGTTCAGTTAAATCTTCTTCTTACACTTCTTCTTTCAAAATTTTAAAGCTTTTAAAATTAATTTGGATTCGAGGGCTTCATACATCCACCCTCTATGCTGGTCAATAATGAAGTAATTAGATTTCAACGGTCACTCTATGTAACAAGCATGAGTTGCCATAGTTACCTTTCAAATTATACTAGTTCTCATTGGTCAACATCTTATAACATTGTTATAATCTAACGTTTTATTTATGTTCAAATATGTAAAAATCCTTTAAATTATGATTACTTCCTTATGCTAGTATTAATATTAATTATACTAACACCATTGTTCTGCTTTTTACTAAAGATTATTTTGATATCCCTCATGGTTATTTTTGATTAGTTAGTAACATTTTTCTTATTTTCGTATTGATATTTCTTTTGTAATTAATTTTAAACTGAATAATATTTATACATTTTTATATCTGATACACTTACTTAATTACTTAAACATTTTATATACTCTAATTGATCCTTGGTTATTGTTTTCTCCTTAAACTTATAAAATTCTCTCCTTCATGCTAGGCCTAAAACAAGGTTTCACAATACTCCTATTCAACCTTCTTTATAATTCATAAACTTTATTTATTGGTTCATTGAACATTTTTTTTATATAAACAGATAAACAAAAAAACATTGGTGCTTTTAACAACACACCTTTTATTATTAAAATATTTCTTACCAGGTTCAAGCCTGAAATTAAACTTCTAACTGTTATTGGTTTCTTACTTCTATCTCACCTATCTTCTAAGTTAATTAATTCTGTGGGTTTTTACAATAATGAAACTCTTATAATAATAATTTTTAACAGTACCTTACACAATATAACTCACTTACAAATTCCTTGACTAAAATATAGTGTCTGCTTCTCCTATCTTCCACTCTAATAATTTAACTTTTACCTTATTCTTTGTAATTCTTACTTACTATCACTTAAATTAATAATGGTACAATTAGTTTCATACTTTTTAGATAATATTCTATTAAAGACTGTTTTGCTATATTACTATAGTCTGCATCTTATAGTATTTTATACCGTATATTCCTACACTGCACTTTTCCTTTCATATGAGGTTTCTTTATTTATCGTCACTTTCACTTGATATTTCACATATTGTTTGTTTATTTAGTTTAGTATCACTGTGTGGTTATTGGTAATTAATATTTGTTTCATTTTCATTTCACATTGGTCACTTTTGGTTTTGAATGATTGTCTTTATTCAGTTCAATTATAACTTACTTGTTTTCTGACTAGTTTATATTTTAATAGGGTATTTTTTATTTCTAACTTCCTATCTTATATTTATAAATTCATGTTTCTTTGCTTTTCATTTAACATACATAATATCTCTAGTTTATTTTTTATAGTTTATATTTGACATCTTATTTATGCCCTATCTGTTTTAGTGCATTTACTTTACATATTATTTGTCAGTTATATCTTGGGGTTACATTGATCGTGGTCATACTTTGGGTTACATTTTGTTTCTCGTTCCTTCCTTCTTGTCTCTATTTTCTTGTTTTCTTCAATCTTCTTGTTTTCTCCAATCTATTGGGTCAAGTCATAGTCAGTTTCTTAGTCAATTGTTATTTCGTATTGGGTCATTAATCTTCAAATTATAAGTTTTTTAACATTTCTTCCTACCTTCAGCTTTCTCTTTTATTAATCATTAGTGATATTGTGCGCTATCTTATGTCATGTTACAATATGCGACATCAAAATAAGCTTTTCTTAATCATTATATGTCTACTTTTAACACTAGAGGTTGTTATCAAAATAATCTATTATTTAAAATAGTTTAAGACTACAGCTTGCCATTATTATTGTAAGAAATGAAAACTATGAATTATATTATATTAAAAATTGTGTTAAACAGTATTCAAAGAATTATGTTAAAAAATGTGTTAGAAGTTGGACAGTAATGTGGTAATTTTCATATTTAAAGGTTGGCTAATCTGTACGCTCTGTATTACGCTTATCGCGATCAGGCTAAAACACAGTTCAACGTGCGTCGGCGGGCAGCGGACGTATTCGCGTTTGCTGCCTTGTTCTGTCATTTTTTTCATTTTTTTCTTGTTGTCGCGACAATTTATGTAGGCCCTAGGCCTTAAACATTTTCATGTAGATTGGAGTGCTGCGCACTTGCGCCTCAATTTTGCCATGTAACATTTCGTAACCGACTTGGTTTTCTTCAAATTTCAAATGTCTTTCAGACGTAGCCAACCTTACTATGCCGATTAAATTGTAATGAAACATTAATAAATGTATTAAATACAGTCCACGCTCATCATTATTCAGCATCCTGGCAATTACATTATAAAACATTAATCTTCCTAACATTTTTTTGGTCGCTCCGTGCCTGGATTCGTCATTTTACTTTTCTTCAACTTATACCAGAGCGGTTTTCATCATTTTTTCCACCTCAATTTCTGGCCATCACAGGCGATTCAGCATGTTCGCTGATCCGACCGTGTCGGGAGTTAGTCAGCATTTCTTTCGTCGCCATTGAGCCTCGTGACAACACCACTACAAGACCATCCATGTGTTAACGTCTACATACCAGAATGAGCAGTCATCTATCCAGTCCATGTGTATCTGCCATCTATTCCACGGCCTCGATGCTCCAGGACATCTCACACAAGGTACGACGTCAACGACATCACTAACAGGTGCGTCGAATGGCGGAAGAAGGCCTCAAAGTGTTGGTCAGAAAGAGAGGCGGCTTAAAGTCTGCCATAGTGCGAATCAATTCTGCTATAATTAATTTTGATAAAAACAGTAACACTAAACATTTTTTAACGGTTAGATTGGAAAGTCTAAAGAGTTTAGCAACAAAATATGATGAGGTACAGTCTGAAATTGAACTAATTTCTAAGGACATAAACGCTGCTCAAGAAGACAGAATTGAGGTTGAAGAACTTTTATATTCAACCGAAGCTAACATCTTGCAATTAATAGAAACTTTCAGCGTTCAGACTGAATCTCAAGTATTAACAAGTAATATGCAATTAAAACCTATAAGTTTTCCCTGCTTCACAGGCAACATTTTAGAATGGCAGCACTTTTATTCAATATTTCTGAACTTGGTACATGCCAGATCTGATCTAACTTCAGTGCAAAAACTACATTATTTGTATTCATCGCTCAAAAAAGAGCCATTAGATCTAATTAAGGCCTTACCTATTTGTAATGAGAACTATTCCATAGCGTTGAGTTTGCTGTCCGCTAGATATGATAACAAATTCATATTAGCGAAATATTATATTCAAAATTTGCTAGAAGTAAAGTCGACAATCAAAGACTCTGTCCAGAGCTTGGCAGAATTCATAAATACAATAACGTCTTCAGTTAATTCGCTGGCAGCTATGCAACTGTCAGTGGATTCATTTGAACTCATTACTGTACAACCATTGTCAGCAAAACTTGACCATTCCACGTTTAAATTATGGAAGGAGTCTATAGATCCCAATAATCTTCCTAACTTTCAAAGCTTTACCCAGTTTTTAAACGCACGTAGACAATTATTAGAAAATACATTACTGATAGATGCTGGACAGCAGCTCAACAAGCCGACTTTAAGGTTTAATAATAAGTCTGAAAAACATAAATTACGAAACTCTGCTGGCAGCACTGCATTTAAGAGTTATCACTCAACTTCAAATAATTATTTATGCCCATGGTGCAAGGCTAATCACCCAATTTACATGTGTGACAAATTTCGTGAATTAAGCATATCGGAACGAGGGCAATTTATATTAAATCATAAACGCTGTACTAATTGTTTAAGACCAGATCATTTTTCATCTAATTGTAAGGTCAAACAATCATGTAAGATCTGTTCAAAACGACACCATACATTGCTGCACATAAATAATGTGTCAAAACAAGGTTCTGCCAGCAGTAGCAATTATTGTTCATTTAAGCTCCAGTCTGAAAACAATGTTCTTTTGTCGACAGCACTCGTGTTCGTCATCAACCGGGCTGGTAACAGACAGCTTGCAAGAATTTTATTAGATGCCGGGTCACAAGTGAATTTTTGTACGGAATCATTTGCTAAAAAATTGCAACTTAACTTGACTAAATCTAATATACCGATTACAGGTATTAATAATGCGGCATGTTGTGCCACTAATTTGGCATCTGTTCGTATTATTTCTCGCTATCAAAGGTTCAGCTTTGACGCTACGTGTGCAGTCTTATCTGCATTGACTCATAAACTGCCAGCACAATCTTTCGACATAAATCATTTTAATATCCCAGATAACGTTTTCCTCGCTGACCCACATTTCAGCATATCAGCTGACATAGATATACTTTTAGGAGCGCAATTTTATTTAGATTTGATTTTAGCTAACAAATATGTACGTGGTCCTAACTTTCCTATTATACAAGAAACAAAGTTAGGCTACATTCTAGCAGGCAATCTGCCCAAACATTGCCGTTCTAAGGGTCCTGCTGTTTCATTCTTGGCAAGGAACAACAACAGTCAAATTTTAGCGTCTCTTGAGAAATTTTGGGAGACCGAAACCATCCCTGATAATGCACCCATTAGTAACGATTCAGTTTGTGAGGAACATTTTGTTAAGTCCACTCATCGCAATGATGAGGGTAGGTTCGTTGTCTCGTTACCATTCAAGTCTGACAATCCCCAGTTGGGTGAGTCCTATGCTACCGCTGAAGCGAGATTCTTGAGTTTAGAACGCCGGTTCATGCGTGATTCTGAGCTTGCGCGTGAATACGCAAACTTTATTCAAGAGTATAGGGATCTTGGCCACATGGCGCTTGTCGACAATTGTTCTGTCAATTCCAGGGTTTCAAATACCTACTATTTGCCTCACCATGCCGTTTTTAAACATTCTAATTCCACGACAAAACTTCGCGTCGTTTTTGATGGCTCAGCCAAAACTACCAATGGTCTTTCTCTCAATGATATTTTGTTGGTAGGCCCAAATGTCCAACAAGACCTTTTTTCTATTCTCTTGCGATTTCGCATGCACAACTATGTTCTGATCGCCGACATCGAGAAGATGTATCGACAAATTCTAGTGTCTGATAAGGATTGTCATTATCAACGTATTCTGTGGCGTAATTCTCCCCTTGAACAGTTTAAACATTTTGTACTGCGAACTGTAACATACGGTACTGCTAGTGCCTCGTTTTTGGCCACTCGTTGCCTTATTCAGATTGGTAAGGATCATCAAGCTTCTTTTCCTGACGCTGCTTCAGCTATAATTAATGATTTCTATGTCGATGATTTGTTAACCGGTGCAGACACCATTTCTAATCTGACCAAGTTGAAATCTGACTTGGGTACGTTGTTGAGTCAATATGGCCTTACTCTGCATAAATGGGCATCAAATGAACCCAATGTGATCGCAGATCATAATAATTTATCACTCCCATTAAACAAACAAGGCAATGTGCGTACGTTGGGCATTCTTTGGAATAACTCTACAGATTCATTTTTGTTTGACCTCAAGTCATTTCCAGTTGAGTCAAGCATCTCTAAGAGGAAAATCCTGTCGATTATCGCGGGTATCTACGACCCACTCGGACTCGTCGGTCCAATTGTTTTTCTTTATAAACAGTTTATGCAGCAACTGTGGCTGTGCAATCTTGGTTGGGAGAGCCAATTTCTGGGCAATTATATTTGTATTGGCGTTCATTATGCGATAAGTTATATCTAATTGGTAAAATTATTGTCCCATGCTCTATTCACAGCAAGTCCAAGGCAAAGATAGTTGAATTACATGGGTTTGCGGATGCTTCTGAAAAGGGCTATGGGTGTTGTGTTTACGTTAGAGTCATTTATCAAGATTCATCGGCCGTCTAGTCACCTTCTGTGTTCCAAATCTCGCGTGGCTCCACTACGACAGGTGTCATTACCCCGCATTGAACTCTGTGCTTGCTTGTTATCGCGACTTTATTCAAGGTCACCCCTGCTCTTCATTCCTTTATCAATAGCGTTCACCTGTACTCTGACTCCATGGTGTCCCTTTACTGGATTCATGCCCAGTCTTCTAGGTGGAAGACCTACGTCGCTAATCGTGTTGCCGAGATTCAGCGTCTCACTGAAACCTGCACATGGCATCATATCAATTCGCAACATAATCCTGCTGACATTATTTCTAGGGGATGTCACCCCGATGTTTTGTGCGATTGTTCGCTTTGGTGGCATGGTCCCGCTTGTCTGTCTCAATCTTCCGAGCCCAATCTTTTTTCACCTTTCTTACCTTCTAATCTGTCGTCTCCTGAATGCTCTGCGGAGGAGAAACAAACCCCCAAACTCTCTCTAATTTCTACCCTATCTATTGATCTTTCAAAGGACTTTTCTTCATTGCACCGTCTGACTCGCGTATACGCTTATTGTTTTCGATTCATCAACAATACTAGACCCTCTAGGGCTGAGAAAATCTCGGGTGTTCTTACCCCCGCCGAAATTCATTCTACTCTTAATTTCTTCATAAAACAATCCCAGTCCATTCACTTCACTGCTGAGCTTAATTGCCTTCGCAATGGGTCTTCTGTCTCTATCAGGAGTAAGTTGTCTTCTCTGGACCCGTTTCTTGATGAGTTTGGCGTCATACGTGTCGGCGGACGCTTACAGCAGTCGCAGCTACCCTATGACAATAAAATAAGCATCCTATTGTCTTGCATCCATCGGCTCACATCACTCGCCTTATAATCGAGTGCAAGCATATTCGTCTACTCCACGCTGGTGCTCAACTTGTCCATCATTCACTTCGTCAACGTTGGTGGATCATTAACGCCAAGATAGTCATTCGTTCCATCATTCGTAGATGCGTCAAGTGTCTCAGATTTAGCACCAAACATCAGGTTCAAAGGCTTGGTATTTTGCCATCTCCTAGGGTCACTCCTTCGCGGCCGTTTCTATTCTGCGCAGTTGATTATGGTGGTCCCTTCATGATTCGTCATGGCGGGCAGAGATCTAGGACTCTGTCAAAATCCTACGTGTCTTTGTTCATTTGCTTAGCCACCAGGGCCATTCATTTGGAATTGGTTTCCGACCTTATGGCCAACGCGTTTATAGCTGCCTTACGTCGTTTCATGGCCCGTAGGGGCATACCCAACCAGTTATATTCTGATAATGGCACGAACTTTAGGAAGGCCCGCAACGTTTTGCATGACCTTTACAATCTTTGGCATAATAAAGATGCCACCTCATCAATCCATTCCTTTACGACCTCTCATGGTATTAAATGGTCATTTATTCCCCCCTCGTCACCTCATTTTGGTGGTCTTTGGGAGAGCGGCATAAAGAGGTTAAAGTATCATTTGCACCGCGTGGTCGGCAAGTCCATACTCACTTTCGAGGAGTTTACTACGGTTTTGTCTCAGGTAGAGGCCTGTCTAAACTCACGTCCATTATTTGCCGTTTCATCGGATGTAAACGATCCAGTGCCACTTACCCCTGGCCATTTTTTAATTTGCGCACCATTAACGGCGATACCTGATCCTGACTTATCTCACGTTCCCATCTCTCGTCTTGGACGTTGGCAACTTCTCCAGAAGTTTGTCCAAGTCATTTGGAAATTTTAGTCTCGTGACTACTTACACCAATTACAATGTCACAAATGGAAATTCGCAAAGGAAAACGTTTCTATTGGTGACCTGGTTTTGCTGATCGAGGATAACTTGCCTCCATTAGCATGGAAATTTGGGGTAATACCCGCCACATTTCCCGGCCCAGACAAGTTAATTAGAGTAGTTGACGTTCGCACGCCTACTGGCACCTTTCGCAGACCAATTCACAAGTTATGTTTGTTGCCAGCGCGGGACGAGGCTTAGACACAAGGTCAGTATAATTACTTAGCACAATGCTATATTTCACCTGGCCACTGGCTTTCATTACTTTATTGTCTGACAATTTGTTCAACTTCAATTGGTGATATGTATTATCACAAACATTTTTATGTTAATTTGCATTATTGCGTATTTCATACACTAAATTCGCATGTGACTTGTAATTGTACAACCATGCACTATATTATTATATGTATACTTATTATATTGTTATGGTGGTATACTTTACTATTCTTGTATTTATATATTAATAATTTTGTGAGACATACTATGTCCTTTGCATACTTATATTTGATATTGGGAATGGGTTATGTGTCATGTCATTGGTGGTATTGTTCTTATGTAATAATTTTGTTATATAATATTCACATGGTCTGCAGCTATACAAATATGGTCTTGCACATTTTTTGTTAATATGTGTGCCATTTTATTACTCTATGAATTTATATGTTACTCGCAATTGTTTAACACATGCATTACATTTTGTATAAACACATTTGCTGTACTTGTCACTTATGCTATTGTGCCTTGTATTCATGTATTTGTAATTATCCAAACCGATTTCTATTGTATTTATTATGTATAACTTTGTATCTATGTAAAACACATTGTTTTACCCGCATCTACTGTCTATAACCATGCGCCACGCACATATTTTTATATTTTGTATTTGTATTTTGCGATCACGTATTGCACAATTATTATTCATGCTTTCAATTATGACATACATGTCATTACACTTATGTACTTGCAATTATTCAACAATGTATAATCTGTTTTCACATGTTAATTTATGTAATCACATGCAACTGTCAGGTATAGCATGCACCATTTAATTATTATATTACAGCGTTATGCTAAATCTATGTTTTTACATGTATAATTTTATAATAATTTTTGTCTATTCATTTTACATTCAATACTATTATGTATAAGTCAACTGGCCTTGACTGGTTTAAGTTGTCAATCATGACTTGCATAAAATATTTGCAATTTGTATCGGGCCCATCATGTGATGAGTCACCGATTATTCATCATCAAACATTGTCAAACTATGTATTATTCATGTTTTATATTGTCTTATATTGTATACATACAATATATATTAGCAATACATTGCTAATTCTTGCATTTATACTCATGTGTAAATCAGTTTGCAAGCCAACTGTGGCCTGCTCAACTGTTATCATCATTATTCAGGTTTTATCTCTGAACAGTTAATGTTATAACTGTTATCTAACATTTCAGTCTCAAGATTCAATACAATTTATTGAGGTTGATATGTATTATTAAGAACACACATTGTGTTTTCGTATAATAAATTATTAAAATGTATTAAAAAATCTTTTGATTTTTTGCGGGCAGTTATGGACAGTAATGTGGTAATTTTCATATTTAAAGGTTGGCTAATCTGTACGCTCTGTATTACGCTTATCGCGATCAGGCTAAAACACAGTTCAACGTGCGTTGGCGGGCAGCGGACGTATTCGCGTTTGCTGCCTTGTTCTGTCATTTTTTCATTTTTTCTTGTTGTCGCGACAATTTATGTAGGCCTAGGCCTTAAACATTTTCATGTAGATTGGAGTGCTGCGCACTTGCGCCTCAATTTTGCCATGTAACATTTCGTAACCGACTTGGTTTTCTTCAAATTTCAAATGTCTTTCAGACGTAGCCAACCTTACTATGCCGATTAAATTGTAATGAAACATTAATAAATGTATTAAATACAGTCCACGCTCATCATTATTCAGCATCCTGGCAATTACATTATAAAACATTAATCTTCCTAACAGAAGTCTAATACGCTATATAATATATACGTTATATAACATGGAACGTAAACACACAACTTCAAAGTTTACCTTCCTTTTTACATGGACATATACAATTCACAAATATAATTTTGTGTGCTTCGAAAAATACATTAAGTGCAACATTTTTACTAGTTGAAACCCATTAGTAATAAAAAAAAGCTTCCAAAAACAAAATAATCATTGCAAACCCAAACACCACCAGAAAATGACAGTATACCAACAGCCAAAACAATACCATGTATTATGAAAAACAATGCTGTTTACTGGGTGTATTTTTAAGTACTGTACTAATGTTTATTTTATATCTGACCTAAGGGACAGTTCTTATGTTAGCAGACATGTATTGTGTGCTAATTTTTACATACATCATCAGACGTGTTATGAAACTCAGGGCAAATAAGTTGAATACATGTTGACTTTTTAAAACATTATAAGTAACATTAATAATATTCAGCAATACGTCAAGAAAGTTTAGTGTAATATTAACGAATATATTTCCTGTAATATTGTGTGTTTAGCTGAATTTAGAAAACAGTTTTTTGTCAAATTATTGTATGACTGTAAACATTAAAAATAAGTAAACATTCCTCTCATGTCAAATTATTTTGAATAGCTCCAAAGAAACTAAATTATTAGTTAATTGTCTTTGCGTGTAATATAATGTGCATTTTGTTTAATATACATTTGTATGGTGGCATTTTAGATCACGAGACATTAGAAAAAGAAGAAGAAGCTATAAAAATAGATGGGTTAAATGTACAACAGATAAAGGAAATGCGAGCAAAAGCAGAGAAGTTTCACTTCCAGGCAGAAGTAAACCGAATGATGAAGTTGATTATCAATTCATTATATAGAAATAAGGAAGTAAGTCTGCGACTTTATTTATTTTAGATGATATTGTCATAACATGCTGGATACAAAATTTTATTTTTTATAAAAAACATTGTAATTCTTTAACTGTAAAGCATGATAAACTTTAAACAAGCTTTTTTTAGGATATATCTATTATCGTATTTATCAGGTGACCAATGTAAATTAAATTTTTGCAGTCCTTTAAATGGGCTATACTTTAGTTCATAGTTTTACTTTTTTAGTTGATTACATACAAATGTGCTAAGTATAGGTGTAATACAAATTAAGGGCGGTTATCAGTTTACACATGGATGAATCCACTTTAAAATTCTGTGTGGTGGGATGGGAATGAAGAATCAGCTGTTATGTGAGTCCCTTCAGGTGAATATGTTGCCAGTATATGTTTGTGCTTCTGACTTACAGATTAAATGATTTAGGGGAGGATGAGAGAGAGAGAGAGAGAGAGAGAGAGAGAGAGAGAGAGAGAGAGAGAGAGAGAGAGAGAGAGAGAGAGAGAGAGAGAGAGAGAGAGAGAGAGAGAGAGAGAGAGAATTGGTACTAATGGGAGGGTGAGGAAGAATGATAATGATGGAGAGTCAATCCATATTGACATATTTTACAAACACACTTTAACTGTTCATGAATTCTATTTACTATCAGGCCTTCATACGTTGGCATCACTGAAGCTATAGATAACTTCGGATGAGAGAGAGAGAGAGAGAGAGAGAGAGAGAGAGAGAGAGAGAGAGAGAGAGAGAGAGAGAGAGAGAGAGAGAGAGAGAGAGAGAGAGAGAGAGAGAGAGAGAGAGAGAGAGAGAGAGAGAGAGATGGTACTAATGGGAGGGTGAGGAAGAATGATAATGATGGAGAGTCAATCCATATTGACATATTTTACAAACACACTTTAACTGTTCATGAATTCTATTTACTATCAGGCCTTCATACGTTGGCAGCACTGAAGCTATAGATAACTTCCTTCTCATATCTCAGAGTGGTCCCCTCAACATCAGCATTCCCCTCTTCGCAGAAGCGTCTCACATATTTCCATGACTTAACTTGTAATATTACTATAATATTGAGTAAAAGGGCAGTTTATGTGGACATGGTTTTATATTAATCACAACTCAAAGGTTTTATGTTTTTTGGGGGGCGGGGCCTCTGTGTGTAGGTTTTGGCGCATTTAGAATCCAAAACATACAATTTTAATATTACTATTAGTAGTGAGTTGAGAAATATGAGTAAAATTTAAAGAAAATAAAGAAATCTGTGTTTTGTTTATTGTTAGGCTATAACTATATAACATGGTGTCTTATGTAGTTATTTGTAAGTTTTGTCCTAACCCTCTATGTAAATTTTTTACAAACCACCTTAATCCATATATAAAGATGATTTTATAAAGTCCTTCATTGTCTGTTGTGTGAGTTTGTCTCAATGAAGAACATAGTTTTATATAGATTTTTCTGTATATTTGAGTAACATAATCCACTGTGTGTTTTTTCCAATGTTTAGATTTTCCTTCGAGAATTGATTTCAAATGGCATCTGATGCTTTGGACAAGATCCGTCTTTTGTCACTGACTGATCCATCTGTATTGAATACAACACCAGAACTGAAAATTAAAATTAAGGTATGTTGTTTAGATTAGGTGTGTGTGTGTGTGTGTGTGTGTGTTATAACCTGTCGTTATAAAAAACCCGAATCGCTCTTCGGTGTTCAATAAATTTTATTACCGTTGGTTACAAAAAAAAAAATATTTTATTAAAATAAAATATTAAGAAATTTTTTCTTTAATGTTATTTTTTTCTGTAGCTCAATTATTTTATTTGGTTAAATTTGGTTCCCCATTAATTAATGCACTGTTCTTCAAAATTTAATTATTCGTTGAAGTTTAGACGATCCCTGTCAACCGCGGTAAAATTCTAATTTGAATAATTATTAAGTAATGTTGTGTTCGATTGTGGATTTGCTTCACCCGAATGGTAGACTAGCTGTGAGTCACCTTCTTCAATAAGTATTTTAATTCTTACTATGTCTTCTTCCCTGTTATAAAATGCTGAAATTCATTAAATTATTTTTATCTAATAAATAAAACTCTTGCTGCATTACTTTGGGTTTTTATTTAATTATTTTGTTTTAAATTCGAAATGTTATTTAATACATCGACTTTGTCTCTAGGGTCGAGAATTACAACCGTTATTGTGTTGGAATTTTTTAAGTGATGTTGTATAAATAATGTCTGTTTCGTTACCGAAGCTCGCTAACGCCGCGTGGGTTGGTTTGACACGACGGCGTCAGTCCAAAACGTATTTCAACATGGCCGCTATTAAGACGTTCGTTATTGTATTAAAGTTCATGCATCCATTTCCCTTAATATGAATGGAATTATATAGTTTTTTACTGTAAAAATAGTTATTTGTTCGTTTTTCTTTCACTGAAGTGTTAATTAATAGTGTCTGTGATGTTTTTTCTTAGTGTGGTGTGATCGCTAATGTTTGGTTATAAGAACGACTTTCTCACCTTCCAATATTATTATCGCTATTAGTTTTGCATACTTATTGTGTTCCTCTATGTGTTTCTTCTTTCATTCTTATTATTGGTTTTCTGTCTTCTTAAATCTTCATTATTATTATTATTATTAATTTTGAATTTTATTTTTTATAACCTTGCACACTTAGATTTGATACTTTAGTACACTTTCACTCTGCCAGACATAGGACTGACCCATTCTTCTTTCGTGCTAACAATACACTGTTACCGTTTTCTTTCGAATTTGAATAGTTTGGCCAATTTTTCTAATTTCTGATTGGCTAATTTGACTGAATTTTGAGGTCACATGACCTAATATTTCTTACAATACAGATTTTTTTGACATGGAATCCATAGGTATGTAATGTCTTACTCGCACGTTTCGCGAAAATCGACCGTTATGTTTCAAATGTACTTTCGGCATACCACTATCTCACGAACCGCTCAACCAATCCCAGCAAACCAGGTGTCAGGTGATCGAGTCACTCGGCCCCCTTCCAACAATAGTACTGAGAATTTTGACAACTGACTTCAGTCGCCTCTAGGCTTTGTCTGCGTGAGGGTGTTTTTGCGCCAAAAATTTCTAAATTGCTCCACTAAAACTTAAATATCTCGGGAACTACAAGTCCATCGCGAAAACACAAAGTGCGTTGTGATCCTCAGAACTAAATCTCTCCAATAACACCAATTCCGAGTACCAGAAGCACTCACAGAAAATAATAACAATATTTGAACTCAAAAATTTGAAATGCCTCGACCTAAAAATCGCGATAAAACTCGAACCAAAATTTTCAAACCGAAAACCGGCAAATCCTATGCAGAGCGTCAACAGGCCTATCGTTTGAGACTAAAATGAAAGAAATCGGCCGAGAACTTAGAAAATGGCAACCATTTGAAGATTGACGAAACCCCGTCAGCGCCCAAGCGGCCCGCATCTCCGATACCTGGGTCATCCGGCGTGCCCCCAAAGCGATGAGAACATTAATAACTTCTGCTTCGACAACATTGGACCCTCGATGCTCTGTGCAGAACAGCCCGGTCCAAGTCGCCGCTTCAAAGGAGTCGACGAGGAATTCTCTAAGCACTTTATTAACAATCCGTTCGGCTCGGTGTGTGGGATCTGCGATCGCTTGTGGTTCAAGAGTGATCTAAGACCGTGCGTACCATCATACATAAGTCTCTTGGCCATAGTGTTCGGAGCGGACGAGTACTCAAGTGCGAGTAATATGGAAGGCGTGTGCTCTACGTGTGTTGCAAGTCTCAAACAAGGCAACGTACCGCCGCTGTGCAAATCATACGGCTTCCAATATCCACCGATCCCGCCAAACTTGCCTCTGAATTCCCGTTGAAGAGAGACTTATATGCCCGCGGTTACCGTTCATGCAGATTCGTCGGCTCCGCTATGTAGACGGTATGTATGGGATCGTGGGCCAAGTCATAAATGTGCCAGTGAAGGTAGACAACATGGTTAACGTGCTGCCTCACACTCTCGAACATGATTACGCCATCAACGTTAACATCAAGAGGCAGATAATTCACCCATGTCTACATAGTGACCATGTCCATGATTCCATGTCTACCGGTAGTCCCACGACTACCAGGTTTAAATTTTTATTTTACACCCTAGTACATATTACTCTCTATTTGTTAAATAGTTTATCTTAATTTAATTTACAGCATGTAATTCTTTGTTTTATTGCAATTAAAATGATACCAAATATGGCCTGTGTGTGTGTCATAATAAGTGTTCTGTGTTTTTACAAAATTATGCTGTTTAAGCCATTTGGGTATTTTGACCATCACAAAATCATATTATACTTCTGGAATTTGTCACTACCTTTGATTTATTAGGGAAAACATCTAACAGTGGCAATTTTATGGTTTACCCCTATTAATCCCTAGTGTTTTACACTTTTGGTTAATTGATTTTATATCTTTATAAGTTAATTTCTATGTTTAGTGTAACGTGTCAATTTGGGTTATTTTATTTCGTACAGTTGTAGGGTATTGGCATGTTTATTTATTTCATTTTGGGTGGGATTTTATAAATTTATTGCGAAAGTTTTATTTCCCGGCGAACGTTATTTCTATTACCACAGAATGCGTGGCAAGTGGAACAGTGTTGAAACAAAGCAGAGACGCAGTTGGTGTTGAGTAACTCGCTAAGGAATGCTCGCCACCCTAAAAATTCTAAGAACTCTGTATATGTGTGGCGACGCCCCCACGTAACATCGCCGGGCAGGGCGCTGAAGTGACGCTTTGAAAACTCCAACGTCGAGGCAAAACATGGCGTTGGAACGAACAGTTTGCAACAGCAACCGGCCAACTACAGGAAATGTCGTTAAGCCACGCCTACTACTAGTGACATCAGTGTGGCAGATGCAAATATCGTCACCTGTTACCACACATATATCGGCTGTATTCCATGCATAAAAGGAATACGTCACACCAAATTAAGTATGAACGGCGACTAAAACCTGTTGGCCGTGAGTACGCTTTTCCTCCCCGCGCAAGCAAGCACGCTGCCCAGTCTACCTTAAGCAGAGACGCTAAGCGGTCCACGAGGTACAGAGTCCCGCTACAGACGCTTATATTTTATTTCGGGCCCGGTTGGTCAGTTTTTCAGAAAATGTAATAATCAAGAAGACCGACCGGGACCCGAGGAATTGAACGGTGTTACCAATAGTGCAGTGCAGTGACGATTCGAGAGCAGCTAATAACATAAAGTGTGACCGGAACGAAAGCACGTGTTCGGCTGGCTCGCGCATATCAAACTAACGCAAAACGAAACCGTGATCCCGAAAGAATAACTATTTTTTTTGCTAATTTTTTATAACATTTGAAAAAGGGTTTGTATGGGGTGTGATAGAGTGAATGAGCAAAGCTGGGCTACCTTGTAAGGAAAAATCATATTGTTAATGTAAGAGTAATGTAACCAACTCAGTTTATGTTTTCGTTCCTTTGTGTTTTTGGATTAAGGATGTCCGTATTTAGTAAGTAAAGCATTCTTTTCATAGCAAAAATGTGTTAGTCTAAGTTATTTCGTCATTACCACTTTCTCATTTCTGTGTTGAAAAATTCGTCTAACGGACCGGAATCTTTCTGAATTATTAATTGGGTGGGGTCAGATTGCTAAATTGTCCTTTTTATTAATGTAAAGTGTGGAAGGTTTCGGTATTATAACCTATATAAAAATACCGTGGCGACCTTGGTCTTCTGGTGAAATTTGGATATGGTAAGTAATTGATTGCGTACAGGTAAGTTCTGGCAGGGTAGTGTATTTTGTATTTATATATTTTCGGCTATATATATTTTTATTGTTACAAATGGCGACCCTGCCAGGATTTTCGTTTAATTTTAATTTTATACGAGATAGACCTATTTTAATGCACAGAAAATAGGATGTGGTAATGACGAATGTATAAAAATTGTATTGCACATATTCACGTAGGTTATGTTTGTGTTAGTAAGGTATACAGTGGGTTAGGTATTTTGATTTTACAATAATAGTGGTTTTTTATACATAAAAAGTGTTATAGAAATAAAATTTAAATATGGGGGAAGTACGAAATAACGAAATAATAAAGATGATGCAAACACTTTTTAGTGAACAGAAAAATGAAATTAGACAAATCCAAAATAATCTTAATATGCAATTTGATGAAGTGAAAAAAGAAATTCAAGAACAAGGCTATATTTGTGATAAAAGATTAAGTGAAATAGAGACGCGGTTAGGCGAAATAGAATTAGAAAATGAGAAAGTAATAAACAAATTAAAATCGAACAAAGGTGACAGGGTAAGTAGTAGTGGGAATGATAATTTAAATAATGGGGTTACAAGTGATAATAATGACAATACAAATAAAAATGATTGTGTAGATGTTGAGAGTGATAACATAATTGTAGAAAGAGTAGAAGTTAATAAGATAAGTGTGTGTGATGAATTAGAGAAAGAGAGTAGAAAGAATTTACAGGTAGAGTGGATGCAGGTGGTAGATTTTTCCCGTAATGTTGTAGTGGGGGGTGAAGAAATAGCTTCACGTGAGTATTTGGAAAAGTATAGGTTTGCAGATAAAGTTCCCTTGGTTTTTTGTGCACTTCATAGGTGGTGCCGTAATGATAAATTAGTGTCCCCTGCATATTTTGAGAGAGAGTGTGTAGCTTGGTATGATGGGGAGAAATGTTTTGAGAGAGAGAGAAATAGAGGTATTTAAAGTAAAGAGAAATTATGAAGAATTCGTGGAAAGGTTAGAGTTAGAGAGAAACAATAATAATAATGAGTACTTACCTTACGGCGAAACTGAGATAGCAGTAGATGATGTTAACGATGATAATATAACTCACCTGATTTTAACAGAACATAATAACGGCGACAGGACCATACTCGAGCGTGACCAGGTATATGAGGGAATAATATGGAATAATCATATTAATTCAAACGATATTGTAGAAGAATATGACAAGACAGGTAATCATTATGTTTATAATCATGAGATTATGTATGTAATTGTAAATGACTGGTATAATCATAAGATTAGACTATTATTTGACGATATGGAGTAATTGTGTATTGTTTATTGTTCATGAACATTTAATGATATGAATAATGTGGTTTTGAAGTGCATTGTCTTATGGAACGATTTGTGGGTAATGATAACAAATAATAAGTTGGACTGTATATTCTTTTATGTGTTGATGTCATTATGTTAAGTGTATTTGTGTACTACATTATAGTGTACTATGTGTTATGTAAACAATGTGTATGTACAGTAGAAAGTGATAACATTAATTATCAATTAAATTGAATTTGCAATTAACCAGTATAAATTAACAATAATTATAAAATTTGACAGACTAATTAAGCGATGAAAATAATTGTGAACCGTTAAAGAATTGAATTAAATAATTGAAAAATAATTACTTAATTAAGGTCGTATAAAAGAAAGTTTGAAAATGAAGTTAAATGATTTTATGAAATTAAGATTCTGTGATGATTGGTAGATGATTAAACAGATAATACGTTCAAATGGAGGTATGTTATTGTAAGGAGAGAAGTGATGAATTTTCTAGTGTTATATCAAGGTGAATGTTGTAAAAAGATAGATTTTGGGTGATAATGAAATAAGACAGGTGAGTTAAGTAGAATTAAAGTTAATGGGAGTTAAAGAGAATAAGAATTTTGAAATACAGGGAACACACAGAGATAGTGTTAGATATTTAGGGACACAGTGGTAGTGAGTATATGTAGAGAGGAGTAATGTGAATGAGATATAAATATATTTGTTGATGATATTTTGTAGTAAGGGTGAGGTGGTAAGGTGTGAGCAACGTGCGGCGTTGTGGCGGGAATAGAGTAGTTTGAGTGAGTGTTTGCCGATATTTTGGAGGGGCATTGGTTCGTATGTAGATAGCCAGGTAGGGAACACACATCCTAATACAAAGATGAGCGGTGCCAGAGGTAAGTGGAATTAGTGAAAGGTATTTATAAATGAGAGATTGGTGTCATAAGTGGTTGATAGTGGTTGTTAGTAAGAAAGGGAGTAATATTAAAATGTCTATTCGGTTGAAAGTATAGAGAATACAGGGGTCACCCAGTTTAAGCAATGATTGAAATGTGAAGAGTTAGATAGAAAATTCATAGTAGAAAAGTAATCAGAGATGAAATATAATGTAACATGAAGGGTAATAATAAATTTGAATTGCATAGCATTAAATGATAAATAATGGAGGGATGATTAATAACAGTTCAATTGAAATTAAAATGGAATGTTTATAATTTCATAAAGATGTAGAATAAGATTATTTTATTATATGTAAGTAATGATTATTTTATTATGTGTGTATTAACCGTGTCTAATTTTATTGATTTATTTTGTATTGAATTGTATTGTTAGACTATAAGTATTCACATGTTAGGTTAAGGAGATGTTTAACTATAAGAAATGTTTAAATTCACTTATTTCAAGTAAAAAACAGAAAACAAGGAAGAAAATTTTTTTGATAAAGTATATTATTTTGAATTTTGAAATTTTTTTTAATTTTTCGTAAATTTTAAAGAATTTGTCAAGGTATAATATGTAATATGAGAGTGTGTGAGCCCAGCATCTGCTAAAGGCAGCCCAGCTTGCATACAAGGGGAAACATATCGGTGGAGGATCTGGAATAATTTAAGCCAGGGATTGAGGATATTGGGGGGGGGGGGGTAGCATGCTAAAAGGCGAGGTGTGCTGTGGTACTTGTCGGTTCGAGTTCTCGGTGTTGGGATCTCTGACGGAGAAGTCCAGTGATCTCGTTCAGATGAGTCCATAGTCGCTGAGCCAGGGGGGTCGTGTACCCATGTAGATTAAGAACAAGAGGGTTGTTGGCACCAGTTCCTCACCGGTCCTCCTCTTCGGGGTTTATCAATGAGATTTCTTCTGTTTTGGACAGCAGAATTCTCATTGAGGGGGTATTGTAACATGTCAATTTGGGTTATTTTATTTCATACAGTTGTGGGGTATTGGCATGTTTATTTATTTCATTTTGGGTGGGATTTTATAAATTTATTGCGAAATATTTCCTGGCGAACGTTATTTCTATTACCACAGAATGCGTGGCAAGTGGAACAGTGTTGAAACAAAGCAGAGACGCAGTTGGTGTTGAGTAACTCGCTAAGGAATGCTCGCCACCCTAAAAATTCTAAGAACTCTGTATATGTGTGGCGACGCCCCCACGTAACATCGCCGGGCAGGGCGCTGAAGTGACGCTTTGAAAACTCCAACGTCGAGGCAAAACATGGCGTTGGAACGAACAGTTTGCAACAGCAACCGGCCAACTACAGGAAATGTCGTTAAGCCACGCCTACTACTAGTGACATCAGTGTGGCAGATGCAAATATCGTCACCTGTTACCACACATATATCGGCTGTATTCCATGCATAAAAGGAATACGTCACACCAAATTAAGTATGAACGGCGACTAAAACCTGTTGGCCGTGAGTACGCTTTTCCTCCCGCGCAAGCAAGCATGCTGCCCAGTCTACCTTAAGCAGAGACGCTAAGCGGTCCACGAGGTACAGAGTCCCGCTACAGACGCTTATATTTTATTTTGGGCCCGGTTGGTCAGTTTTTCGGAAAATGTAATTAATTCAAGAAGACCGACCGGGACCCGAGGAATTGAACGGTGTTACCAATAGTGCAGTGCAGTGACGATTCGAGAGCAGCTAATAACATAAAGTGTGACTGGAACGAAAGCACGTGTTCGGCCGGCCTCGCGCATATCAAACTAACGCAAAACGAAACCGTGATCCCGAAAGAATAACTATTTTTTTTGCTAATTTTTTATAACATTTGAAAAAGGGTTTGTATGGGGTGTGATAGAGTGAATGAGCAAAGCTGGGCTACCTTGTAAGGAAAAATCATATTGTTAATGTAAGAGTAATGTAACCAACTCGGTTTATGTTTTCGTTCCTTTGTGTTTTTGGATTAAGGATGTCCGTATTTAGTAAGTAAAGCATTCTTTTCATAGCAAAAATGTGTTAGTCTAAGTTATTTCGTCATTACCACTTTCTCATTTCTGTGTTGAAAAATTCGTCTAACGGACCGGAATCTTTCTGAATTATTAATTGGGTGGGGTCAGATTGCTAAATTGTCCTTTTTATTAATGTAAAGTGTGGAAGGTTTCGGTATTATAACCTATATAAAAATACCGTGGCGACCTTGGTCTTCTGGTGAAATTTGGATATGGTAAGTAATTGATTGCGTACAGGTAAGTTCTGGCAGGGTAGTGTATTTTGTATTTATATATTTTCGGCTATATATATTTTTATTGTTACATAGGTGATAGTGTATGCTTCTGATTATATTATTTGTTTTTTAGTTAATTTAAAAATCTTACAATTAAATACAAAATTCCTCTGAAAATTACAAATTACTGTCCTCCTTTTACATTAACATTTTTTTTTAAAAAAACCATTTAGTCCTATCCCATGCTTCCATGGCTAACATTTTTTAACAAATTTCTTCTAACATAAACATAGATGTTATAACATAGTTAAACATATAACATAACATAAGAACTGGTTATTAACATTAAAATTATTTCTGTCATATCATCTGCTATGTTGCTTAACTACTAGTTCCATTTGATTTGACTAGTTATTTCCTATAGTAATTAGTTAATAAGCCTTAGGTATTAGTGTTCCCTAAAAGAAATAACATTGTTTATCACCAAAATAATTGGGATTCAATTATTTACCTGGTTATAACCTATGACAACTATGGTCATCAACAAGATTGATGATTATGATAATAAAATTATTCTGAACAAATTAAAAAACAATAATAAGCTTAATGCTTCATGTATTAATAGGTAAGTACCCTTGGTTATTATAGCATGGTAAACGAAGACAAAATTTCGACAAATTTGTGCAAAAATTTCAATCAGGATGAAAATTTGGATTTAGGTAGCTAAAGATGTATACTTTAAAATAAGAGAACCTTACCATCGCGGCAGGACCCCATTTCCGGGAAAATCGATCGGAAAAGTCGTGATTGTCGGTTTTCTTCACGTAATTGTTTAAATAATGAAAATATAGCAAAATGTTTCAAATAAATGTTTTAGCTTGTGATTTTATCTACAAATTGTGTCTAAACAATTTTTCGATATCTGAATTAGTTTACGAGATATAGACGATTTTCCACGACCTTCCGCCGTGCATCCGCTTTTTTAGCGTTCGTCTTTCTGTTATAGTCATTTAAAAAATAAAAATAGCGAAAAATGTTACAAATAAATGTTGTAGCTCGTGTTTTTCTCTACAAAACTGGTTGAAAATATTTTTTGATATATTAATGCGTTACAGAGATAACGCCGATTTTCCACTTACACCTCTCATCATTTTTTCCTTTTTTGATATATAGCTTCTAAAAAATGAAAATTTGTAAAAAACAAGAATGTTACTGTGGTAGCTCATACTTTTACCTACAAAACTTGTCTAAACAATTTTTCGATCCATTAATTTGTTTCCGAGATATAAACGATTTTCCACGACCTTCCGCCGCGCGTCGGCCTTTTTAGCGTTCATTTTCCATCCTACTCATTTAAAATATGGAAATAGCGAAACACTTGTATATGAATCTTGTAGCCCGTGATTTTCTCAGCAAGATTGGTTAAAAAAGTTTTTTTAAATATTAATGCTTTACGGAGATAACGCCGATTTTCCACTTACACCTCTCGTCATTTTTTCCTTTTTTGGTATATAGCTTCTAAAAAATGAAAATTTGTAAAAAACAAGAATGTTACTGTAGTACCTCATACTTTTACCTACACAATTTATGTAGTAAAATGTACGATAGATGTGGGGGAATCTCGGCACCTTAAGGGTTTGTAGCTACTTTTATGTTTATTTCTTAAATTCTGTAAGGAAAATGATCAATGTAATTGTTTGTATAAACTATTCCGAATATTATAATGCTGAAAATTCATCAGTTACTGCCACCACTTTGTATAAAAATATAAAAGGGGAGTACGTTGATAATTATGATTAATTTGAAGTTCATTTTTTGTTGAACACGCCGAAAATATATTTACTACTATAGCACTGCTTATTTCAGTACATTTCAATATTTCGTTTCTTTCAATACTGACAGCTTTTAATGTTTCTAAACCACGTGTCACAAGAACAACATGTTCTTCACTGTCATTTTCTAAATCTTTTTCACAAATGAAACCAGTGATATTATCAACTTTTTCACAATTCTCACTCATTGTTAATGCAAACTGTTTATTATCAAAAAATAATAACCTTAAAATGTCAGCTATGTAACAATCATGCGACAACAAGACTGACTAACTTCCCGGCTGTTTAAGGTCCTGCGTCTGCGTGGTCCCTGAGTGCGCCATGTCACGCCGCCTGGCGTTGCGCGCTCAAATACCAAGGTCGCTTTTTTCCCTGACACCTACATTTTCATCTCACTTAGTAGGCCCTCTCATTTCTACCTTTACAATAGGTGTATTCTCTGTATAGGTGCAATCTCTCTTATGTGCATTCTTTAATATGCTCTAAAATTTTCAAACAAAAATATTCGTTTTGGAAAAAGTTGTATTTATTTTACTAAAATATGGCCAGTTTTGGTACCTATGCATAATAATTTAGCATAATTTAAAAAATATTATGTGTACTGAAAAAATGTTTAATCCTTTCGAAAGAGTATACTTTTAAGTACTTATAAGCACATTTTTATTGATTTTGATTAATTCACATTGAAAATATTGATAAATGAATTCCGGAAAAAACAACCCAAAATAAAAAAAAAAAATTAAAAATAAGAATGGAAAACAACCCAAACTTCGACGCAAGATCATTTTTCCCCCTTAACAGTAATCCTTTTCTCGTTTTAATATTATTATTATACAAACATTAAAGAAAGTAAATCCAGAAGGAATTTTCATTCTGATGATTTTCAAAAAAGTTGTGACAAAATACGAAATTTCTGTTCATAAGATGTAGTTGCCCATTTTTAAACATATTTTTGTATATGATAAATTCTTTAATGAAATATGTAAATATATTCACATGAAAGCTGAGGTTTTTCTCTATGTCCTGTGTCATTTTCAAAATTTTCCGACTTCGATAAATATCCCAAATTATCGATTAATTAATCACATGTTTGAAAATTTTCCTATTTTGGAGATGTGCGCGCATCCACGAGTAGTATAGCGAGAGTACGTGGAAAATCGTTTATATCTCGTAAACTAATTCAGATATCAAAAAATTGTTTAGACAAAATTTGTAGATAAAATCATAAGCTACAACATTTATTTGAAACGTTTTGATTTATTTTCATTATTTAAACAATTACGTGAAGAAAACCGACAATCACGACTTTTCCGATCGATTTTCCTGGAAACGGTGTCCCGCCGCGATGGTAAGGTTTTCTTATTTTAAAGTATACATCTTTAGCTACATAAATCCAAATTTTCATCCTGATCGAAATTTTTGTTCAGGCAAATGTCTTCGTTTACCATGCTATTAAACATTATCATCTTTCCCAGATTGTTTGTACTCATTTTATATTTCTCCCTTTGAAGCTTTACGAGCTTTAATTAAATTTATTACTGTGTAAATATTGATTGTTTAACTACTTTTCGTGAATTTCCAGGGTCTCGTCAGGTGTACTCATTAGCAGAGAGAAACAGGTGAACACAAATGATCAACACACATTGATGGTTAACGAACACTTTTCATTTTATTTGACTAACTCCAATTTCGTCAATTTCTATCATACTATTTGATTTTACTTATACTTATATACTTATGACCATTAGCCATACTCTCAAGATTTACTAATTTAAATACATGTATATAAACTTACGCCTACTCATGATATAACGGAAACCAGCGCTTCATAATATATATACAATTAAACAAAAACCCCCACACTCGCTCACATACTATCCCCTGATCCTAAATATGTTATAATTTATAAAAAAAAAAACAGCATTTTAATTAATTTCGAAATGTCTACTTTCCTGTTAATGCGGAGAAGTTCGACAACTAGGGTGTCTCCTCATGGCGTACACTGTTTGCTGTTTTATCGTTCTTCTTTTCACATTTCCCGGCCGAACTGTCAATTCACTGTAATTAGTCAATATTATGGATGAATATTTAGCCAAAAAACTGTTTGTATTTTGTAATGTATATAAAAGATTCACATTTTGTTGTATACGTTGCTGGCCCGCAAAAATACGTTCCGGAACTTTGTATATATGTTGCTCGCGCGAGCGTTGAATTTAGACTGGGTAAATACTGAAATGTACAAAAATTCACATTTTCGTTGTTCTGCGGGCCAAAACGGTACGCAGTCGGCGGCGACCGGAACTGCCTACGTCCGTTTGGTGTTGAAGTTAATTGCCGACTGACTCTTTGTTCTGTGTGTGTTGGCGTTGTTGGCGTAGACACACCCTGCATAGCAGCGTTATGTAATGCGCTGATGTAACGTTCGCCTGTTGTTTCGTTACATAACTTGTTGACTGGTTTTGTGTCATTTGTTGACCTTGGTACAATTCCAGCTCGTTGATTCTGCGTTATAGAAATTCATGAATAATGAATAAATTAAATTGTCACCCAGCAGTGTTACCACCGTCGCTATTGTCGCTACAACTGAATTTTACCTTTTGGTTTACGTTTGTCCCAAATATTCGAAAAAATGTTATTGTTTTATTTAAATTACCCCAGGTAGGCCAAAATGCCACATTACAATACCCCCCTCAATGAGAGATTTTATGCCGAAGCATAAAAAATCTCATTGACACATTCATACTTGCTAAAGGGATCAGCCAGGATATGTCGCCACAACCCCCTGTATGGTTTACAAAAAATATAATCAACTCACCCTTGGTCTGGTGACTGTGACCGCACCTGAATGACAATACTGGACTTCTCTCTCGAGATCCCAACACCGTAGAGTCAGACAGATACTTAACGCCCCTGCTCTGACGCGCTGGCCAGCTCAGGTCCGCCGCCACAGCATCACCAAACACTGAAACAACAAATCAAATATCAAATAGTGGCCTTATACAACACCATATCCCCAACTGATCTGTTTCCCCCTAGCGGTGCTGGTTTGTGCTAAGAAGCACTGGTTTTGTTTTTACGTATTTCTAACATATCAGAATACCTACCAACAACATGATACCCTATGATAAATTCCATAATCTTATTCTATCTACTTTCTCTTGTTAACTTTAACCCAAAATTCAAAATCATTGCCCTGATTCCCATCAGAATTTAAATAAACAGACGATTGACTCATAAACATTTCCCATTACCATATCACATTTCTCTCATCCCCAATTTAAAATGCATTTAAAATATTTAAATTCATAAAATTCTCTTACACTAACAAACACAATATAACATAAGAAAACATAGTACATTAATAATTCACATTGTTATTATCATCTTAAAGTAAACAATTTATATTTAAAACTTACACACTTTACATCATTGAATTTGCATATAAAATCATAAAATTATCTTTAAACTCACTTTACTTTTATTAATTCGTTTCTCAAATTTTTTTTTTTAACTCATTGAAAATTTTAACTATTTATTTCATTAATTCATTAAATATCTCATAAATTTATTTCATTTTTAGTAAAAATCTTTAAACACAGAAAACTTATTATTATATTTTTATAATCCTTATTCCTAACATACTACATGCAATCAACTCAATAAAACATAATAAACACAATATATAAAATATCTAGTGCATCTATTTCTTCTAATTTTAACAAAATTAATTAATAGCGAGCCATCATTACTAAAATGCAACAAAAATTTTTTAATTCGTTACCCACCTTGGGTAACCTCCCTGCCACACACACTATGACCCCCCCCCCCGGACTGTGGCGTCCAGTTGCGTCCACAAGGACTGAAATTTTGGAGGAATGTGACATCTCCGTGTCCTTGCTACTGCGTTACATTTTAAGATCTGAATATCGATATATTCTCGTTTATAATTATGCGCCCTTAATACGGGTCTACCACCTGGCTCTGCTGTCCCTACTCGGACAGAGTGGCAGCCGCTGTTCCATAGTTTGGTGATTCCCCTTAATTTCACCCCCCATCAATTTCAAAGTACACCTTTACAACGATAACAGCTATGGCCAGTTATGGTCAGCGCGTAATCGTAATGTGCCCCAACCATAGCTGTTAAAGCTAAACCAATTCCACGGTCAAGGTTCGGTGAGGCCGTGACCGCCCGAAAAGTTGGGGAATCACAAGTATAATATTTCCTTTTAAAATTAAAATTAACAATTTATATTACATGACATTTCTAGTCTTGGTGGTGTTTTAACTAATACATTTCTTTCTTAACTTTCCCTACCTTGATGTTCATTTACATAACATGCATAACTTGTGTCTAAACAATATTAATAATTTATAATAATAGAATATAAAAATGTCTGTTTATGTATGAAAACTTTAATATTTACAAATACATCCATCATCACTCAGCTAGATAATACTTTTTTAATTGGGTCACATTATAAGTTCCTTTTATTTCTCGAGTTTGCAAATCTACTAAAACATAAGCATTCTCCATTTTCACTTGGCTAACCTCATATGGACCGTCATACAATAGGAAGAATTTCTTAATTTCTTTGTCCAATGCTGATGACTGATCGTGATTTTTCATTAATGCTAGTTGTCCTACCTCGTATTGTATGGGTGTTAAATTCCGGTCATGTCTCCGTTTCCGTTGTTCAGACTTACTCAGCAGGTGCTCCCTCGCGATTACCAATTTCCTATCATGTGGTATCTCCGTCCGGGTTGGAAACTTTACTAGCTCTTCTAATATGCGTGACGGCCTTCTCTGAGACATCAACTCACATGGGCTGTAACTAGTGGATTCATGTAAACTATTGTTAATATACCACTCTATCTTGCACACAAAAGTAGCCCACAAAGAATGTTTTTTATGGCAAAAGGTTCTGAACATTCTACCTAACTCCCGCATAACCCGTTCACTTGGATTTGACTGTGGATGATACACTGATGTATGTTTAACTAAAATATTTTCCCAACCTAAAGTTTCCCGCCACGTGTTGCTGGTGAACTGCGAACCATGATCTGATAACACTACTTGAGGCTTACCTACTTCAACAAGGTATTCATTTACTATTTTCCTAGCCAACACTGATGAGGTTGCCTTTTTAATCGGGTACAGTTTTACAAATTTAGTAAAAACATCTAATACAACAAATAAATAGTTTACCCCTCCTCGACCTTTGGGTAAAGGGCCATATAAATCAACAGCAACTAATGCTAAAGGATTGTCCGGCATTACATGCTGCATTAAACCCTCCTGTTTACGATTGTTTACTTTAGCTTTCTGACAAATTTCGCATGTTTGTAATATTTTACGCACCGTTCTTTCCATATTATTAAATTTACATGATTCTTTTAATATGTCACTACATTTCTTGGGGCCTATATGACCATACCTTAGATGGCAATCTCTCACTACTTCAGGTATTATGACTTTAGGGATACACAGCTTCCAATCATCTCCCTGTTCATTTGCCCGATGAAATAAGTGTTTATTAAACAAACTAAAATGTTTCTCCCACTTATGAGGTACGTTGGGTATTTGACTCAAAGCTAATATTATTTTATTAAGTTCGGTGTCTCTCTCTTGTTCTGCGGCTAAGTTACTTATTAATTTTTTCATATCTACTTCCCCCGCTTCTTTTACTATAAATATTTTATATGTATTTGCTATGTCTACTTCGGTATTATTATCAAAATCTGTTCTGGATAGGACATCAGCTACTATATTTTCTTTACCCTTACAATACTCAATTGTTAAGTCATATTCTTGTAATATTAGCATCCACCGCACTAACCTACCATGAGTTAATTTACAGTTCTTTAAAAACGTTAAAGCTTGATGGTCGGACCTTATAATTACCTTATTTCCTAGCAAGTACGTTCTGAACTTTCTACAAGCAAAAACTATTGATAACGCCTCCTTCTCCGTCGTAGTGTAGTTCTTTTCACTATTTAATAGAGACCTACTTGCAAAAGCTACTACTCTGTGGTTATCACTCCCATCTAACTGAAACAACTCTACTCCCAATGCAATGTCTGACGCGTCTGTGTGTATATAAAATGGCTCTGAAAAAATCAGGATGAGCTAATATAACTGTGTTTAAGAATTTATTTTTTATCAGCTCGAATATATTTTGCTCTTTTAAATTCCACCGCCATCTATTGTCTTTATTTAATAAATGTCCCAATTGTACTGTTAAATATGAATATTTGTCTACAAATTGCCTATAATAATTGCACAATCCTAAAAAACTTTGCAACTGTTTAACATTTTTTGGTATCGGAAAATTTTGTATTATTTCTACCTTCTTAGGGTCTGTACTGATACCCCTTGCTGAAATTATATGTCCTAAAAAATTAACTTGTTCTTTCAAAAATTCTGACTTCTTAAACTTAACTGTTATGCCATACTCATGCAGTCTACTTAGTACCCTATCTAACCTTTCACAGTGTGTATCAATATCTGGTGATGTAATTACTATATCATCTACATAAACGGTTGTGAATTCTAAAATCTCTCTCCCTAGCACATAATCCAGGCATTTGATAAAAATTGAAACACTTACATTTAGTCCAAACGGTAGTCGGCGAAATTGGTAATTCCTACCGTTGTATAGAAAAGCCACATACTGTCGAGACTCCTCTTCCAGCTCTATCTGCCAGTAGCCTGCAGTCAAGTCTAAGGTGGTGATGTATTTGGTCCCACTAAAACGTTGCAGAATTTCGCTTACTGATTCCGGTGATTCTCTGTCTGGAACAATTATTCTGTTTACCTGTCTTGCGTCTAAACATAATCTTATCGATAAATCTTTCTTTGTCACCACTACTAAAGGGTTGGAATATGGTGATGTAGATTTTTCTATTATACCTTCCCTCAACATTTTATTTATTTCCTCCTGTACTAAACCCCTCTTGGAGTATGGTACCGGATAGGTTTTAGGTGCAAAGGGTGTTTTTTCTTTAACGACTAATTTACCTTTAAAATTCTTTACTAAACCGGGTTCATCTGAAAAAACTGATTTATTCTTGTTTATTATTAGTACTATTTTCTCCCTGTCTTGATAGCTAAATTCCCCCTCTTGATATAAGATTTTATTCATTTTCTCCTCCCAATTATTTTCACTTTCAAATAACTCATTATTATTTACTCTCAAGTTACAATAATTTATCATTAAGGATCTACACTCGTTTATATCATTGTCAGAAATTAACATTCCCTTACTAATTATTCTTAAAGCTTTCATTCCCACAGTTTTCTTTTGTATGAATGGTATTTCAACTATATTATTATTATTATTTAATTTCATAGTCTGTGTGTAATAGTTTAACTCTACCTTGAAATTATTTAAAAAATCATTACCTATTATAGCTCCCATATTTAGTCCTGGAATAACTAAGAAAGGTACATTTATTGTGTTCTCATTTACTTTTAATTGTAGCATTATTTGTTTAGTTACCTTTTTACTGCGAACACCCGTTACTCCTATAACACTAATTCCCAGTACTGGTAATTGTGGAATTGTTTCTGCAGTCTGATTTTTGATTTTTTCAAACATTCTATCGTCTATAGCTGTCAGTTCACTCCCTGAATCTGCTAGAAAAATATATTTAGAATTAAACACTTTGGCTTCAAATTCTGCCATCCCGAAAGCATTATTACTCTCACCCGCTTCTTCGTCAGATAAATCATTATGTATATTGGTAATTAGTGACCCTATTGTCATGTGATTACTAGACGGCTGGGGGCTTTCTTTTTCAACCGCCCTTATTAGTTTAACGGATGTGGAGGTGGTGGTTCACTGTAAACACCCCTACTGTTTTGATTACGAGCTGGTACTTCCACGCCCCGAGTTTCGTTTTGGTTACTAACATATCCCCCTCTACCTCTATGATTAAAATTTCCTGATACTCCTCGATTACTAGTAAAACCTCTCCCTCTATGATTCCCTCTAAATTGATCGCAACCCCTATTATAATTCTCCCCTCTCCCTTGGGCACTACTCCTCGGACCCTGACACCGGTAACATTGATTCCGCGACCCATTATAATTACTAGCTCCACAACTAGGGTTTGGACATAACCACGCCCCCTCCCCTGATCTACTCACATTATTAATAAAATGGTCTGGTTGTCTTATTTCAGTATTTGTTTGATTCGATTCACTAACTCTAAACTGATACTTATTATCCTCTTCCTCTTTCATACTCTGGTATGCTTCTAATATTTTCTCTAATTCTGCGATATTAGCAAAATCCTGGGTTCTGATTGTGGACCGTATGTCCTTGGGTAAATGTTTACTGATGTATCTTATAAAAGATGAAAGAGGCATTGGTGGTTCTAAATATTTAACCTGACTATATAGTCTCGTCACATACGATGTAATACTCATGTGCTTAATATTAAAATTGCCCCATCCCATTATGATACTACGTAACCCCTCTTGTTTCTCCTCTGACCAGTACTTATTTCTAAATGCTTGCTCAAACTCATTAAAATCTACCCAGTTATCATTATGAGCATCCGCCCATATTTTAGCATCCCCTTTAAAGTACTTTAAAATTCTTACTAACTTAATCTCCCAACTTTCTTGGTTATATTTATTAAAACTTTTTATAGAGTTCAAAAATTGTATGGGGTTCACTCCCCTACTTTCATTACTAAAATATCCTAACTCTACTTCCACATTCACTCTCTCACTCACATTACTTAATTTCTGGTTAATGGTTACATTCAAGTCTTCTCTGACTTTAACTATTTCATGCTCATGTTCTGCTTGTTTATTCTTTAAACTAGTTACATTAATTTTAATTGCATCAACTTGTTCAAAGTTACTTCTGAATTCATCATTTATATTTTCTTGTATTTCACTTGCTCGTTTGATTTGTTCACACTCATTAATTATACATTGAACATTACAGTCAATTTTGTCATTTTGCTTTTTAAATTTATCATTAAATTTACTTGTCAACGTGTCAAATTTTTTATTTGTCTCTAACATTTTCTCTTTTTGTTTTTCGTTATTTATTTTTATATCATTTTTCATCTCAGTTTGTATCTTATTGATATCACTAGTCAGCTCATCTTTCACTCCAACAATAACCTCACTCATACTTTCCAAACGGCTATGCATATATATTTCACTCGCTCTCAATTCGCTCCTCACATTTATGAACTCGTTATTTAAATCAGTCAGTTTAACATTTATAGTATTTACTTCTGATTTGATCTCAGCTTTCAAATTGTTGTTTTCTGTTTTCATTTCATTTAAGCTCATATTTACGACATTTATTTCTGATTTAATCTCAGCTTTCAAATTATTACTTTCTGATTTGATCTCAGTTTTTATTCCTGACATCATCTCCATCATCAACGCTAATTGGTTAAATATATTTACCCCCTTGTCTCTACTACTCCCCGCTACTACAGTTTCGTCTACATTTGTTTCAACACTTTCATCAACAAAATCATTGGTTGTTATCATATGATCTTGCGTAATATTTAAAATTGATACTTCTACGCTACTTCCACCTAAGTCTGCGTTCATATTTCCCTCTGCCATTTTTTCGACCTGTTTGTAAATTTTTTGTTAAACTAATTTACAAAGTCACTGTTAAAGGGCGCCATTGAAGCTTTACGAGCTTTAATTAAATTTATTACTGTGTAAATATTGATTGTTTAACTACTTTTCGTGAATTTCCAGGGTCTCGTCAGGTGTACTCATTAGCAGAGAGAAACAGGTGAACACAAATGATCAACACACATTGATGGTTAACGAACACTTTTCATTTTATTTGACTAACTCCCATTTCGTCAATTTCTATCATACTATTTGATTTTACTTATACTTATATACTTATGACCATTAGCCATACTCTCAAGATTTACTAATTTAAATACATGTATATAAACTTACGCCTACTCATGATATAACGGAAACCAGCGCTTCATAATATATATACAATTAAACAAAAACCCCCACACTCGCTCACATACTATCCCCTGATCCTAAATACGTTATAATTTATAAAAAAAAAACCACATTTTAATTAATTTCGAAATGTCTACTTTCCTGTTAATGCGGAGAAGTTCGACAACTAGGGTGTCTCCTCATGGCGTACACTGTTTGCTGTTTTATCGTTCTTCTTTTCACATTTCCCGGCCGAACTGTCAATTCACTGTAATTAGTCAATATTATGGATGAATATTTAGCCAAAAAACTGTTTGTATTTTGTAATGTATATAAAAGATTCACATTTTGTTGTATACGTTGCTGGCCCGCAAAAATACGTTCCGGAACTTTGTATATATGTTGCTCGCGCGAGCGTTGAATTTAGACTGGGTAAATACTGAAATGTACAAAAATTCACATTTTCGTTGTTCTGCGGGCCAAAACGGTACGCAGTCAGCGGCGACCGGAACTGCCCACGTCCGTTTGGTGTTGAAGTTAATTGCCGACTGACTCTTTGTTCTGTGTGTGTTGGCGTTGTTGGCGTAGACACACCCTGCATAGCAGCGTTATGTAATGCGCTGATGTAACGTTCGCCTGTTGTTTCGTTACATAACTTGTTGACTGTTTTTGTGTCATTTGTTGACCTTGGTACAATTCCAGCTCGTTGATTCTGCGTTATAGAAATTCATGAATAATGAATAAATTAAATTGTCACCCAGCAGTTTTGCCACCGTCGCTATTGTCGCTACAACTGAATTTTACCTTTTGGTTTACGTTTGTCCCAAATATTCGAAAAAATGTTATTGTTTTATTTAAATTACCCCAGGTAGGCCAAAATGCCACATTACACCTTTTGTGTTTCTTCACTCTTTTTTTTCTCTACACTTCACTTTTACATTTTACATGGTATCACTTTTCCTTATATAATATAGTTCACAATACTGTTTTCTTATAAGGTACTTTACATAAAGTTTTTCTTATTAACTAATGTATTGTACTTCTTAGTTATGTTAGTTTCTTTATTCCTTTTAACTTTCTAAGTTTTTTATCATTTATTATTATGATTTTCATCTTTTTTTCGATTGAGTTTGAAGTTTACTCTTATGGGCTCATCTGTTTCTGTCATGTTACTATATATATTGTAACGATATAATTACAAGTGTATAAATATGAAGTATAAAGAATTGGATGTTCTTCGTTTGTATTTTGGTGTGTTCGTGTGAGTGTAGACACGCACCGGTATCTACGATAATGTTGTTTATCAAAGATGTAATCGTAATTGTTGAGGTTATTGGTGTTATTGTATTGTTTTTTATGGGTACGTAGTAATAGTTCACTCTTTTTATTTTAATATGGTTCGCGCACTTTGTTGTGTATCTCACTTACTTACCACACTTGAATACTTCAATTCTGTTCTGTGACGTTCCTTCTGAAATACATGCACTTCAAATACAAGAAAATATTCGGATTGAATATTTAATATATCATCACACACAATAGTAAATGAAGCAATATCTGATGAATATTCTGAATTATGCTAAATCTTTTTAAATTCTTCCGCCACCTGTGTCAGAACTGATTAAAAAATAAATGAATTTATTTTTAATAGAAATGATACTCCTTTTATGGTAATAAAATTGGAGGTTTATTAACAATTTAATAAATGATAAAATCTTTGACAATTAAAAAACAATAATTAACAACCTTTCAATTGCTGATTACAATAAAAATTCAATAAGACTCTGTCTAATTCCTCAAGGCTGGTAGACCTGTTATTAGTACAATAATTTAACTGCATAGGTTATGTTACTTTGATTCAGTGAATTACCATATTTCGTTAGGTTCTTTTAGGTAACATGATACCAGTCACAAGATGTAATACAAATAACGATATAGAATTAACAATAATGAATAATAAGCGAACAAATATAAAAAATCAAAAATTGGTACCATATGTCTGGTATTTATGAAACTATCGTACGCGGGCATGCGCACGCATCTCTAATACTAGTTTGCAATTATCAAGCTGTATGACTTGTACAGTATTTAAAAATGTATTACTTTCGTTTAATAATTTGTTTTAAAAATCATCTATTCACAAGAGAAAAATTTCTCAAAAAACTCTTGTTAGTAATTCTATTTGATTTGGATGTTACTTGAGAACAGATCGGTAATATTGAAATTATCAAGTTACCGTAACGATTTCTGAGGTTAGAATTAACCGGTGTTGTTACAATGGATAAGTATTTCTTAATAGCTATTATTTCTTAGACTATACATGTAAACATATTATTCATAATACTTCAATATATTATTATCAGAATTACATTTATTCAGACTGTATGAAAATTAATAAAGTATATTTCAAAACATCGAAAAAATTCAAGAAAAATAAGTTTAGTCAAATGAGTGACTAAATATTCTTGTATTCATTAATAATTATTTCCAAACATTATATTTTAAATTATTATAATTAATTAAAATATTTTTATAATATTTTAATAATGGCGATTTAAATCTTTCCTCAATTCTGATAATTTAATTACTGTTTTTCGATACTCAGCATTATCTGACTTGCGTAGTATCGAAAGTTAGCTATTCACAAAAATTATTATTTTCGTTCAAATATTGTTTAAATAAAATTGTACTCCCTGTTTCCTATTTAACACTTCACTCGCAAGTATGGTCGACATTATACACTGACCTACTTGTTTAATTAAAACAACTCCGCACTTTTTCACTCGTATATATAAATGCTGAGTTAAGGTTAACTGTATGTTGTTGTACTGACGTATATGGCGCGCACAGTTTTAAAATATAAACTTCTTCTTTTTGTCTCGAGCGGCGTGGCCTATTCGTGTGATGGTTGATTGTAGACTGTTCTGCTCCTCTGAAGCGTCTCTCGGTTGTCTGTCGAAAGTCATTCATTCCATTGGCTGGAGACGTTGTACTCTCTGACCCAAAAGCCTTCGTTTTATTAAAATATTTAATTTTTTGACAAAATCGAGTTTGGTGTGGAGGCTTTTTTACGTCATCATTGGTACAAAGATTTAACTGGAAAGTTTAAAATTACCATAACTTTCTTACTTTACGTCCTATCGTTAATTGGTTGATATCAATGAATTCAGGGCGTTTTGCTTGTTAAATTAAGTCCAAAAACGCTTATTTTCCGTTCATCACTACTATCACAATAATGATTTTATTTGTTATTTCTGGTGTATCTTATTTTTATAAGTCCGTTACACCAGATTTTACTTAATTATAATAAAACACTTCTTATCTAAACACTTTGAGTCTATATCTCAGTCGGTTTGATATACAATTTGGGAATAATTGTTCCCTACACAAATCTCGTTATGGCGTCATTAAGCGTCCATGTTAGATTTTTCATAAATATGCTTAGAACTAATTTTTCTTATTTAAAATGATCATATTACTATCTAATAATACTAGTAATGTTTATTTACACAATTTTACACTATAATATTTATATATGACTGTGGTTAATTTAATATTTACATAGTTTCAGTCCTCTCCTATCTCTCTTATACAATTTTTTCACCTTATTTTTGGTCTCTTCTATATAAATCATATCATTTAATGATTGTAATTAGTGTACACACATAGTACCTAATTTATTATATATAATGGTTATCTTTTAATTAGTTCAGAACTCTTCAATCTTTCAGTAATGGCTCTGTTTATGTTGTGTCATATCATAGTAGTCATTTATTTTTTCTAATACAACAACTAAATTGTTATTGTTCTATTTGGTTTGGATTCCCAAAGTAGCATTAGATATTATTCTAACTTTTGGTAAAGTTTCCAATTACTTTTACACAAGTTTATATGCTATATTTTTCATAAATAACTTGTTGGTCATTGTTTGTTTACATTTGGTTTTCTTCATAATAGTCATTTGGTTTTTAATTGTTTGTATATAATATGACTGTTTTTATGGTCATTATCTGTTCTCAAAGTAGCATTGGGATTTCCTCTTACTACTGGTAACAATTGTAACAATCTGTGCTCAACATTTGATACAGTATTTTTCTTAACTAATTAGCTATACAATGGTTCAGCTTACTTCTGGTCATATGTACATGGTTAGTTAGTTTACAGTAATTTAGTTACAATATTGTTCTTATCATGTTCAGAATCTGTTCTCAATGTATTATCAGATATTTATCTCACTACTGGTAATACTCTTATAAACATTGATATTGGTTTTGATACTGTACTTTGCTTAACTAAATTGGTATACTTTTCTCATTTCTGCTATTCTCTGTGCCATTATGTTTGACTTGTTCTATTTACATTGTTTTGCAATATATTACATTGTCTCTTAATATTTATTATTACTACTTATAATAAATTCTCGTTTGATAACATATTTGATGATCAGATATTTATACTAATATGTATCATTTTCTGTTGTAATAGGTCTCTTCCTTGTGGGTTGTGTAACAATGTACCATCTGTTTTAGTGCAGTATTTTTCTACTACTAAACTGACTTCACCACGGTATATTAACATAATATTTTAACTATTTTGTTACACATGTTTATACAATTCCTTCTTAAACACTAACACAAATCTTTTTTGTATTATTTACAATATTTTTCTGGTCAATGGTGGACCTTAATTCCTGTCATTGTTTGATACTTAACAAATGTCTTTTATTTGTTATCAGTTCTCTATGAACAATAACATAATTGTTCTATCTTGTTCTAATCTGGTGGTCTTATGATCATGTGTATTGATTACAACTTTATTAAATCAGTCACACTCATTGTCTGTGTTTATTTGACTATTTTAATTTTTGTTGTTTCATCATGAAATTAACATATTTTTCACACTGTAAACTTCATCACTGTAATTGTTTGTGTGGTTTATTCAGTTGAAATTAGTTAGTTATTCACAGGTTTCACATTTGTATTAAGTACACACTGTAATTGTTTGTGGTTCCTTAAATGTTTCACACTGGTTTTCTTGTCACACTTATAATCATCATTTCTTTTGTCACTTACATTGTTTTTAGTACATGTGGTTTATGTTGAGTCCTTATATCTTCTGTCCATCTTCTTTCTTCTTCTTGGTGCTCTTCCTGGTCCTTCTTCTTTCTTCTTCTTCCTATGTTTTCATTGTAGTTGCTATTTTTATTTATCTCCATTGTTGTTGGAGCTTGTTGGTCCTTGTTTCGTTGATTCCCCTCACTGTTGGATCCTATTGGGTCTAGTTACTGATATTTTGTTTTGGGCTTGTGGCATTTTCTTTCTTCATTTTGTATTTAATGTTGATATATTAGTATTCTCTTCTTCATTGTTGGATTTTTTATTAATATATTTATAGATACACACTTATATACACTTAGGTTTATTTATCTAGATATATTTCCATGTTTTTCTCATACTTGACGTTACATTCGTTTATATTATGTAACTACCATATTTTTGGTACTGTTACATATGCCTTCCTATAAGAATTGATTAATTCTGAATTATTATAATATATTTTTCATTGAAGAATTCATCAATTGTTGTACATTCCATGTTGATTCACATGTTTTTTCCATATATCCCTTCATTTTCTTCTATTTGAATCGTATTTATATCTTCTCTATGTAATCATCTCCCTTGTTTATTTAGTTCCCTAATTCCCTAACATAAGTTTAGCTGGGGCAGTTTAGAGCGGCTCACTTTGGCTATTCAACTCTACTGGCCATACTAATTTCAATAAATATGGAGGCAAATCATCTCCTTCAATAATAATAAATGATTGCTGGCATTACTCTTCAGTCAATTCATTTCAAATCATCAAAAATAATAATAGTGGTCGTTCTTCCGACAAATAATAAATATCCTTGGGATTAATTCACGCATCTGCGGTTTATACATTGTCATTCTCTCTTTTCTTGATTCAACTTAACTATATTCTTCGCATATTATAGGGATAGTTTGTTTTACACTTCCTCACTGGTATACTCTCATGATTGTCTTCGTTAGTATATTATTTTTTTCATTCTTCATTATCATTGATCAATCTCTTCATTTTGTTTTCACTTTGAATGTCGTCTCGTCATATTCTTCATCTCAGGTTTCATTCTTCTAGATATAATTCATAAGTACATTTGTTTTTCTTCTTCTTCATGGTTTGTATTTGGTATTTATATTCCATGTGGTATTGGTTTCTTCTCTAGTAATATACATCATAAACAATGTGGTTGTGTGTGGTGGTTTGTCTACATTAATACATTACTTTGGTTTCATTTTTCCAACTTCTCATTTGTTCCTTCTTCTTTCTTCAATAGTACGGGTAAGATGTTCTTATCTACTTGTTGACGTGGCTCTTGGAATTTGTGTATCATAAGTACATTTGTGCCATGGTTGGAAGGTGTCTTTCTCGTATATTTTTTGTTTTTCTATAGTACGGGTAAGATGTTAAAATTACTGGTTGACTAGGCTCTTGGAATTAACATGTATCATACATATATGCCGTGGATCTAGGGTGTCGATCTCGTATATTCATACTCTTCTTCTATAGTACGGGTAGGATGTTCTTATTTACTGGTTGACTAGGCTCTTGGAAATGGTTATGCCTTGGATCTTATTTGTCTGTCTCGTATATTCATACTCTTCTTTAGTACGGGTAGGATGTTATAATTACTTGTTGACGTGGCTCTTGGAAATATTTTTGCCATGGATGTTGTGTGTCGGCCTCGTATATTCATTTTATTAGTACGGGTAAGATGTTATAATTACTGGTTGACTAGGCTCTTGGAAATGGTTATGCCTTGGATCTTATTTGTCTGTCTCGTATATTCATACTCTTCTTTAGTACGGGTAGGATGTTATAATTACTTGTTGACGTGGCTCTTGGAAATATTTTTGCCATGGATGTTGTGTGTCGGCCTCGTATATTCATACTCTTCTTCTATTAGTACGGGTGTTATTAACAAATACAATGTTCTGAATCCTTTACATTAATTCTCTTGAAGTATGTTTTCTCACATTATAAAATTACAATATATTCAATGTTCAATATATAATTATACAGTTACTTCTCATTTAATATACACACATAATAAATTTCATAATAATAACACATCCTTTTTTCTTTAATTAACATCTATTTTTATAATCATATTTTCATTTTTCACTCTTAAATAACAATAATCTTCATGGCCACTTTTCATTTTTCATCTTGATATAGTCAACCGTTATATTTATAATTATACCTTCATTTTTCATAACAAATATTTTCATCCTTTACATTATCAATAATAAAATAATCCTTATCGCTATCTTTTCACTTTTTTGGTCCCATAATTTAATTTTCAATATATTTTTTCATTGAGGTTTGATTATAGGCATTACTGGTTATCATAATAGTCAGTCCCATAATTCAGTGTATATTTTATGTTTTAGCCGTAATCGTCGTTCTCCTCTCTTCTTGTCGATCGGACTTCTTTAGTATCCATACTTCCGTCCGTTCTTGACAGGTATCGAGCTATCATCTGGTTCTTCCATTTGAAAGCTATTAGGGCTGAGTCTGCCTTCCATTCTTCTGTCTTCCTTCCATCTCTTTCTTCAATACATTTGTTTCCATTGTTCTCCTGGTGGCTGTCAGTACTGGTGTTTGATAACTCCCTCAATTTGGTTTGGGTATCGTCATCTATCTTTTGATTGGGTACTTCCGTTAATTGGCTCCTCTTCTTCCGCAGTTCTCTTATCTCTCTGGCGTATCCTTCAACAATCCGGTCCCATTTCTCTTGGTAGCCTTCCTTTTTCTTAAAGTATTTTACTCTTCTTTTGGAAATACGTGGTTGGGATATTCTGTTGGTCATCTTCTTCTTTGTTGTTACATAATCTTCTTCCTTGTCCATCTCCATGATGCTCCTCCGATACTCCTTCCTGAAGACCCTTTTTTCATGGTTAACAATTGGTGAATTGACCACATTAATCAGACCATTTCTAGTCATTTCAATCAATTCCTTTGTAACCCTTGCCTTCCTTGGACGTAGGATTCTTCTTTCTTCCGTCTTCACCTCTTCCTTTTCTTTAATTATTTGGATCTTCTTTTCTCCACTCTCTTTAGGCTCTGGATTCGTCTGTTCCATCTTTTTATCTTCAGGTACTTCTTCAACTTCCCTTTGTTCGTCTACGAGTAATTCTCTTCTTATCTTCTTAACACCCTCTTCTGCCTCTTCACAACATCTTTTTATCGCCTTTCCTGATTGCTTGTAATCATCCTTCACTACCGTATTTATTGATTCCACGATCTCCTTGTCATCTCCCTTTATTCTCTTATTCATGCGGTCTAATTTCCTGTTGATCTTGTCGATTTTTACTCCCAACTCTGCCAATAAATCTTCTTTCATGATGGCCATTTTCTTCTCCAACAATTCTTCGGTTTTCCGTTGACCCTCTTCCATTCTTCTGTTCGTCTCACTTATTTGGTTATTAAATTCTTCTTTTAACAACTCTATATGTTTCTGGTTCTCCTTCTGGCCTTCCTCTATTTTTTGGTTTGTGGATCGACTGGCTTCTTCTATCTTCTTGTTTATTGATTCCTCCATCCTCTTCTGGCCTTCTTCCATTGATTCTATGGATTTGTTCATCTTCTGGTCTGTGGACTTTAGGCCTTCCTCTATTCTCATTAACATTTCGATGATGTATCTGTCTTTGGTGTGTATCAATTCTTCGGGTTGTCTATCCTCCAGTAGAATTTCTGGTGGTATTGTTTCCGGCAGAACTCCTTGAGATATTATTTCCAGTTCCTCCATAGGCTGTTGAACCCCCTCCGCTGGTTCAATTGTTTTTTCCTGTGTTTCCAGTAAAACTTCTTCCATGTCTTCTGTCGACATGGCCTCTTTTTCTTCTCTTCTGGTCTCCTTCTCCACTTCGGCTGCCCTCTTCCTCGATGTTGATCTCGATTTTGATCTTGATTTTAATCTGTTGGTGTACATCTTGCTGTCCTGGTAATGTACCTGCTGTCTTTTTCACGAATTGGGGTGATTGGGTCACTAGTTATGGTGTAATTTCCCTTAAATCGTGCTCAGACGTTGGGCGCCAACTTGTAACGATATAATTACAAGTGTATAAATATGAAGTATAAAGAATTGGATGTTCTTCGTTTGTATTTTGGTGTGTTCGTGTGAGTGTAGACACGCACCGGTATCTACGATAATGTTGTTTATCAAAGATGTAATCGTAATTGTTGAGGTTATTGGTGTTATTGTATTGTTTTTTATGGGTACGTAGTAATAGTTCACTCTTTTTATTTTATTATGGTTCGCGCACTTTGTTGTGTATCTCACTTACTTACCACACTTGAATACTTCAATTCTGTTCTGTGACGTTCCTTCTGAAATACATGCACTTCAAATACAAGAAAATATTCGGATTGAATATTTAATATATCATCACACACAATAGTAAATGAAGCAATATCTGATGAATATTCTGAATTATGCTAAATCTTTTTAAATTCTTCCGCCACCTGTGTCAGAACTGATTAAAAAATAAATGAATTTATTTTTAATAGAAATGATACTCCTTTTATGGTAATAAAATTGGAGGTTTATTAACAATTTAATAAATGATAAAATCTTTGACAATTAAAAAACAATAATTAACAACCTTTCAATTACTGATTACAATAAAAATTCAATAAGACTCTGTCTAATTCCTCAAGGCTGGTAGACCTGTTATTAGTACAATAATTTAACTGCATAGGTTATGTTACTTTGATTCAGTGAATTACCATATTTCGTTAGGTTCTTTTAGGTAACATGATACCAGTCACAAGATGTAATACAAATAACGATATAGAATTAACAATAATGAATAATAAGCGAACAAATATAAAAAATCAAAAATTGGTACCATATGTCTGGTATTTATGAAACTATCGTACGCGGGCATGCGCACGCATCTCTAATACTAGTTTGCAATTATCAAGCTGTATGACTTGTACAGTATTTAAAAATGTATTACTTTCGTTTAATAATTTGTTTTAAAAATCATCTATTCACAAGAGAAAAATTTCTCAAAAAACTCTTGTTAGTAATTCTATTTGATTTGGATGTTACTTGAGAACAGATCGGTAATATTGAAATTATCAAGTTACCGTAACGATTTCTGAGGTTAGAATTAACCGGTGTTGTTACAATGGATAAGTATTTCTTAATAGCTATTATTTCTTAGACTATACATGTAAACATATTATTCATAATACTTCAATATATTATTATCAGAATTACATTTATTCAGACTGTATGAAAATTAATAAAGTATATTTCAAAACATCGAAAAAATTCAAGAAAAATAAGTTTAGTCAAATGAGTGACTAAATATTCTTGTATTCATTAATAATTATTTCCAAACATTATATTTTAAATTATTATAATTAATTAAAATATTTTTATAATATTTTAATAATGGCGATTTAAATCTTTCCTCAATTCTGATAATTTAATTACTGTTTTTCGATACTCAGCATTATCTGACTTGCGTAGTATCGAAAGTTAGCTATTCACAAAAATTATTATTTTCGTTCAAATATTGTTTAAATAAAATTGTACTCCCTGTTTCCTATTTAACACTTCACTCGCAAGTATGGTCGACATTATACACTGACCTACTTGTTTAATTAAAACAACTCCGCACTTTTTCACTCGTATATATAAATGTTGTGTTAAGGTTAACTGTATGTTGTTGTACTGACGTATATGGCGCGCACAGTTTTAAAATATAAACTTCTTCTTTTTGTCTCGAGCGGCGTGGCCTATTCGTTTGATGGTTGATTGTAGACTGTTCTGCTCCTCTGAAGCGTCTCTCGGTTGTCTGTCGAAAGTCATTCATTCCATTGGCTGGAGACGTTGTACTCTCTGACCCAAAAGCCTTCGTTTTATTAAAATATTTAATTTTTTGACAAAATCGAGTTTGGTGTGGAGGCTTTTTTACGTCATCATTGGTACAAAGATTTAACTGGAAAGTTTAAAATTACCATAACTTTCTTACTTTACGTCCTATCGTTAATTGGTTGATATCAATGAATTCAGGGCGTTTTGCTTGTTAAATTAAGTCCAAAAACGCTTATTTTCCGTTCATCACTACTATCACAATAACGATTTTATTTGTTATTTCTGGTGTATCTTATTTTTATAAGTCCGTTACACCAGATTTTACTTAATTATAATAAAACACTTCTTATCTAAACACTTTGAGTCTATATCTCAGTCGGTTTGATATACAATTTGGGAATAATTGTTCCCTACACAAATCTCGTTATGGCGTCATTAAGCGTCCATGTTAGATTTTTCATAAATATGCTTAGAACTAATTTTTCTTATTTAAAATTATCATATTACTATCTAATAATACTAGTAATGTTTATTTACACAATTTTACACTATAATATTTATATATGACTGTGGTTAATTTAATATTTACATAGTTTCAGTCCTCTCCTATCTCTCTTATACAATTTTTTCACCTTATTTTTGGTCTCTTCTATATAAATCATATCATTTAATGATTGTAATTAGTGTACACACATAGTACCTAATTTATTATATATAATGGTTATCTTTTAATTAGTTCAGAACTCTTCAATCTTTCAGTAATGGCTCTGTTTATGTTGTGTCATATCATAGTAGTCATTTATTTTTTCTAATACAACAACTAAATTGTTATTGTTCTATTTGGTTTGGATTCCCAAAGTAGCATTAGATATTATTCTAACTTTTGGTAAAGTTTCCAATTACTTTTACACAAGTTTATATGCTATATTTTTCATAAATAACTTGTTGGTCATTGTTTGTTTACATTTGGTTTTCTTCATAATAGTCATTTGGTTTTTAATTGTTTGTATATAATATGACTGTTTTTATGGTCATTATCTGTTCTCAAAGTAGCATTGGGATTTCCTCTTACTACTGGTAACAATTGTAACAATCTGTGCTCAACATTTGATATAGTATTTTTCTTAACTAATTAGCTATACAATGGTTCAGCTTACTTCTGGTCATATGTACATGGTTAGTTAGTTTACAGTAATTTAGTTACAATATTGTTCTTATCATGTTCAGAATCTGTTCTCAATGTATTATCAGATATTTATCTCACTACTGGTAATACTCTTATAAACATTGATATTGGTTTTGATACTGTACTTTGCTTAACTAAATTGGTATACTTTTCTCATTTCTGCTATTCTCTGTGCCATTATGTTTGACTTGTTCTATTTACATTGTTTTGCAATATATTACATTGTCTCTTAATATTTATTATTACTACTTATAATAAATTCTCGTTTGATAACATATTTGATGATCAGATATTTATACTAATATGTATCATTTTCTGTTGTAATAGGTCTCTTCCTTGTGGGTTGTGTAACAATGTACCATCTGTTTTAGTGCAGTATTTTTCTACTACTAAACTGACTTCACCACGGTATATTAACATAATACTTTAACTATTTTGTTACACATGTTTATACAATTCCTTCTTAAACACTAACACAAATCTTTTTTGTATTATTTACAATATTTTTCTGGTCAATGGTGGACCTTAATTCCTGTCATTGTTTGATACTTAACAAATGTCTTTTATTTGTTATCAGTTCTCTATGAGCAATAACATAATTGTTCTATCTTGTTCTAATCTGGTGGTCTTATGATCATGTGTATTGATTACAACTTTATTAAATCAGTCACACTCATTGTCTGTGTTTATTTGACTATTTTAATTTTTGTTGTTTCATCATGAAATTAACATATTTTTCACACTGTAAACTTCATCACTGTAATTGTTTGTGTGGTTTATTCAGTTGAAATTAGTTAGTTATTCACAGGTTTCACATTTGTATTAAGTACACACTGTAATTGTTTGTGGTTCCTTAAATGTTTCACACTGGTTTTCTTGTCACACTTATAATCATCATTTCTTTTGTCACTTACATTGTTTTTAGTACATGTGGTTTATGTTGAGTCCTTATATCTTCTGTCCATCTTCTTTCTTCTTCTTGGTGCTCTTCCTGGTCCTTCTTCTTTCTTCTTCTTCCTATGTTTTCATTGTAGTTGCTATTTTTATTTATCTCCATTGTTGTTGGAGCTTGTTGGTCCTTGTTTCGTTGATTCCCCTCACTGTTGGATCCTATTGGGTCTAGTTACTGATATTTTGTTTTGGGCTTGTGGCATTTTCTTTCTTCATTTTGTATTTAATGTTGATATATTAGTATTCTCTTCTTCATTGTTGGATTTTTTATTAATATATTTGTAGATACACACTTATATACACTTAGGTTTATTTATCTAGATATATTTCCATGTTTTTCTCATACTTGACGTTACATTCGTTTATATTATGTAACTACCATATTTTTGGTACTGTTACATATGCCTTCCTATAAGAATTGATTAATTCTGAATTATTATAATATATTTTTCATTGAAGAATTCATCAATTGTTGTACATTCCATGTTGATTCACATGTTTTTTCCATATATCCCTTCATTTTCTTCTATTTGAATCGTATTTATATCTTCTCTATGTAATCATCTCCCTTGTTTATTTAGTTCCCTAATTCCCTAACATAAGTTTAGCTGGGGCAGTTTAGAGCGGCTCACTTTGGCTATTCAACTCTACTGGCCATACTAATTTCAATAAATATGGAGGGAAATCATCTCCTTCAATAATAATAAATGATTGCTGGCATTACTCTTCAGTCAATTCATTTCAAATCATCAAAAATAATAATAGTGGTCGTTCTTCCGACAAATAATAAATATCCTTGGGATTAATTCACGCATCTGCGGTTTATACATTGTCATTCTCTCTTTTCTTGATTCAACTTAACTATATTCTTCACATATTATAGGGATAGTTTGTTTTACACTTCCTCACTGGTATACTCTCATGATTGTCTTCGTTAGTATATTATTTTTTTCATTCTTCATTATCATTGATCAATCTCTTCATTTTGTTTTCACTTTGAATGTCGTCTCGTCATATTCTTCATCTCAGGTTTCATTCTTCTAGATATAATTCATAAGTACATTTGTTTTTCTTCTTCTTCATGGTTTGTATTTGGTATTTATATTCCATGTGGTATTGGTTTCTTCTCTAGTAATATACATCATAAACAATGTGGTTGTGTGTGGTGGTTTGTCTACATTAATACATTACTTTGGTTTCATTTTTCCAACTTCTCATTTGTTCCTTCTTCTTTCTTCAATAGTACGGGTAAGATGTTCTTATCTACTTGTTGACGTGGCTCTTGGAATTTGTGTATCATAAGTACATTTGTGCCATGGTTGGAAGGTGTCTTTTTCGTATATTTTTTGTTTTTCTATAGTACGGGTAAGATGTTAAAATTACTGGTTGACTAGGCTCTTGGAATTAACATGTATCATACATATATGCCGTGGATCTAGGGTGTCGATCTCGTATATTCATACTCTTCTTCTATAGTACGGGTAGGATGTTCTTATTTACTGGTTGACTAGGCTCTTGGAAATGGTTATGCCTTGGATCTTATTTGTCTGTCTCGTATATTCATACTCTTCTTTAGTACGGGTAGGATGTTATAATTACTTGTTGACGTGGCTCTTGGAAATATTTTTGCCATGGATGTTGTGTGTCGGCCTCGTATATTCATTTTATTAGTACGGGTAAGATGTTATAATTACTGGTTGACTAGGCTCTTGGAAATGGTTATGCCTTGGATCTTATTTGTCTGTCTCGTATATTCATACTCTTCTTTAGTACGGGTAGGATGTTATAATTACTTGTTGACGTGGCTCTTGGAAATATTTTTGCCATGGATGTTGTGTGTCGGCCTCGTATATTCATACTCTTCTTCTATTAGTACGGGTGTTATTAACAAATACAATGTTCTGAATCCTTTACATTAATTCTCTTGAAGTATGTTTTCTCACATTATAAAATTACAATATATTCAATGTTCAATATATAATTATACAGTTACTTCTCATTTAATATACACACATAATAAATTTCATAATAATAACACATCCTTTTTTCTTTAATCAACATCTATTTTTATAATCATATTTTCATTTTTCACTCTTAAATAACAATAATCTTCATGGCCACTTTTCATTTTTCATCTTGATATAGTCAACCGTTATATTTATAATTATACCTTCATTTTTCATAACAAATATTTTCATCCTTTACATTATCAATAATAAAATAATCCTTATCGCTATCTTTTCACTTTTTTGGTCCCATAATTTAATTTTCAATATATTTTTTCATTGAGGTTTGATTATAGGCATTACTGGTTATCATAATAGTCAGTCCCATAATTCAGTGTATATTTTATGTTTTAGCCGTAATCGTCGTTCTCCTCTCTTCTTGTCGATCGGACTTCTTTAGTATCCATACTTCCGTCCGTTCTTGACAGGTATCGAGCTATCATCTGGTTCTTCCATTTGAAAGCTATTAGGGCTGAGTCTGCCTTCCATTCTTCTGTCTTCCTTCCATCTCTTTCTTCAATACATTTGTTTCCATTGTTCTCCTGGTGGCTGTCAGTACTGGTGTTTGATAACTCCCTCAATTTGGTTTGGGTATCGTCATCTATCTTTTGATTGGGTACTTCCGTTAATTGGCTCCTCTTCTTCCGCAGTTCTCTTATCTCTCTGGCGTATCCTTCAACAATCCGGTCCCATTTCTCTTGGTAGCCTTCCTTTTTCTTAAAGTATTTTACTCTTCTTTTGGAAATACGTGGTTGGGATATTCTGTTGGTCATCTTCTTCTTTGTTGTTACATAATCTTCTTCCTTGTCCATCTCCATGATGCTCCTCCGATACTCCTTCCTGAAGACCCTTTTTTCATGGTTAACAATTGGTGAATTGACCACATTAATCAGACCATTTCTAGTCATTTCAATCAATTCCTTTGTAACCCTTGCCTTCCTTGGACGTAGGATTCTTCTTTCTTCCGTCTTCACCTCTTCCTTTTCTTTAATTATTTGGATCTTCTTTTCTCCACTCTCTTTAGGCTCTGGATTCGTCTGTTCCATCTTTTTATCTTCAGGTACTTCTTCAACTTCCCTTTGTTCGTCTACGATTAATTCTCTTCTTATCTTCTTAACACCCTCTTCTGCCTCTTCACAACATCTTTTTATCGCCTTTCCTGATTGCTTGTAATCATCCTTCACTACCGTATTTATTGATTCCACGATCTCCTTGTCATCTCCCTTTATTCTCTTATTCATGCGGTCTAATTTCCTGTTGATCTTGTCGATTTTTACTCCCAACTCTGCCGATAAATCTTCTTTCATGATGGCCATTTTCTTCTCCAACAATTCTTCGGTTTTCCGTTGACCCTCTTCCATTCTTCTGTTCGTCTCACTTATTTGGTTATTAAATTCTTCTTTTAACAACTCTATATGTTTCTGGTTCTCCTTCTGGCCTTCCTCTATTTTTTGGTTTGTGGATCGACTGGCTTCTTCTATCTTCTTGTTTATTGATTCCTCCATCCTCTTCTGGCCTTCTTCCATTGATTCTATGGATTTGTTCATCTTCTGGTCTGTGGACTTTAGGCCTTCCTCTATTCTCATTAACATTTCGATGATGTATCTGTCTTTGGTGTGTATCAATTCTTCGGGTTGTCTATCCTCCGGTAGAATTTCTGGTGGTATTGTTTCCGGCAGAACTCCTTGAGATATTATTTCCGGTTCCTCCATAGGCTGTTGAACCCCCTCCGCTGGTTCAATTGTTTTTTCCTGTGTTTCCAGTAAAACTTCTTCCATGTCTTCTGTCGACATGGCCTCTTTTTCTTCTCTTCTGGTCTCCTTCTCCACTTCGGCTGCCCTCTTCCTCGATGTTGATCTCGATTTTGATCTTGATTTTAATCTGTTGGTGTACATCTTGCTGTCCTGGTAATGTACCTGCTGTCTTTTTCACGAATTGGGGTGATTGGGTCACTAGTTATGGTGTAATTTCCCTTAAATCGTGCTCAGACGTTGGGCGCCAACTTGTAACGATATAATTACAAGTGTATAAATATGAAGTATAAAGAATTGGATGTTCTTCGTTTGTATTTTGGTGTGTTCGTGTGAGTGTAGACACGCACCGGTATCTACGATAATGTTGTTTATCAAAGATGTAATCGTAATTGTTGAGGTTATTGGTGTTATTGTATTGTTTTTTATGGGTACGTAGTAATAGTTCACTCTTTTTATTTTAATATGGTTCGCGCACTTTGTTGTGTATCTCACTTACTTACCACACTTGAATACTTCAATTCTGTTCTGTGACGTTCCTTCTGAAATACATGCACTTCAAATACAAGAAAATATTCGGATTGAATATTTAATATATCATCACACACAATAGTAAATGAAGCAATATCTGATGAATATTCTGAATTATGCTAAATCTTTTTAAATTCTTCCGCCACCTGTGTCAGAACTGATTAAAAAATAAATGAATTTATTTTTAATAGAAATGATACTCCTTTTATGGTAATAAAATTGGAGGTTTATTAACAATTTAATAAATGATAAAATCTTTGACAATTAAAAAACAATAATTAACAACCTTTCAATTACTGATTACAATAAAAATTCAATAAGACTCTGTCTAATTCCTCAAGGCTGGTAGACCTGTTATTAGTACAATAATTTAACTGCATAGGTTATGTTACTTTGATTCAGTGAATTACCATATTTCGTTAGGTTCTTTTAGGTAACATGATACCAGTCACAAGATGTAATACAAATAACGATATAGAATTAACAATAATGAATAATAAGCGAACAAATATAAAAAATCAAAAATTGGTACCATATGTCTGGTATTTATGAAACTATCGTACGCGGGCATGCGCACGCATCTCTAATACTAGTTTGCAATTATCAAGCTGTATGACTTGTACAGTATTTAAAAATGTATTACTTTCGTTTAATAATTTGTTTTAAAAATCATCTATTCACAAGAGAAAAATTTCTCAAAAAACTCTTGTTAGTAATTCTATTTGATTTGGATGTTACTTGAGAACAGATCGGTAATATTGAAATTATCAAGTTACCGTAACGATTTCTGAGGTTAGAATTAACCGGTGTTGTTACAATGGATAAGTATTTCTTAATAGCTATTATTTCTTAGACTATACATGTAAACATATTATTCATAATACTTCAATATATTATTATCAGAATTACATTTATTCAGACTGTATGAAAATTAATAAAGTATATTTCAAAACATCGAAAAAATTCAAGAAAAATAAGTTTAGTCAAATGAGTGACTAAATATTCTTGTATTCATTAATAATTATTTCCAAACATTATATTTTAAATTATTATAATTAATTAAAATATTTTTATAATATTTTAATAATGGCGATTTAAATCTTTCCTCAATTCTGATAATTTAATTACTGTTTTTCGATACTCAGCATTATCTGACTTGCGTAGTATCGAAAGTTAGCTATTCACAAAAATTATTATTTTCGTTCAAATATTGTTTAAATAAAATTGTACTCCCTGTTTCCTATTTAACACTTCACTCGCAAGTATGGTCGACATTATACACTGACCTACTTGTTTAATTAAAACAACTCCGCACTTTTTCACTCGTATATATAAATGTTGTGTTAAGGTTAACTGTATGTTGTTGTACTGACGTATATGGCGCGCACAGTTTTAAAATATAAACTTCTTCTTTTTGTCTCGAGCGGCGTGGCCTATTCGTTTGATGGTTGATTGTAGACTGTTCTGCTCCTCTGAAGCGTCTCTCGGTTGTCTGTCGAAAGTCATTCATTCCATTGGCTGGAGACGTTGTACTCTCTGACCCAAAAGCCTTCGTTTTATTAAAATATTTAATTTTTTGACAAAATCGAGTTTGGTGTGGAGGCGTTTTTACGTCATCATTGGTACAAAGATTTAACTGGAAAGTTTAAAATTACCATAACTTTCTTACTTTACGTCCTATCGTTAATTGGTTGATGTCAATGAATTCAGGGCGTTTTGCTTGTTAAATTAAGTCCAAAAACGCTTATTTTCCGTTCATCACTACTATCACAATAACGATTTTATTTGTTATTTCTGGTGTATCTTATTTTTATAAGTCCGTTACACCAGATTTTACTTAATTATAATAAAACACTTCTTATCTAAACACTTTGAGTCTATATCTCAGTCGGTTTGATATACAATTTGGGAATAATTGTTCCCTACACAAATCTCGTTATGGCGTCATTAAGCGTCCATGTTAGATTTTTCATAAATATGCTTAGAACTAATTTTTCTTATTTAAAATGATCATATTACTATCTAATAATACTAGTAATGTTTATTTACACAATTTTACACTATAATATTTATATATGACTGTGGTTAATTTAATATTTACATAGTTTCAGTCCTCTCCTATCTCTCTTATACAATTTTTTCACCTTATTTTTGGTCTCTTCTATATAAATCATATCATTTAATGATTGTAATTAGTGTACACACATAGTACCTAATTTATTGTATATAATGGTTATCTTTTAATTAGTTCAGAACTCTTCAATCTTTCAGTAATGGCTCTGTTTATGTTGTGTCATATCATAGTAGTCATTTATTTTTTCTAATACAACAACTAAATTGTTATTGTTCTATTTGGTTTGGATTCCCAAAGTAGCATTAGATATTATTCTAACTTTTGGTAAAGTTTCCAATTACTTTTACACAAGTTTATATGCTATATTTTTCATAAATAACTTGTTGGTCATTGTTTGTTTACATTTGGTTTTCTTCATAATAGTCATTTGGTTTTTAATTGTTTGTATATAATATGACTGTTTTTATGGTCATTATCTGTTCTCAAAGTAGCATTGGGATTTCCTCTTACTACTGGTAACAATTGTAACAATCTGTGCTCAACATTTGATACAGTATTTTTCTTAACTAATTAGCTATACAATGGTTCAGCTTACTTCTGGTCATATGTACATAGTTAGTTAGTTTACAGTAATTTAGTTACAATATTGTTCTTATCATGTTCAGAATCTGTTCTCAATGTATTATCAGATATTTATCTCACTACTGGTAATACTCTTATAAACATTGATATTGGTTTTGATACTGTACTTTGCTTAACTAAATTGGTATACTTTTCTCATTTCTGCTATTCTCTGTGCCATTATGTTTGACTTGTTCTATTTACATTGTTTTGCAATATATTACATTGTCTCTTAATATTTATTATTACTACTTATAATAAATTCTCGTTTGATAACATATTTGATGATCAGATATTTATACTAATATGTATCATTTTCTGTTGTAATAGGTCTCTTCCTTGTGGGTTGTGTAACAATGTACCATCTGTTTTAGTGCAGTATTTTTCTACTACTAAACTGACTTCACCACGGTATATTAACATAATACTTTAACTATTTTGTTACACATGTTTATACAATTCCTTCTTAAACACTAACACAAATCTTTTTTGTATTATTTACAATATTTTTCTGGTCAATGGTGGACCTTAATTCCTGTCATTGTTTGATACTTAACAAATGTCTTTTATTTGTTATCAGTTCTCTATGAGCAATAACATAATTGTTCTATCTTGTTCTAATCTGGTGGTCTTATGATCATGTGTATTGATTACAACTTTATTAAATCAGTCACACTCATTGTCTGTGTTTATTTGACTATTTTAATTTTTGTTGTTTCATCATGAAATTAACATATTTTTCACACTGTAAACTTCATCACTGTAATTGTTTGTGTGGTTTATTCAGTTGAAATTAGTTAGTTATTCACAGGTTTCACATTTGTATTAAGTACACACTGTAATTGTTTGTGGTTCCTTAAATGTTTCACACTGGTTTTCTTGTCACACTTATAATCATCATTTCTTTTGTCACTTACATTGTTTTTAGTACATGTGGTTTATGTTGAGTCCTTATATCTTCTGTCCATCTTCTTTCTTCTTCTTGGTGCTCTTCCTGGTCCTTCTTCTTTCTTCTTCTTCCTATGTTTTCATTGTAGTTGCTATTTTTATTTATCTCCATTGTTGTTGGAGCTTGTTGGTCCTTGTTTCGTTGATTCCCCTCACTGTTGGATCCTATTGGGTCTAGTTACTGATATTTTGTTTTGGGCTTGTGGCATTTTCTTTCTTCATTTTGTATTTAATGTTGATATATTAGTATTCTCTTCTTCATTGTTGGATTTTTTATTAATATATTTGTAGATACACACTTATATACACTTAGGTTTATTTATCTAGATATATTTCCATGTTTTTCTCATACTTGACGTTACATTCGTTTATATTATGTAACTACCATATTTTTGGTACTGTTACATATGCCTTCCTATAAGAATTGATTAATTCTGAATTATTATAATATATTTTTCATTGAAGAATTCATCAATTGTTGTACATTCCATGTTGATTCACATGTTTTTTCCATATATCCCTTCATTTTCTTCTATTTGAATCGTATTTATATCTTCTCTATGTAATCATCTCCCTTGTTTATTTAGTTCCCTAATTCCCTAACATAAGTTTAGCTGGGGCAGTTTAGAGCGGCTCACTTTGGCTATTCAACTCTACTGGCCATACTAATTTCAATAAATATGGAGGCAAATCATCTCCTTCAATAATAATAAATGATTGCTGGCATTACTCTTCAGTCAATTCATTTCAAATCATCAAAAATAATAATAGTGGTCGTTCTTCCGACAAATAATAAATATCCTTGGGATTAATTCACGCATCTGCGGTTTATACATTGTCATTCTCTCTTTTCTTGATTCAACTTAACTATATTCTTCACATATTATAGGGATAGTTTGTTTTACACTTCCTCACTGGTATACTCTCATGATTGTCTTCGTTAGTATATTATTTTTTCATTCTTCATTATCATTGATCAATCTCTTCATTTTGTTTTCACTTTGAATGTCGTCTCGTCATATTCTTCATCTCAGGTTTCATTCTTCTAGATATAATTCATAAGTACATTTGTTTTTCTTCTTCTTCATGGTTTGTATTTGGTATTTATATTCCATGTGGTATTGGTTTCTTCTCTAGTAATATACATCATAAACAATGTGGTTGTGTGTGGTGGTTTGTCTACATTAATACATTACTTTGGTTTCATTTTTCCAACTTCTCATTTGTTCCTTCTTCTTTCTTCAATAGTACGGGTAAGATGTTCTTATCTACTTGTTGACGTGGCTCTTGGAATTTGTGTATCATAAGTACATTTGTGCCATGGTTGGAAGGTGTCTTTTTCGTATATTTTTTGTTTTTCTATAGTACGGGTAAGATGTTAAAATTACTGGTTGACTAGGCTCTTGGAATTAACATGTATCATACATATATGCCGTGGATCTAGGGTGTCGATCTCGTATATTCATACTCTTCTTCTATAGTACGGGTAGGATGTTCTTATTTACTGGTTGACTAGGCTCTTGGAAATGGTTATGCCTTGGATCTTATTTGTCTGTCTCGTATATTCATACTCTTCTTTAGTACGGGTAGGATGTTATAATTACTTGTTGACGTGGCTCTTGGAAATATTTTTGCCATGGATGTTGTGTGTCGGCCTCGTATATTCATACTCTTCTTCTATTAGTACGGGTGTTATTAACAAATACAATGTTCTGAATCCTTTACATTAATTCTCTTGAAGTATGTTTTCTCACATTATAAAATTACAATATATTCAATGTTCAATATATAATTATACAGTTACTTCTCATTTAATATACACACATAATAAATTTCATAATAATAACACATCCTTTTTTCTTTAATCAACATCTATTTTTATAATCATATTTTCATTTTTCACTCTTAAATAACAATAATCTTCATGGCCACTTTTCATTTTTCATCTTGATATAGTCAACCGTTATATTTATAATTATACCTTCATTTTTCATAACAAATATTTTCATCCTTTACATTATCAATAATAAAATAATCCTTATCGCTATCTTTTCACTTTTTTGGTCCCATAATTTAATTTTCAATATATTTTTTCATTGAGGTTTGATTATAGGCATTACTGGTTATCATAATAGTCAGTCCCATAATTCAGTGTATATTTTATGTTTTAGCCGTAATCGTCGTTCTCCTCTCTTCTTGTCGATCGGACTTCTTTAGTATCCATACTTCCGTCCGTTCTTGACAGGTATCGAGCTATCATCTGGTTCTTCCATTTGAAAGCTATTAGGGCTGAGTCTGCCTTCCATTCTTCTGTCTTCCTTCCATCTCTTTCTTCAATACATTTGTTTCCATTGTTCTCCTGGTGGCTGTCAGTACTGGTGTTTGATAACTCCCTCAATTTGGTTTGGGTATCGTCATCTATCTTTTGATTGGGTACTTCCGTTAATTGGCTCCTCTTCTTCCGCAGTTCTCTTATCTCTCTGGCGTATCCTTCAACAATCCGGTCCCATTTCTCTTGGTAGCCTTCCTTTTTCTTAAAGTATTTTACTCTTCTTTTGGAAATACGTGGTTGGGATATTCTGTTGGTCATCTTCTTCTTTGTTGTTACATAATCTTCTTCCTTGTCCATCTCCATGATGCTCCTCCGATACTCCTTCCTGAAGACCCTTTTTTCATGGTTAACAATTGGTGAATTGACCACATTAATCAGACCATTTCTAGTCATTTCAATCAATTCCTTTGTAACCCTTGCCTTCCTTGGACGTAGGATTCTTCTTTCTTCCGTCTTCACCTCTTCCTTTTCTTTAATTATTTGGATCTTCTTTTCTCCACTCTCTTTAGGCTCTGGATTCGTCTGTTCCATCTTTTTATCTTCAGGTACTTCTTCAACTTCCCTTTGTTCGTCTACGATTAATTCTCTTCTTATCTTCTTAACACCCTCTTCTGCCTCTTCACAACATCTTTTTATCGCCTTTCCTGATTGCTTGTAATCATCCTTCACTACCGTATTTATTGATTCCACGATCTCCTTGTCATCTCCCTTTATTCTCTTATTCATGCGGTCTAATTTCCTGTTGATCTTGTCGATTTTTACTCCCAACTCTGCCGATAAATCTTCTTTCATGATGGCCATTTTCTTCTCCAACAATTCTTCGGTTTTCCGTTGACCCTCTTCCATTCTTCTGTTCGTCTCACTTATTTGGTTATTAAATTCTTCTTTTAACAACTCTATATGTTTCTGGTTCTCCTTCTGGCCTTCCTCTATTTTTTGGTTTGTGGATCGACTGGCTTCTTCTATCTTCTTGTTTATTGATTCCTCCATCCTCTTCTGGCCTTCTTCCATTGATTCTATGGATTTGTTCATCTTCTGGTCTGTGGACTTTAGGCCTTCCTCTATTCTCATTAACATTTCGATGATGTATCTGTCTTTGGTGTGTATCAATTCTTCGGGTTGTCTATCCTCCGGTAGAATTTCTGGTGGTATTGTTTCCGGCAGAACTCCTTGAGATATTATTTCCGGTTCCTCCATAGGCTGTTGAACCCCCTCCGCTGGTTCAATTGTTTTTTCCTGTGTTTCCAGTAAAACTTCTTCCATGTCTTCTGTCGACATGGCCTCTTTTTCTTCTCTTCTGGTCTCCTTCTCCACTTCGGCTGCCCTCTTCCTCGATGTTGATCTCGATTTTGATCTTGATTTTAATCTGTTGGTGTACATCTTGCTGTCCTGGTAATGTACCTGCTGTCTTTTTCACGAATTGGGGTGATTGGGTCACTAGTTATGGTGTAATTTCCCTTAAATCGTGCTCAGACGTTGGGCGCCAACTTGTAACGATATAATTACAAGTGTATAAATATGAAGTATAAAGAATTGGATGTTCTTCGTTTGTATTTTGGTGTGTTCGTGTGAGTGTAGACACGCACCGGTATCTACGATAATGTTGTTTATCAAAGATGTAATCGTAATTGTTGAGGTTATTGGTGTTATTGTATTGTTTTTTATGGGTACGTAGTAATAGTTCACTCTTTTTATTTTAATATGGTTCGCGCACTTTGTTGTGTATCTCACTTACTTACCACACTTGAATACTTCAATTCTGTTCTGTGACGTTCCTTCTGAAATACATGCACTTCAAATACAAGAAAATATTCGGATTGAATATTTAATATATCATCACACACAATAGTAAATGAAGCAATATCTGATGAATATTCTGAATTATGCTAAATCTTTTTAAATTCTTCCGCCACCTGTGTCAGAACTGATTAAAAAATAAATGAATTTATTTTTAATAGAAATGATACTCCTTTTATGGTAATAAAATTGGAGGTTTATTAACAATTTAATAAATGATAAAATCTTTGACAATTAAAAAACAGTAATTAACAACCTTTCAATTACTGATTACAATAAAAATTCAATAAGACTCTGTCTAATTCCTCAAGGCTGGTAGACCTGTTATTAGTACAATAATTTAACTGCATAGGTTATGTTACTTTGATTCAGTGAATTACCAAATTTCGTTAGGTTCTTTTAGGTAACATGATACCAGTCACAAGATGTAATACAAATAACGATATAGAATTAACAATAATGAATAATAAGCGAACAAATATAAAAAATCAAAAATTGGTACCATATGTCTGGTATTTATGAAACTATCGTACGCGGGCATGCGCACGCATCTCTAATACTAGTTTGCAATTATCAAGCTGTATGACTTGTACAGTATTTAAAAATGTATTACTTTCGTTTAATAATTTGTTTTAAAAATCATCTATTCACAAGAGAAAAATTTCTCAAAAAACTCTTGTTAGTAATTCTATTTGATTTGGATGTTACTTGAGAACAGATCGGTAATATTGAAATTATCAAGTTACCGTAACGATTTCTGAGGTTAGAATTAACCGGTGTTGTTACAATGGATAAGTATTTCTTAATAGCTATTATTTCTTAGACTATACATGTAAACATATTATTCATAATACTTCAATATATTATTATCAGAATTACATTTATTCAGACTGTATGAAAATTAATAAAGTATATTTCAAAACATCGAAAAAATTCAAGAAAAATAAGTTTAGTCAAATGAGTGACTAAATATTCTTGTATTCATTAATAATTATTTCCAAACATTATATTTTAAATTATTATAATTAATTAAAATATTTTTATAATATTTTAATAATGGCGATTTAAATCTTTCCTCAATTCTGATAATTTAATTACTGTTTTTCGATACTCAGCATTATCTGACTTGCGTAGTATCGAAAGTTAGCTATTCACAAAAATTATTATTTTCGTTCAAATATTGTTTAAATAAAATTGTACTCCCTGTTTCCTATTTAACACTTCACTCGCAAGTATGGTCGACATTATACACTGACCTACTTGTTTAATTAAAACAACTCCGCACTTTTTCACTCGTATATATAAATGTTGTGTTAAGGTTAACTGTATGTTGTTGTACTGACGTATATGGCGCGCACAGTTTTAAAATATAAACTTCTTCTTTTTGTCTCGAGCGGCGTGGCCTATTCGTTTGATGGTTGATTGTAGACTGTTCTGCTCCTCTGAAGCGTCTCTCGGTTGTCTGTCGAAAGTCATTCATTCCATTGGCTGGAGACGTTGTACTCTCTGACCCAAAAGCCTTCGTTTTATTAAAATATTTAATTTTTTGACAAAATCGAGTTTGGTGTGGAGGCTTTTTTACGTCATCATTGGTACAAAGATTTAACTGGAAAGTTTAAAATTACCATAACTTTCTTACTTTACGTCCTATCGTTAATTGGTTGATATCAGTGAATTCAGGGCGTTTTGCTTGTTAAATTAAGTCCAAAAACGCTTATTTTCCGTTCATCACTACTATCACAATAACGATTTTATTTGTTATTTCTGGTGTATCTTATTTTTATAAGTCCGTTACACCAGATTTTACTTAATTATAATAAAACACTTCTTATCTAAACACTTTGAGTCTATATCTCAGTCGGTTTGATATACAATTTGGGAATAATTGTTCCCTACACAAATCTCGTTATGGCGTCATTAAGCGTCCATGTTAGATTTTTCATAAATATGCTTAGAACTAATTTTTCTTATTTAAAATGATCATATTACTATCTAATAATACTAGTAATGTTTATTTACACAATTTTACACTATAATATTTATATATGACTGTGGTTAATTTAATATTTACATAGTTTCAGTCCTCTCCTATCTCTCTTATACAATTTTTTCACCTTATTTTTGGTCTCTTCTATATAAATCATATCATTTAATGATTGTAATTAGTGTACACACATAGTACCTAATTTATTATATATAATGGTTATCTTTTAATTAGTTCAGAACTCTTCAATCTTTCAGTAATGGCTCTGTTTATGTTGTGTCATATCATAGTAGTCATTTATTTTTTCTAATACAACAACTAAATTGTTATTGTTCTATTTGGTTTGGATTCCCAAAGTAGCATTAGATATTATTCTAACTTTTGGTAAAGTTTCCAATTACTTTTACACAAGTTTATATGCTATATTTTTCATAAATAACTTGTTGGTCATTGTTTGTTTACATTTGGTTTTCTTCATAATAGTCATTTGGTTTTTAATTGTTTGTATATAATATGACTGTTTTTATGGTCATTATCTGTTCTCAAAGTAGCATTGGGATTTCCTCTTACTACTGGTAACAATTGTAACAATCTGTGCTCAACATTTGATACAGTATTTTTCTTAACTAATTAGCTATACAATGGTTCAGCTTACTTCTGGTCATATGTACATGGTTAGTTAGTTTACAGTAATTTAGTTACAATATTGTTCTTATCATGTTCAGAATCTGTTCTCAATGTATTATCAGATATTTATCTCACTACTGGTAATACTCTTATAAACATTGATATTGGTTTTGATACTGTACTTTGCTTAACTAAATTGGTATACTTTTCTCATTTCTGCTATTCTCTGTGCCATTATGTTTGACTTGTTCTATTTACAGTGTTTTGCAATATATTACATTGTCTCTTAATATTTATTATTACTACTTATAATAAATTCTCGTTTGATAACATATTTGATGATCAGATATTTATACTAATATGTATCATTTTCTGTTGTAATAGGTCTCTTCCTTGTGGGTTGTGTAACAATGTACCATCTGTTTTAGTGCAGTATTTTTCTACTACTAAACTGACTTCACCACGGTATATTAACATAATACTTTAACTATTTTGTTACACATGTTTATACAATTCCTTCTTAAACACTAACACAAATCTTTTTTGTATTATTTACAATATTTTTCTGGTCAATGGTGGACCTTAATTCCTGTCATTGTTTGATACTTAACAAATGTCTTTTATTTGTTATCAGTTCTCTATGAGCAATAACATAATTGTTCTATCTTGTTCTAATCTGGTGGTCTTATGATCATGTGTATTGATTACAACTTTATTAAATCAGTCACACTCATTGTCTGTGTTTATTTGACTATTTTAATTTTTGTTGTTTCATCATGAAATTAACATATTTTTCACACTGTAAACTTCATCACTGTAATTGTTTGTGTGGTTTATTCAGTTGAAATTAGTTAGTTATTCACAGGTTTCACATTTGTATTAAGTACACACTGTAATTGTTTGTGGTTCCTTAAATGTTTCACACTGGTTTTCTTGTCACACTTATAATCATCATTTCTTTTGTCACTTACATTGTTTTTAGTACATGTGGTTTATGTTGAGTCCTTATATCTTCTGTCCATCTTCTTTCTTCTTCTTGGTGCTCTTCCTGGTCCTTCTTCTTTCTTCTTCTTCCTATGTTTTCATTGTAGTTGCTATTTTTATTTATCTCCATTGTTGTTGGAGCTTGTTGGTCCTTGTTTCGTTGATTCCCCTCACTGTTGGATCCTATTGGGTCTAGTTACTGATATTTTGTTTTGGGCTTGTGGCATTTTCTTTCTTCATTTTGTATTTAATGTTGATATATTAGTATTCTCTTCTTCATTGTTGGATTTTTTATTAATATATTTGTAGATACACACTTATATACACTTAGGTTTATTTATCTAGATATATTTCCATGTTTTTCTCATACTTGACGTTACATTCGTTTATATTATGTAACTACCATATTTTTGGTACTGTTACAATATATATATATATATATATATATATATATATATATATATATATTGCAACAGATCAAACTTTATTATTTTAATAAGGATATTGTGAGTATGTAAAAATCGATACAAGTCTATTATGGAGGAGATGAAAAATTATTTATTATATACAAATATTGTTTATAAAGATGTATAATGTATTTTAAATTGTCATGTATTGATAATATATTTAATTGTTTGTATTGTTCAATAATATAAATCGATTTTACTTGTTTGCTGCAACGTCCTCCTCTCGTCTCGTCGGTCCCGTCTTGGCGTCCTCTTCTTCCTGTCCCTCCTTCCTGGTGTCCTCTTTGTCTCGTCGTCCTCTTCTACAGCTTCACTCCTTCCTGGTGTCCTCTTCGTCTCGTCGTCCTCTTCTACAGCAAGCGGCTCCAGCGGCGATATTTCACAGAGTCTCGTAGTTATGTTTGACTGCTAACACTGATTAGTTTCTTGATAAATTGTTCACTCACAATGATTATAAATTTCATTCATTCAGTTTATTATTAATTTATATTTTATAATTTCTTAATCTCAGGATTTAACTGGGTATTTACTAATGCGGTGCGTTTAATGTACGCCTTCCACGATATCTTGTAGTGTCTTTAAGTTCCCTAAGCGGATATCTTAACTTACACGAGACAGCACTGTATTATATATTAAATTTTATTTAATATTATTTACCCTCTCGGTTCTTATCGCAAAACTTCGTTAAGAATTTCAAGGTTTATAGTTTATTTTATATAAAATATTCCTGTATTCCTTCTAGGTTCTTACCGCAAAACTTCGTTAAGAATTTTAAGGTTTATGGTATATTTTATATAAGATATTTCTACGTTTGTAAGAGAACAACTCTCTTACCCGGGCACAACTTCCCCTAGCAACGTCGACAGACAGACTGTGTCCATCCTAGCTCTGCAACGTATGAATCTCACTGAATTTGGTGTATTTTGATAGGCCAAGCCCAAGTCACATGATTGATGGAACGACCAGATACACAAATTTCATGAAAAACTTTGTATAATTTTGCATAGTCCTGCATGGAAATTATCTACAATTTTTATTACCCTATCATCGATAAGAGTTACATTTGAGTTTTGCTTTACTTAAAATACCATATTTCTAAAATAGTTACAAACCTCAGAGTATACACAAATCGAAGCTATTTACTTAAATAATTCCTTGTCAAATTTTCATGTAAATCGGTTAACTACCACTGCCGCTATAGCGATCACAGATTATCACACCCGCACACGCGCACCAATTCATACAAAAAATACATGACAATATAGTACATCTTTTTATGAAGAGTTTGGTGTAACCTACATGCTTATCAATTTTTAAATACAAAACTTATGACTAAAAGACAAAATATACAAAACAAATTTAAACAAGAAAATTCTCGTCATTCATGTACTCTGATATAAACAGCATATCTTATCATCCTGTGTTCTGTTGCAATATATATATATATATATATATATATATATATATATATATATATATATATTTTAGATACTGACACCTAATATTTCACTTTATAACATTTCCCGTACTAATGGTTTTCTGTGTTCAGGTGTATAGCAAGTGAAGTTCTTCTATAGTCAACATGTTGTATTCACATCCCTAGAAAATAGCAAAAACTGGTTTCAGAATAAGAAAATAATAATACACTATGTAACAAACTCTAATAAGAGCTTAGTAGTGTTTTATGGCATACAAAATTGACTTTACAGTCAATTGAAGTTAAAGAAAACTAATTATGTTGCCTACTTCACATATCATATAGAAATAGCTGTGCTTTGTAAGTAAACACAAGTGGCAGTGTTCATTTTTTTTTTTTTCATTTTAAACTATATGTAATGAAGCACTCTTCAAGAGTGGATCCAAAGAAAATACTTTCATTCCTCACAGGAACTGATGATAAGTAAAAAAAATGTGGTAGATGTTATGTCATATTGTATATGAAATAATGTGTGGGATTTTTAAGTTATGAGAAAAAATTATGTGAATTTTATGTACTCCTATTATCAACCCCATGTAGTGCGAAATTATATGTTAGATATATTTAAACCTCTGGTGCGACTGGAGCAAATGATAAACTGTCTAAACTTATAGAATATATAGATTCAAACTCACATTTTAATGAATCCCTCAAACTGAAGGGGGCAATCACGTGATTTGATGATCATTATCAACTACAAAATAAATTACGTGCCCCAAAATACCAAGAAAAACAATAAACACTAGAGAATTTAGCAATAAAGTATAAAAGGTCAGTACTTACTGCAGTGAATACTTTGTTTGCCTTACTTAAACTACGATTAAATTAAATCATAATGTGTTAAATTTGTTGTGCAATATATAAACAACATTAAGATATTTTAAATATAATGTATAGTAAACGTCTTAAGTATGGATTTTATATTACTGACATTGACAAAGTCAGTATGTTTTTAACAGACACTATGTTCTTTGATGTAGACCTAACGGTATTCAAGTGCTCCAAGATTTGTTTGTTATTTACTCTTCAAGTTTTAATTGTAATAATATTCTATTAAATTCATTATGAATTCACATATATCCAATCTTGAGAAATTACATCCAAGTTGAAAATTTATTTTACAGAACGCTTTTATCTCTAATGATTCGTTATTTACATCTTAAGTATAAGATTTCCCTGGCTTACAGTGACATGAGGGCCATTTCAAAAGTAAGGGCCGATCGGTTACAAAAGGAGAATAAATGAGGAAATGAAAAATTCATTACTGGTTTCAAATACGTACAAACTGCATTATTTTTCTACCACTTCATTCCAAACACTTTTGATATCGTGAAGCAAGCTTTTCCAAACCCTTTGTGTGAAATTTCGCCACCTGGGATTTTAGCCAGTGTTGCATGAGGGTTTACAAGTCTTCAGTTCCTCAAATTGTTTAGATGCAAGACAGTACTTAAGGTGTAGGAAGAGATGATAGTCACTGGGCATGAGATCAGGACTATAAGGCGGATGATCAAAATCTCCCATCAGAACTTTTGAATAGTTTTGATTGTGAGGGCTGCCATGTGTGGATATGTGTTATCAGTAAGCAGAACAATTCCTGACCTCATCATTCCCCACCGTTGGTTTTGAATGGCATGGTGCAGTTTTGAAAGTGTTTCACAATAGACTTGCTCTGTGTGATGGTTGCTCTGTGAAATCGACCATAAGCACACCTTTTTTGGTCTCAGAACACAATTGTCATGACTTTTGTGTAAGACTGGGGTTTGCTTGAATTTTTTTGGTTTGGGTGAACTGGAGTGGATTATACACTGCATGGATTATTGTTTCAGCTCAGCATTGACGTATGAAATACACATTTTGTTAACAGTAATGATATGGAGAAAAATCTTTCTGTATGAAACCGGTCCAAAAAAGTGTGTTGCAGATGTCAATCTCTAGTTTATGTGAGTACTTGTTAACATTTTCAGCACTCATCGTGCACACGGTTTATGAAAGCCTGATAGTGTCGGTCACAATTCTGAGCAATTTTGTCTGTGAAACTTCTGGAAATTCTATGGAAAGATTGCTAATCATAAAGCGATGATTTTATCTCACTTTTGCATTCACACACTCACCGAGATCGTGTCCAGATGTAAGGCCTGCCACATTTACTCATCATCATGGCCTCTCTTCATCGTGAACATTTGAATGGCCTTCCCTAAACACTTGACACCATTGCCTCACTTTTCCTTCACTTGTTGTGGTAGGCTCATGTGTTTCACACAATTGACAGTGAATGTCAGCAGCATTATGTCCTGCTGAAATCTAATCACTGTTCAGACTTTACAACTGACAGGATTGTTTATTTTTGTACTCATCATAACCAGTGGCGAAGCTAGTAGTTAATGAATGGGTAGGCAAAAATCTTATCTTAAATTTTTTTTAAGGAATCACTAAAAGGTTGGTGGTTCAAATCGGACGCTGAGGTAGAGTTTGCTGTAAGCGAATGGTTCCACAAACAGCCGTAAGAATTTTACTAGCAGGGAATCTACAGGTTAGCGCAACAGTCGAACTCATGTCTTAATGTTATTGGAGACTTCTTTTAAAATCGTTGAATAAAAAATGCTTTACAGCTCTATACGTGTTTATATTGAACAATCCTTGTATTAGTCATACACAATAGTACAACTGATTGAACTTCAAATTTTTAAACTTGATTAGTTTCTATATATATGTTTAATGTTACAAATAATTCAAATAACAATCTTGATCATCTGTTAGTTCAGCGGAATAACAGGGACACTTTTAATAACCGCATAAAATAAACACACTTATAAACAACACAGCACGCTTTAACTTGAATGTTTGGACCACAGAAGTGAGGCATGCCTCAACGCTCTATGTGTACAGCACGGGACAATCCCCCCTCCCTTCACTTCCCTATCACTCTGGCACATTGCTTACATACGATGTATACAAAAAACGCTGAGGCAAGTTCAGGTTGCCTCATTCGCTTTAAACGAGCTATGCCGAGTCTCACCTGTCACCATCTAACGGTCGCTCAGTAAAGCACATTTCGGCCTAATAAATTCGACAGTCACGGTAACAATGTATAATCTGTACATTATGTAGTTCATACGTATTTATAATTTTTATTCTACAGAATTTTTTAGGGTAGGTATTGCCTCAATTGCCTCCATGTAACTTCGCCACTGATCATAACCCACTGTCATGCAAAGGCAAACAACAATGGACAGATGACAGTATGGTGGTTACATGCCCAACAGATCAGTTGAAGTTGCTGAGCATGCATGAACAAATCAGAGTTCCAATCACTCTTTATAACCAATCGGCCCTTAATTTTGAAATACGCATCATATAATATTCATTGTACAAAATCGACAAAGAAATTTACTCAATAATTCACTATGTTAAATATTATAGTAGCTTCAAGTAACTAATATTTGTTGAACTTTACGTACAAATACAATATGTAGTGAGTGATCAGGTAGCTATGTTTGTTATCAACACTTCATTTATTATCTTTTAGATTGTGTCACAATTCTTTGACTTCTAGAAATGAGCAGTGGCGTGTGGTGGGTAAAAATTTGGGTGAAGCTGAGGTGTATCCCCGATACCGTACTTCGGTCTGTACTTCATTTAAATTTCCTGCCATTGTTGCTGTTCCATCATACACTTTAGCAACTAGTTTTTTTTACTGCAAATTCAAATTCAATCAGCAACTGGCGAATGAGCTCTGTAATAGCCTGGGCATGTCGATCACAACTTACGTCAGTAAATTCTAAAAATCTCTTATACTTCTCCATCGTAAGCATACTAATAATGCACAACTGCAGTTAACTGTGTTTTATTTGAAACGTTTCATCGACTAATACAGCTACAAAGTTGCCTCTTTATTTCATTGTTTATACACACTAAAGGAGCTGAGCTAACTACTTCAGTGAGATAATTTTTCACTCAATTAGATAATCCCCTGAATACAGTAGATGTTTCCACACTATCCATAAAAAGAAGGCCATATTTGGCTGTGTGCTTTAGAAGTCCTATGTTGTTGCCTCGATTAACTGCTTTTCCATTTGTCGTGTCCCCGAAATGGTAATTATTGTTTATCTAGCAAACAGACAGCATTAATTAGTCTCATAAGAATGTCTCTATTACGTTGAACCTTCCGCTTGTGAGCCGATATCTCTGATTTATATTGGTCCTCTAAAGCAGTTTCTATTCTACTCTGATCGACAGCAGTAAAACACAATGATGAACGAAGATAATTCACAGTAATTTCATGGCCAGCAATAGTTTAACTAGGTTTTCTAAATGTTTGAATCAAGTATTGGCTCAGCTATTGTTCCTGTCCTTTCCAAACAACAAACAATACCAGCAAAATACTGCATTTAGATCAGCTCTACCAGCCAACCACTCACATTTCCTGTGCATTTGTTGGGTTTTTGAAAGATCCGGGGTCGGCCTACCAGGCATAATGTCAGTTTTTTTCGTTAAATATCCAGGAAGAAAAAGACTTTGTGAAATGGTCTTTTATTATACAAAGTGACATTGTAGAAAGTATTGAAACCAACACTAAAACTATCCTAAAGTATATAACTATAACTTCAAATATAATGTATATTGTTTAAATGCAACGTAAACGCACTATTTAATAAGGTATGACTATAACTTCAAATGTTAAAAATGGATAACACATATGGTTTAAACATGGTATTATATAAAACGTAACACGCACAGCGGTACCAGCAAACTCAACATCATGCAGTCCAACTCAACTCAAGCTAGCTTCAGTTCGCTAGCTATGTCAGTGGTGGTTTTCTATCTCACTCTACGTGCGTGCACATCTTTCTACACAGGGCTACCTCAAGCTGCGACGAATCTGCTTCACCTACTGTAGCAGTGACAGCATATAAACTCAGTCTACTTAGTCACGTTAGATAAAGCTAGTGAAATTTTATTTTGGTTAATTAAAATTAGATTAAATTAAATATAAACATCTACTCTAAACAATAATTCCAGTTAGTGTGTTGTCAGTCATTATTGAAGCAGTGCTTCACTTGCTTCCCATGACCGCATGCCACTGGAAATGAGTAACATTGTAATGATGGATAAATATAACTGAGAGTACAGGGTATAATAGTCCCACACATGCAGCCTCTATGGGATGTATAGGATTCATTATATGTTTCCATTAATAGATATACATGTTTTATTACAGGCTGATACAGATAACAAAATATTACACATCACAGACACTGGAATAGGAATGACACGCACTGACTTGGTGAATAATCTTGGCACTATTGCAAAGTCTGGCACTGCAGAATTCTTAAGCAAAATGCAAGAACAGCAAAGTTCTCAACAGGACATGAATGATATGATTGGACAGTTTGGTGTTGGTTTCTACTCATCATTCTTAGGTGAGAATAGTTAACACATATTAAACTATATATCTGAGAAATATAGATAACAGTAAAGATAAAAGAAAATATAATACTGAATAATTCATTTGTAGTTGCTGACAGAGTAATAGTTACAACAAAACACAATGATGATGTGCAGAGTATCTGGGAATCAGATGCAACAAATTTCCAGATTGCTGAAGATCCACGGGGTAATTCACTACAACGAGGTACACAGATCAGGTTAGTAAACTAAACATTTTATCTATATTTAAACACATTTATTCTTGTTTCATGTTTATTAATAATAAACGTATAATTAAATTACATATCTGAAGACAACAATAAAGTAGACTGTCGAAAATATATAAAATCATAAAAATATATTCTTGTAAGAATTGTGTGTGTGTGTGTGTGTGTGTGTGTGTGTGATGTTTTTATAATAGATACAGAGTGCTGTTGTAAAGTCTGAAGTAGTTGAAGAATCTGTTTTTTGTTAACAGTGTCACACACACACAAGTATATGGGTTACGACATATGCTAAATTATATATTTCTGTACATTTCAATCTTGCACAAATTTCTCCTGTTCTTTTTTACCGTTTTCCAGACTCATTGCATCATCCTATGTTACTAAGTCTGTTGCAAGACAGAATTGTCAAATTCTGAAAAAACTGCCAAAAGTCATTCTGAACAAATGACATGGCATGAGTTTAGGCATTTTTGTGTATGACAGCACACACCTGTACAGTATCAAATGCACTCAACAATCTTGTATAGCTTCGAATGTGAATTGTTTGATCATCATCTCCAATGACTACCACCTTTTTCTTAATGCAAAAAGTTGTTAATATCACATTGGTTATAAGCTGGTAGGGAGTTGAAAGGTAGTGTTAACTCACAGGCAACAGAATTACCTTGACAAGTGGATTGAAAAACTGGGTCATCTGTATGGCAAGTGACTAAATATAGCTGGAAATTTTGCTGAAAAATAGCTTCACAATTATCTAAACCACCCCAGACCCATCCTCCACCCATAATAAATCATGCCTGTGATTATTATACAGCAGTATGTTTAAATGAATGAAGAAAGTATACATTTCTTATAAAGCAAATCTTTTTTGGAAAAACATCTGATAAGCTGCAGAATAAGCCTGAAAATGAGTAAACATTCGACAATTCCTGAAACAAAAAACTTACCAACACATGCCACACTGAAAGCTTAAAATATTAGGCATAGTTTAATTGTTAGTTGCAGAGTGTTGGAATTCCATCTATAATGAAGATAAGATAACAATATATAACAATTTATATTTCAGTTTAGTGTATTTCAAGGAAGTAAACCTTTTTAAATAATCAAAACATTGTAGTGATGGATATGATCTACACTAACATTTATATGTAAAAATGTGTCTATATTAATCATTATTTCATATTAATGTAAGCAAGTATATTTCATTTGAGTAATAATGAATTTAGATAATTTTGGTAACTTTAGAACTTAATTTCTGCATGTAACTGTTTCAGAGGTGATTTTAAATTTCGGTTAGACTTACGTCTGTATTTCTATCTGGTTGAATTCCCCTATATATGTGTTCGACAGTAACAGATGGAAGTGGTTCAGTTGGCTGTTTGTGTAATTGTTTAGCTCATAGCAAAGTAGTGTAATCTAGTATATAAACAAACAGGATAGTTTTTATTATAATATGATTTTATTACTTCTGTTATTTACACATGCCTATTTATAGTTTACAGCTGAAGGAAGAGGCCAGTGATTACTTGGAGATAGAGACTTTAAGGAAGCTTATCAATAAATACTCTCAGTTTATTAACTTTCCAATATACTTGTGGTCTAGCAAGGTAAAAGTAACACTTTATTGTGACACAGTTTTTAATAATTTAGTAGTTATATGAAAATAAAAATAATCTTAGGGAAAAATGAAGTGTGTGTGTGTGTGTGTGTGTGTGTGTGTGTGTGTGTGTGTGTGTGTGTGTGGAGGAAGGGAGATAGATAACTGAATAATTAATTACAACTGGTGTATAGTATATTGTGTGCTATCAGGCTGTAATATTTATTAAGTAATAATTATTGATCAACAAGAAAGTGATTTATATATGACAATAGTATAGTATTCACAGTATTCATATAAGAATTGTATATGACATACAGTATGACAGTGGACCTTTGTATTTTCATTGTTTCTTAATATTTATAGATTGTGACAGAAGAAGAAACAGTTGATGAAGCTGAAGAACCCAAACCAGAAGACAAGGCTACAGATGAAGATGCAGATATTGAAGTAGATGACAAGAAGGATGAAGATACTTCAAAAGTAAAGAAAGTTGAAAAGACTGTTTGGGACTGGGAACTTGTAAATGACAGTAAACCAATATGGACAAGAAAGTAAGTAAATACTAATTTAATAATAAAAATCAATTGTAACAAATCCAAATAATTAAGAAAGAATTGTATTCATTAAGTTGAAAAATTAACTCGGCAAATTATGTTTGTACAGATTTTCATTTTCCGTGCCATTCTGTTGTAATGTGTAATGTTGTAGTTTTTTTACTGAAGAGTGCACGAATGCATAAATTCTTATTGAAAGGGACTTATCTTGAGAATCACAAAACTCTTATGTAACTGATTATTGTGTGCAAAAATTATTCTTTTATAGATCGTACAAATAGTGAGTGTACTATTAACTAAAACTAAATATTTTAGCCAGTACAGTATATAGTTCTTAGTTTTTCAAGGCTGTAGTTTAATCTTTGCTTTCTTTTGTGTCTCAGTAGTTGATCATGGTCTGTTGTTGTCTGCTGGCTGAGGAAACAGTAGCAGCCTGGAGCCCAAAATCAGAACAAAGAGAAATAACTGAAACTTTGTCTGCCAGGACCCATAATTAATAGACCATTTTCATTTAAAACTATCATCAGGCGGCACAGTTAACCAAGCATTACGGAACTTCTGATGTTGATTTCTGCTTAGGAAAGTCATGGAAAATTTTATTAGTAAAAGGTTGATCAATAACTTGGTACACAGTATGATGGAGTTCACAGCAAATGATTGGCAAAAAAGTCATAGTGGCCAGTCGATCAGAAACAACAGATTAGAGATACAATCTTGTCTTCTTTTCCATTTATACCACACAGTATATGTTCTTTTAGCAATTTCTGCATAAGTTTCTCCCTCTTGCATTTGTCTCGCTTTTGTGATGTTTTTTGTCATCTATTTGGCAAGTATCTGATATTGTCTTTCTATTGAATTTTGGGTTGGCCGCTTGGTCTTATTTTATAATTTTCCCAGCCCATCCTTTACATTTAGTTTAGTAATATTCCACATTACGAATTAATCAAGTCATCTACCCTAAATTCATCCGTTTCTAAGGATATGTGTATTGTTCTGAATCGATGATGCCTTGTATAGCGATTAGACCAACAGTAAGGGCCCTGTCATCTCAAGGCAACTGACCTCTGATTATAGCTGTTTACTATTGTATGATCACAGCAGTCTTGTTTCCAGGTCTTCCTCCATCCATCACTCAAAAGACACACACTTAGGCTCTGAGATTGAGAAGGAGAAGTACATAGAAATGAAAAAATACTGACCCCTAGCCCTTGATTTACTCTAAAAGTGGTGTCATTAACGCTACATCAACACCCGCTTGGGTAAACACAAGCGACACTGATGACTTGGCCAAACCCAGAAGTCTGTTATAGTGGAACATACGCTTTCTAATGATGAGCATATAATTTTGTTTGGAGAGACCCAGGTCCTGTCCTTGACTCAGCAGTACTTTGCTCAGTTACAGAGGGAGGCAATTGAAATATATAAGCATGGTGACTGCTGAATGAAAGAGGAGTATTTAGCGCTCAGTAGATATTGAAGCATGGTGAAATAAGCGAGCCAATAAAAAGGAAGATATGTGATTGGCCAAAAAATGATCAACCAGCACCTTGAAAATAGTGTATAAATATAAGTGCCTCAACAGGACAGAACAGTCTTTGCATTCGTTTGCAGGTGGTTGTAATCTGTGTTCCCGCTCTACTGTTCGTATTTGTTCACAGGAATTATGATCTGTGTTACTGCACCACTGAAGATGTCCGTCATCAGTATTGACAGAATGTCTGGTGATAAAGCTAGATCGTTGTCTAACAGTCCAAAAAATTTTGATAATGTAGTAAACATTGTTGCTCAAGAGAATCAAGTCAATGAGTACCACATGTCTTGATCATTGTCGAGTATTAGCTTTTGACTGAGTGGTAGTACAAAATATCCTCATTAAAAAAATGTAATACCAGTTTGTAAAAATAAGGAGTCTTTGAAATTCCATGGTTCCACTGTCTTGGAATAGTGGGAAAAAACAAAAGTATTATGATCTTTTGAGGGAAGTACAGTAGTTCTTTAGTACAGTACACATGGTTCTTTATAGCTTCTTTTGACTTGCTGATGAATTAAAGCTGTAAAGATTAAATGGCAATTTCAAAGTCTGAGAAAAACAGGTGAAAGAAGGTATGAAGAAAATATCAGGGGATGAGGAGGTACTCGCTGCCAGTTTACCACTATGAGTCCTGTAAAAACTAGGTCAAGATTGTTCTGTGTGACGTACGTATGTCTACATATCAATTAAATATTTTATGTAACTTACTTTGTATTACACAGTATTGTTTTCTCATGTTATTGCTTAAAAGAGTCTCTTTTAAAAATAGTTGTATCAAGGAAGGTTTTCCTTTGTTACAGGATTTCAGACATTACAGATGAGGAATATAATGAATTTTATAAATCACTTACAAAAGACAGTTTAGATCCACTTGCACATGTTCACTTTATTGCAGAAGGTGAAGTTTCATTTAAGTCGGTTCTGTTTATTCCTGCAAGTCAACCCAGTGACAGTTTCAACAGATATGGAACAACTACAGATAACATTAAAGTAAGTATACTATATTTTACTGGAATAAACATATACTTTGCAGTATTATTAGTTGTGTGTGTGTGTGTGTGTGTGTGTGTGTGTGTGTGTGTGTGTGTGTGTGTGTGTGTGTGTGTGTGTGTGTGTGTGTGTGTGTGTGTGTGTGTGTGTGTGTGTGTGTGTGTGTGTGTGTGTGTGTGTGTGTGTGATATTATTTCCAGTGTCCTATTCAATTTATTTTATTTTGTATTATTCATAGTACAGATTTCACTCATTTTAATTTAAATAGATTCTGTACAAAAAGATGTGTAGACTATATTATAAATATGCCCTTAACAGCTACTTGTCTAAAGTGAGAATAACATCTGTATGGTTTCGCATAGATATTTATAAATGGTCAAGTTAATACTCATATCAGGTATATTTAATGCCAGTAAACAATTAAATGTTCCAGTTGTATGTGCGTCGGGTATTCATCACAGATGAGTTCCAAGACATGCTGCCAAAATATCTTGGTTTCATTCAAGGTGTTGTAGATTCTGATGATCTTCCTCTCAATGTGTCTCGAGAAACTCTTCAACAACATAAGCTCCTTAAAGTTATTAAAAAGAAACTTGTTCGAAAAGCCCTAGATATGATTAAGAAATTAGATAAGGATGAGATAGACAAGTTCTGGAAAGAATATTCAACTAAGTGAGTATTTGTTTACAGGCTAAATAGTAATTATTTATTGTAATGTAATTTGAAATAAAAATGAAAATTAAAATATGAATGAGCTGCCAAATTTTCTTAAATTGATCTAGAGTGAAGTGATCTGGACAGTTTTTTGAGAAGAAAAAAAAATTATAAAAGATTATCTGAAGTAACAGCTGTTAATAGTGAACACACAGCATATTATGTAGAATCATTTTCGTATATGATATACATAAAAACAAATTTGTTGGCCTATTATTACAAATATTATTCTCGTCATATAGCAGAAAAAATGCAGTAATACAACTATAAACATTCTCAGGAAATTAATTTCAAAAGTGTATTAAAATGATTACATAAATTTAGAAAATGAAAGTGGCATGTTGAATACAAAAAAAATGTTAATTGTAAAACCGGTAAGGTTAAATATAATTTATTAAGATTTTTTAAAACTTTGTGAATTTGCATTATCAGTAGGTCAACACAATTTGTTCTTTTTTGCTTGTAGGTATCATACAAGTTTACTGTGTTACAAAATTTTGGTATAAGAACTTAACGGTTCTATAAATAAATTTACTGTTCTGTATATTTATCCGTATTGTATTAGTACATATTAACTTTATATAATATTGTTATGCAATACGGAACGTTCTGGTTCTATGGAGAACGTTGTTCTACGCGTTTCTCGCTTAGCCCAACATGTGTGCGTTTCTGTCAAGGTTGCTCTAAAGTATCCTCTAGAATTTTCAAGTGCTTGTTAAGGACGCATATTATGGAACCCTGCAGATTATAAATAGCCAACACCTGCTGCTTGGAAGTCGGTTTCCGTTGGGCGTTTACACACTGCGTTCAAGTGGTTATTAGTGAAAAGTGATTATTGTGCAGGACTGTGTTACTTGACATTATTATTGTGTGTGTACAAATTTAGCTTGAATTATTGTACGAGTATAATCTTGTTGAATAACTTGTGATTTCTAGCTGTTAATTGTGATTAACAGTTTATAGGTGATTATGACTTAACTGGTGTCTTTATTTTATTTCCCACTGTACCATCAGACGATCAGTGACACCGTCATAACAGTGGGTCAGAAATGGGACAGAACTGTTAACAGTGGAAACAGTGGACACCTTGTACAAGACTACTGTAATTTGTAATTAATCGGTACACAATGGATGCCAGTCAGATGCTGGAAAATGACACAGAAATTGCAGACAGAGAAGTGACAGGATGAGAAATGCAGACAAGAAGCGGAAGAAACACAAGAAGAATGCTGATGGGGAAGAAAAGAAACAGGAATGATGTAAGCAGGAAGCAGATGACATTAAAGCGTTGATACAGGAGCAAAAGCAAATGCAAGATCATACCACTGCAGAGTTGGGTTTCCTGCGTGGTGACTGGGGTGAATTACGAGGTGAGCTTAATAACCAAATTACTAGTCTATCTGATTGCAAATATGAAAGAGCAAACATTGTATTTGCCTCCAAAAGCGTTTTAAGACTATAAAACAGGTTAATTACCTACCGTCACGCTTTTTGAAATCCGAAAACAGAATTACTCGAGTTTCGACACATTAAGTGTCATCTTCAGATCCTCGATGAATATAAGTTAAAAATACATTTGTTGATGTATGCACATCCCGTCAGATAATAAAAACAACACAAACATAACAACAAACATACTTAAATAATTTAACACATATTAAAACCGAGACAAAACAGAACGAAAACACGATACACGCGGCCAACGCGGACCTGCGCAGGAACACGTTATGCAATAAAATCAATCGATACCGATTTGACCTTTGATAAATTTTATCGATCTGACACAGCTAGTATCTCGTTCAATATCGTTTACTCTGTTGAATAGAATATTATTTTTATGGATCGATTTTTCATTTAAGATGCGATCGTAATTATCTTTAGTGGCCTTATATATTTCAAACCTTTCAAGAGTGTCCAGTTTAAGAGATTTCCTGCATTTATGTAATATATCCAAATTCTCACTAATACTTTTTATGTTATGATCTTGTGAACTTAAATGTTCAGCAAATGTGGATCTTCCTATATTTGATTTAGAGCTTGGGAGGTGTTCTTTATAACGCAATTTGAACGAACGACCCGTTTGTCCTATGTAGAAATTTGAACAATCCGAACAATTAAGCCTGTATACACCTGTACCATCGTATTCATCGAAAGACTTAATTTGATTTTTAAACTTAAGTTTGTTCTCGAGTTTATTATTTGCTTTTGAAGCCAATACTATATTTTGTTTTTTCAATTGGTTTTTTAAAGTGTAATGTAACATTTCGCCATACTCTATTGCGATATATTTTACTTTTTCTTTAGGCATGTCAATATTTATTAGACTATTTTGTTTCTTATTTATTATTTTATCTATTATGTTACATTTATAACCATTGGCTATTGCTATGTGTTTAATAATTTCGACTTCATTTTTATGGTCTTCTGTGGAGAGGGGCTATGATAACAATCTATGTACCATACTATTAAAAAATGCCATTTTGTGTGAATAAGGGTGGTAAGACGAGGCATGAATAGCATGATCAGTGGTTGTCGGTTTCCTGTAAATATTATAGTTAATTTTATTATCAATTTTTGTTAAAGACAAATCTAAGAAATTTATTTTATTATTCTTTTCTGTTTCTAATGTAAATTGCAAATTTTTTGTTATGCTATTCAAATACTTATTAAGCGTCTCTAATTGTCTGCAATTACCATTGTAAACCACTATCGTGTCATCCACATATCGACGATAAAATAAAATTTTGTTGTAATGTTTGTTGTTTGGTGATAATATTTAATTATTTTCGATGTGGTTTAAATAAATTTCCGCCAGGATACTTGATAGTGGGGGGGGGGATCCCATTGCTAATCCATCTTTCTGTAAATAAAATTTATTATCAAAAGTAAAATAATTTTGTTCTAAAATTACTTTAGTCAAATTAACAATTTCATCAACTATTTCATGGTTTAAAGTGGCTATTGATAATAATAAACTTTTTGTTATTTCTAAAGTTTCATTAATTGGTACATTCATATACAAATTGACTATGTCAAATGAAGCTAAAGTATGTCTTGGTTCAATTGTAAGTTTTTTTGTGAGATCTACCAATTCTAAACTATTTTTCAAACTGTAATTCTTATTAAACACTATATATTGTCTTAAAATTTTATCAATTTTTTTGGCAATTTTATAAGATGGTGCAGACGTGAAATTTACTAAAGGACGGACAGGCATGTTATTTTTATATATTTTCGGAAGTCCTCTAAGTCTAAGTGCTTTAGGATCTATCATTTTTAAATATTTTTTCTCATCGTTTGAAGGTCCGCGTTGGCCGCGTGTATCGTGTTTTCGTTCTGTTTTGTCTCGGTTTTAATATGTGTTAAATTATTTAAGTATTTTTGTTGTTATGTTTGTGTTGTTTTTATTATCTGACGGGATGTGCATACATCAACAAATGTATTTTTAACTTATATTCATCGAGGATCTGAAGATGACACTTAATGTGTCGAAACTCGAGTAATCCTGTTTTCGGATTTCAAAAAGCGTGACGGTAGGTAATTAACCTGTTTTATAGTAATGAAAGAGCAGCTTAAGAGTGAAGTAGAGCAGTTAATGAAAATACAGTCACGTGTAAAGACATAAAAAGACATGGAAAATAAGACAACAGAGAGAAAGTGACTTTGCCTGCAGCTGGAGTGGTTCATGTCAAGGCCCTAACATTTGATGGAAGCACTCACTGGGCGACGTATCTTCGGCAATTTGAAGCCGCTGCTAACACAAATAATTGGATGGAGAAAGACAAGGCAGTTTCACTCGTCCTCACTTTAAAAGGACCTGCCACAGAGCTACTACAGAAAGTGCCATCTGGTAACCACAACACCTATGCCGAATTTATTAAAACTCTATAATTACGGAGTGGTGATAAACATTTGCGTGATGTGTACTACGATCAGTTTAGAACAAGGCGGCAATGTTCCAGGGAGAGTCTTCAAGAGTTTGAAGCAAGCATCGACAGACTGATTAGACTGGCCTATCCTGAAGCACCAGAAGATTTTTGAATGAGATTTGCGGTGCAGACATTTATTGGTGTCATTGGAAATTGTGAACTTCAGCAAGTGTTACGAATGGTAAGACACCGAAATAGATCAGAAGCTCTTGTTCATGCCCTCGAGTTTGAAGCTGCCAAAGTCAGTGTCCTGCTACATTAATGGGTTTATGTCATCACACTGTATTCAGAATATTCCAGTATCACATTGCCATTACGATGGGTGCAGAAAAACAATGTTGCCAGATAAACAATTCAGAAGTTCAAGAGCGCCACAATGATTTGAACGATGGGAAATAGTCAAAAGACCAAAGTGTTACAACTGTGGGAAACGTGTCATCTACAGGTACACTGCTGAAAGAATAAAACACCGAGAGAAGGGAGCGATCGCACTAATTGGAGAATTAAAGCTCCAGAACAGCACACAATTTCCACGCTACATAAGATGAGTGGAAACCTGATCGTCAATGCATTTGCGGAAGGTAAACCAACATCATTTACAGTTGTCACGGACGCTACAGTGTCCATTGTGCGCCCTGACTTAATGAGCAACTGCCAGCCTCAAATTAGCTCTTGTACAATACAGTTTGTGACTGGAAACCCCGTCAAAGTGTTAGGAAAGGTAGACGTACATGTACACCTGGGTCTTCTTGACTTGCTACCAAATGCTAGTTGCAGATATTGTCGAAGTGATTCTTGGCACAGAGATTAGGAATGCCTATGGATTTGTTATGGACTTAAGAGGGAATGTTCTGAGGGCTGGCCAAGAGAAGATAAAGCTTTCCATGGCTAAAATGACAGGATTCACCAACCATTCGAGCAAGTGGCATAGGCCAAAAAAGAAGTCAACAGGTGTGATCAAGAGGTACCCTTCCTATTGCAAGCAGAAATAGAACAAGAATGAGCAGAGGATGTACCAATGTGTAAAATGACAAATGAAGTGAAAAGCCAACTATGGGTGTCGAGGAAAGACTCCTTCTTGTTACTGAGTTATTGAAGCACCCTGGGAGAAAGTTGATGAAGATGAAGTTATTCGGACGTAGACGAGAACGAAACAGACTTGGACCAGATAAAGACGTATAGGTTTTCAGTACATGATGGAATGGGAGTGATTCCAGCAAAACTAGTATTTGAGCAGAGGACTCGTATTCCTGGAAACTTGATATTCAGAACACCTGTGACTCAGTCCCAAAAGCCACAGAACTATTCCTCACAATTAGAAAACCACCTGTGAGAAATGAATCACTTCATAAGAGTACAGCTGAAGATAGCCAGCAATGAAATGAAAACTCGGTATGACATTCACAGCAATAGTGTGGGTTTCCAAGAAGGAGATTAGGTTTGGTTGTTCAACCCAAAGCGCCGTTGTGGTCGCTCACCTAAACTTCATACTAACTGGGAAGGACCTTACACTGTGAAAAAGTGAATCAACGTTGTTGTCTATTGGATTCAACAGGAAGATCAGCAAAAGTTCAAGGTCATTCACCTAGATCACCTGCGTAAATATTATTTCAGAGACGGTTTGCCAGTCTGGTATGAACAGGCTTAAGGAGGGGGCAGCGTTTGGTACTATGGAGATCGTTGTTCTACGCATTTCTTGCTTAGCCCAACGTGTGCATGTTTCTGCCAAGGCTGTGCTGAAGTATCCTCTAGAATTTTCAAGTGCTTGTTAAGGATGCATATTATGGAACCCTGCAGACTAAATAGCCAACACCTGCTGCTTGGAAGTCAGTTTCCATCAGGCGATTACACATGCGTTCAAGTGATTATTAGTGAAAAGTGATTATTGTGCAGGACTCTGTTACTTGACATTATTATTGCGTGTGTACAAATTTAGCTTTAATTTTTGTACGAGTATAATCTTTTTGATTTCAAACTGTTAATTGTGATTAATTAAAACTGGTAATTAGTGACTTAATTGGTGTCTTTATTTTGTTTTCCACTGTACCATATGATGATCAGTGAGACTGTCATAACAATATTGTCATGTGATATTGTAGTAATCCTAGAAGCAGCAACTATAATTTCTGTAGCGGCAAGGGACATTTCACTATATGCATGCTTAAAGTAAAAAGTTTCTAAAATTTTTACTTATAGTCAGAATATATGCCACATCTATAATATAACGCGCTAGGTAGTGTGTCCGTCATCGGTATGTTACCATAGTAACAAGTAAATAAACAAATGATATTTACAGGCATCGAATCCGTTCCTATAGTTTTTAATGTTTTTACTATGCGATTGTGTTGATATGTTTTGTAATTTTGTATACAGGTACGTCTATATATTATGTAATTGTCCTATATTTCTGTATATGTTTTAATTGTGATATTTATGTTTATACGTATTTCTGATGATCCAGTGAATAAGTAATTAAATACGATCAAATATGCCTCCTAAACGCCAGCAACCACAAACTGCTGAAAAAATTGCAGCAAAAAAAGCACGTAATGCTGAAGCTCAAAGACGCCGTAGAGCGGCCATGTCAGAAGAGCAGCTTCAAGCAGAATGTGAACTAATGCTGTAAGTCACCGGCAACACAGAGAAAACATGTCACAAAATCAACTTTAACAAGAGCGCGAGGCAAACGCTGAAAGACAAAGGGTTGCACGCCAACATCAAAGAGGACGTCTGAGTAGATATGTCCGATCCCGCAACACCGCTTTGCTTCCCGAAAACTTCAATGAAGACGAAATTGAAGAAAGTTATCTTGGCCCAGTGGAGGCTAAATGTCCAATTTGCAATGCCACGCATTTCAAAAATGAATTAATGTCAAATTGCTGCTATAAAGGGACCATTCCATTAGATGAAATACGAATGCATCCCTTCATTACAAATTACATGAATGGATCTGATCCAAATTCCAAAAATTTCATGGAAAACATAAGATCCTACAACAGTGTAATGGCCTTTGCCTCAATGGGAGCACAAGTTGACCAATCAGTGACCAGACGTTCAGGTCCTTTTTGTTACAGAATCCATGGGCAAATTTATCACGCTACATCTGCAGTACACCCAAATCAAGGTGAATTACCAAAGTATGCCCAACTGTACATTTTGGATTCGGCCCAAGCCTTGACAGAAAGAATGAACAATCAAGCAAACAATGGATGCATTCGTGTCGTAATGGAGAACCTCCAAAAACTTCTTGGAGATATCAATAATCCGTTCTCTAGAGAATACAAGAACATGCTCAAATTTGAACAAGACGAAATGCTAAAGGCAAATCGGGAAAACCGAACGCCAGTTGAATATAGCATGACTTTCTTGAGAGAAAGAGTAAATAATGTGCTCCCCGGCAGAACCAACGCTCCCACTGCCAGAGGAGAAATTGCTGCCGTTTTTCACAGTGCAGATGGTGCACCCCCAGGAAATCGGGATATTACAATTTATCCAAAAAGCGGAATTTTACAAAATATATCCATCCTGAGTAGACTCTGTGACCCAATGTGCTACCCTTTGCTTTTCCCATATGGGGATTCAGGGTGGACCACAGATCTGAAGAAAGATGTTGGTCAAGGAAATGTGTCCCAGCTTCAATGGTATTCATACCATTTTGCCATTCGTGATGGAAACTTTAACAAGTTCCTCAACGCAGGAAAGCTGACTCACCAATTCATGGTTGATGCCTATTGCAAGACCGAGGCAAACCGTTTGAATTGGTTTTGAAAAAATCAAAACACAGTAAGAGCTGAAGACTATGATGCTCTTCACCGATTTGTGAACAACCACAATTTTGAGGACGTTAACATATTGCCTGGAAAGAAAGTTATATTGCCTTCAACCTTCCAAGGGAGTCCAAGAAATATGGCTCAAAATTACCAAGATGCTATGGCCATGGTCAGGAAATATGGCAAACCTGACTTATTTGTAATATTCACGTGCAATCCTAAATGGAGGGAAATCAGGGAAAACTTACTTCCCGGTCAGCAACCATGCGACCGGCCTGATTTAGTAGCAAGAGTGTTTGAATTGAAACTGAAATTGCTACTTGAAGACTTAACCAAACACCATAGATTTGGACGTGTTAGGGCTATGCTTCACGTGATCGAGTTCCAAAAACATGGTCTACCACATGGGCACATATTGCTATTCATGGCCCCGGAAGACAAAGTCTGGGAGAATGAAAGAATTGACAAAATTATCTGTGCAGAACTCCCTGATAAAGATGCCCACCCGAGGCTACATGAAATTGTAAAATCCTGTATGATACACGGCCCATGTGGTCCATTAAATCCAAACGCACCGTGTATGGAAAACGGCAAATGCACAAAAGAATTCCCAAAAGATTTCTGTGCCGAGACCAACAGCAATGTCAATGGTTACCCAAAATATCAACGCCGAGCTGATGGTAACTTTGTTGAACTTGGGGGAAACAAAGTGGATAACAGATGGGTGGTGCCATACAACCCATACCTGTCTCTGAAATACAATGCCCACATTAACGTAGAGATTTGTAGCTCAATTCAAAGCGTTAAATACCTCTTCAAATACGTTTACAAGGGGCATGACTGTGCAAATATTCAATTCGTTACTGTTCCCACAGAACAGGAAGCTACTATTGAATGGGACGAAGTAAAAAATTACTTGGAGACACGATATGTAAGTGCACCTGAAGCATGCTGGAGGCTCAGGGAATACAAAATGCACCACCAAACTGATCATGTGGAAAGATAAATGTCCACCTTGAGGACAAGCATACAATATGTTTTATACCAGACAAGGAAGCTGAAGCTGTACAGCAAAAAGCCACCAAGTCCAAACTTCTGGCTTGGTTTAAACTTAATCAGGAAGACCCTAATGCCCGAGAGTATTTATATATTGAAATTCCCGAACACTATACCTGGGATGACAAAAATTCTAAATGGAAACCACATCTTAGAGGACATGAAACTACAATTGGCAGAATGTTTGCCGTAAGTCCCACGGATAGAGAAAAATGGTTCCTCCGAATTCTCCTCCTCAATGTTAGAGGAGCAACATCTTTCGAGGACCTAAGAACGGTCGAAGGAAATCCTATCCCCTTTGCAGCTTTCCAAGAAGCATGCATTGCAAGGGGATTAACTGATGATGACTCAGAATGGGATACTTGCCTAACAGAAGCTGCAACCCATCAAATGCCAGTACAACTTAGGCAGTTGTTTGCATTTATTTGTATCATGTGTGAGCCGTCGGATGCAGCAGTATTATTCGACAGACATAAGGACAATCTTATGGAAGACTATAAGAGACGCTTTCCTGATGGAGAAAAAGCTCTCTATTTGACACTTAAAGAAATTGAATCTGTCCTTTGAACACATGGAAAGTCATTGGTAGATTTTGGCCTAGAACTTCCAGTCGGCAGCTATGACGAGCCAATCCATTCTGGAAAATATTACGATGCAATTGCCGAAAAAACCATGTTCGAAGAAAAGTTTCAAATGCTCAACCCAGGGCAAAGAAGGGCTTTTGACAAAATCAGGGAAGCAATTGAAAACCCTAACTTACCCAAACGTCTATTCTTTATTGATGGACCTGGCGGGAGTGGTAAAACCTTCCGTTACAACACAATCATGCACTATGTGCGTAGCAAAATGAATTAGTCTTGCCATGTGCATTTACAGGCATAGCAGCAACTTTGCTTGAGGGAGGCAGAACTTCCCACAGTCGTTTCAAGTTGCCTATTCCAATAAATGAAACATCAACCTGTAACGTTCAACATGGGACTAATACGGCAAATGAACTGGAAAAGGCCAAAGTGATAATCTGGGATGAAGCTTCAATGGCCCCAGCACATGGAGTAAAAATGCAGTTGACACACTGTATAAAGAACTCTTAGCTGAAAATCCAAAAGTTCCTTCTAAAAAACCATTTGGAGGTGCGGTCTCTCTTTTCGGTGGAGATTTTAGACAAATTCTCCCTGTTGTTCCACATGGCAGTAGAACCGAAATACTTTCTTCATGCATGAAGAATAGTAAGTGTTGGAAAAATATTCAGGTCCTAAAGTTAGACCAAAACATGCGTGCCAATGAGGACAATGTCCCATCAGAACACCGAGGCTTTTCCGATTGGCTTTTAAAACTTGGGAATGGAAAACTCCAAGAGCCTGGATTAGAGGAAGGCATCTTCGAAATTCCTCCAGTCTGCATTGAAAATTGATGTATTGTTGATGCTGTCTTTCCTGAGGTCATCCAATCAGGAGATGACAGCATTGCTAACCGTGCAATCCTGACTCCAAAAAACCACGAGTCACTTGAACTTAATGAAAATGTCCTTACACGATTTCAGTCTGAATTGAAATGCTATACCAGCATAGATTCTATTCAGCAAGACAGTGCAAATGCTGAGGAGGCAGCAAACTATCCAATGGAGTTTTTGAACAGCTTAACACCTGGAGGTATGTCTCCTCATAGACTTAACTTGAAAGTTGGTGTAGTAGTAATGTTGCTACGAAACCTTGACTCAACAAGAGGTCTTTGCAATGGCACCAAAATGGTCGTCAAGCAAATGATGTCAAAAGTCATTGACTGTGAAATCCTGACCGGATCTTTTAAAGGTACCAGGGTATTTATTCCAAGAGTTATTCTTGCACCCAGTGACCCTGACCTTCCCTTTACATTAAGACGAAAACAGTTTCCATTTAGACTTGCTTTTGCTATGACCATCAACAAAAGCCAAGGGCAAACACTGGATTCAGTTGGTATTTATTTGCCATCTCCAGTATTCAGTCATGGACAACTTTATGTTGCATTTTCAAGAACAAAGTCCTTTCAGCAAGTCAAGGTAAAAGTCTTAGGAACTGACCAACAAGGCAACTTAAAGAAAGACCACAGAGTTTACACCAAAAATGTGGTCTACAAAGAGGTTTTCGCCCAATAATTAAATGTCATAGCGAATGTGTAATTAAGTGTATATCTAATTAAATGTATTTAATATATGCCAATAAATAATTAAATATGTGCTAATAAAAATGCTCGCCACCCGGGCGTAGAACGGGTACTTCCACTAGTTATTTATATATCTGATTAAAGATGAAATTCAGTACATTAAAAGACATAAATATTGTAATCTACTAGCAATGATTACTAATTTATTGTGTAATTACTTATAGGTGACTCCCGTGTATCAACGTTAAATTATTTATAAAATTATGTATTAATGGGTTAATATTATTCGGTTATTGACCATAGACCTATGTTAAGTAGTTATTAAGTGTTTTACCAGAGAAAAAATGCTATATTACAGTTATTATAGTGAATAATTCAGTAATTTTCTCCAACCCTAGTCAGTATGTATTATTTAAATTGGGAAGAGAGTAGCGCAGAGAGTAAGTTAGTTCTCTATTCTCCTGTATTCACCAGCTGTCTGCAAACGAGCGCTGTTATTAGCGATTGACCCGTTATTATAGGTTAAGTCGTTCCACTTGATGCTTTTATCACTTTCTTTCTCTGTAAAATACACCCTATTCGAAATACAATAATTATTCTACAATAACACAAAATCGTCAAATACAAGAAGGATTCTTTATTTTATATTATTTTTAAAATTCCAACAGTTGCTTTCACCTGTTATTAAGGCATCATATCGATCACACAATACAGAATCGATTTGTTATTGAACTCGTGTTTTAGATGTTACAATTTAATTATAATTTTCAGTTTGTCTTTTATCTCAGGGTACATGTAGTTCTTTAACTATTAGTAAGGTCAGGTAATGCAAATTCAGGTTACTAGGTATTACAATTTAATTTAAAATCTTATTATATAAAGTATTAACATAAGCAGGTTTTTTTACCAATTGTTTACAAGATACTCGTTAAGGCAGTGTTCCACTAACGATGACAGATAGCCGAGTGATGAAGAATGGCTCGAATATATCCACCTCCAGCTTCTCAATAAAAGTTGGTGTTAGTGTCCCAGGATGTAATGGAAAGTTCAGTTCTTGATCTTCGCTGATTTTTCGTTTCTGCGTCACAGGTCCCGTTGGAATTAGTGTAGTATTAAGTTCTTGCGCTGTTGTTAAAAGTGAGGTTCGGTAGGTAAATTTAATTCTCTTTATTTTTTGTTGTATGGTATTTATTCACTTCGACTTCTCCAGGTCTGGGTTATCTTCATTCATTTATGGTTTCCATTATTACTCATTTGACGGTAGGTTTAGTTAATTTATTCTTTAGATTTTTGATTTGAATTTTGTTGATAGGTATTTTATATTCTTGAAGTGATAGTCTCGGAAGTCGTCCAAGCCATCTTTTTAATCAGTTATTATATATTATCTTAGATTGATAATAATTTTATTCATTAGGTTTCTTGGTTTTTTCGAGATTTTTAACGACAGAACTGTCCTCGTTCATCTATAACAATTGAATTTTGAAATCAACAAGATATCTTGCATTTTGTTGCCCTAACAACCATCTTCCTCTTATGTTATTGGATAATATTTGTTATCCTAGAGCCGTAATTAGGAAATATTCTTACACTTATTTAATAAAATACTCCCTTATTATAATTACATTAAATCACATAAAACTTTCACTTAATCAACTTATTTTAAAAGGTATTATTTTCCTTTTACAAAATATTAAATTTAGGCCTATTGGTTTTATTACATGTGTTATAATTTTTGTTTTTAATTTAATTTTTCTGACGTGACCTATTGTACAAAGAGCCACTGGCTTATGGCCAATTATTCCAATTTTAATTTCCTGATTTCAATTCATTATTATTATTTAGTTTATCATTGAACCCTTCACTGGTTTTTAACATAACTATAATGACCACTTGACAATTTATGAACAATTATTGTCTTCCTGGCCAAGTTTACAAATATTATTTTAAGACATCTTCATTAATTATTTAAAGTAAATACACTTAACATGATACCATACATAATAAATGCACTTGTATTTAATTACTTAAATACAAGTTTAACATGAATGAAATGAGTACCCATTACTTAGTACTTCCTTAAAGCAATGGCTCCACACCTACTACATACAAAACACAAAATAAATATCATGTAAACACAATATCATGATAAAGCACAACAACAGGTACATCTTTATAAAACATTAAATATTAATTAAACAGTCTATTATATTCAAACTCATCCACAGTAAACTCATCTCATTAGACACAGTGTTTATAGTTTACATCTTACACTGATCACTCCATATTTTATATTTAGATACATTTTTACTATTTTATTACCTAGTAACCTTACTAGGTGTCACCAATACATTTTTTGGGTGAGATTGGCCCTCTTGTACTTAATTATGGTATACCTTGGGCATTGTTTTCAGTTATTTTGACAAAGTTTTTATGTAACGTCGGGGACCTTAACTTTGTTACGTTACAATATACACGTAGTGGATGTTCCAAAATTTTTTGTGGACGAAAAAAATATGATTGACACCCATTAGAAGAAAAAAGTATTTGACATTTCCAATGCTTTTCATTATATAGAAAACATTTTTCAGAATATAGTCTTGTAGAACATAACATAAAACTGCAAAAATTGTGAAATTTATGACAATTTGCATATTCTTATTATAACTCTCCACAACCCAAAACTCAGTTCCAGTAACTCATGACTTGCACATCATAAATTACACTTTTTTTTTTGTTCACACTTGTTTTAAAGAGTTATTGGACACATTTACTTAAAATATTAAAACAGGCACAGTAAAAAACACTTGTAAAAGCACTCTAAATAAAAAAGTACACAGTAAATATGTACAACATAACCAAAAATGTAGGCCTAACCACTTACAGCTTACATGTTCATGTTTAATTTTTTTACAGTTTTCACCTTTGTTTAAATTCATAGTAAACATAATTACTTAAAAACATTAAACCAAACACAGTAAAACACTTAAAAAAGGCAGTGTAAACAAACACACTTTATAGTAAACACATAAAAGCATAACCAAACATAAAAGCACATAAATATGTAACATACATAAGCACAGTAAAACATAACCAACAAAACTTCTTAGCTGATGCTACCTTTGGAATAATTTTTAAGCAAAACTAACAGAAATTATCGTATTGTATACCAAAATATCCCTACAACCTTCTAAAAGTATCGTATTAGAATGTGACACAATCTGATTAGCTATTACAAACAAAATACTGAGATGGGAGAACAGATCTGATTTTGAGGTGTTGCCACTTTAGAGTTAGGCAACGTCTCAATATCATCGTTCACAGCTTTGAGGATTAATAAAGTACCACCACTTAGTAACAGTATGCACGCGCACGCGCATGTGTTTATACCCCATTGTTTATTATACTACCATCTTTATAGACTACTGGCAACTATATTCTAATCAGCTGCCACTTTCTGTAATCCAATTTAATACAAATTTATTTATATTTATGGTGAATCACTTGTAATTTTTTTTAAATAAAATCTCAAGTTTCCAATTATATAAAATTATGTTTAAACAAGAAAAACATTCATATTTTCTTTGGTACTTTATAATGTGGCATAAAATGGGCAAAATTTGGACTTAAGGTGTTTCTATGTCAGTGGGTATACGTATATGTCATGACTAAAGGCACTGTGTTTAATTCACAGCAGCAACATAAAATCAGTATGTTTTTCAGCTCCGAGGTCAGCTCAGCTAGTGGAAATGAGTAAGATTTTGTATGCAATACTTGGCTTAACAAGTGGAACCAAGTTGCTTTAATAACTCAATTCGACTGCCTTACATGTTGATCATAAAATAATAGAAAGTATTTATGAATTGCTGCATGTCATTCATATGCTTAATTTTAGTATGTACATTTACTAATTTTGTTATACTTTTTATTATTTTGTTCATAGTGTAAAGTTGGGAATTATAGAAGATCCAGCCAACAGAAGTCGTCTGGCAAAATTGTTACGTTTCCAGACTTCTGACAAGAGTGGAATTACTACTACACTGGCAGATTATGTGTCACGAATGAAGCCCAAACAGAATCAGATTTTTTATGTTGCTGGTGCTTCAAGGAAGGAGGTAAATAAATATTTTTTAGGTACAAGCCTAATGTGTGAAGAAAGGAGTGACCAAGAGAGGATTTTATGTGTGCACAAATCACTTTGTGTGAAAAAAATAAATAATAAAAAATATAAAAGTACACTTTCAAATTCTTCAAACTATTATTTGACAAGTAATTATTAGTAAAATTTTAATAATATCAACATATTTATAAAAATCAAAGACACTGAAATGACTATCTTTTGGTTAAAGCCATTATTCTGTAAAAATTAATTTTTCTAATTACTGTTTTAATAATGTAAATTTAAATGTGTTTTAAAACTGTTACTTTCTTCATTGTGATGCCTTCATACTCATCCAAATTGTTTTTATTTGAACTACTAGAAATTTGCCAGAAAAGTAATTTGAATTTTTTCATGGCATATAATAAGGTAACAAAGAATGTCTCTATTAATATATAAATGTTCATTTTTTCTCATTATATTTCTTCCACATCCAAGACCAAAAAGCAGTTAGTGGTTATGGGGTGTACTTCCTGTAACATTAATCTTGCCAGAAAAGAAAAGTATGATTGGACTCACAAATTGTTCCCTAAAATTAGTATATCGAAGCTCAATAAGTTGATTTAAGTTTTTCCACACAAACGTTTTCTATGGTCTATATTGAAATCTGCCCTTTTTTACCATTTAAACAAAATGTTTTTGATACATGGTCTGCAAAAAAGGTGGTATCAGAAAGTTCTGAAACTACTTCTGCAGCTTGAAAACAGATGACAGCACAGGTAACAGCCATCAACAGTGTCATTCTTTAGTTAGGAGCATGCTGAGTGGCATCACTGTATGAACATCAGTAACTTGGTACACAAGTTTTTGTGACCAGATGCAGGAGCACATTTATATTTTCAAAATGGACTGAAAATTAAAACAGAGACCTAACATCAAATTCTGCATCAAACTTGATAAAACTGTATCTGATCAAAGTGATCCAGCAAGCTTATGGCAATGAAGCAATGAACTGTGCAAGGTGCTTTTGAATAGTGTTTGCATAGTATGATTGGCAGAACTTCAGTGGATGATGAAGAGGTCAGAGTGACATTTCACAAACCCAATGCCAAAAACTGTTGACAAAATTAGGTAGCTTTGCATTAAGATGGTTGGAGAACTATTCAGGACATTGCTGGACAGTATCACTGTATCATACGGAACAGTTCAGGCAATCCTTGTGTCTGATTTAAATATTTGGCCCTGGCACAGAAAGCCACCAGCAAATGGTCGAACTCAGTAAGAAATCATTGTCAGCATGTCTTAGATGACCCAACATTCATGTTGAGAGCCATCACTGGGGATGAGACATCTACAGTTACGATCCAGAGACCAAACAGCACAGGAAGAACCCAGCATCACAAAGACTGAAAAGGGCGATGTAAGTCAGGAGCACAACAAAAAGAGTATGCTCATTGTTTTCTTCAACATTTATGGAGTTCTGCACCATGGGCCAAACTATCAGTACCTAGTTTTACTGTAATGTTCTGAGGCACTGGGTGAGGATATTCATTGAAGATCAGAACTGTGGGACAAAGGCAATTGGATGCTCTATCTTGACACTGTATCTGCACACAGAACATTGGAAATGCTTCACTTTTTAGGCCACAAAGCATGATTATCATTCCTTGTCTGCCATACTCACCAGATTAGGCCCCTTGTGATTTCTTACCAAATATGTAACTCAAACATAAGGGTCGTCATATTGAAACTGTTGCTGCGATCGATCACAAATTGCAGATGGTGCTTGGCATACTTCCAGAACATGACATAGTGAGATCAGAACTTCCATGAAGGATTTTGTAAGTGGAAAATGGACTTGGTAGTGGTGTACCACTGTACAAGGGGACTACTTTGAAGGTGTTAGTGGCTGCTAAAATATTTTATTGTATACAGGCCTAGTCTTGTAACTTTTTGTTACTGCCTCATATAAAACAGATACTGTTACTGCTTCATTTTAACAATCAATGACTTTTAATGAAACAGAGTATTTACAGACCAATTCACAATACTTGTATATTTTTTTACATATTATTTTATTTGTATGTATATTTTTTATACTTAGTTACATTAATACTTTTCCCCTTCACAGTAGTGTATAGACAAACAACAGTTAATTGTTATTTGCTTACTTATGCTGTCACAAATAAATCAATGTAACTTCGCTTATATGTATGTCTATACAATTAATAAAAATAAATGTAACAAATGTTGATTGCTTTTTGAAAAAACCAAAAGTGCATTTGCCAAACAAAATTCAGATAGTGGTTGTTCTTGTCCCCACCCCATGTTTCACAGCACTTGTGTGTAATTCATATGTAGACTGTAGGCTATGGCTCCCATCCAGCCTTGTTGTCTGGCTGTATTATTTGCGATACTATTAGGGAAGTTTAATTTGAATCAGTTGAGTAGAAGTGATAGCATCAAATAGATGCCAGAAACAAATTCTAATGAAAATAAACCTGCTTCTGCTGTTTGGGTGAAATTAAAACAGTACATTTATTCATAAGTATAAAGCTGTTTCTAGTTGTTGATGTATATGCGGTAATGTGAAAAGTTGATTCCTGTTTTAAAGTAGACCTGTCATTCTATATTAAGAGATGAAAAAGGTTGAGCACAAATCATATGAAATTATATACTTCTTTTATAGGTTGAATCTAGTCCATTTGTTGAAAGACTTTTAAAGAAAGGCTATGAAGTATTATATCTTGTTGAACCTGTTGATGAGTACTGTTTATCTTCACTGCCAGAATTTGAAGGGAAAGTATTTCAGAATATTGCAAAAGAAGGATTCACTTTGCCAGAGGATCAGAAGAAAACAGAAACACTGAAAACCAAATTTGAATCTCTTACTAAGTGGCTTTCAGAAACAGCACTAAAAGACAAGGTAAGTTATTCACACTTGTTATGTGGAAAAACAGAATATAGTGGAACCTTGGTATCCACTCCTCTGATATAATGTGACCCTTGATGTTATGCTGATTTTTCATGGCCCCGACTAATTATCTCATACAAACAATATAAAATAAACATAGATTTTATGATGATGGGTTGGTACGGGACCCTTGATGTAACACTGTTCTTGCTGGCTGATGGAAACGAATTTTCTAAGGTCATAATGCCTTTTATTGTAACAATCACGCAAAACACTTTCAAATTTCAAGTGTATGTATTGGGATACAGATGCCTTCATTACAATGGGTGGGATTAAGTAATTAGAATAAAAAGGTGTAGCCTGTTTTGGCCTTGGAAACATGTAAAATTTTTTGTTTTGTTTGGCTGTCGTACGTTGTTTAAGTTACATATTGTTTTGGATTGATGTCGAAGTTCGTGCTAACAAAATCTTGAAATTTTTAGATTCTTCGATTATATATAGTTATAGCTTCATTGTAAGATATTCATCATTAATACTAGTACTGTTATTTTTATTGCTAAATATAGTAATTTCTAATTAATTATGTTTTACAATTATTTTATAATTTTTAAGAGGGCAAATATATAAACAATTTATTTCACACCAAAAATATTTGAAGCTTGGCTAAAAGGGACTGCTGTGTAAATTTTCTGCCTTCATACATTTTTTTTGTCAATAATTAACTGCTGGTAATCAACTTGCATAATTTTCACTGCTCTCCCATAATTTTTCCAACCCTGTCTTATATCTTTTTTTTTTATTTTTCTGTAATTTTGTTTGCAGTGTCAAAGGGAAATGGTCTGTTAGTGTGTAACAGAAGATAGGCACACAGCAACATGCCTATAACCCTTGACCAGCCGTATTCATGTTTACTGTACAATCATAAGTGTCATGCCCTTCAAGTCTAAGTTTGCAAATAGATGTAATAGAGCTTTAATTTTGTAACTGCTTAGTGAGTGTTTTAGTTAGGTTGAAAATGTCAAAGATTAAATAATAAAAATAGCCTATTTTTAACCTCCAATAATTATACAAGAACACTCGCCACAGGTACAAAGTGTGTAACAAACATGTAACAATGTGTATTTGTAATATCATATTTTGTTTTCTCTTGTAATTTACATACTCTTATTTTAAGACAAATTTTCCTAAAAGAAGTGCAAAAAAATACTCGAGTAAATATGGTACTTCTCAATCATTACTCACACTAAGCTGTATTGAAATTTTTTTGCAGCATCAAAGGGTTTTTTATATTATTTTTTTCTTTTAAAGATTTATGGAAATTGGCCAGTTCGTGGAAGCTGAATAGGTTGGCTGCAAATGATGTTATTGTGAATAATTTCTTTTGGATTGTTACAGCACCCTCAGGAATACAGACTGTAATTTATGTGACCTAATCCAAAAATTGTAGCTAAAATTTGTATAAATTACTTGTATTCAAAAACCGTAACCAAGTAATCGTTATCCTATAATCATCATAAACAGTTCTGTGGTGATGATTCCAATCACCCACTAGCTGCTTTGAACCTTGAATCTCCATAATTTCAGAAATCTGGTTAACTTCTTCATGCATACTGTCCCACTGATCGGAGCAGTGGAAGCTCATTCTTCATTGAACCATTGGGACAGGCTGTTTCTAAATCATAAGGTGTAAAGTTCTTATAATTTTATCCTCAGTTCATATCTTGTTGCAGTTTTGTTTAGTCTACACAATTCTATTTAGCGTTTTCACATTTTTTTTTACTGAAAACTTCCTGTATACCTTTTGTGGAAATTACTAATTATAATGCAGTTTTTATATGTACTGTATAAATGGTGATAATGGAATTACTGTCCATTTCCAAAATTATTTCAATGTTTCTACATAGTTATTAAGATGGTGCTTGTAAACCTCAGTAATGGTGCGTTCTCTTCATGATTTTCTAAAGTGTAGTAGAACTCATAGTTGATTGAGTTGTCAGTACTTTTCTCTTTTGTTAAATTCAGAATTTTGGTAGTAAAATTTTTTTGTTAAACCTGCTGTTTTTATTAAAATTTTCTGCAACATTTTTCAACCTTATATTTAATAACTGCTATAAGCTCTGTATACATTACACATATACATTTTTTTGTAATCTGTGTTTGGACCAAACCTCAAGGCATTTTTCTTATCCAGTGTCTGTTATAATTAAACAGACATTTTTTAGGTTAAACTCAAAACCTTGATATAAAGCTACCTTTGATAAAACTTTTTTTGCTTGATCTGCTAATGAGCATTATATTAAGGTTTCACTGTAAATAGGCTGTGTCTTAGCCATGTACATTAATATTATAGATTACAGTATTTGATAAAGAATAGTAAATGATTTGATAATTAATTGTAGAATTTGATTTGTCAAGTACTTTTCCTCAAATTGTAATCAGGAAAGCATATTAGTGGTAAGATTCTCACTTTTTGTATAACTGATTCTCAATCACTTGCGTAACTTTATCCTTTCCAAATGCTCCTTCTTTTTATGTGTGTATATTAGAATCTGTGTGCTTCTTTTGTTTCTCTAGAGTCAAATAAATAATTATATATTTATTGTAATACTTTATTTTAATTAATGTCAACAATAATGAAATAATTAATTTGTTTGCAGATTGCAAAGGCTCAAGTATCTGAGCGTTTGACGGAATCACCTTGTGCTCTGGTAGCCAGTATGTTTGGTTGGACTGGGAACATGGAACGTTTAGCTGTATCTAATGCTCACCAGAAAGCTGATGATCCACAGAGAGCGTATTATTTGAACCAACGTAAAACAGTTGAAATCAATCCCAGACATCCTTTGATAAAGGAACTAAATCGCCGAGTCGAAGACAATCCTGAGGACTCAAAAGCAAAAGAAATTGCGCTAATGATGTTTAGAACAGGTACTTAATGTATTTTGTTGTCACAAACATGATCTTAATGTGACAGTTGTCTAAGGCTGAATAATGTAAGTACATTAATTTTAGCTTTGTCAGTGAACAGAGAATAAAATTCTCAGCCTTAACTTTCACAATCATGACACCTTAATACCATGTGTGTACCCAGAATCTGTCTGCAGAGAATAAGTACCACATAATAAGAAATATCGGTATGGAGAACCATACATTACTTCCATATTCTAAGATTTATATTTAAAAATCATTTTCGAAATGAAATATTACCATAGAAACTACTTCTTTCTACTTACTGCTTCAGCCTTAACCACAGTACTGTGGTCACTAACGTATACCACCTCACGTTATCGCACTCGATTTTCACTGATGATGGAAGTCGATGGCATTGCCGAAACGTCTAGTTTTGTAGAAAACATTGGACTACGGCCAAATATCCCGGGAAGGAATTTTAACAAAAACTACTTCTTTGTTGCCAGTAACGTTGTACACATATATATAAAAAATATGCATAAAATTAATGGCTAGTATAAGTTAATGATTGATCTCCATTAAGTAGTGCTCAAGTTTCCAAAGTTTTAATATTATGATGTCCGTAATTAAAACATCAGAGCAGGTTTAGTGTGTATGAGGGTACACCGTCATTATGGTGAAGATCGGTTAAGGGGAAGGGGTAGTTTACCTGCAACCTTTTACGTTTTAACAACAGTAAAGTACTTGAAAATTCATTTAAACTTTTTCAAACAATGGTAATTGTTAAAAATAAAATAATTTTGTTGCCAGGCAATAAAATTATAATTTTTTCATTTTAATGTAAATCATGTATGAGAGAAAATATATCATTCGTGGCAGGCAAGCATATCTCAATTATGTAATGTTTACGTTTCCATTTTATTATTATGATTACTGCAATAAAAAGGCAGGGAACACGCACACACACACAAAATTCGCATTATTTCTGGCCTCACTCATGTTTATTTTCTTACATTTGCACGCTTTTTAAATGGAAAGTGCCGAAACCCACACCAACATAACGCGTGCAAGCCGAAAAATTGTCCAGCGTGGATAGCGATTTGCTTCCTGTGGATCGCTGGGCAGTGTAACTGCACGTGTTTACAGAGGAACGATTCATAGACAGACTTTTCGTCTTTAGGGAATGAACCCTCTGCAAGATGCTGAGGGTCCATGAGTGACTTCGGAGCGCTCCTTCTTTTTCGCGTGTTTGTTCTGTGAAACATACACTGTAGATTCGCAGCTTTACTCTAAGCAACGCTCAATAGGAAATGTTGAAAATTTTTGTCCACGGTGTACCCTCATACACACTAAACCTGCTCTGATGTTTTAATTACGGACATCATAATATTAAAACTTTGGAAACTTGAGCACTACTTAATGGAGATCAAACGTTAACTTATACAAGCCATTAATTTTATGCATATTTTTTATATATATGTGTACAACATTATTGGCAACAAAGAAGTAGTTTTTGTTAAAATTCCTTTCCGGGATATTTGGCCGTAGTCCAATGTTTTCTGCAAAACCAGACGTTTCGGCAATGCCATCGACTTCCATCATCAGTGAAAATCGAGTGCAATAACGTGAGGTGGTATACGTTAGTGACCACAGTACTGTGGTTAAGGCTGAAGCAGTAAGTAGAAAGAAGTAGTTTCTATGGTAATATTTCATTTTGAAAATGATTTTAAATATAAATCTTAGAACGTGGAAGTTATGTGTGGTTCTCTATACCGATATTTAACAATTACCATTGTTTGAAAAAGTTTAAATGAATTTTCAAGTACTTTACTGTTGTTAAAACGTAAAAGGTTGCAGGTAAACTACCCCTTCTCCTTAACCGATCTTCACCAAAATCAAAAGTCCTTGAGATCACTACAATTCAGGGATGTATGCAAAAAATTATTTGATTCTGTTTGAATATGCGGCAGTTACCGTTCATCATAGAAAAAAATTACCCTTGTTAAAACATAAAATGTTGCTGGTAAACTACCCTATTCCCTTAACCGATCTTCACCAAAACCAAAAGGTCTTGAGACCTCTACAATTCAGGGCTGTATGCACAATATTATTTGATTCTATTTGAATTTGCGGCTGTTATCGTTGCCAAAAAAAATTACCCTTGATAAAAAAATGCTGAAGGTAAACTACCCCTTTCCCTTAACCGATCTTCTCCGAAAACAATAGGTCGTGAGTACTCTACAAATCATGGCTGTATGCAAAAACTTATTTGATTCTGTTTGAATTTGCAGCTGTTATCGTTTGCCATATAAAATACCCTTTTTAAAACATAAAACGTTGCAGGTAAACTACCCCTTTCCCTTAACCGATCTTCACCAAAAACAACAGGTCTTGAGAACTCTACAATTCAGGGCTGTATGCAAAATAGTAGTAGATTCTGTTTAAATTTGCGGCTGTTATCGTTTGACATAGAAAAAAATTTCCATTGATTAAAAAAAACCGTTGCAGGTAAACTACCCCTTTCCCTTAACCGATCTTCACCAAAATCAATAGGTCTTGAGTACTCTACAAATCAGGGCTGCATGCAAAAAATTATTTGATTCTGTTTGAATTTGCGGCTGTTATCGTTTGCCATAGAAAAAAATCTACAGACGGATAGACAGACAGACACACACACAGACACTTTTTGAAAAATGACTTTTTTTCATGTTTTGAGTGTAGTACAATCAGAATCTGCAATAATCTCGAACACGATTTTTTTTGCCATCACCATACTTCCATTTCCTTAAGGAACATGGAAGTAAAAATTACCCTTGATAAAAAAGACCGTTGCTGGTAAACTACCCCTTTCCCACTATGGATCTTCACCAAGAACAATAGGTCGTGAGTACTCTACAAATCAGGGCTGTATGCAAAAAATTATTTGATTCTGTTTCAGTTTGCGGCTGTTATCGTTTGCCATAGAAAAAAAATCTACAGACAGACACACACACAGACACTTTTCAAAAAACGACTTTTTTTCATGTTTTGAGTGTAGTACAATCAGAATCTGCAATAATCTCGAACACGATTTATTTTGCCATCACCATACTTCCATTTCCTTAAGGAATATGGAAGTAAAAATTATAATGTAAATCTAATATTTACTTTTCTTTTGTATATGAGAGTTTTAATAAAAAAATTGTGTGCCTTTTCCATGTGGATTGAAAATTATAATTTATTGGTTGTACTTTATATTTCACCATATTTCATAAAATGGTCAACAAACAGCTGCCAAGAAGATATTCCCGGTGGAAGTGGAAGAAGAAAGGCCAGTGGTCAAATCTATAAGTAAATGATCAAGCCGAAGTAAATTTTGAAAAGGGTTTAGCAAAAATATATTTTTTGCATATTCAAAATATCACTTTTACAAAATATCTGAACAAAGGAACTCCAAAATATTTTGATATTGACATTAAATTTGAAATTGTACTAGCGGTCATTGATGTAAGTTAATTAGACCACCATAAGTGGTAGTTGTTGATAACTGTCAAAAATTACAGTCTACATTAATGTGGACTTTAATGAATCCAGAAATTAATAACACAGGAAGTCCTTGACTTATGAACTTTACCTAGTCAAAAATCAACTGGGCATTACTAATCTTCATGGAATAATAAATTTCAAATCTAATTGAGATAACTAAAAAAAAATCATTATTTTAAGGTTTAAAACGTAAAGAAATTTACAACACTTCAGGGTAAACAAAAGTTACTTGTAGGCCTATTAAATGAGATTGGTTTCTCATCTAAAATTAACTCATTCATCCTAAAGTTACTCAGCCATTCCGAGATGTTCTTAGCCTGTAGCACATGACTTACAAGGTATTTTTTCCCCAGTATCACTTTGTAACACATAAGGGAGTTGTCCATCCAGCTACTGATTCTTTGGCAGTCAGTTCATTATTTGAATCATGTGTTTCGAAACAAACCAGAATTTTGCATTATCTGATACCTTCATGTTGTTTTTAGTGATGACATTGATTTGTCTGCCCAGTGTTATCATTGTTTACTACTTTTCTTTGAGTTGTAAATTTGATTAACTATCCATTTGTGGCTCCTGTCAGTGACTTTCAAGTAGCTGCTAAACATCTTCAGCTTCCAGTTCCAAGAACATTTTAACTACCCAGTTCTGCATGGTTCAGACCACATAACATTTGTGGTGTTATGGCATTACATATGACATATTTCCAAAATTCTTTAAGAGTTAAGCAGTTTTCGCTATCTATTGCCTTATTGTTTGTTTGAATGCTCATCACAAAGCTTCTGAAAAAAGAATAATGTTAATTTCTTCAAAGTTCACAAATCGTGGACGTACTGTCCAAGTGTATTATCATATTCTATGTTCAATAGAAATAACTGTCTTTAGCATGCTTAGTGCGTGCGTGCGTGCGTGCGTGCGTGCGTGCGTGCGTGTGTGTGTGTGTGTGTGTGTGTGTCTTGCACAGTTATTATTTTCTTTGCAAGTATTGAAATCGTAGTGTAGTAGTCTCATTGAGCACTCAAAGGAAGTTTTATCAGTCAGATGTAATGCCATGTGTTCTTCCCATATAGCTGTGTTGTTGCCACATACTTCTTTCTCATTTAAATATACATAGGAGTAGATACAAAAAAGTATAACAGGAGTAATACACAAATTTATTGTTATATTCTTTCCGGTATTGTTTGTTATTAACTTCCATAGTTTTTAAGAAAAATATTGTTCTGTCCTTTAACACTTTGTGATAACGCATAGGAATTTCCTTGCTAAATTATATATAAACAATCAAAAGGCAAATGGGATCTATTTTGAATTTATAATAAGCCATAAGCCTTTTTATTTCACAAATGTCAGTATTTTTAAAATTTTATTTCACTAATGTCAGTATTTTTAAAAGACACATACATACCTTAGTTTTCATCTGAACTGGTTTTTTTTTTCTCGCAGCCACTACTTTCCAAATTTAAAACAAATGGTTTGTTATCATTCTTTGCATCTCATTGCAAATACTTTATTCTGTTAAGGTGGTATGTCTCACACACTTACTCCCAGAATTTGCGTTTATTTTAACTTTCTAGTAGAACTTATAGAGAGTGACATTTTATTTCCATACCATTCCTTTTAAGCGCACCCATATCAGCTCGATAGGATTCAAGTTGCAATGGTATGGAGGCATTATTAACACTTTGTGCCTGTGCTGTTGTGCGGTTTTGTCATGAATAAACTCTTCCATAATATTTAATAGTTTACATCAACACTGAGTAGAGGGTTAGGGATCTTTAAATTGTGGTTTTTCATAAATGTTACAGTGTTGTTTTTTAGTGAACATATGTGGTATTCTGAATTTTAAACAAGATTGGTAACTACTTTATTAAAAACTATAGTGTATTTTCTATTGTTTGGTCAAAGATTCTTTACGAATGTATTTTTAAACCAGTTCTCAAAGACATCACTGTATTTTATCAGTCACCAGTGTTTTTTGGAAGAGTGGTACAGACAATTATGAACCAAGCCCTCACATCTTTTTGCACGCAGCTCCATATGTAGATGACCATGAGATATAATTGGTTTTAATGAACAAGAACAGCTTCCATCATTCCATCCCTTCTAAACAATGTTCTCAGTGTCATACCAGGTCTTGCCTAAAAATATTATCTCATCTCCCACAGCTTTCAAAGAGTTCACCCCATTAAGGTAACAGTACCTCCATGTTAGTACTTGACGCGAGTCCCTGATATGATACTCCGTAATATGAAAAAATCTCTGTTTCTCCAGTAACATACTTAGTTGTTTATATGAAAAATCACAATCTTTGTAAAGTTTAAAAACCATTTTGCCTTCTGTTGGACATGCTTTTTATTTTCAAAAAATTGTATACATCTCAACGAACTATGTCACAGTGGTCTACATAAATTTGTCAGTTTCCTCAAAGTGAATGAAGCCGTTTGTTTCCCGTTTTTTTTTTTTTATGTGTGCTTTAGGTCCCCTATTTATAATTTTACTTATTACGTGCTTACAGATTTCTACTGCCTTTGCAGTTTGACCAATTGTCCCAACCTCATTTTTTCCTAATATATTTGCAAATATTATATATAATTTTCTGTGATTCTTTTGATAAAGTTCTGAGTGATGATAATTCCCTATGGGAACTATTACTGCTACAACTACCATTATCATCATCAACATCTCCATTATTATTACTATTATTCACATACCTGTTTACTGCACTACCACTCTCCCAAGATCAGATATTAAATAAATAAAATCACTAAAGTAACAACCATCAGCCGTGCTTCACAATCAAAACTGATGTTATTGGTAGACTACTAATTGTGGCAGCATCATGTCAGCATGTACTGAACAAGAAAAACATGTTTGTACTAACAGGATAATCTGATTGGCATACATGGAGATTAACACTGATCTAAGAAAACATCACATCAAAGCACTACATCCACATATAAATGTTCTAACACATGAGTTACACCTGATACACTTTCCTTAGGAGCTTGTTCGATATATTCAGCATAAATGTGTTAACTGATATAAATGTGATACAAAATACAGTAAGCTTCTAGGATAAGTAGAATACACGTATTTTAAAACCGGCCTTAGGAACTTATTATTTTTACAATTGTAATTTTCAGTTTCAGGAAACTTGAAAAGTTGTATACAACAAAATGGTATTCAAAAATCACTCACTTTACTCTTGTTATATTTTAATATTGAATAATACATCATGTACAGTGTTTCCAGAGCTGTTTTGAAGTAATATAATTGTATAATTTAAAAAATATATATTCTTGTTAAAAGAATGATTTATTATTCAGTATTTTAACAAACTGTATGTGCACACATGTGACACTCTTTAGATTAATGAGTATAATATGTTATAATATTATTTTGAGTTAAATCTCATTTGGAAGATCTGATACAAGCCTTCTTGTAAACATAAAAATGAATTAGTAAACATTTCATGTTTCTGGTTTTTGTGAATTATTTCAAGTAAAAGTACTTGTAAGGAGAAAGGTTTCACATGAGTTTGATGCTACAGTCTTAAGACCATTAACAAATAAAACCAACAACATCATTACAGTATAAGCATCAAAGTTATAACAAGAGTACTGTTTTACAATCCAAGAAATGTTTCTTCATATAAAATGAATAACCACACCATTTGTAACTCTAAGAACTGTAAATATTAACACGGAAATATGTACATGGACTGGCACACAGTTAATACATAATTATATGTTACTTTGTAATACTTCATATTGATTCTAAAATCATTGCAGCATGTGTTAACTAAAATTGCATCATCGTAGAGTTTATAAGTATGACACACACATACACACACGCACACACACACACAAACCCAAGATGTCTTTCTCACTATGTTAAGGTAGAAAAGAAAGGAATGAAAATACACTGGAGTCAATCTCAAGAGGCAAGACGTGTTGTGTCAGATGGAGAAGTAGTTGCTATGGAGAACTGAATTTATGATGTGTGTTGACTTGTACAAACGTTTTAAAACAAGTTGGTTGTAAAATTTAGATTTTCCTAAAACTCTTTCAAGTATATACTAGGTCTTACGTACATAATTTTGAGTAATTGCTATTGTTTGTCTTTTTTAATCATATATGATTTTATTGCAGACACAAACACAAGAATTATAAACTCAGAACACATCCTTTACTGTATTCATTATTATATATAAAATTTGTTATTTATTATTATGTATATTAAAGAGCGAATCGACGATATTTTAAATTCTTTGATTATAGCAACTTTGAGATCTGGGTACATGCTACAGGATACTGCAGAATTTGCTCAGAGTGTTGAAGTTATGATGAGGCAGACTCTTGGTATTCCAGAGGATGAACAGGTAAAACATTTTTACACAAACAAAATAGATTAATGCACCATTGTAAGTTGGATATTGTTGCGAAGCAGTTTTGCCACCTTTCCTTCCATTCAGTATTCTTTTACAGAATTATTGATTAACTCAAACTTGTAAGAGGTGTGTTGAGAAAGTAAAGATACAAAGTGCTTAATTTTTTTAACATCTGTTTACAAATTTAACTGACATTTACTTAAAAACACATCACGTATTGGTACAAGGACTAGGCTGATCCCCCCAGCTCAACATTTCCAACTCCCAAGCAGGTCAGAGGTGATACATACAGAGTGGGACCAAGCAGTGTGGAATAGACAGATGTGTCTCAGTGTTTCCACTGAGAATTCACAATGTATTTCCTTTTGCATTTAGAAAACATATCACAGAAAAACTTCTCATTTACCAGGATTTTCGATCAACTACTGCCATTTTAAAAATATTGTTACAGCGGTCTACTTGATTGTCGTAGATACAGTGGAAACAAAATACAAGACACCAATTAAGTCACTAATCACCAGCTTTAATTTCACAGTTAAACAGTTCGTAATTAACAATAGTCTCTACAACAAATCAAATAAAAATCGTTCACACGCAAATTTTGTGTCAACTAATATTAAACACAATTGTTATTACAATTATACTGTCCGATTATAAAACACACTTAACTAATAACCACTTGAACGTGCACAGTAATAACTCGAACTGCACTGTAAATAAATTGCCACTAATACTGCAAACTAAGGCCGCTGCCGCCATGTATTTATACCTGCGCTCACAGACCTGAACGTTCCTAATTGCATCTTAGCGCCCGCATGAACTACGTAATTAACTACGGCCTTGACACAGTCCGCGCGGCTGGCGACTTCGAGAAAACTCTCGCGGATGCGTTGACAGTCACGTATGCCACATACATTAGAGCGAGATTCTTCTGGCACATTCGACAAACACGTAAACTGTTCTGTAATGTCGTAACACTACCTCCTTCTTAAGCCTGTTCATCCCGAACTGGCAAACCGTCTCTGAATTAGTACTTAGCCAGGCGATCTAGGTGGACGACCTTGAACTTTCGCTACCCTTCCTGTTGACTCCGATAAACAACATCGTTGACTCTTTTTTTCACAGTGTAGGGTCCTTCCCAGTTAGACTGAAGCTTAGGTGAGCGACCATGACGGCGCTTTAGGTTGAACAACCAGACCTGATCTTCTTGGAACCCACACTATTGCTGCGAATGTCATACCAAGTTTTCATTTTATCACTGGCAATCTAAAGCCGTCCTCTTACCAAGCGATTCATTTCTCGCAGTTGGTTTTCGAATTGCGAGGAATAGTTCTGTGGCTCTTGGGACTGAGTCTCAGGTGATCCGAACATTAAGTCCCCAGGAAGACGAATCTCCCGCCCAAACACCAATTTTGCTGGAATCATGCCACAGTGGTAACCTCCTGATTTGGAATTGCGTAGGCTTCCACCCACTTAGTAAAGTAGTCACCTACAACCATGATGTACCGGTTTCCATCGTCAGTAACTGGGAATGGTCCAGCAATGTCTATGGCAATTCTCTCGAAAGGCAGTCCAACGTTATACTGTCTCATTTTACCCCTGCTTCTGGTTTGTTGGCCCTTGCTTTCAGCACATATTTCACACGTCCGAACCCATTCCTCTACGTCATGGCGAAGATGAAGCCAATAGAATTGCTTCCGTATTTTGTCAAGGGTTTTGTTAACGCCAAGATGGCCTCCAGATGTTCCATCATGCATCTCCTTCAAAACAGACTGCACTTTACTTCGGGGAACTATCAACTGCATGACCATGTCTTGTCCATCTGCACTTTCCCAAGCCCTTATCAGCAATCGGTTTTCTAAGGTGAGAGATTCCCATTGTGCCCAGTAGCCCTTCAACACTTCGGAACCATGGCAGGTATCTTGCCAATCTGGGCGGCGACCTTCCTCTTTTGCTGTCAAGATCGGTCCGATGTCTTCATCAGTCATCTGTTCTTGTCGACAGTCTTGTGTTGTCCAGCTGTCTGCCAGGAAATCTACTGTGATGGCTTGAACATGTTCGCTTGAGTATTGTTCTTCCTTTTTATGGCAACGTCGGGAGTCTTCCGGGCACGGTCTTCGTGATAAGCCATCTGCATTATCATGCAGGCGCCCCTGCCGGTGTTGTACCTTGAAGTTGTACTCTTGCAGACATCCGAGCCACCGTGCCAACTGTCCTTCCGGATTTTTAAATTTCAAGAGCCATGCAAGCACGACATGGTCGGTATGTAGTGAAAACTCTCTCCCATAGAGGTATTTATGGAAGTGTTCCAAAGCTCTGACAATTGCCAACAACTCTCTCCTTGTAACACAATAATTTCTCTCTGGTTTAGAAAGCGTCTTGCTGTAATACGCTATTACTCGTTCTTCACCGTTCTGCACGTGAGAGAAAACTGCTCCTAGACCAGTATTGCTTGCGTCTGTGTCTACGATGTACTTCCCTTCCGAATCTGAGAAAGCGAGAATTGGCTTATTTTCGTTTATTTCCGTTAGCTTATGTAATGATTTAGCAATAGTAGCGAAGCCTTTCACAAAACATCGGTAATATGAGCATAACCCCAGGAAACTCCGAACTTCGTGTTTACTCTTCAGAACTGGCCAATCTCTTACGGTGTCTACTTTATTAGGATCCATGCTAACACCCGATGCCGAAACCAGATGGTCCAGATACTGTACTTCCTTCTGGAATAGAGAACACTTCTTAAGGTTCAGCTTCGTTGTGCACCGTGAATTCTAGTTAGAACTTCCTTAAGGTTTTCCAAATGGTCTTCGAAAGTGTCTTCTCGATCACTATGACGTCTAAGTAAACAAGGCAAGTTTTTCACGTCAGGCCTCGGAGTACCAGGTCCGTCAATCTCTCAAATGTTGCCGGTGCATTACAGAGTCCAAATGGCATGACGTTAAATTGGAATAAGCCACTTGGGGTCAAGAAAGCGGTCTTTTCCTTGTCTTCTTGATGAAGACCCACTTGCCAATATCCACTCTTCAGGTCCAATGTGGAAAACCACTGTGCTCCAGACGTGTCAAGTGTATCGTCAACGCGAGGTAATGGATAACAGTCTTTCTTTGTAACGTCATTTAACCTCCGGTAGTCTACGCAGAAACGCAATCCACCATCCTTTGTCGCTACCAGCACTACAGGAGAAGACCAAGCACTTGACAAAGGTTCGATTACTCTCTCTATCAACATGTCCTGTACTAACTGAGACATTTCCTCTTGTTTAGATAATGGAGGCCTTTGAGGGGGTTGGCGTATCGGTGTTGTGTCCCCGGTATTGATGCGATGTTCCACAAGAGAGTTCTTCCCAGTGACTGTCGCTGAACTGCAAAACAATCTTTGAATTCATGTAAAAACTGTCTGAGTCCTTTTACCTCACCACTTGAGAGGTCGTTAGAAGTTTGTTCAATAATTCTTGCAGTTCCTCTGGTAATTTGGAATTATCCGAAGCACTGGATCTTCGTTGCGTTATTCCGGCTACCCAGGCCACAGGAGTCAATTTGCCTAGGAGTGTATTGCTTTGTAAAGTGATAGCTTGATCCAAAATATTCGCCACTCTAATAGGTACATTTCCGGTCTCGTCAGGTTTTACTAAACTTCTGGGAATTAGTATGCCCGGTGTGCTGACTACCTGGGGTTCGAATATAGAGCACTGGTTGCCCCTAGTATCTACCTCGGTTCTAATCATGAAGATCTTTTTGGATTTTGGCGGAACAGTTATGGCCACTTGGTTTATGACGTCCATCGATTTTTCTGCTGTCGTCATTGTTGATACCATTACCTCTTCGCCTCCGATTCTCAAGATATTGTTTCTGAGGTCGACTATGAATCCATATGCGTTCATAACGTCCACACCAATAATTGCTTCATCCACAATGTCTGCAACAAGTACTTGATGATTAAACTCAAGTCAACCAAGGCGTAGGTGTATCTCCACTTTTCCATACACTTTTACAGGCTGTCCAGTAGCTGTTTGGAAGCTGCAAGAGCACCAGATTGGCTTGAGATCTTTCACCAAGTCTGGGCGCACAATAGAAACTATTGCGCCTGTGTCAACTATAATCGAGGTTGGCCTTTCTTGAACAAATCCGGTAACTACCAAGTTCCCGCTGTTTTTCTTAAGAGTAGAAATTGCGTATTGTCTAGGGGCTTTGTTCCTCCAGTTAGTCAGCACACTGATTAAGGACCGACTACTGCTCATTTCCCTGCTGCTGAACTGTAACCCAACAATCCCGTTGTAGATGCCCAGGTTTCCCACATCGATAAGACTTCGGTCTTCCATCCTTTCTTACTTTAATCTGTGGCGCCGACCGTCAAGTCTGTGTTCCTTGTTCTTCTTCCTCATCGTCTGTGCCGTCGTGATCTCTTAGCGTGCACTTTATGACTTGTCCAACCAGACGCTGATTTGGTGGCCTCAAATTGCAAAGCATATACCAGTACGTCCACACTGTTCTGGTATCTTGCCAATCGTTAACACTTGCTGTAGTTCGTTATCTCGGACACCGGCAGTAAATGTCTGCATTGCAAAACTCGTTCGAAAATCTTCTGGCGCTTCAGGATAGGCCAGTCTAATTAGTCTGTCGATACTTGCTTCAAACTCTTGAAGGCCGGAATACTGTCACCTTGCTCTCAACTGGGTGCAGTACACATCTCGCAAATGTTTATTACCATACCGTAATTCTAGAGCTTTTATCAACTCAGCATACATGTTCTGGCTGTCAGGTGGGACTTTCTGTAGTAGTTCTGCCGTGGGTCTTTTAATGCGAGAACGAGTGAGACTGCCTTGTCTTTCTCTGTCCAATTATTTGCGCATGCAGCAGCTTCAAATTGGCGGAGGTACGTTGCCCAGTGCGTGCTTCCGTCACAGGTTGGAGCTTTGACATGAACTGTCCCTACTGCAGGCAAAGTTACTTTCTCTATTAACTTATTTTCTGCATCTTTTTGTATCTTTATCATTGGTACAGTCTGTTCACAAAGTTGTTTTGGTTGTAACTTCAGGCACTGCTCGACTTCATTTTTAACATGCTCTTTTATATTTGTAATCGAGTCTTCTATTTTTGTTGACATAGCTTTTTCCACACTCGTGACTGATTTTTCTACTTCAGCTATTTTATTAGACATCGATTCTTCAACACTCTAGAGACAGATTTTTCTACTTCAGCTATTTTTAATGTCATTGATTTTTGTACCTCCAATATTGTAGTAACTGGTTTATTAAGCTCACCTCGTAGGAGACCCAATTCTGTGGTACTATGTTCTTGCATCTGTTTCTGCTGCTGTATTAATGCTTTGATGTCTTCTGTTTCACGCTTCCGTTCCTCTGTTTCCTGCTTATGTTTTTCATCCTGTCGTTTTTCTGCTTCTTCCGCCTCGTGTCTGCGTTTCTCATCCTGTCGTTTTTCGGCTTCTTCCGCCACCTGTCTGCGTTTCTCATCCTGTCGTTTTTCTGCTTCTTCCTGTGTCTGCCGCAGCAGTGTTTGTAAAGCTTCCATCATCTGACTGGCATCCATGTTTACCAATTAATTACGAATTACACTCGTCTTGTACAAACTGTCCACTGTTAACTGTTCTATCCCAGTTCTGACACCACTGTTACGACGGTCTACTTGATCATCGTAGGTACAGTGGAAACAAAATACAAGACACCAATTAAGTCACTAATCACCAGCTTTAATTTCACATTAAACAGTTCATAATTAACAATACAGTCTCTACAACAAATCATATAAAAATTGTTCACACGCAAATTTTATATTAATTAATATTAAACACAATTGTTATTACAATTATACCGTCCGATTATAAAACACACTTAACTAATAACCACTTGAACGCGCACAGTAATACCTCGAACCACACTGTAAATAAATTGCCACTAATACTGCAAACTAAGGCCGCTGCCGCCATGTATTTATACCTGCGCTGACAGACCAGAACATTCCTAATTGCATCTTAGCACCCGCGTGAACTACGTAATTAACTGCGGCCTTGACACAGTCCGCGCGACTGGTGACTTCGAGAAAACTCTCGCGGATGCGTTGACAGTCACGTATGCCACATACATTAGAGCAAGATTCATCTGGCACATTCGACAAACACGTAGACTGTTCTGTAATGTCGTAACAATATGTCACACAAAAGACATTGAACACTGTCAGCTTCAGTTGTTTGGTAATATAATAAAAATGAAAAATAAAACACTTCAGCATATGATATGAAATATGCATATCGAGTGTAGTATATATTATAAAAAGACGGAGTACCTCCCTTCTTAAAATCTTGTTTCCTGTTTTTGTAATAAGATTTTGATTTAATTAGATTTATTTAGCTGATACTATTTTCCAATACAAGCCTCCCTTGGGTTACGTCTATTTATAATTTACTAAGTGCCTCTTTTTAATTAATTACTTGTACTTATAATTTTTAATTGAATTTGATTTAATTAATGTTGAGCACTGTAGTATAATCTAGACGTTCTGTTGAAGTTCGGTTATTCGTATTGTATTTATATTTTTAGTAATGTTGTTGAAATTGTTTATAAGCCACACAAGTTGTACGTACCTTTGGTGTAGAGCTGGTCACGTCTATCTGTCTGTAATGGTTACTCAATTTGTTATTGTATGTAATAAAACAATTAAGACTTTAAAATTATAAAAGTTACACTGGTTTAAAGTTGTGTGAGATTATTGAAAATTTATTTGGGCGCCATATGGAATCGAAATAACATACATACATACATACATACATACATCCTCGGCGCTACAGCCCAGTCCGGGCCCTGGCCTCCAAAAGAAATCTTCCCCACTGGTCTCTACTCCCGGCCAATGTCCACCAGTTTCCTGCACCCAGCCTCACTGCCTCCGTACCAACCTGGTCCAGCCATCTTGTACGCGGTCTTCCTTTCCTTCTCCTTCGCATCGGCAAATAATTCATAACTCTTTTTGGGATTTTATCCTCTGCCATTCTCTGCACATGACCAGCCCAGTGCAATCTGTTAATTTGTATGAGTTGCATGATTGGAAGATCTTTAAACCTTTCGTACAACTCTCGATTATGCAGTCACCTCCAAATGTCGTTTTCCTTCACAGGGCCATAGATTCTCCTGAGTACCCTCCTCTCAAACACGGATAGTTTCTGCTCATCTAGTTTTTTTAGCACCCAGCATTCCGAGCCATACATCAATAGTGGTCTGATCAAGGTCTTGTATAGGGTGGCTTTTGTATCTTTACTTATTAATTTTGACTTAAAATGTTTCACCAGTCCGTAGTAACACCTATTAGCAGATAATATCCGTTTTTCAATGTCTCTAGATGAGTCATTTCCAGAGTCCACATATGACCCGAGATATGGAAAACCCTGAACCTTTTCAAATTCATAATCATTAATGCGCAGGGACAGGGCACGAGTGTTGGCACCTACAACCATATATTTGGTTTTGCTTTGGTTTATAACCAAGCCCATAGCCTTAGCGGAGAACTCCCGTTCCTGAAAGGCTTCGTTTAAGCCAGATTCAGACCTACTTATGACGTCAATGTCATCGGCATAGGCCAGAAGCTGTACCTCCTTGTGAAATATGTGTCCGCTAGTTTGAATTCCTGAATCCCTGATGACCTTTTCTAGAGCTATGTTGAACAACAGACACGTTAAGGCATCTCCTTGTTTCAGCCCATTCAATGTTTTTAAGGAGTTAGATAGATTTGATTGTATTCTGATTTGGCACTTAGAATTGGACATAACTACTCCAACCATACGCACCAACTTAAATGGTATATTCAACTCCTTCATAGCACTATATAGCATTTTACGGTTGATTGAATCATATGCTGACTGGAAATCCACAAAGAGATAGTGCAATATTGACTCTGTTAAAGATATTTACTTCAAATTTCTTAAATCTCAAGAGTGACTCCTTTGGATCTACAAAATAAATCTAACATGCCTCGAATTACGATGCTTTACAAGTAATTTATTATTAGGTTAGACACCATTAACAACTTAGAATTAATAACAAATGTTCGTTCGACTTTTCCGAACTTTGAGGTTATTTATGGTTCCCTATTACTACCATTCCTTGAATGGAAATCAATTAATTACTTCTCAAAAAAGTATTCACAATAATTATTTGCAATTGTGGTATTCTATGGTGAAGCAGTATTAGATGAATACAATTGAAAGTAGATTTAACAATAATACAGAAATAATCGAACTTTGTTCAATTATGTTTTACACTTTACTCCCTGGTTAATAATCTGTATTGATTATTTTTAGTTCACTTTCGATCTTATTTAAATGATCGTAAAACCTTCACTGTTTATGAATATGCTTCGAGGTGTTGACTTTGTTTACCAGCCCACCTAACCTCGTTCTGACTGTTCCGCACTAAAAGTAGCGTTTTATGTTCCTATAATAAAAGTATTTTTAAACAAGGTTTAAAAATACTTTTATTATAGGAATTCACTGGTTATCGTGGTTAATTAAACGATATTACTGTTTCCTATATACTTTAGATAAGTGCCACTGCTGCTATTATAAAATAATTACTTTGTTTTTGTTTAAAATTTTGATATGGAGTAGTGTGGATCTTGCTGCTGAATCGTCCGAGAGAAATTTAAAAAGTGTCCTCGCTGCCTTCCTTATATAGTCGCTCTACATTCTGGTCGGCCATCATTCTTTTTGTCTGCAATTAATTTTCTGATTGGTGGAAAATTACGTCATTATGCGGTCATTCTAAAAATAACTTTTTAAATAAGCGTCAATTTGTTCTTCTTACTCTTACTTCCCAATTTCGAAAATTCACAAATTTTGTATTATTAACATAAGTTTCTCTTTTATTCTAGTTACAAAGTTCTATATATTATTAGCATCGTATTGCTTGTTTCCTGCTGGTTATTTTGAGTTCAATAGCGGCCAGTTTTGATACATTTTTAATTAATAAAACCCATCTTAATGATGATGGCCTATGCTAAGGCATAGTTTTACAATGAGTGATTTTTACTACAATTTGCAGTTTCTTTTGCTGTGTATCTTTTAGTAGTTAATTAACCCTTATTTTTAATAACATTTAATAAAATTATAATACTTCATTTAACAAACAACTCTAAAATGCTGTATTCAGCTGAACATTGATAATTCTTATAACATCTTTACATCCTTACTATTAAATGGCCTGGTTATGCTACCATTAAACAATTCATATTTAAACTTAATTCGACTAATAATTCTTAGTTACATATATGGTGATATTACACCTTTTAATTCATTGTCATTTATGTTATTTTCTATACACAGTATAGTATGGGCTCCCTAGTCCATATGATTCTCAGTTTCATAATCTTTTTTATTAGTATGATCTTATCTGATTATTCATTATTATTTAATATAATTACAATAGTTCTTTCTATATGCATGGTGCATAGTTTGTCATCGGTTACATTACTCATTAGGTCTTTATTCCTTTATTTAATGTAAATATTTTACTATCTGTCATGATCTTCTGATAAATCATGTGATTGTTATTCGTTATACAATAATAGTATTAATTGGCATATTGGCCTTAGTCATTATCCAGTTTTATTACTATACTTTTTATAACAAATGGAGTTACTTTAATTCATCTTGGGTAACTCTATTACTCCTCAAAATTCACGGTTAGGCTTTGTTCATCTTACACTCTAAGTACTTGGTTTTACAAAATTAATAGGTTTATAGTCTTCTAAATACATAAAGTTCTTTACCTAACTTGTTGCATTAGACATTCTTTATACTCAGAAAATATACAAGTTATACTTCCAGTATATTTCCTTTAATCATTAATTATTATGCCTTGGCAGACCTCTTTTTTCAAGGTTAAATTATTACATTGTTGATTATACTTGGTCAAACTTACTCTATCTGTTCCATTATCATTCTTCATCAACTATTTCATTTGATATTTATTATTATTAACATGATTCTTCAATTTATTTAGTATAATAGCTATTCTTATTCCATTGCTCAACTAATATACTGGTCACATTACTTTAAGTTATTTTTAAGTATAATCCATTCTACATCTTACTTATTTATGGTGTTTTCATTGGTGTAATTTTATTTATTTTCACTTAACTAATCTATTGGGGAACTATTATTTATCAGAGTCTTTGTCTATTTGTCAGTTTACTTAATGTGTTGTCATATAATGCGGTTAGTAGATCTCCTACTGTTCATGATTTTCTTACTTTCTGCAATGCTCATAAATTTATTTGTACCATTCTTTATTTTTGATTTACTAATTGTTTTCATTAATTCACACTCCTCAGCTAATTTGTTATTTCACTTGGTGTTTATTTGTATGGAACATTTTGTGATGTTACAATATATATATATATATATATATATATATATATATATATATATATATATATTGTTATATATCAGAATGTGTTACGAGTGTTGATAAGATGAGAAAAATTGTGTACTCGTCTTATTTAATTAGGCCCAAATGTTGTATGCGCCTTATGTAATATAACAGTGTTATTTACGAGTTGCGGGTTTATTCTTATTTAGCCCCACGTTGTTGACATCATCTGTAATGTAACTGTGTATTTGTGGGTTTTAAGTTATTTGTTTTGAAGAGTTCAGTAGTGTAAATTGACCCCACTTGTGTCAAAATGGATCTGTTTCCCCAATCGATTGTCCCGTTCTTCTTCCATATAGTTTGGTCCGTTCGCTGCTCACTCTCCTGTTGAATTACCTGTAATTGTCCTGTAAACGTTCTAATTTTATACAATGACAACTCCTTTTATCCCAAATAACAATATTTATTTTTGTTTAAGTTATTTAGAGACAGGAACAGTCGACTTGTGTCGATACAAAGTATTGGTCGGGTCGACTCCACCGCTCAATTCGACTTTTACACTAACAAGTTTCAATAAACAAATTATTTATAATAATATATTAAATCTCAGGGTTTAAGGGTTCTTTGTGACTGCCATTGAATTCAGAGAATACATACAAAAATACAATACATTACAAGGTAAGTAAAATTTTACAATCTTAATACTATATGTTATTATTTTCCGTTGCCAGGCAACGACGCTATATTGGCAAGATGGCCGCTGAACCAACTAACCACGTGCTGTTACAAATTATTTTAAAATAAATGTTTCAGTGTTCACAGTTTTAGTTTTAAGGTTCCTTCAATAAATGATCACTGGTGTTTTTCTGTAAGTGTAGATAGTGCCTACGAAAGTGTTGTGTAATCGTACCTGTAGTGTGGTTAATAGTTAAACTTGGCGTCACTCACAGACGTTATGAAAGTGTGTTCATTATAGGCAGTCCGGATTTTTTGAGTTTCTGCTTTTAGTTGTAGTTTTAATTTAGATATTTTCGTCTTTTTATCGTCCACAGTATTTATAGCTTCTATTGGTTATTATTTTTCATCGCCAACTGTCCAGAAAACATTATTATTATTTAATCAAAAACTTCTTCATTAGAGCTCATCTGCTCTCTGCAATGGTTAACAATACAACTCCAAATTCCTGCTTTTTTTCATCAACGGTTTCGTGCCCTCACAATACTGGCCTGTGATTGGTCAAAACTGAGAGTTCATAAGGTCACATGGTCAGTTTACAAGATTTAAATGTTCATTTGCCTATAAGAAAAATACTCCTTTTTTATCTTTAAGTCTCCTAAAATTTAAAGTACATCATGTTTTTCTTTATGTAATTGTGAACATTTTGATACCTTATTTTATATAAATTGTTTATTATAAAGGGTGGTTTCCCACCTTACAAAATTTCTAACTTTGGGCCTACACTTTTAGTTTCTTGACATTTATTTACTAATTTGTTATATTTTATAATTTACATTTTTTATTACTGAATCTCTGATTATGAACCCTTTTTCTGATTTTAACTATTCACTAAACGAGTCTGGACCCTTAACATTATTTGAACAATGGTTACAATAAAATCCTTTAACATATTATTTAATATATTGCTTCTATGGCCTAGTTTACAATTATAAAATGATAAATAATACACTTAATGTTAAGAACAATGACTTAATAAGAATAGTAATTTGCTAAGAACATGGTTTATGGATGTTACTCCTAAGCCTTGGCATAAAATATAAACATCTTAACTTTATTATAAACTCCCATCAGAACTCTCTATTAATATGGTTCTTGGATTTTCTTTTTACATAAAAGTACTTAACCCATACCTTTTCCATTTCCCCCTCGCTGACACTTTTAGTTTGGGAATATCACTTGTACATCACTATATAATATCAGGGATCACTAACTTTATTCCCCACTCTTTCACGGTTACTTAATTACACAAAGGTTTGTATTTATATTATATACTTACTATAATACATTTTAGTTAGTTATTTTATTATTTGCATTGTATTTTTTTCCTCATCATTTATATTGGACAGTCAGTTTTTTCTGTAACTACAAGTTGTTTACTTTTATTTGGTTTATGTGGATAACTTAGGCAACTTTGCCTACTGAATTGATCCATTTTGGTTTTGGGATGGGGCTACTATTCTGTCGCATTACAATATATATATATATATATATATATATATATATATATATATATATATTGTAACGCAACAGAAATGCTGGCATCCATGTTACATAAATATTATATTAACAAAATAATAAGCAAGTCAATATCTAACCCCATGATAAAACAAAAGTCTAATAATTACATTTATAATTATAGATAAAGATAAATAAGGATGCAAGGTAGAAATAACGAGAATAAACAAACCTGTAAGTTAGATTATAGTTAATGATCTATGTTCAGTGAAAAGTAAATCAATATGATACTGATGAGAAGTGTAAGAAGTAGAATAGTACAGAAATTGTCAAAGTAAATGACCATGAAAGTAAACAAAAAATGAAACAATAATTTACCTTATCGCAATAGCAAGTAAGGATTCTGAATTAAATGATATTATTTTGTGACAACGAATGTTATGATAAAGTTTATGTTATGTTATACCAATTACTTGTTGAGTTAATGAAAGGTAATGAAACAAGATGTATTATTCAATTATTGTTGTAGAATGATGTGTGAAGCAGCTAGTTAGCGTTAATAGATTTCAATTTTCTTATATGTGATCCATAGATCAAGATAAAATTGTCATTAGATATGAAAAGAATAATTGTTTATGTAAATGTTAATAGTTAAGATTTGATTATATGTATGAATTTATGTAAAAGGGCTATAGTTGTTCACCAGTTATAAACACAGGTAGGTCCGTATACAATGAAAGGCCTAACAGCCAAAAAAAACACTATATAACCACTCATAACATAAAGGTTAGGTACATAAATTAATAATAATTAATGAATACGGTTCGAAGAGCTAGGAAAAAACATTAAATTAGTAATGATATATAATAAACCATATCAATTTATACAAATTATGATAATGCCACAATGCCATGATATCGATTGATAACGTTTGATATCGAAAAAGTAGTAAATATAAAAGAAACAGGCTCATATCAAAAAACCAGCAGAATATGTGTAGAAAATAATAAACCAACTATCGGTAAAGTTATATTCCGATATGATAGCAAATTAATAAGGAATAGACAAAAAATATATGAAATAAACACTATATACAAAACATGTAGAAGGAAGAAAAATAATGGGTTGCTATGGACTACAGGAAATGAAGAAGTTGTTGATTTTCAATTATTGCCTTTTATGATTTGAATGGGATGAGGACGAAAAACCCCTAAGAAATATCTAATATAATCAGAATATACTAAAGTATTTGATACTCTTATAATACACCAAAATACTAAAGATAATATTATTGACTCTTGACAATACAGTTTCACCAAACGAGGCTATGGTATGATAGCACAATAAAAAATAAATAACTGGGTTCTACAAGGAAGGACTTGAATTGTCCCATATCCGAAAGGAGTTGACAATATATTAAACCCAATATAAAGAGTTAACTGCATCACAACCAATAATATACACTACACTGGAACTCATAACCTTTCAAATACACGGAACATCACTAATTGCTTCAACCGAGAGAAGAACGTATTTGGATCCAGAAATTGCAGAAGGAGCATCAATCGGGCTGTAAATCAATCCAGAGAGCTGTATTTCCGAGGTGGACAGGACAAGAATTCCATTTTATTAAACCGAAGAAAGAATATTGTACGGCATAATCATCCAGAACAGTAGAGTTATCAATCAACCGCCTACACGATTTACTTCGTTCTAGTCTGGTAAATTATTATTGTATAAATCATATTAACTACACAACACTTCAAATTTGTAAATCTTGCATTCTTATCTATGTATTTTTAATCTTCCCCACAGTTACAAGAACCTTCACACCCTGAATTAAGTTAATTACAAACTAAAACACATTATATAACTGAATCTAAATAAAGTATCGGACTGATCAATAATCGATTCACACAATCTATAGCCTTTGTGTATGGCAGTTGGAACATATCTTATTCAATGTTGAAGAAGTAAACAAATAAAGAACCATTGTATAGTTGCAAAATCTTGTCATTTGGAGTATTATTTAATGAGTTGGGAATAAAAAAGTAACTGACTAAGTATAGAATAATTGGTTAACCTAAACCGTGAATTAACCTCTAAGTTTCGTTGCCCCGGTACTACAGCGCTTCTAGCAGAATTCTCCGACACCAAAGAGAGAGCGTTAAAATACAAAATTATACATAATTCTCTTCAAGGTATATAGGGTTGAACGAAATTACAGAATAACACATTAATTATTTAAGTTTCAAGTACACTAACACTGATATTTTTTAGCGAGATAAGTTAATATTAGTTAATTAAATCACTATATTCCACAACTCCAAATATCTCAGATATTTAAATAATTGAAATAAATAAAAACGACCTAAGAGAGTAAAGGCAGGGGAACATACCCGTGCATAGCAACGAATAGGTTTACATTGTGACACATAAGACGCAAGACGTCGTTTTATTACAAATTGGCGTCTAACAACGTGAGGCGTTAGAGAGAAAATAAATTCAGATAGATAATTAAAATAAATCAAAACACACCAGCATTGGTTTTATTACAATATATATTGTAGTAGAACGTCTTTGGTTTGTTGTTATATAAGCCACACGTTGTCGGCGTCACTTTGTAGTTAGACTGGATAACGGGGTTTTTAAATCCATTTAGAGTTTGTATTTTGTATTGTATTTAATATCTTTTTGGTTTGAAGTTTGATTTAGTTTTATTATTTTTACTGATTTATTCAATTCAATTCAATCGTTTCATTGAATCCAATGTAAATAAATCTGATGAATTGCTCTTGAAATTAGTTAGCGAAGTATTTAAACTTCGGTTAGTTTATTTTAATTTATTATTCTTCTGTCGACTAGGCGAATTGGTGACGTAGATTCCTCGCTGAAAGTACAAATATTTGGTAATAAATGATCACGTACTTGTAGTGAGTCTGGCCGATCTTGCAGGGTCGATGTAGCAATCTCATCTGTAGATTGACTTACCGTATTCAAATTTGCCGCTGCGTGTCGTGCTATCCAATAAGAGTCGTTCACCTATTCTGAAAACCCTAGTCTACTGAAATGAAATAACTGACTCCGCTTTATCGTATAAAATGATAATTTATTCTTTTTAACACTTCTTTTAATGATCTAAAATATCATTAACCATTTGGGTTCAAAATTAATTAACATTAGTTATTTGTTTTATAAAAATTATCTCAGGGTGGTATAACTGATCTACAATGTCAGTGTGTGGTTAACATGCTCTTTAGTTAAATAAAGTAATTCAAGTGTGGGTTCTTTTAGCTTGCAGAATACCAAATAATTTACTAGAACTCTTACTCTACTGTTATTAGGCAGTTGGAGGATGATTACAACTCCATCATCTCTTAACAATTAACATATAAAATTATAACCATGCCTGCTTTGGGCATTTAAGGTTAACTAGTTTATTAGTCAACCGACAATAAATGATTTAATGAATGTTTGTTAACGTTAAAAGAACTCTTGATAAAATATTTAAAATGTGAACAATAAAATAATATTTCGAAACAGTGTTGGTGAATGAAACATCTGAATCATCATTTGACTCTATAAAAGGTAATTGTTAAATGTAAGTATTTATATAGCTTAATAATACTAGCTTCTTATTCATGATAGACAAAAATATTTAAATAGTAGTAGTAGTAGTAGTAGACTCTTCCTAAATTACAAAACATAAATAGCATTTGCATTTTTCATTAACTTTCGTTAACTGCTTCAGACAGTCGACAATTCTCAATCGCTTATGAATGCTTGTTAGTTTGATCTAGGTTTATTAAACAACAACTTCAATCAGGTGTGGTTATATCACACTCAGTATTCATACATAATAAATGATTAATGTTTGCAAAATTCTTAATACTGAAATATTTAAATTAAAATTGAGAATTATCATTTTTAATTATCACTTTTAATTCAGTACTGATGACTGAATGATATTAATAAGGTGCAATGACCTACATACTTTATTTTGTACACATTATTAGAATGTTGTTCGATTATATCGTCTTTTTCAAATTATTAACTAATTTTGAGAAAATCACTGTACTCCCTTTTAAATCCCGAAATTGCTATGGATTATACACTTAGCAATCCTTATTAACGCACTGTTACACTTAAAACATCTTCAATAATAGTGTAGTTATGTTTGCACAAGTTTAGGTTATGTTGCGTTATGTTGCTTTGTTGACATCGGTGATGCGCACAAATTATGTAAATAGCTGATTTCTTTCGGTGTAGAGTAGCCGTCTGCTCTCCTCTAAGGTTGATTAAAAAGTGTCTCAAAATGGCATCTGAATCTGCCGTTCCATTCTGCGATCGTTGTAAAATTGGCTAATTTCTCGGTTTTGATTGGTTGACGATCTTTAATTTGATGCACATACCCCCTTCGCGCAATATTTTAATTGTTGTTATTAGCGTGGGGTGGCTGGGTTTGAGAGTATATATATTTGCTCGAATTGATACAAATATTTTATAATTGTAATAACTTTCTTGTTATAGCATAGATTTTAAATCTAAGCTTATCACTGTATTTGTAACATTTGGCTCTTTATTTAGAGTCTACTCATGGTGTGCTTTCGTTCATTATTAAGGGAGTTAATGTTTGAGATTATCACTTCACACTATTCACTATTAATTTTATTTTTTCTTAAATTATAACTATTTAATGGCAATCATATATCTTTGTGAGCATGCCTTCCAAGTCCTTCAACACTTCTCACTTATTGGTTACTTATATCTATTGACAAAATATAATTCTTATCCTACCATTGATTTAGCCTAAGAGTCTATTAATTGCATTTACAAATTATTTATAATAAAAGGTATCTGGGTAACTTCTGTATTGCCTCAATTGTAAACTGAGTTGTTATAACTACTGTTTGTCTTTGTTTGTTGGAATGTATTGTCATTCCTTGGTATTTTGGTCATTAATATGACCTCTATATGGCACTATAAAGTGTACATTTAATTTAACTCTTATTTGGGATTGTGTTGTCTTTTCAGACCATTATTTAGTTTAGAATAGTTTATTAGTAGTAGTATATTGATAGTCAGTCTTGTGTTTTTAACACACTAGTCTGATCCTTAGCGTATAGCATTGGATAATAGTAGTTACATCTGGTGTCATATGACAGGTGTGCTTATGTATTCTTATTACACATTATGTCACTGATTATAATTCTTTTATACCATTATAATAGTGATATTATATCTTACTTATTACATAGGTATCCTTCTGTTATTCCTATCTAACATTACAATGTGGTTTTGTCTATGTTTCACATGGTGAATCTCATTTTGGCTATTTTTGTTCATTTTGTTTACTTGAATTCTTAGATAAAGATCTAATGATCTTGGTATCTGATATTGGTATTGGTAGAAACCTTATTACTTCTACTTGATTTAGGGTACAAAATATTTCGGTTTAGACATGTTTAGTCTACTGTTAAATACGAAATTAGGTGGAAAGTACCTGTATCTAGGTTATGTGGTTTTCTTATTTGCAGCAACAATGGGTGTATTGAGTTGATACAAATTTACATTTTTTAACCTTGTTTTTTCAAGTCTAATGTTATTAATGACAACTGGTAATTCATTATTTAGTTCTTTTTTCTTATCTTACATGATTTTTTGACTACTTGACTAACAATTATTATAATTATGAGACAATTTTAATTCTCTTCTACATTACATTGATGCTGTGCATAATATGTCCTTATGCTTTTATTTACAGCTTCTCTTATGTTAACATTATTGCTACTTCCACTCTTTTGTCTAATATAGGATGCCCTACTCATTTACAATATTATTAGTTATATATGGGTCATCTAAGTCAGTCAGTTATTGTTTTATTTTCAATCTGTAAGTTCTTCAGTTAGTATTTATACGGGTAAGATGTTAATCTATAGTTGACTGGCTCTTGGAATCTATATTTTATGCCATGGTTGTTAGGTGTCTTTCTCGTAGTATGTTTCTTCTTTGTTTTTATTTGTTCCTTACTGACCGAATCTATTGGGTTATTGGTTCCTGTGGTATAATCACTATTTACTGTATCTTCTTTCTTATATGTTATTATTATTGTTTATTACCATCACATTTTCTTAACTTCTGCATTGTGAGTTTATTCTTCTTGATGAGTTGCTCATGTAGTTTCATTCTTGGCATTTTCAGATTAAATACTTGATGTGTCTGTTGACTCAATTATTTTGACGTGTGTTAATATTTTGGTTACTTACATATTGGGCTCATATGTCTTGTTACAATATTGTAATAAAACGTATTTGTTTTGACGATGATGACTTCGTTAAGACCTAAACATTTTCTCTTGGATTATGTGTTAAAATTTATTTATTAAAAAAAATAAATCGTATTTGTTTTATTTGTTTACTAAAATTCATAAAAAGAATTGTTTTGAATAGTGGTTTTGTTGATCTTTGCGATCGAACGTGATATCGAGTTGGCTATTATAGGTTATCTGCTTCTTCCTTGTTTGCTACGAAGTTCAAATCGCCAATATGTATTCACTCTTCTTTATTACCTAAAAAATCCTTTAAGCTTAGCTTAATTTATCAATAAAAACTCTTTTAATACCATTTGATTAGTTTTATTAACGTCTATTTGATTCACATTCAGTTTGCCGACCCTTAGGTCGAAATAAATTATTGCCGTATCGACTCTTTTACTTAATTCGACTCTCAAATATTTTTATTTTTATAATGTTATTTCGTCAGTTTGTGGGTTCTTTTATACTGTTAGGAAAAGTCAAGAAATGCATACGGAAAGTGTACCATACATTACAATTATTCCAAAATCTTAATTACTAATATTAGAGAGAGTTAATTTTATTTAAATGTAACAAAAAATAATTTGCTTCAACCTTCCACAAGCAACTTTAATGGTGTCTGTACAAAACACAAAATGGCCACTTGTTGACCAGCTAACGATATATGAAAATCTATTCACTGTCAGTTTTACAAATAAAATAATTTACATTAGTTGTTCACTGTTTTTATATTATATATTGTTTTCTTTCACTTGTGTTATTGGTGGAAAGTGTTAGTTAATGTATCTTGGTGTTGTGAAGTTGAACTGTAATGTAACAAAATGTTTAACCCCACCCAATTGGAGAATCAATTATTCACTTTGGTATCTTCTTGAATATATTATTATTATTTAAGTTTTTCTTCTTTAGATTATTATGATTTTATTTCGATTTAATTACTTCCACTTCATTTAAAATCTGGTGTATTATAATTTTTCATTTTTATTTTTTTCTTCAAGATTTGATTCCGTTATACTTTTGTTACTCTAGACAGCACATCGGCGACCTTAATAGTTTGGTGTCTAACAATAGAGTGAATATTTTTTCTTCTGTTCTCAACGATATTGACCAAAATTTAGCTGATTTCCTATTGGTCAAACGCCGGGTCAACGGGTCATGGGACCGAAATTATTTAAAATTTACAATTTTTACTTTCCACTCCAACTTGTGCCCTATTTAGTATTTAATAAATCTTAATTTGGTTAAAATAATGACATTCCTTGTAAAAATACTAATATTTTGACATCTCATATGCTATATGTGAGTGCCTTAATAATTAATTTAGGAACTTACAAAATTCCATCTTTATGGCCATTATACTTAAGTTCTGACCAGAGCTGGTCCGAGGGGTAAGCAAAGTAAGCAGCCGCTGAGAGCGCCGCATAGTCAAGGGCGCCGAAGGCGCGATTTAAAATTCATGTAAATGGACTCGCCCATACATTGACACATAGGCGCCAAACGCCCTGTCACGTCTAGCTGCGCGTAACCTAACCTGTTCGTTCGCCGGCGTCTGTGAAATTGCCTTTATTCATACCGTCAGTATGATATCTGTTCGTTTTGAACAGTCTTTTCATTAAAATAAAAGAATGGCTGACGACAAGAAACATTCCGGTGCATATTATCGAAAAAGAAAGCTTCTGCACTCGAAGGCAGATGAAAAACAAGCTGAATCGTTAAAAAAGTTTTTTTCAGCTCCATCTACTCCAATAAAATTAGACCGTAAAAGTTTAACAAACAATAAGTTGTCAAAATCAGTGGATTTGAATGAAGAATCAGTTGACCCCGATAACGAAAATGAAGAAACAGCTAGTGAATATTGTCACGATGTCACATCTACATCTTTCCTGGAACCCTCTGAATCTACGGAGAAAACGGAAAATTCAAATGGACCTTCCCAAAATATTGATGAGGTAAGCTTAAATAAAATTAATCTTAATCAAGATAATATTGTTTTAATGGTTTTTTTTTCAAACGAAGCTTACAACTAAAAAAAATTATCTATACTAATATATAAAAATTGTGTAAAATTTTTCGTTCTGGTTAATTTAAAGAGTTACCGTACTCTTTGTAACGTCGGCATGGTATGGTTTGTGCACAGAAGAATCGTACACTGTAGTATTGTACACGAAAAATTATGCACCAAGTTTTGTGCACAAGTACAGAAAAAAATTTTTTATTATGCACAAGTGTTTACTTTTAATTTTCTTAAATATGAAGTGTGAAACACTTGTGTAAAATAAAAATCTTTTTTCTGCACTTGTGCACAAAACTTGGTGCATAATTTTTAGTGTAAAATAATATCGTGTACGATTCTTATGTGCACAAACCATACCATGCCGCAACGTCAAGCTCGTATGTACACATTTCTGTATGACCACATTCACGTCACGTGCCCGCCGTGTGGAGTAAGTCATCGCAACGATAAAGGATTATGTTCGCTCTATTTAGGGTAGAGACCACAATGGTGGCCACCTTAAGGATTTTTAACTACTTTTATCTGTATTTCTTTAATTCTGTAAGGAAAATTATCAATCAAATTGCTTTCATACATTATTTGGAATATTTTAATGCTGAAAATATTTTTTTTTTTAGAGCAAAAACTAAAAAAACAATTTTAAAATAAATGTTAAAGTTAAAAAGTCGATTTTCCATAAAAGTGCCCATCATGAAGTCATCGCCATAAAGAACACGGTTCTCGCCATATGTTTTTAGGTGTTAAGAAATACATATGTAATAAAGATAAAAATATAGTTCTTGTAGAAAATAAATTTTATTTAGCATATTTAACATTTTACTGTACATAAATACTATAATTAAGTAACATATTTACATTAAAAAAAAATTTGATATATAATACATGATAATGTTTATTAATAAAAGTATTATTTCTTTTTTACAAGATATGAATAAAACTTATGTTCAAAATATTACATTGTAAGCAAAATGTAGTTGAGGTCATCCATCCATTGTCTGATTTACTAATTCTCCAGCCTTTGGAAACTTTCTCATCACAAACTTTTGGCAATCGTTTACAAGCAAATATTGTAAATGGTGGTGCAATTTCCCATGCAGCATTTGCAGTAAAGAGCGTGGTACTATTCTCTTTGTCACAGCTAGAGGATATTTTACTTTCCTCTTTCAACTATAACAAATCCACCACCAGCCACTAAACGCATACCTGTTTCATCCATATTAAACAATCGTTCTGGATGTTTAAAAACTTCTTTTTGATCTTGAGGTAAATCCTCTACCTCACCAAACCATTTTCTTATAGTCTTCAGTCACATTAGCTCTACATCTGCTCAAGTATTCTCCTTTTTTTGTGATAGACGAGGATGTCTTTTCATGAAGCGTTGGAACCATCCTTTACCTTTCATATTATTCTTAAAATATGGAATATTAAAATTTTCTTTGTTCATTGGAATGCCCATTTTGCATGTTTCTAAAAGCCAATCCTCCAAAACTGTCTCTATTTCAATGCCTAATGCTGGATCTGATGCTATTCGTTGTGCATCTATAGATGATAATCCAGATAACTTAACGTCTAGAGTACTTCTTGAAACATTAAAAGTGTTACTTGCTTGTAGCACTGGCATCCCATTGTGAACAGCTTTAACAGCATTTATCATACTGTTATGAGAATAATTACACTTTTTCTTTATAATCTTGTTCTTCACACTATGCAATTTCGCTTATTTAGATTTCTGTTTCTTTGAAGAACTTGCCATCCTTAATCTGAAATTAGAATTCGTTTATATAAAAATGTTAAATAATGACATTAACAAGTACAATTCTTATACAACAAACTTTAATTAAAAAACCATCTAAAAAGTAAGGTTAAGTTTTTCCTATTGTCGTACATATGGCGAGGACTGATACATTAGTCTATTCGATGACACAGTGATGGCCACCAATTTTTACAAAAATATAAAGGAATACTACATGCAGAATTATTATTAACTTAAAGTTTATTTTATGTTGAACACACTGAAAATCTTTTTACTATCATAGCACTGCTTATTTCAATAAATTTCACAAATTACTTACCAGGTTCCTTAGTATCCAAACTAAGAAAATGCAGTTTTAGAGCTGCTTGCTACTAAAAAAAATGTTATTTCTTTTAAAATAAGAATATCTCAAAAAAATTTTTTGCGTAATACGAGCAAATAGGTAGCAGAACATACTTATGAAACTTTCGAGTTTCTAACACTATTCGATATTTTTTTAATTAACGAAATACTCACAAGTGACCCACCTTCATAGACGTGGCCATCATTGTGGTCTCTACCCTATCTTCCGTCCGTCCAATTCTCAAAATTGGTGCTGCTCTTAAATTCAGAGTTTTTCGCCGAAATGGTACGCGGATAAAATTTTTCTGAAGAGAACTGTGATGTCATTTTACTGAAGAGAGGCAAGTAGGTAAACTAAGAGAATCAAAGGGTATTTTTTTCGTTATAAAGAAGTGGAGGAGCAAACGTTTCTTAATTGTAGATTGACAAAAATGAAGCTATGAATATTTCGACGTTTCGGGATAATCAAAGAGATAGCTAAAAAATATTTTAAAATACTACTAACAAAAATCCAACGAACAAGTCTTTAGGTTTATTTTCCTGAAGTCTGTATTTCAATCAGAAATATTTTAATTTTCATGACTATTTATATCAAAGTATACTGGTTGCAAAATAATAACTTTGTAGTATATTAGATTGTAGTATAATTCAATTTTTGTATTGAATACTGAATTAATCTTATTTGCCCAACAGAAGTGCTTTAATCATTATTTTTTTACAGGAAGTATTGAGAGACAAGTCCTCGCCACTATCAACCGACTGTGGAGAGTGGCCATCTAAAATCACCAGTAATGTCCGGAAGTTGCTTGTTGAGCGAGGTCCAATACAAGTAAAAGACATAAACTTTCCCCTTGACTCTAAAGGTAGGAAATTTGCTCCAACTCATTATATAAGAAAACTTTGTAATGGGGAACAAGTCCAAAGAATGTGGCTGATGTATTCTATATCAAAAAAAATCTGTATTTTGTTTTGTCTGCAAACTTTTTGGAAATCTAGATTCATCTCTTGCTGGAGATAAAGGGTATTCAGCCTGGCAGAATTTGTCAAAGATTTTGAGTAGTCATGAGAAATATCCAAACCACATAAAGAATTATCAATCCTGGCGAGAACTGTGCTTACGTTTACATTTAGATAAAACTATTGACAAGGAAAATGAAAGATTAATTCAAGCAGAAACAGAACACTGGAATCAAGTACTCAAAAGATTGTTGTGCATTGTTCAATTTCTCGGCACCCAAGGGTTGGCATTTAAAGGAACGAATGATACTCTTTTTCATGAGTAATAATGGTAATTTTCTTAAACTAGTCGAGTACACTGCTAAATTTGATGTAGTTATGGCTGAGCATGTTAGAAGAGTATCATCTGAAGAAACACAAGTACATTATTTAAGTAAAAGAGTACAAAATGAGTTCATCAGTCTCCTTTCCTCTAAAATTCAAGACCATATTTTAAATAAACTAAGCAAAGCAACATATTATTCTATCATACTGGACTGTACACCAGATGTCAGTCACACCGAGCAGATGACGATGGTTGTAAGATTTGTTCAGGTAAATGAGAATGCAGAAGCTTCCATAAAAGAACATTTTTTAGGTTTTGTACCCATTAATGACTCTACAGGTGAAGGACTCATAGTGTTTGTTAAATGAGTTGTCAAGACTCAACATCTCATTGAAGAACATGAGAGGCCAAGGTTACGATAATGGCTCCAACATGAAAGGCAAGCATGTTGGAGTGTAGAGGAGGTTACTTGACTTAAATTCACGGGCATTTTTTGTGCCTTGTGGAAGCCATTCACTCAACTTAGTGGTTAATGATGCAGCGCTGTCATGCCCGATTGCAGTATACTTTTTTAGCATTGTGCAAGAAGTGTTTAACTTCTTTTCTGCTTCTATATATAGATGGAGTATATTAACAGAAAACGTATCAGCTTTGACAGTAAAACCTCTGAGTAATACTCGCTGGGAGAGTAGGATTAACGCTTTGTTGCCCCTCAGATATCACATTGACAAAGTGTACGATGCTGTGTATGAAGCCTCGCAAGACCGAAAGCTTGACGCCTTTGGCAGAAATTCAGCTTTGGGAATTGCCAAAAAACTAGAGTTTTAAGTTTCTTTGCTGTGTTGTTACTTGTCATGAAGTACTGTTCAAAATAAATATGGTGAGCAAGGTTTTACAAAACGTCACATCTGACTTACAAAGTTCAATGGGTCTTATCAAAAGTATTCAAAGTTTTCTTGAAAACAAGAGATCTGATGATGGGTTCAATAGTGTAATTACAGATTCTAAGGAGCTCGCAGAGAAAATTGGAGTCATCGCTGACTTTGAGAAAGAAGTCCAAGTTCGCCCAAGAAAAGTAAAAAGGCAGTTCTCTTATGAAAGTGACGATCAACCTATAGTGAACTTGGATAGCAAAAAATCGTTTAAAGTGAACTTTTTTAATGTTATACTTGACACAGCAATAGCATCTCTAAAAGAAAGGTTTGAGCTCATGGAAAACCATAGCAACGTTTTTGAATTTCTGTATAACATTAATTCTCTCAGGACGTGGAAACAAGAGAAGTTGAAGACAGTATGTACAAATCTTCAAACTACACTAACTGTTGGAGAGGATCAAGATGTTGATGGAAAAGACCTCTTTAACGAGCTTCAGATACTCGCACCCATGTTACCCTATGGAAGCTCTCCAACGGAAGCCTTAAGTTTCATAACGAAAAATTGCTTTGTAGATATATTTCCCAATGTTTTCGTAAGTTTAAGAATACTTCTGACTCTTCCAGTGACCGTTGCCAGTGGTGAAAGAAGTTTTTCAAAATTGAAAATAATAAAAACTTATTTAAGATCTACCATTAGTCAAGAACATTTAAGTGGACTGGCTTTGATGGCCATTGAAAACGAAATTCTTGAAGACATTGATACAGATTTAATCATCAAAAACTTTGCTAAAATGAAAGCCAGGAAAATTTCCTTGTAGTTTAATTTCATTGTTTAATAGAAATTGTTAAAAAGTGTAATAGACCTGTAGGAAATTACTCTCCAGCTGAAATATAGCTTGTAGTCTTGGAAAAAACTTATGTAACGATTGACTTTCTTGTTTAAAATAAATCTGTGTTAAAGATTTTTCCAGAATTTAATAACAAGTAGTTTTACAGTAATTAAAAAAGATTTAAAACAGTTGTATAACAAACTACACTGTTTGTCAAGTTAGACCTGTTTAATAAAGAATGTCAAGGTACAAAGCTGTGTTTGTTTTTAATGACAATACTATCCTCCACCATCCTAAAAACAGCAAACAATAACAATTATTAGTCCTGCATTTTTTACACACTATATTGAAGACGGAAGGGGGGCGCCAAAAATTTACCCGCTTACACTTAAACAATGCCTTGGACTGGCTCTGGTTCTGACACTTTCCTTATTCTAATACAATTATTTTAAACTATTAACCTGTTGTGGTTAACATTTAATTTAGGCCTACTTTGGCATTCATATCATCTCTTACTAATTTACTTTACTGTTGTTGTTTACTGGAGGTTTACTATAATTGTTAGGCAGAACTTGGCCTATTACTAATTACTGTCTCATATTACAATGTTTCACTTTCTAATATTAAGTAGCCTTTTGGTCCTTTACATTTTGGCTATTTATAGTTAATTCATAACACAACATACAAATATTAAATACTGTTCTGCCTATACAGTATACTATAACTATTTTATAACACATTATATAAACATGAAAACAATATTGTGCCTCTGTGGCACAATATTAATTAAATTATAACATTATTAATTAAATTATAACATCTTATTGTGTAAGACCCTGTCACCTAGCTTGTACAATAATAACAGTTTGTTTTGTCTTATCAGTAAGACTATTTTGTTTATACACTCTTCTATTACTATTAAACAGTTAGGGTATGTTGACTGTAATGGAACAAATGACAGTATTTACCCTGTATAAACATCAGTAATAATATTAACCAGGAAATGGTTAGTAATAAAATGTTGAAACTTAAAATTATCCTCTGAACATTAAACATTTTGCTTACATTACTATTAATGTCACTTTCATTTACTTAAATCTTACCACCCTTAAATGAGTGTTCATCTCTAAGGTATTGACTACCAGTCCCTTCACACTTTACTTTGTTTTTTTTTCTTTTAATCGCACTTTGCTTTCATTTCCTTGTGACTATATTTAGTTCACTAGCACTGACACTAAACTTACAGTCCTGTTTGTCTATAGTGACTGTTGTTTTACAATTATTTCCTCTGTATTTTATCACAGATTGCCTTTACAACACTTACTTATTACTAACATTATTAGTCTATTCTCATTATCTTAATTTACATTTTATTTTACCCTACCTTGTATGGTACTTGTTGTGGTCATTTGTCATTCTTAAATTACATAGGAGTTTTTGTGTTAGTTTTATGTAACGTATTGAGTCCTTCAATTCGTCGCAGTTACAATATGTTGTTACAATACATGTGAAGCTGCTTACACATTACACAAATATAAATACATGATTTTAGTTATTTCACTCACCTTTAAGATTTTCTTGGGTCCAGAATTCGATCGCACGAACGTAGGATGCAAACGTGTTTTACAGGTTAATGGAATAAGTTACTCGACTCATTGTTTGAAGAGAATTAATGAATTTTATTTTTTAACTTGCTTTAAAAAAAACTTTATCAGATCTTTACTCAAAATTTAGACAGTGAAATCATAGCAGAATCATTTCTTATTTGGTTAGTTGCTCCATGACCATAATTACTATATTTAACTTAAGCTAACATCTTACCTTATTCTAGGATACACAAACACAGCCCAGTCTGCCATTCTCTCATTCACTCAATTTAATACCCTCCCCTGATCATTTTAATTAACACAAAAACCCTTAACATATTACGAAATCCCCCCGGCCGGCAACGTGGTTTTCCCTCGCGCTAATGACTTCCCATTTTTTAACTGATTCGTGTGTCCGAAAATAGATGTGGGTGTTCTTCACTGAATAATCTCGCCACTGTCACATTATTTTAACTGATAATTCACTTTTTACTTGTAAATTATGAAATTTTGAAAAGAGCCCACTTGGGGCTTGTACCTGCACAGGCACGGTCTGTAAGCGGACTGCCCAAAGCAGCTTTGCGTTCACTGCTAACTAGATTGCGTCTTTTTCAAAGTGGAAAACAATGCCTTGTAATTCGTCGCCACAGCTGTGTCCCATTTAACCCATGCATTTGATTGTGTGTTGGTCGTAGAAAGAAGATATTTGTTCCTCACTGGTTGACGTCACAAAAAGGGTTTGGCTTAAGGCTCACATCCGTCAGCCTGGACCATGTGCTCGTACAATTTTCGTCTCTAGCCATTTTTGAGTTTCACAAGTCGGCGTCGGTCCGTGCACCTGCTGGTGTGATGCGCTCGGACGTACTGCCACACACTCGCAGAGTTCTTAGAAATGATGCTTTGTACATTCTTTCGTACAGATTGCACAACATCTAAGGCGTATTGCTCCTTTGTTAGAACACTGTTTCAATTCAACACGTGGCCTGGTCACAAATGGAAATTATATTTATGGAATTTTTAACAAACCCCAAAAATTTAATAAAATGAAAATCCCTCCCCTTTTTGTCACGTTACATACAAGCATAGGCTGTACTGTGCATTTATTAAATAAAATAAATATTTAGATTAATTTTATTAATATGTAATAGATAAGCAGGTGTGAAATTGAAAGCTGAGTTTATATACAGGAATCAACAGGCACGATCACACGATTGCTGCTGAGAGTGTGTACACTAGTAAATAGAGTGTGTGCGTGAAGCCTGTTCAAGCCTGAAAGTTTGCAATCTCACCCCAAGTAGATGCTAAATTATAGTTTTATTTAATTATAAGCAAACCGTAAATGTTAGAAAAATTGCAAAGACTTCTAAATATGCATAAAAATAATACACATGTGCAGTGTGAAAACGGTGTGATTAGGATGTTCAGTACGAATTCTGTGCGATTTTAAGAGCGTAGAAATTACACTATTTATGCGAGTCCAATAGTAATTACATAGAATGTGTGTAATTATATCAGACAATGTTAGAACACCTTGAAATCCACATTAGAAGTTGCAATTGGCAGAAATGTGTGAAAATATGAAATTGGACGATAGTGGGGGAACTGACACCACGGAGAGTTTCTGACATGCAGAATTCTGTTCCGACAGGTGTGATTTCTTTATTGAATATAAATACGGGCCCAGGAGAGCCAATTTTACTCTCAATCAGTCTTCAGAAGCTGCGGGACGCTATGTTCAGTATCGACGCGATTTTTTTTAAATAAGCTGTAAAGTCAGATGGACAATATGTTCATCTAAGTATCAAACAGTAACTCTTAGTTTGCTTTTTTTAAATACAATTATCGAACATACTCTACAAGTCTACAACCACAAACGTTCAGCACTCTAGACAACCGACGAGTCACATCAGGCAGAGGAACGCTATGCAGAGTAATAGAGGCGTCCGCTAGGACAGCAGTTTTTTTTTTACGTGTTTTCATTAATTTAATCAAAATAATCAAGTGTTTTTAAAATCGTATTTACTTCTCCATAAAATATTCATTATTGTTTGTTTAAACGTTTCTTTGTTGCAATACATTCATCATAAAATTAATCTTATATCCTATATTAACAAAAGTATATGCTAAACATTTATTTGTTAATCTAAAATTTCTCGACCACTCAGCCTGACTACGTGCTTTATTGCAGTTTTGTTTTCTTTGCTTTATATATTTTTTTTTATTACATTACTTTATGCATTGCATACATCTTAACATTTTATAAAAATTTAAATTGACTAAGAGAATTGTTATTTCTATAACTTCCCAACTACTCTACTTTCTGCATTGCGTGTAATATTGTTCATTGATTACTTTATAAGCTTTAAATAAAAATTTACATTTATTAAGTTACTTGTTAATCATGCAAGCAAATTCTTATTGACTTTAAATTATATTCTCTTATCTCTCTCTACATTTAACATAACTTTTATCTTTTTTTTTTTTTAATTTTAAAATATCTTTTCAATGTCTTTATTCTCTCATTTACAAATTATAAATTGGTTATTTGTCACCTCATGGTCCCATCTGGTTGCTGTAGTATAGAGTGATATGTGGCTATGTATAAGCTGCTTTTGTCCTAGCAGACGCCTGTATTACTCTGCATAGCGTTCCTCTGCCTGATGTGACTTGTCGGTTGTCTAGAGTGCTGAACGTTTGTGGTTGTAGACTTGTAGAGTATGTTAGATAATTGTATTTAAAAAAATCAAACTAAGAGTTACTGTTTGATACTTGGATGAACGTATTGTCCATCCGACTTTACAGCTTATTTAAAAAAAATCGCGTCGATACTGAACATAGAGTCCCACCGCTTCTGAAGACTGATTGAGAGTAAAATTGGCTCTCCTGGGCCCGTACTTATATTCAATAAAGAAACCACAATTGTCGGAACAGCATTCTGCATGTCAGAAACTCTCCGTGGCGTCAGTTCCCCCACTATCGTCCAATTTCATACTTTCACACATTTCTGCCAATTGCAACTTCTAATGCGGATTTCAAGGTGTTCTAACATTGTCTGATATAATTACACATATTCTGTGTAATTACTATTGGACTCGCATAAATAGTGTAATTACTACGCTCTTAAAATCGCACAGAATTCGCACTGAACATCCTAATCACACCGTTTTTGCACTGCACATGTGTATTATTTTTATGCATATTTAGAAGTCTTTGCAATTTTTCTAACATTTACAGTTTGCTTATAATTAAATAAAACTATAATTTAGCATCTACTTGGGATGAGATTGCAAACTTTCAGGCTTGAACAGGCTTCACGCACACACTCGATTTACTAGTGTACACACTCTTAGCAGCAATCGCGTGATCGTGCCTGTTGATTCCTGTGTATAAACTCAGCTTTCAATTTCACACCTGCTTATCTATTACATATTAATAAAATTAATCTAAATATTTATTTTATTTAATAAATGCACAGTACATCCTATGCTTGTATTGCATATATATTGTATGCTATATATATATTGCAACGATACTCTTGACAACTCACTTTTGCACATATGTTATTACTCATTTGTGTGCACTTACCCTCGTCTCGAAGTTATACTCTTCTTCTGCAGTATTTACCTTGATGTTTCCCAGCTAGGTTGCAGGCTTTGGTAGTTAATTGAGGGTTGATAAGCATGTGAATATCGTTACAAGTAAAGAGTACAGAGGATTTAGTACTGGTTGTGAAATTAGTACGACTTTGTTAATAAAATTATACTCATTTTGTTTATTAATTAAAAACTGCAAATTGTCACACATTAATTGGTGTGTGGGTTAACTAATATTGAAACCCTTATATTCACTTATATGAGTATCGTATAAGTATAACGTGGCAAAATCTTAGCTCTTGTAGTCTAAGACACATTATACACAAAAATAAGACATATATGACCTGGAATATTTACACAGACATATAATACATAACACATATATTATTACAATGCGTGATTAACACGTACGAAATTGAATATTAATATTGACTTAGCAAGTGTGGTTTTTCTTATTATGTACCACTTAATTAAACAAATAAATAATTATACATTTATACAAATTCTAATAGAGACCATTCTATTACTTTATTTAACTATACTCCTAATGTCTCAATTAATTAAAATCTACAATTGAAGTAAACTTTCGTACTTGATTTTACGTTACAGTTACTTGATTTTAATTGTAATATAAAAATATAATAAAATATGGTTTCTCTAATTACCATTTATTTATGAGATTAATAAGTTTTATGTTCTTTGTTATAAATTATTATTCTCTGAACTTTTATTAATTATTCATTATGCAAATAAAAATAATAAAGTTTATGTAAACTTGGATATGGAATATAGAGCCTTCTTGTGATAGATCTCAGGGTCATTTATAAGACTGAATAAATGTCTGACTTCACCTGCATATTTCTGCAACCATTTAACTGTGTTGTTACCGTCACCTGGACTCTCGAGTTTTGGGATCCCCTTCTGGTATCACCTTCTCTTTCTCTGCGTCGTTTGGAATTACTTTCTCCATCTAATGGATGCTGAGTTCTGCCATGGACCTCTGGTTGTGATGATGTACGTCTGGCTGTAGCTGCGTGTGGCTGTCCCTGCGTCCTCTAGTATATTGCTCTGTTTCCTCTCCTCTCCTTGTCTTTTCCCTCGTGGATGTCTCGAAGTTCTATGTGGCCTTCTTGAAGTTCATCGACGACGTTTCGACTCCTCGTAGTTTACGGTATTATTGTCTTTTAAATAACTCGTGTATATCACTAATTACTTTCACCGACGTACTGCCGGTTCCATCGCACTTTAGTTTACGTAATACGATTTAAAACATTACTTAAACTTTGTAAAATTTGTGGTGGCAAGATGTGTGGACTTCACGTGCTGTCTGTTGATGATCTGAGTAAGAGTGTGTCGCTCGCTGGGGTTTTATACTCCTGCCGGCGTTCACCTCCTGTTGAAAACTGTTCGGACAGAGTTGAACAAGTCAGCGCTTCGGTTTGTTAACTAATTACAACCTACGCATCTTTCTATGAAGCGCACACTTTTTTATAAATATTATTTGACAGATCGTTAGGTACATTAATAGACTTGACCTATGCAAATTATGAACATTAAGGTGTGTACACTATGGAAGTTATGGCAAAATTTCACATGGTAGCTGAACGGTTCCCACGATCATAGACCTCTTAGTATCGAATTGTAGCGCCGGGCGCCAGCTGTGTTTCTACATATGTCTCTGATTCGTGTGACTTCTTGTTTTTGTTCAGCACTAAAAAAACTGTGTAAAATTTTCCTAAATGGTATACATAATTCAACTTGTTCTTCATTTACATACTAACACTAACACACACACACAAACTGATACCAAACGGTTGCCTGCAGCAATGACGTCACAGCTGCCGGTCGAGGCGTGTTTAGTCTTCCTTCGCTGCGTTTAAAACCAACAAGGCTTGGCAATTCCATATGCATGTTCACTTACAATTATTTCCTTATTTAAAATTAATTAATAAGTTTGTTTCTTTTATTTATGTCTTATACCTAACGCTTAATTATTACATTATTTTCATTATTTACATCTGTCACACGACTCATAACGTGCATTCGTATGTTCTCATACCGCAGTCAGGGGTTGATACGGAGACTTATGCTAAATGTATCATTGCATAAATTCCCCTGCTGGGTAAAATAAAATTTGAATTTTATTCAAATTTTATTTCTTTGCTCAGAAATTATTCATTTTATTTATTTTTTTTTTTACACTATGACCTATAACAATTTTGTTTCTTCTTATTTACATATTATATTTCGTTTGTTTTCTATTAAAACTCACACTTAGTGGTTATAAGGGTTCTTAAAATTTTTTCAATCTCTCCCTGGGTGGATTACGTCCCTCCCATGGATTTGTAAGTTGACTTTGGTTTTTTTTTTCTTTATCCATAGAATTTATGGAATGCTGATGCATGGTACTTTCCAATAGTCTTTCTTTTTGTCGGATCGTAGACGATAAAGGTGTGTCGTCCTTTCCTTCTTTGTAATAAGTAGGGTCCCTCGTACAGTCTAAATAGTTTCTTTGCTGTATTGTCGATTCGTTTTCTCACTGGATTGCTTCTTAGTAGCACTATTTCTCCTTCATGGAATGTGATGAGTTTGTGCGTTCTGTTGAACCTCTCGATCATCTTCTCTCCAAGTTTTTCCATCCTTTTCTTCGCAGTGTCGTACTTGTGAATCAATGGAATTTGCAGGTTTTGGTTTGGAGGTTTATCAATGTTTTTCGACCAGAATCTAGTAGGTCTTTTATTCGTTTCCAGTTCCACCGGTGTATATCCCGTAGCTTCACTGTATGTAGCATTTATGGCTTGTTCAAAAAATGATAAGTACTCTGCCCATCGGTTATGTTGTTCATTACAGTAGATGCGTAAATGTTTTCCTAACTCTTTGTTTACCCTTTCAGCAAGGTTTCCTTGTGGGTGTTGTATTGACGTTAACACTGGTTGTATGCCGTGCTGCGTTAGCGTTTCTGCCCATGCTTTATTTTGGAATCGTTTACCTTGGTCACTCAATATCTTTTTGATTTGACCACACTTCGGTACGTATTTGCATAGTATGACATTCAGTACACTTTTAGTGGTGGCTCTTCGAATAGCGTAGAGTCGAACTGCCTTGGTGAACACATCTATACATACAAGTATGTGTTTTGTGCCCCCGTGAATAGATCTCGGAAATGGCCCCAGGAAGTCTACTGCTACTAATTCTCCCTTTTCTTGTGTCTTGATATTTTGTATATCTACGTAGGTGTGAAGATTCAGATGTCGGGCTGTTTGACATTCGTAGCATCCTTTTAAGGTTGCTTTTATTCTTCTAAACATATTATTCAAAATGAAGTCTTCCTTTAAAGCTACATGACATTTTAAAGCAGATGCATGTGCTAGACTTTGATGACTTTGTATAATTAGTGTTTTTAGCATCTCTGGTGATAGGACTATTTTCCAATCATAATTGACAAGTTTGTACAATATACTATTTTTTATTGTATATCTACTAGGTAGTGGTGATAACTTCATGTGACTTATTTGAAGATCTTTGTTTTGTTCATTTGCTATATTGTTTAATAAATATTTAACTTTATCATCTGTTTGATATGTTATATTTAATATTCTAACATCGTTCCACTTAGCTTCATGTGTTTCTTGTGGTGGATAATGACTTAGGGTGTTGGCAATTATATTATCCGAGCCTTTACAATATTTTATTGTGAATGAATACTCTTGTATGGCCAGTATCATCTCATTAGTCATGCATTTGTTGCTTTACAACTTAATAAAAATGAAAGCGCTTGATGATCCGTGTGTATCTCGAAGTGTGTTCCATACACATAATAACGAAACTGCTTCAAGGCGTATACTATCGCTAAGATTTCCTTCTCTGACGTACAGTAGTGTTTTTCTGATCCTTTGAAGACTCGACTGGCGTATGCAATGACTCTAGCTCTACGTGTTTATCCTCTTGATACAGGACACTCCCTACTGCATAGTCACTGGCGTAGATTATAAATCGTCCTTCCCTTTGTGGGTGATGCAGCATAATGTTATGTAGAAATACATTTTTCACTTCACGGAACGCTTCTTCATGATGTAGCTCCCATTTCCATTTGCTTTCTTTTCTAGTGAGTTCTAGAAGTGGTTGGATTTTCTCCGCATATAATGATGAAAAACGTCGGTAGTATCCCGTGAGTCCTAGGAATGCTCTTAACACTGTTATGTTCTTGGGTCTTGGGAACTCCATTATACTCTTTAGCTTGCAAGGGTCTGTTTGTATTCCCTTGTCAGATATTATGTGACCTAAGAATTTTATTGAAGTTTTAATAAATTCGCACTTCTCTAACTTCAGAGAGAGGTTAGAATCTCTGAACTTTTGAAATATAGTGTTTAGCTGCTGAAGGTGTTCTTCCAACATTGGCGAGATTACAAGGATGTCGTCCACGAAGATCATGGTGTATGGTTCCACCTCTGGTCCTAGTGCATTTTCCAAACACTTTACAATTGCTGCGAGGGTTGTACTCAATCCAAAGGGCACTACTCGATGTTGGTAGTTTTTGTTCTTGTACAGGAATGCGGTGTATTTGCGATCTTGTTTGCGAATTGGAATTTGCCAAAACGACGAAGTCAAGTCTAACTTGGTTAGATATTTTGCTCCTTGACATTTGTTAAATAATTCTTCAATATTCGGTGCACAATCAAAATCCTTTTCGACGACACTATTTAGATTCCGCATGTCTAAACACAGTCTTATTTCGTCCGTCTTCTTTTTGACGACAACGAGAGGATTGATGAAGCTGCTGTTGGACCGCTCTATTACGCCGTTATCCAACATTCTTCTGATTTCCTCGCCAACTGGTTCCGCATATTTCATGGGAATCGGATATGTCCTCCATATGAACTTAGTAGGATCGGTGACGTGAATCTTGTGTTCATAAATATTCGTAATTGTAGGCACTTCGCTAAATATATCTTGGTATTCCTGTATCAAGTCTTCTATTAACTCTATTCCTTCATGTTGATTGTCCTCTTGTGTATTGATGTCACTTGCAGCGTGTTTTACAGCTGGTCTGGAGATGACGATTGGTTCCTGTTCTTCTTCCAAGTTGTTTTGACTTTCTTCAAATTTAATTACGTAGAGTCCTCCCTTAACTTTGCACGTCATTGAATTGTTTTCTAAATTAATAACTGCTCCTAATTTATTTAATACATCGATACCTATGATACAATTATATGTAAGCTTATCTACTACTATCATAGGAATATCGCATTCAAGTTTATTACATTTAAAATTAACATATATTTGTTGTGTGGCAATCTGTTTAATCTTTGTCACCGTTGTTTATAATAATTGCTTATTGGTAACACTGGTGCATGTCTGAAGTGGTTCCTGTTCTTGTTGATGCAGGTCCAGCTGATTACGGATACCTCATTTCCAGTGTCTACAAGGATTTTTATATTTAAATTATTTATTGTTCCCCCTAACAGGACAATAGTTCAGGACAATAGACGTTATTTCCTGTTGTGTATCTGTATTGTTTAGGGTGTCACGCAAATCATGTGTGTGCAGGTCGTTTATTAAACCTGTACGTACTGGCGTTTTGTTACCCTTCTGCAGTCATACAGTTTTCGTATCGGTTGGTGTTCTACGATCACCCCCTTCCTCTTTGGGTGTTGACGGGTGTGTCAGCTGTTGCACAATTTTATTTTCATAATTATTTTTATTATTATGCTTATTATTTGTGTTGATGTTTTGTACATTGGAATTGTACGGTTTTACGTGTTTTTTCGACGAAAATGGGTGGGCGTACTCTCCTTTATTCGGAGTCGGGTTACCTTTTTCATAGGGTTGTTTATACTCTTTCCACTTATCTTTCCGTATGTCCTCTTCTTTAATCTCGAATTGCAGCGATTTGTGGTGTATTTGATTTTGCGTAGAGTACTGCTGCTGCTGCGGCCGGTTGTCTCTCCTTCCGTACTCTTTATTAACAAACTGTGATGATTGCGTCACAAGGATAAGAAGTTCCTCAATGGTTTTAACTCCTTGGGTATATACGGTGAGTCTAATGTGTCTGTCAAAATGGTAGCTTAGTTTTAATACTGATTCGTGCTCAGTGAAACTTGGTCTAAGGTGCTTACAACGTTCGACGAGTTGTATGATGTAGTCTTCCATGGATCGTTTGCTGTTGACGTAATACCGCCCATACTCCAGCTGGTCTCGTACCTCTCTCTGGGTATGTATATTCCAGTACCAATTTTCGAAGAATGCCTTGAACTGTTCATAAGTTTCTGTTTGGTCCCGAACAATCGTATACCATTTTGATGCTGTTTCCTGGAAACGTCGACTTAACAAAATTTATACGTTCTCCGTCGCTTAGGTTGCTCCCTATTGTTGCCATTTCTCATTCACACTTTTGTAAAAATTCTATGGGGTTATCCCATTTGTTACCTTTAAAGCTGATCTTCTCTCGATCCTCTACTTTTGCAGCACACATCATTATAGCACTCGGTCGTCTCTTGACCTTCGCTCGTAGTTTTTCTACCTCCTCTTGCAGTCCATCTTTCATGTTGTTAATTTCCATGGAGTGGTGCGTACTTTTTCTAGTGACCTCCACGGCTATTTCTACTGTCTGGGTCCTCACAGTGAGTTCCTTTGTTCTATTTGTGTTGTCCAGGATGCGCTCATTTAAGTCCTTGTTTTTGAGATCTTGCTCCTGCTTCCTAATTTAAAATTTTTCATTCCACTGTTCAGCCAGTTGTTTCATGTGTTCTTTTATTTCACGTGTTGTATATTGTAACAACGAGATCTTTGCGTACTCTTTAAATGTGTATGTTTTGTGTGTTCGCCTCACACGTCGTGGTCGTTACTTTATGTTTTATTTTCCCGCTGACGATGTCTGTAGCTTTCTTTCGAATTACCAGTACACGCGAATGGAAACCTTACCTGTTCTTTTATATCTGGTTGTATTTCCCGGGTGGCACCAAATTGTTTTAACTGAAAACTATTAAAATAAAAAAATAGGACGATTGAGCGTTCGTGGCTATGACGGTATGGTGAATTCAAATTTACTCTACCTTTTCTTGGGATGGAGATATTCCCTGCTCTGTTAGGTTAAATCCCAGGAATTTTACTTCTTCTGCTATGAACTTTGATTTATCCAGCTTTAGAGTTACGTTGTTGTTGGAGAGTTTATTCAACACTTGTTCTATTCGTGCACAGTGTTCGTCCCAGTCCGATGATGTTATCAGTAGGTCGTCCACATATACTGTTGTGAACTGCAGAGCCTCTTGACCTAGGACTTGGTCCATGCACTTTACAAACACTGCGACGGAGTTGATGAGGCCGAAAGGTAACCTCTTAAACTGATAATTCCTCCCGTCGAAGATAAACGCCATATACTGTCTACTGTGTGGGTGCAGCTCCACCTGCCAGTACCCACATATGGTATCCCAGGTACTAATGTATTTTGTTCCATGGAACTTTTTCAAAATCTCTTCAATTTCCCCAGGCAAAGTTCGGTCATTAATGATCATTTTATTAATTTCCCAGGCGTCTAAACAGATCCGGACCTTACCACTCTTTTTGGGTATAGCTACGATAGGACTTGTGTATGGAGATTGGCTATACTCATCCTCCATCATTCTATTTATCTCCGCTCTGACTTCATTTTTAAGGGAATATGCTATGGGGTAGGATTTTCTATGAAAGTTTACTAGTTCCCGGAAATTAATCTTACATTAGTATCCCTTGACCTTGCCTGGAGTATTGGAGAAAACGTGTTGGTATTTTTTATATATTGTGATTAGATTTTCAACTTGTGTTTTGGTTATTTCTTGTTTTGGTCTGTTTCTTTAGAATATTCTTATCTCCTCGATTTTCTTTTCCCATAGTTCACTATTTTCCTCATCATCATTCACAATTATGGATGGTTCTGCAATAATAATTTTTTAAGCCTGGATCCTGATTCAAAGCTGTTGGTGTAGGGTTGCAGTTTATAATGTTTGCTGACCATATTCCTCTTTCAGAGGTTAACAACACTATTCCTTGTTGTAGGTTGATTACTGCCGAGTGTTGTAACACGTTGCACCCTATGAGCATATTGAATGGTAGTCCACTCGCTACCAGGAAAACAATAGGTATTGTTAAGTTTTGACTGTTCAAATCCAATGATACTTGTTTTCTTACTGTTTTGTTTTGTTTACCAGTTGCCCCAATTATGATGATGTTATTGATTGGCAGAGTGGGAATTGGTATCTTGGAGTTAGCTTGGATCCGCTTGAGCTCTGTCTGGTTTATCAGGGATATGTTTGATCCCGTGTCGATCATTATGATGGTTATTGTTCCGTTTATTGTAGCCTGTACGTGAACGATTTCACTGTTAATTCTTAGCAGCTGGTTGTCCTCTTCTTCCAGGAGTTCTTCTCTTATATTTTTTAGATAGTTGCTGGAGACGATTGTTATAATTTTATGCTTATTTCGTTGGTTTCGTCATTTGTCGTAGTAACCCAAGTGATTGGTCATGTGAAGGGCGTTCTTTGGTTTTCACTGACCTTGTTAGTTTAAAGGTGGTTGCACATTGTTGGCCAGACTATCAGACTGGTTTGTCGCTGTTTCATTTATAGGTCTTGGTTGAATGCTCATGCTGTTCCCTGACGCTTCTGTAGTCCTATTTTCTTGAAATGGATTATTATTTGAGGTCGTTGTATTATACCAGGAGTTTGCCTGTGTTTGGGCAGTACCTCCTCTGGTTTGGCTGACTCCTTCCATTAATGAAGTTGACTTGTCGTCGGACATCACCTCTATTTTGATTATTCCCAGTTCCCCTATTGTACTGGTAATTTGGGTTAAAGTTATTGCTGTGGTAATTGCTATTATTGGGGTGGCCGCTAGGACGTTGGTTCGGTCCCGTTCCCCTGTAATTGTTGTTGGTGGAATTGTTGTTTGGGTCGTTCCTGTTATACGGTTGGTTACCTTGATCGTAATTCGGTTGGTTTCCCCGATACTGATTGTCGTTGACATTCCGGTTCGTGTTATTCCGGTTGTTATTTTGGGGGTTGTTATTCGATGGGTTGTAGTTAGGCGTATTCTGATTCTCACCCCATCTGTTGTATCTCTGATTAACCATTCTGTTCCTTTTATATTGGCCGTCATTCTCGTGATCCTCCAAGAAACTCGCCATTCCTTGAATAGTTTTTATTTGGCCCTGTCTCCTGGCTATTTGGACCGCATCCTCGTAATGGTATCCCAACTGTATCACCAATGATTCCTCCGGTATCCTCGGTTCTAAATTTCTGGCTAAGCACACCTTACCTAGAAAGTACGGCATTAGGGTGTGTCCTGCTTGCGGTTTGTACCTCCCGTTGCTTATATCATTTCTGACCACGTTTTGGGTGGACTCAGCCAGTATTTATCTCGGAACTGTGTTTTGAATTCTTGTGTACTGTTTATCTCTGGTCTGGTGGCCGTCCACCAATTGTCGTGGGTGTCCCTGAACAGCTCATCAATTAGGCTTCTCACTGTTGTCCACCTCGTTTCTCTGTTCTTTTCAATTAGTTCCTCCACTCTTTTGAGGAATTCCATAGGGTTACGCCGGTAGCTGCGAAAGTTTATTATCTCCCGGTTCTCGCTGGTGATGATGTGGGTGTTGTGACAGGGTTTCTCCCTCAGTGCGTCCAGCTCTTCTTGCATTTGTCTTTCCCTTTGGCTAATTCCCTGGATCTTCTCCTTGTTTTCTTGGATCTGTCCGTCTACTTTGTTGAGGTTGGTGTATACCCTTTCCACACGTTCACTTACATCTGTCTGTATTTCCTGGTGTTTTTCTTCAAGCTTTTTTAGCACCTCCTGTTTGTTTTTTGTGCACTCTATTGTTGTCCTTTTTTGGAGTTCCTCAATTCTATTTTTTCCTTCCTCCTAGACGTTGCTTATTTTGTCGATTAACTCCTCCCGGACTTGTACTACTGTTTCATTCATCTCGGTGATGGTTTGTTTGATTTCTTCCCGACATTCCACCAACTGTTGTCTCAATTCATCCTTCGACTTCTCGCTGTCTTCCTTCATTTGTCGTTGGAGTGTTTCACTGTTATTCTCGATCTTGTTGTTCATTATCTCCAGATCTTTTTTGATCTGTCTCTTTAACTCCTCACTCTTCTCTTCTAAGATCTCTTGGTTTCTCTTCAAGGCTTCATGGTTACTCTCCATCTTACAATTCAGAGTTTCTATGTCCTCCTTGAGTTGTTTCTTTATTTCATTTAAGAATTCCCTGTCTTCTTTTCTTTGTTCTTTAGTTTCTTCCTTGTCTTCCTTTCTTTGTTCCTTAATTTGTCCGAATTTCTCCATCATCATCCTCATCATGCTATTCCATTTCGCCCCTTCGGTTGGTGTAGCCTTGTCCGGTGGATTTTTGATTGTATCTCCTGCTTGTTGTTCCCTTTCACTATCTTGAATTGGGTTTTCTGGTTGGTCCCCTTGGGCATCCTCTTCGATCATTTCCTCGATCATTTCTTCAATCATTTCCATTTCTTCTTCGTCGGTACCCTCAGTTCCCTTCTTAGATTTTCCCCTGGTGGTCATGGAATGTTTCATACTTTTTTGTAACCGCCGCTAGTCTTCTATTCTAGCTACACTAGTTGGTCGCCAATTTGTAACAACGAGATCTTTGCGTACTCTTTAAATGTGTATGTTTTGTGTGTTCGCCTCACATGTCGTGGTCGTTACTTTATGTTCCTGCTGACGATGTCTGTAGCGATCTTTCGAATTACCAGTACACGCGAGTGGAAACCTTACCTGTTCTTTTATATCTGGTTATATTTCCCGGGTGGCGCCAAATTGTTTTAACTGAAAACTATTAAAATAAAAAAATAGGACGATTGAGCGTTCGTGGCTATGACGGTATGGTGAATTCAAATTTACTCCCGCCACATTTGAATTTCTTAATCTCACTGGTAGTTTGCCGAGTTTCCGACGTGAGCGCTTACCGTCTCTTTTGCTTGTCTCTATAATACACAAATCATATAATGCACTTTCCTATGAAATAAAGAACAGTGGTTACAACTCTGTACTAGTTTATTAAATTGTGATTAGTAGTTATTCAGTATTATACAAAATTATATTTTGTTATTAAACAAATTTGCACCTTAATATTTATTTTAAAAGTATCCAAGTCACTGTATTAAATAAATAATTGCTTATCTAATCCGTCGAGTGACTTACTTGTAATTTCGCTTGACGCGTTTCAGGGCATATGCCCCATCTTCAGAATAATTTCTCTTCACAGAACGTCAGACATTAAGATTAAAATGTAATAAATTAAAATTAAAATCAATAGTTAAAACATTAACTCGTCAAAATGCGCGAGTAACATCGCGGCGGTGTACACCAGCTATAACGCGAAGTGAACTCATGTTGTGATAGTGCGTGCTCCTCTGTGCAATTAGTATATTTTAATATTTTGACGAGTTATTATGTTTTAACTATTGATTTTAATTTTAATTTATTACATTTTAATCTTAATGTCTGACGTTCTGTGAAGAGGAATTATTCTGAAGATGGGGCATATGCCCTGAAACGTGTCAAGCGAAATTACAAGTAAGTCACTCGACGGATTAGATAAGCAATTATTTATTAAATTTGCACCGGCGGTAAAAGACAATTGTATCTCAAGGCTTGGCGAAATCGATTTTGAATGATTTAGTTAGTCAGACATAGCGTCTACTGAATGTTTATTTACTCAATTTCATTCAATAAATCTGGATTCTTTTGGTTTACAAAAAAATATCAATTTGATTACAATAAACTACACTACCTTATATTACTGGTACTTATATACTATAAGGAGTAATTACAATTTGTTCCTGAAGGTTTATAAAGTGTATTTCAAAAGTTCGTAATTTTTATACAGGTTGTTTTTCTAGTTCACATAAGGTTAGTGTTTTATTTTGTAATTAATCTTTGAAAGAAATAAGATCATCAGTTTATAGTGAGAGTTCAAAGTGTTGTGAGAAAAAATTAAAAAGAATTTAATCCATAAATTCGGGTAACTCAGCAATCCTTATCAAATCAGTTGACTTAACGTGTAATGTCATTCAGTTGAAATGGGTTGTGGTCATCTATGGTCATCAATCTTCCATCACTTTGGGACTTAATTACGCCTGGCTTCTTTTTCGTATAAGTTGATTGAAATTTATTAATTTTGAATTAATTGATCTGGTCTGTGGCCTAGGTTGAATGTATTAGTTCCTCATCAGATAGTTTGGTTCTTCATTTTAGTAAATTTGGTTACTTTTGATTGTTTTAAATTAAAATTTGAGTCATTTACGACTTGGCGTCTATTCGTCTTGAGCTTCAATAATGGACTAACAGTTTCTAACGGAATATTCATAAATAACGTTCAGTTGTCATGGTAACTGACTGACTCTAATTGGCTATTCATGACTTAAGACCATTGTTATAATATTTGAATTTTTATTCAGAAGACTAAATATCTTTTGATTGCTATTATTCTTCGGTCTTCTTATCTAAGTATGAGATATTATCACAACTGTTCGTATTTCTTTCAAAGATCATTTTGACATCCCACAAAGCTGGGTTTGCTCATGTCTTATGTTTTGACAATTATGTTGGTATCATCTAATTACATTTCTTTCTTATTTTATGTCCTTAATTTAACTTTTACATCTTAATATGATCCACTAATTATCATTAACAAGTTACTTGCCTTGGATTTGCTAATATAATAGTTAATTTCTTACAATTTGTAGTTTTTGGTTTTATACAGTTAGGCATTTCATAGGCCTAGGTAGTAATTGGCTATATTTTCTTATTTTATACAAATTAAATATTATTTTACCCTTATACATGTTTTGTTTTGTGTCATAAATGATTTGGTTACTTGTTGAATTGGTTTTGGTCTGTTTTATAATAATTGTATGTTTTATTATTTTACATATTATGGTTTGTCTATTATTTTCTAACTGCTTTTCCTGTATTATTAGATTTATATGAATTTATCTTTTTTCTTATTTATATTGCCATTGTTTATAATTTGTCTATTATTTACTATTCTCTATAAAATATAACATTTAGGCTTATGGTCTGTATAACTCTTTCAGCCATATTCCTACTCATAAACGTAATCAAAGAATTCTTTAACAGTTATGCTACTCTTGTTTACAATTTGTTTTATTCTTACTTATTTTTTGGTGACAAACATCATCACACCACTTACTTTATCTAATTAACTATCCCTTTGAACATAGACTGTTTATTGATTTTGCATTTATATTCTTTATCACATTTTTCTTATATAAACTTTACTCTCTAACCATGGTAACACTATTACTTTAACTCTTCATGGGATTTTTTCCCTGAATACTATTGTATTCGTCATCTACAATTAATCTTAATCCTAATAATAACAATATTCTTATTTACTAGCACTGTTCACCATTAACCTTTAGTGTTTATCACTGATTTTTAGGTGTCTATACCTATCAATAGGGTATTTATTTAATTTGTAGTTTTTACACTGGCACTTTGCCCTTTTTATAGTATTTAAGTGTTACTAGTGGGTATTCCCTAACATTAAATTCTCTTTCTCACTTACTCATGTTCACTATCTATCTATCTCTCACTTTACAATGGTTAGTTATACTGTTAACAAGTTCATATCATCATAGAGTTATTTATAATATTTACTCTCTATTTATTTGGTTAGTGTACTTTGTTTGTCTTTACTTTATTGGATTTTAACAATTATCATCTACATTGATTATTTATTGGTTTCTTTTTCATTACTTTATTTGAGTGTAACATTTCTCCTTTTCTGTTCTATATTATTCGTTTGTGTCTTTTCATTTCTTCTCATTTTATTTCATTTATACTTTGTTTGTTTCCTTTTCATTTACCTTCTCATTTGATTTCATTTTATTTCATTTTAATTCATTTTATTTGGTCAATCACTTGGGTTGGGTCATAGTCGTTTGTCGCGTCATATTCATTTTATTTTCATTAGTTTAAACATTTTATATAGTTGATTCATCGTTTTTTCCCTGGTATTGGTGTGGCTTTTTGTATTGTAACAATATTCACGCTGTTCTCTGAACTTGCTATCGATCTTTACAGCTTGTTCATTAAGCGACTGTTGAACACGCTGTTCGACGGCTTCAACGCGTGCAGTAGCTCTGTTTTCAAAGTGTTACTGACGAGTTCTATCTTAGCTTCTAACCTCGTATTATTACTATCAATCTTACTTTTTAACTCATCATTATTACTTTCTAACTGAGTTTTTAATTCTTCAGTAGTGATTTCTAATCTATTACGACTATCTTCTACTTGAGTTTCTAATCTCGTATTACTATCTTCTAATCTTCCTAATTTATTTTCTAATTTTTCATTGCTACTTTCTAATTGAGTTTTTAGTTCAGCACTATTCGTTTTCAACTCCTCTTGCAGTCATTGAAACATCGTTTCGAAGTCCATTGTTGGTTGCTTCGTCATCGTAGACTACGGTGTCCTAACTGATTCGTTATACTAATTATGTGTTTAATTATTGGTCCACCGTGACTTTATATTTCTTTATTTATAATTTATTTTATTTATTTATCTATATATTAATACGTGAAGAGAAAACTTTGTACCCCTTTTTAAGCATATTGCGCGCACGGAGGAGTGTGAGATTTGGCATAGTTAAAGTTTATATGGAGAAGGAGTGCAGAAAGCTAAAATTTATATATAATATGTGTTACAAATACATTAAATTAAATAAAATAAAACATTCATTTGCACTTGAAAATTCATTTAAACTTTTTCAAACAATGGTAATTGTTAAAAATAAAATAATTTTGTTGCCAGGCAATAAAATTATACTTCGTATTGTTTAAATTAGCAGCCATCCTTACTATTTCTTTTATGAATTTGCTAACTGCTATAATTTTTATTGTTCGACTAAGCTTTTCGTCATCACTGACATCTTCAGGTCTTAAACAACCAGCAGTTAGCAAATTCATAAAAGAAATAATAAAATTATAATTTTTTTCATTTTAGTGTACGTTCATACTGCCAATGTCAAACACATAATAGTCTGTCGTTTGTTTACGTTCATACTGCCAATGTCAAACACATAATAGTCTGTGGTCAAACAGTCGCACAGAGTAGAGATTGTCGCCAAAGAATTTTAAAATGTTGCCAACAAATAATTACTGACAGATTGACTGAATGAGCTGTGAATTTTGTGTGATTTCAAATGTTCCTTTTTCAATAGTCTGTGGAGTGTATGTCAAGGCAAAAAAGCGTTTATTTTATATTTTGTATATTAGATATCTGTGTTTTATATATTAATGTGCAGTTGAAAGTGAAATACAGCTTGCTTAATATACACCTGTTGCAAAAGGAAAATTTTGTAGCAGCAATTTGAATTGACTTACTCTCGCCTAATTATTATTGGTGGTTTCAAAAAAGTGAGTACATTTTATTATTTTTGAATTAAACCCTGTCTAATCTTAGTTTCAGTAATTTCATTACATGTTTTTTTTACATTCAGATATTCGCACCTACTTCCATTATGCCTCGACATAGAACATTGACGGGTCGGAGTGAGAGACAAAGAAGAAGGAATATATATTCATGTGAAAGTCAAAATGATAATAGACCAAATGCAAATTTAAATAGTGTAAATAGTATAACATTGACGGGTCGGAGTGAGAGACAAAGAAGAAGGAATATATATTCGCGTGAAAGTCAAAATGATAATAGACCAAATGCAAATTTAAATAGTGTAAATAGTATACAAAATGATGAAATTATTTTGAGGGAGACATTTAAATGCGCACTGAATGTCATTCCAAGAAATTTTAATACTTTTGATTGTGGATTAATGCATTTACAATGCAGGTTTTGCAATGCAAAACATTTCGAATCTGAGGTCACTTTAGGTGAAAGGACTGCATTCACTTCATGTTGTCATAAGGGTAAACCAATATTACCGGCCTTAAGTCAAAATGAATACTTTAAATCATTGTATGATGGACTTACTTCAAATGAACCTTCAATAAAAAGAAAGTCAAAAAATTATTTTGAAAACATTCGTAAATACAATTCATCATTTGCTATGGTTAGCTCAGAAGCTAAAATTTCGGATACAGTTACGCGTGGAGTGTATCATTTTAAAATACATGATTGTAACTTTTATTATTTAGGTAATATTATTTATTTTTTACTCAAATTCAACTTCACACTTACCGTTTATCAATGATCTGGCCGGATCGAATAGTGGAGGTACACCCATTTCGTTTGACGAACTATGACAGCACATAAAACGAACTAAGGTTTTGAAAGAATTTTAAATCGCAATTTTGTGGAAGAGAAATTAGGTTTTTCTTTAATTCGTCTGAATTATTGACATTACAAATCTTCGTGCGACATGTTACGCAATTATTATACCTTACTGACTATAGCTTACCTTGTAATGGACAATTTTACAACTTCATAATTATACACACATAAACAAAAAACACAGCCCAGCTTTGCACACTCTCTACTCACATTCCGTTTTCAAACCCCAATTACCAGATTGACTACATAATTTTTATAACACTACCGATAACGCTTACTTCGATGACCTCGTGGCCAGCCCGCGGTAGATTGAAGATGTCTATGAAAAAGACGAAAAGGAATTCCAAATTTACATATTAGTGTTCTACACTCCTCCCATCCTACCACTGCTTTTAAAAGAACTGCTTTACTTTCATTATTGAAAAATAACGAGATTATACGAGCGTGTTGAGCTCGCATGTCGGCGCCGACACCGTCAGAGACGAACTGGGCAATGTGTTTCCTTGAGTCGCGGGAAATGAGCAGTCACGGCCATCATGTTTTAGTCGCCGTTGGTGCTTAATTGCGGTGGCATAACCATTTTATGCATGGATTATAACTGGTATATGTGTGGTACCAGAGTACAATATTGGCGTCTGCTCTGCTGATGTCACCAACAGTAGGCGGAGTTTAATGCGACTTCCGGGAGGTCTTAGAGAAGACGATGAATATTTTTACGCTCTGGCCATCTTGAGTTTTTTGTTAGAGCGTCCTTTGAGCGCGTGCAGGTGTAGTTGCGCTTGAGCGTTGACACACATTTACATAGTTCTTAGAATTTTGGTGGAGGTGCGAATTCCTCTGCCTCATTACTCAACAACAACCTGCGTCTTATTGCTTTGTTTCACTGTTCTGTTACACTGACTGTTATACGTTGCACAATAATACAGTTATTTCGTCATATTTTATAAGGCTCCCGACCGAAAATGAAATGAATACAAATTATATAATTGCCCCAAACGATTAAAATAAAACACCCAAAAATTGACCCGCTACAATACCCCCTCGATGAGAATTCTGCTGTTCATAACAGAAGAAATCTCATCGATAACCCCGAAGAGGACCGGTGAGGAACTGGTGCCAACAACCCCCTGGTTCTTAATCTCATGGGTACACGACCCCCCTGGCTCAAATTCAAAATTCAAAAAAATAATCTTTTATCAAAAATTCTCTTCCTTATTTGTTCTAATTTTTTGTTTCAAATGACTTAACCTAGACATTTCTAATAATATAAACACATCCTTACTCTAACATGAGAACCACTTATAGTGTACCAATACAATACAATACAATAAAATAAACATGGTTAATGCACGTATAATAAAAGAATCATTATCTAAAAATTTGCATTCGCTGGCAGGCGAAAATCAATTTTTTTTTTTTTTTTTCAAAAAAAATTAAAATTTTCAAAATTTTAAAATTCAAAAAAAAATTTTTTAATTTATTCAGTAAAAGATTGTATTAAATTTATTTATTAAATAACATTTATTAAAATTGTTCAAATATTGGTTTGAATTAATCAAACAAACAAATTAAAATTGGCTTCCTACTATATACAAGCTTAGTAGGTGTATGACCTCATCAGCTGATCGAAACTAGGTCAAGTCCAAGATCCTTGACCTACATATGTTATATACAAGTTCTGAAAACACATTGAACATCTGTAATACCCTAACTTGAAATACAAAACATAGTAACATAAAATATTTAAAATTACAAAATATTAATATTAATGATCGTTAACTTGACATTTATATCATTTTCAAATTTTATCAAAATTCTGTCACTGGTTGAAAAAAGTAAACAATTGTATATTCTTTATCATGAATCTCTCTTTTTGCTTAACAATCCTACTTTAATCTACTGAAGGTGATGTAAATTATTTATTCTCATTTTTTTTTTGTATTACCCGATCTGTGTACATATATAAACTTTCTCTTTGACTCCAACACCTACAACTTTTAGTAACATGACACCCATCTCTATCAGGATCTCTACTAATCAGGACACTCTAAACCCCAACTACCATTTAACACAAAACGCCACCTTCTCTACATATAAAATACTCTCTAACCCTTTGTACATAGGATACGTGTTTCCCCGCCCCCAAAAAACTCAATTCCCTTATTTGGCCCCTGGATTTTACCTAAGGCGGCCCCTTCCCCACTAAAATCTATCCCTATCCCGTCCCAACCTTTGTTGCGGACTCCCCAAATACACTACCCTCTAATACAAAATTGCCATCCCCAAAATTCTCAATCTCATTACATTACTACTAATACACAAAATAACCTCATTAGCTATAAAAACAACAATATATCACTCAAAATCTACATAAAGTCTCCATTACTACTGTGTCAACATTAATACTTCACCAACTCTGTTACATCACATCAACTCAAAAACAACATTACATCATATTCATCTCTATCATTTCAAATTCAACTTTTAATTCAATTTGGACAGGTTTACGTGTCCCATAAAACATTTATCACCCATGAATTATCTTTTATTAATTTGCATAAATTATTGCTATTTTATTTCTCATATTCCTTTTATCTTTACTTCAAAATATCTGTAATACATTAAACATTAATTACTTGTAACATTTACAAACCAATATACCAGTGACATGGTATTGTTGATCAGCTGATATCCTAACATAATAAAAACACATTTCATGATTGAACAAATTATATGAAATATACATATTTATTTTTATTTATTCTCCCTTCTCACCTCATTGTTTCCCATTTCTCTGATTCTGGTTATTTATGTTAGCCTGCCAGACGATTTACTTATGAGCTTAAAAAAAAATACACACATAATAAAATTACATATTCTTATCAATGCTTATCTAACAGACAACAATAAAATAATACACTTAAAATTATAGCATAAACCCTTATTTTTAAATATCTGAGCAGCTAGTTACCTGAACAGAGCACAAGCAGTTTTATTTGAATTAAAATTTGAATAAGCAAAAACTTTTATGTCATAAGCTTTAAATTCGTGACTCCTTTGCGTCACCTCCCAGCCACACACTCTATTTCAAATTATGGAGGACTGTCTCGCCCTTTCGCTTCCACAGAGACTGTATATTTTGGAGCAGGTTTTTTACCTCTCCGTGTCTCTGCTTCCGCTGTTAAGTTTTAAAGTAGTGAACATCATCATGTTCTTGTTCTATAATCATACACCCTTAAAACGGATCTGCCACCTGGCTCTGCTGTTCCTCCTCGAACAGAGTGGCAGCCGCTGTTCCATAGTTTCCGGAGATTTCCTCTAATTGTCCCCCCATTGAATTTCAAATATATACCAATTTCAAGTCAGCTATGGTCAAGGGACTTGGTATGACCATAGCTGGCCGCTAGCCAAAACCACGGTTAGTGCTGGTAAGACAGTAACCGCCCGAAAAGTCGAGGAAATCTGAACTTTCATTTCACTGCCTGTTTCACATCAATATTATTATGTGCGACACGTTATTTAGTAATGTGTGTAAAATTTTTTACTTTACACGGATAAGGTGTGCCGCACATTTATCGCCAGTTTGGCCTCCGATGGAGGTAACACTCACTGCTACCCCCAACCCTTTTCGCTACTTGTGAGAGCACAGGCCACCCCCACAGTAGCCACTTAATAACTAATTACAATTGAAAAGTAATTAGAATTTTTTGTATACATTATCATATAATATTTGCATCAACACTCATTTAACCCATTCATAACCTTTTACCATTTGACTTTCTTAAAATTTTCAAAATTTATTATTGATAATCATTATTTATCATTTTTCATTTAGTATTAAAATTTTTTAATTATTTTTATTTCTTGAACCAACTTATTTCCAAATAACATCTTATTACTGAATTAGAATCTCAATTACACCTGTAAATATTTTTATTATACATGATTATAAAATTTTTCTACTTACAATCCATTTAACATGATATGCCCACAAAACATAATCACCACCATCTCTGAAACGTTTCACAAAATTTATTAATTTAAATTAAATAATTTATCATTCATTACCAAATTTCTATCTCGTAAAATAATTTACATTCAGAAAAAAATTAATTACTTAACATTTACATAATCAATTAAAATATTTAAAATATATCAAATTGTTTTAATTAAATTAATTATTAACAATATAGAATTCATTACCATCCAAACAATTATAATTCTCTGATTACTTGTTTTCAAAATTAATTTGGTTTATTTATTTAAATTGCAAGTATTTCAATATTATTATCACAACAATCATCTTACATACACACATATAAATTCACTATATTTTATTTACAACTCTTGTTAATTATTATTCCATTTTTTCCACACTTCTGTCCAAATCTGCCATGTCAAAAAACCATTAAAACAAAATATTTATACTGTCTTTTATTGTTTTAATAGTTTAACCTCCATCGTTCCAAATCAACCTTGGTTCTACATAACATCGTTCAATCTTATCAGCACACAAATGACTGTTTTGTGTGTCGTAACCAGAAAAACTAACTTCAATCAACTTATTCAAATACTCGTATAACCAGTCTACATTAGGTATTTTTGTCAAGTCTCCATCATTAAATTCATTAACTATTGTGTTAATCATTTTTATTAAATCATTGTGATCATTATCATTCACATATATTTCTAAACTTTCCTTCCATTCTTCATATTTTCTATTTAAGTTATATAATTCTGTTACTTCATTAACACACAATTCTCTGTTTACCTCTCTCTCTCTTCATAACCCCAAATCACACTCTCAAAAGTATTACAGACAGAGGGTATAAATTCAATTAAATCTTTCCTGACTTCTCCAGGAAAAACAAAAAACTTCAAAAAACAATTATTTGTAGCACATTTGTCTACACAATATATACGTGAAGGTCTTCCTTCACCCCCCATTCTACCTTGTAAACAATTTACCCCCTGTTTCATACCTGTAACATAACTCTCTCTCCACTCTCTCTCTAACTCATTAACACACATTAACATCTCATAATCACATTCTACAACTTCATTAGTACTCTCAGATACCAGCTTTTCGACTACATTATTATTCTCGTTATTATCAACATCATTATTATTTATTAATTCATTACCTAACACAACATTGTCATTACAACTTTCGTTTGTATTACTCGTACTTGATTCTACTTTATTCACACTGTTTCTTGTCATTTCATTGGCATTTTCAAGACATACATTCTTGTCTTGTATGTTATTTATCAACTCGTCAAATTTTATATTTATATTTTGCTGAAACTGAATATTCTGTTCTTTAATTTCATTAAATATAATATTTTTAATATTCTGCTGCTCGCATTTAATTTTCTGCTCTTTGAATTCATTACTTAAAATTTCAAATTTCTCGTCATTAGTATCAAAACGTTTATTGAGGTTATTATTCTGTTTATCGAAATTAACTTTCATAAAATCTAATAGGTCATCTAATGACAATTTTTTCTCTTTCGTTTTATTCGATTTAATCAATATTGGGGTAGATTTCGCTTCTGCGTGATCGACCATAATTGATCCAGTTAGGTCATCGTTAACTATTGATTGCACGCTCAACTCAGCTGTTGGCCTTGACTGACTTACTTCGCTCACACTTGGTGACGGGTTCATCGAACCAAAGCCACTCTCACTCATAATTGAATCTACTATACTGCTCTTCTCTGCGTTTTCAGACATTTTTATTTAATCTATTTTGTCTTACGTAACAACTACCAATGATCAGTCTTTTTTCAAAACTGATATTACAACATCAATTTACTCTCGCAACCGTATTCCGTTCAGTGTACTGTCACATGTAGGCCGTTGTAATAACTTTTTTGTTATATTACATCCTGGTCACGGCACCAATTGTAACTTTTATTATTTAGGTAATATTATTTATTTTTTACTCAAATTCAACTTCACACTTACCGTTTATCAATGATCTGGCCGGATCGAGTAGTGGAGGTACACCCATTTCGTTTGACGAACTATGACAGCACATAAAACGAACTAAGGTTTTGAAAGAATTTTAAATCGCAATTTTGTGGAAGAGAAATTAGGTTTTTCTTTAATTCGTCTGAATTATTGACATTACAAATCTTCGTGCGACATGTTACGCAATTATTATACCTTACTGACTATAGCTTACCTTGTAATGGACAATTTTACAACTTCATAATTATACACACATAAACAAAAAACACAGCCCAGCTTTGCACACTCTCTACTCACATTCCGTTTTCAAACCCCAATTACCAGATTGACTACATAATTTTTATAACACTACCGATAACGCTTACTTCGATGACCTCGTGGCCAGCCCGCGGTAGATTGAAGATGTCTATGAAAAAGACGAAAAGGAATTCCAAATTTACATATTAGTGTTCTACACTCCTCCCATCCTACCACTGCTTTTAAAAGAACTGCTTTACTTTCATTATTGAAAAATAACGAGATTATACGAGCGTGTTGAGCTCGCGTGTCGGCGCCGACACCGTCAGAGACGAACTGGGCAATGTGTTTCCTTGAGTCGCGGGAAATGAGCAGTCACGGCCATCATGTTTTAGTCGCCGTTGGTGCTTAATTGCGGTGGCATAACCATTTTATGCATGGATTATAACTGGTATATGTGTGGTACCAGAGTACAATATTGGCGTCTGCTCTGCTGATGTCACCAACAGTAGGCGGAGTTTAATGCGACTTCCGGGAGGTCTTAGAGAAGACGACGAATATTTTTACGCTCTGGCCATCTTGAGTTTTTTGTTAGAGCGTCCTTTGAGCGCGTGCAGGTGTAGTTGCGCTTGAGCGTTGACACACATTTACATAGTTCTTAGAATTTTGGTGGAGGTGCGAATTCCTCTGCCTCATTACTCAACAACAACCTGCGTCTTATTGCTTTGTTTCACTGTTCTGTTACACTGACTGTTATACGTTGCACAATAATACAGTTATTTCGTCATATTTTATAAGGCTCCCGACCGAAAATGAAATGAATACAAATTATATAATTGCCCCAAACGATTAAAATAAAACACCCAAAAATTGACCCGCTACATGATGTTTTTTATCACAGATCAGGTCCAGTGACTGCTGGATATGGTCGCTCACCATGTTATGCGCAGTTATATTTTTATGATGTTGACACTGCTGTCAATTATAGATTACGTGAACACTATAATCAAACATGCAATACCAATATAATGTGTGAAATCTCTCTTGAATTGGAACGCATTAATCCTTTCGTTCGGTCATTCATTGCAATGAAAGATCATTGTCAGAGAGTTGAAAATCAAAATAAAGAAATTTGTATGCTCATTAAAGTAAATCGTGATTTAGATCTACGCCATTATAATGATGCAGTTCAAACTGACGTAGCAGTAATATTTAGTACAGTTGATGGTGAGCCACCCTTTGAACGAAATATGGTTTCGTTTTCAAAAGTTAATGGTACCATTAAAAATATCTCTGTTTTGGATTCATCATTGGACCCTTTAGCGTATCCATTACTTTTCCAAATGGTGATACTGGGTGGCATATCAATATTTCTCATAATGTACCAACTACATATAATTCAAGAGTGCCCAGAAATAAATTAACCATGCTTCAGTATGCAGCCTATCGACTTGCAATTAGAGAAGATTTTAGCATGTTGCACCATTCACAAAAATTATTTGTGCAGTGGATAGTTGATATGTATGTGAGAATAGAGGGCACAAGGTTACACTTCATTCGACAAAATCAAACAAGTCTTAGGTCTGAAGTTTACAACAATTTAACAGATTATTTAGAATTGAACCCCAATGCCAATAATGTTGGCCGTAGAGTAATTTTACCATCTTCATTCAATGGATCTCCAAGAAATATGTATCAGAATTATTTAGATGCAATGTCAATTGTACAACATTTCGGAAAGCCTTCTTTGTTTATTACAATGACTTGCAATCCAAGTTGGCCTGAAATAGTTAGCAATATTGGTGTAGGTGAGTCAGCTAATTTTCGACCTGATATTGTTGTGCGTGTATTCAAGTTCAAACTGAAAGCATTAATTGAGGGCCTTACACTAAAAAAAATCTTCGGTGAAGTTGAAGCACTCATTTATACAATTGAGTTTCAAAAGAGAGGATTGCCTCATGCTCACATTTCACTCTCTTTAAATGAGCAAGATAAAATTGTTAACGCTACCGATATTGATAAAGTTGTATCTGCGGAGATTCCTAACATTCAAACACATCCTACATTACATGAATATGTTGTAAAACACATGATGCATGGTCCATGCGGTGTACTTAATTCAAATTCTGTATGTATGAGAGATGGAAAATGCACAAAAGATTATCCAAAACGATTTAATGAATTTACATGTGAATCATTAAATGGATATCCATTATACAGAAGGCGTGATAACGGTATTAATGCTGAAGTTCGCGGTAGTTGCCTCGACAATCGTTATGTTGTACCATACAATCCGTATTTACTTGCCAAATTTAATTGCCATATAAATGTTGAAGTATGCACTACAGTTAAAAGTGTTAAATACATTTATAAATACGTGTATAAAGGCTATGACAGTGCATCTGTTGAATTAGGTTCAGAGAGAAATGAAACAGGTCAAGAAATACAAATTGATGAAGTTAAAAATTTTTTAAATGGCCGTTATGTCGGATCAACTGAAGCTGTATGGCGCATCTATGAATTACCAATGCATTTTCAATCACATGTCATCGTTAGACTTGACATTCATTTACCGCGTAGACAGAATGTTTACTTTCGAGAAGGGCAAGAACGTCAAGCAATTGAAAATGCAAGACAAACAAAATTATTAGCATTTTTTGAATTGAATCGATCAGATCCATCAGCGCATGAATATAAGTATATTGAAATTCCTTTGCATTATGTGTGAGAAGATTCCCGAAAAAATGGAAGAAGAGAAGGCGTGGAGGTGATAAAATCATTACACGCATATATGTAGTATCACCAAAAGACATCGAACTTTTCCATTTACGATTGCTTTTATTACATGTCTGTGGTCCAAAATCATTTGAGGATGTTAGAACATACAATGGAATTATACACACTTCTTTTGTTGAAGCGTGCCATGCTCGCGGCATTGCTTCAAATGATAATGAATGGCGCGAATGTTTAAATGAAGCAAAAGAATTACATTCACCAAAACAAATGCGAAATTTATTTGGTTACATTTGTGCATTAAATGTGCCAGCCAATGTATTGGCGTTATGGAATGAATTTAAAGTACGAGGGCTATCCAGAAAGTAACAGACGTTTTGACCGACCGCGGCGGTGGGCGGGGATAGAGCTGCCATCTTGGTGTCAGAACGTTCCTACACTCAGTACGCATCCAGCTGTGGTAGCGTGCGGTCTGTGCCCCTCTTACTTTGCTCTCTGTGACGTGTTAAAATGTGCGCTGCAATAGAAAATCCCGCCACTTGTGAGGTGCGTTCTGTGATTAGGTTTTTGTTGGCAAAAAATCACAAACCAATTGAAATTTATCGCCAACTTTGTGATGTGTACGGAAAAGGAATAATGAGTGAAAGCCGAGTGAGGCAATGGTGCATTGATTTTAAAAATGGCTGTACCAATGTTCACGATGAGGACCGCAGTGGTAGACCTAGCCTTGTGACTGATGAACTGGTGATGAAAATGAACGACAAAATTCGTGAAGATTGTCGTTTCACGATTACGGAACTTTCGAAACATTTTCCCCAAATTTTACGGAGTTTGGTGCATGAAATTGTGGCGGAAAAGCTTGGTTACCACAAATTTTGTGCTAGGTGGATTCCGAAAATCCTAACGGAAGACCACAAAAAACAGAGACTGGCTGCAGCACTAACTTTCCTCGAAGATTACGACAAAAATGGTAACAAAGTTATCAATCGTATCGTAACTGGGGACGAGACTTGGGTGAAGCATGTCAATAGTGAAACAAAAAGGCAGTCGATGGAATGGGGACACACAAATTCTCCCAAGAAACCAAGGAAGTGTTTGCAAACGCTGTCAGCAAGAAAGATCATGGCTACTGTGTTTTGGGACTCTGAAGGAGTGATTCTCGTTGATTTTCTTGAACGTGGCACAACAATTAACTCAGAGATGTATTGTGAAACACTGAGAAAGTTAAGGCGCGCGATACAAAACAAGCGTCGGGGAAAACTTAGTGCGAAGGTTTTGTTATTTCATGACAACGCACGTCCACACACGGCCAATCGTACCCGAGAGCTCTTCGATGGTTTTGGATGGGAGGTGTTCAATCATCCACCATACAGCCCGGATTTGGCGCCGAGTGACTATCACCTCTTCCCAGCGATGAAGACATGGCTCGCTACACAACGCTTTGATACTGACGCCGAACTGCATGCCGGTGTAAACCAGTGGTTGAAATTACTGGCGGCAGATTTCTACAGAGACGGTATTGAAAAACTTGTGCCACGGTATGATAAGTGCCTTAATTTGAATGGCGATTATGTAGAAAAATAGCTTAAGAGTGTACCTTTCAAATGTATATAATAAAATTTTGTTTTTTCATTTTGTAAATTTTTTATTTCAAAACGTCTGTTACTTTCTGGATAGCCCTCGTATATCTTAGTGAAGATTTTTTGAGAGATTACAACGAAGAAGTATCCTTTAACACAGCTCTATTAGAAATTGAAGATATTTTGAATGTTCATAATTTGTCATGTCAAGAACTTGGTTTACCAGTTCCCACGTATTCGCAGAGAACAGACGAAGCAAATGCTATTGATCCAATAGAACAAGAGTTTCTGTTTTGTGAGCATTATGAAACTGCAAATATTGAACAGCGTAATCTAATTGATCGTGTGATTCGTGAAGTTTTGCACCATGATACTGGATCTAATGTTTTTTGTTTAACCGCTCATGCAGGTTGTGGAAAAACATTCACACAAACAGCAATCATTCACAAATTAAATTCGCTTAATCTTAGTTGCATTGCAACAGCGTTCAGTGGCATAGCTTCAACTCTATTACTTGGAGGTAGAACTTTACACAATGTGTTTAAATTGCCTATACCCATTTTGGAAAATTCTGTAGCGAATAGACTATTATTAGACTACTATTACCGCAAATAGTAGCTATGGACGTTACATAAATTCATTATCATTGATGAAATTTCTATGTGCCCATTGCAAGTGTTGAAAATCATAGATAGATTATTGCAGGATCTATGCGATGAAAATGATAAACATAAACCATTTGGAGTGAAAACGATACTTCTGTGCGGTGATTTTCGGCAAATCTTACCAGTTGTCCCACATGGATCACGTGCAACTTTAATTGAAAATTGTGTCACGAGTTGGCATAAATTTGTTTATTTTCATAAAGTAACGTTTACTCAAAATATGAGAGCCTTACCAAGTAAAATAGAATTTGTCGAATTCTTGAAAAAAATTGGTAATGATGAAGCCCCACAATTCCCTCAGTTTGGTGAAAATATTATTGAAATACCTCAGCAATTAATAGGAGATGAAAATAATATTATTAATGAGGTGTATGGAAATATTTCCGAAAACATACTCTCAGATAACATATTGAAGTCAGTTATTTTAGCACCTAAAAATGATGATTGTACTTTTATTAATACTGATATACTTAATCGAATACCAAGTGAACAGAAAACATATCATAGCTACGATAAAATAATTTGTGATGATGACAATGAAATCAATAACTATCCAGTAAGTTTTTGAATTCTTTGACTATTAGTGGTTTGCCACCACATAAGTTAGTATTGAAAGTTAATTGCATCGTTTTACTGATCAGAAACTTAAATACAAAGGAAGCATTAGTCAGTGGAACAAGAATGCGCATCAAGTGTATGCATCGTAATGCTATTGATTGTGAAGTTTTAACTGGAACCGCACGCAATAAGAGAATTTTGATTCCACGTATAAATTTAACATATTCCGGTAATGTTTTACCATTTAACTTTCAAAGAACTCAATTTCTAATTATACCTGCATTTGCGATGACAATAAATAAGTCTCAAGGACAAACATTCGAAAAAATTGGAATTTTATTGAGGCAGCCAGTTTTTACACATGGTCAATTGTACGTCGCAGCAAGTAGAGTTCGATCATTCGATGGTTTGAGATTTTATGTTTCCGAATATAATGGCCAAGGGCATTTAGCAAATGATGAAAGAGTTTTTACAAAAAACATCGTTTACACAGAAGTTCTGAATCATTAAATTCACTTTCAAACTATTTTAAGTTCAATGGACAACATTTATTTTTTTAACCGCCCGGTTTTTTTGATTTAATGAAAAATATATGTAAAAATACTAGGCACGTATTTTTTATTTTTTATTAACTTTTTATTTAAATTTTATATAATTCGAAAAAGATAGGCAAAATAACTGTGTAGCCTTGGCGAAACCTGGTCAGTATGGCACTAAAAAAAAAACCCCAAAGAAATGTCAAAAAACGCGTTATTGCTTTTTAAATATGGCTTAGCCAAGCTAAACCTCATTTTTCCTATCTTTCATATTTTTCAAATAACTCGAAAATTAATGCATAGAAAAAAAATTTAAAAATTATATAAGCTTTGTAGCAGATAATCTTCAAACTGTTTTCGAATTTTGTACCTTACCAAAAATGAAATGTAATCCACTGGAATTGAAAACAATGTATCTTATACTTCTATGAATGTCAAGCCTCATTTTTATTAGCGTTTATTTGATTCAATAATAACATGAAAAAATTAAAACTGACAATGAATTATATAAAAAAATAAATACGAATAAAAGCTGTAACTGTGTTTTTTTTTTCAACTGTTACTAACATTAAATTTTAAATTTCATAGGTATTGCAGGGAATTAAGGCAAACAACACATGCTAATGATGTATTTGTACACGCTCGCAGCTGACGTAATAGAACAAAATCCAAAAAAATTATATGCAATGATTATAGAGGTATACTCTTTGACAAAAGAACATAATGTTCAAACTTAAAAATTTAATGAATTACGGTCGAATTTCGACCACTGAGCGACCACTAGTTAGTATTAATTTCACAACTTTTTTTTTCTCTGTACTTAAATTTAACAATTTGTAATATTACTTATTACTTGAATTTACTATTATCTTTTATACAATACTTGTGCTAATTATTTATTTGACTTTATTTATATTCTGGGCGCCATTTACTTGTAATGATTATTCTCGTTTTTTTTTGTGTCAGGCCCCACCGTTGGAAGCGACATTAATTATGCAACGATACTCTTAACAACTCACTTTTGCACATATGCTATTACTCATTTGTGTGCACTTACCCACGTCTCGAAGGTATACTCTTCTTCTGCAGTATTTACCTTGATGTTTCCCAGCTAGGTTGCAGGCTTTGGTAGTTAATTGATGGTGGATAAGCACATAAATATCGTTACAAGTACAGACCACAGAGGATTTAGTACTGGTTGTGAAATTAGTACGACTTTGTTAATAAAATTATACTCATTTTGTTTATTAATTAAAAACTGCAAATTGTCACACATTAATTAGTGTGTGGGTTAACTAATATTGAAACCCTTATATTCACTTATACGTATATCGTATAATTATAACATGGCAAAATCTTAGCTCTTATAGTTTAAGACACATTATACACAAAAATAAGACATATATGACCTGGAATATTTACAGACATAACACATAATACATAACACATATATTATTACAATGCGTGATTAACATCTACGAAATTGAATATTGATATTGACTTAGCAAGTGTGGTTTTTCTTATTATGTACCACTTAATTAAACAAATAAATAATTAAACATTTATAAAAATTCTAATGAGCCTCCAGGTGGTCTAGTGGCTAACGCGGGCGATTGATACGCTCGTGGTCCGGGCTCAATTCCCGGCGGAGGTTCCGTACGGCGTGCACTCAGCGTCGTGAGGCAAACTGAGTAGGCGCTGAGATAACAGCGCCGCCTCCTGGCTGTGAATACCGCAACTAGCGGCTGGTGGCATGTAGTACTAGCCATACACCGTCACACTAACACAAAAGCCGTGCGGACGCCTTGGTCCTTAACGGACTGTTGAGCGGCGGTTTAGTTTAGTTTAAAAATTCTAATAGAGACCATTCTATTACTTTATTTAACTATACTCCTAATGTCTCAATTAATTAAAATCTACAAGTGAAGTAAACTTTCGTACTTGATTTTACGTTACAGTTACTTGATTTTAATTATAATATAAAAATATAATAATATATGGTTTCTCTAATCACCATTTATTTATGAGATTAATAAGTTTTATGTTCTTTGTTATAAATTATTATTCTCTGAACTTTTATTAATTATTCATTATGCAAATAAAAATAATAAAGTTTATGTAAACTTGGATATGGAATCTAGAGCCTTCTTTTGATAGACCTCAGGGTCATTTATAAGAATGAATAAATGTCTGACTTCACCTGCGTATTTCTGCAACCATTTAACTGTGTTGTTACCATCACCTGGACTCTCGAGTTTTGGGATCCCCTTCCGGTATCACCTTCTCTTTCTCTGTGTCGTTTGGAATTACTCTCTCTGTCTAATGGATGCTGAGTTCTGCCATGGACCTCTGGTCATGATGATGTATGGCTGGCTGTAGCTGTGTGTGGCAGTCCCTGCGTCCTCTAGTATATTGCTCTGTTTCCTCTCCTCTCCTTGTCTTTTCCCTCCTGGATGTCTCGAAGTTCAACGTGGACTTCTTGAAGTTCATCGACGACGTTTCGACTCCTCGTAGTTTATGGTATTATTGTCTTGTGTATATCACTAATTACTTTCACCGACATACTGCCGGTTCCATCGCACTTTAGTTTACGTAATACGATTTAAAACATTACTTAAACTTTGTAAAATTTGCGGTGGCGAGATGCGTGGACTTCACGTGCTGTCTGTTGATGATCTGAGTAAGAGTGTGTCGCTCGCTGGGGTTTTATACTCCTGCCGGCGTTCACCTCCTGTTGAAAACTGTTCGGACAGAGTTGAACAAGTTAGCGCGTCGGTTTATTAACTAATTACAACCTACGCGTCTTTTTATGAAGCGCACACTTTTTTATAAATATTATTTGACAAATTGTTAGGTACATTAATAAACTTAACGTATGCAAATTATGAACATTAAGGTGTGTACAGTATGGAATTATGGCAAAATTTCACACGGTAGCTGAACGGTTCCCACGATCATAGACCTCTTAGTATCGAATTGTAGCGTCGGGCGCCAGCTGTGTTTCTACATATGAATTTTCGCTTTCGCTTGACTTCTGGTTTTCGTTCAGCACTAAAAAAAACTGTGTAAAATTTTCTATAATCATATACATAATTCAACTTGTTCTTCATTTACACACTAGCACTAACACACACACACAAACTGATACCAAATGGTTCCCTGCAGCAATGACGTCACAGCTGCCGGTCGAGGCGTGTTTCGTCTTCCTTCGCTGCATTTAAAACCAACAAGGCTTGGCAACTCCATATGCATGTTCACTTACAATTATTTCCTTATTTAAAATTTGTGCCACGTTACACTGCTGAGCCCCAAAAACGTAACACACAACATACACCAGAAACAATGAAGATACTTACTATTACCTAAGTCGCTTTACACAATGTAAGATACTCCTAAAATAGTCTTAATGTCTAACATAATTACCTAAAGGTGGGGGTGTGTATAAAATTAAAATTCAGTACAAGCAGCTAGTGAGCAGAGTCAAGGTGCACCCGTTTATTTTAGAATAAAAATAAACCTCAGAACGTTATATAATTGTGTTTCAGCCAGAGAAAGAAAAATTACTGAGTCGACCAAATACAGAATAAATTAAATCCCAAAAACCACAAAAATTCAACAATAACATAATTCAAATACTAGATTAACCAATTATTAAAAATTCCACAGTTGCATCAATTAAATATTGGGTGAAATCGTTAAAAATTCAATAGTTGCATAAGTCAATGCCAGTTTACAATTTGTAATATATAGCGTACAAGCTATGATCCGTTCATTCAATTTCTTAGCACCTTTTTTATACTGTAATGTCCTTGCAAAGATACAAGTTCATATTGCACAAAATGGTAAATTTACTTCATCTTCCCTTTGACTAGTAATCTGGTAACTGGAAACTGCAGGTGAATATAACTAATGAATAATAATGTTACTTGAACATGTGAGTTGTGTTTGCTAGCGGCCTGCTGTTTCTGGTCACACCGTGCATAAGCCAGTCATGGAAAGCCGTGTTTCTGCGCTGTTCATACGGCATGCCATCGTACGTATTCTTGAGAGTATGAAGAAATCATGTGGCGAATCAATATTCTCACGTTTGTGGGCCCATACGTGGAACCAAGCTTTACTGAAAGTTCCAAACTCTTTAGTATAGGTTACCAGCTACTACACGTGCACGTTAAGTCACATAATACATAATTGCAAAATTTATAAAAGTACAGTTATAACAATTCTCAAAATTACAAATCAAATTCTATAACAAGTGACAAATGCTAAAATTTACACATCTTTCATTTTCTTTAAACTAACTGGCTGAAAATTGGTTTTTTCTCAAGGCTAACTATTACAAACAAATACATCATGGTAGATTATGAGTTAGTCTTTTACCAAAATACAAGTTTTTATTTTACAAACATTACAGACGAATATAGTTCATCACCAGCATTGATTTATGAGATTTAAGATAACTAAGAAAACATAATTACCTTGGTGATGAGACTTCCAACCAAAGTACCCACCAGGAGACGACGGGCAACTCTGCAGCTTGATGGTAGACTGACTGAACTTGTCGAGCAAAAAGCTTTAATAGAAAAGGGGGGGGGACGTCAGGGAACGCTGACCAAAGTACAAATAATTTTCCGTCGCGCGACTATTTAAACTTATTTTAATTGAATCGGTATTAACGCTTGTTGCATTCGGCAAGGGGTGCTGAATAACTGCAACAAATTAATTAATACGTTTGTTTCTTTTATTTATGTTGTAGTTTTTATACTTTTATCAATAATTATCTTGTTGATTCATCCTCTTCGTTCACTTTATAAAATATTATTATATATATAAACTTTCACAATATGAACTTACTTTCTTTATCACTTTCCCATGCATTTCGAGGTGATGTTCCTCTTCCTCAGTGGGAGTAAATACTGAATGTCATTTTACAGTATAACGGTTATGGACTAGGTGTGTATGGTGGGGGTTGATGGTGGGAGGGAATTGGCGCTGAGGTTCAAATTGTGTATTTGGATCAATGTATCGAATAGTGTATGTGATCTATAATGTAATTGTTCATTTAATATGTTTGGTTGTAGTGCGACCAAACAATATATTAAATGAACAATTACATTATAGATCACATACACTATTCGATACATTGATCCAAACACACAATTTGAACCTCAGCGCCAATTCCCTCCCACCATCAACCCCCACCATACACACCTAGTCCATAACCGTTATACTGTAAAATGACATTCAGTATTTACTCCCACTGAGGAAGAGGAACATCACCTCAAAATGTATGGGAAAGTGATAAAGAAAGTAAGTTCATATTGTGAAAGTTTATATATATAATAATATTTTATCAATATATTAAATAACCACACACTCCCACTTACCTTGAACTTATTTACTTGCTTGGCCAGATCATCTAGTGGTGGAAACCCTTTTTTGTATAGCGAATTTACCAGCAAAGAAAATGATGTTACGTGGTTGAAATGATTATTCTAACACACATATAGTAAGTTGAAATAAAATATTGTTTTATTTTATTGTAATAAAGATATTCATGTTATATTCCCATTTACATAAAACTTCCTCTACTCTTTACATATTTCTATTCTGTGAACATTAATTTATTTCGTTTTTTATTTTATTTTCCCTTCTTTATGAAGTTAACAAAATTGACACTACATTATACTCAATGCAAACATACTGTTAGAAACATTATTCTAAAATTTACTTAACGCTAACCAGTGTCATTAATTATGTAATTTCCACTCGCTCATATACTCACACACGCTCACCCCCTACATGATTTAAATTCCACTTAGAGCTCATTTTATTTTTATTTTTTAATTTTGCATAATTTTGATTACTTCCCTTATATAGTCCTTGGTTGAAAACGTTCAGAAGATGTCCCCTCGTTCACGCGCACTACATAGCTGATTCCCTGTTTTCACTTTTTTGTCTCTAGCCGAAACTGTTATTTCGTTTAAGTTTGTCACTGCCTTTAACTTGTTGATAAAACACGGTAACCCTACAAATAAGTAATGTGTATAAGTTCGTTTAAACCTTTATGCTCTTCAACGTTACGCTCCACTGTGGGGAGTGTCAATTGGTAACAAGCCGCTGTTCGTCTATGTTAATCCCCACTGTTGTGAGCGCCAATTTGTAATCAAACCTTGTTACAAATAAATATAATTTCTTTGTGTAATTTCAAAGAAAAGAAAAAAAATTTTATTTAAAAAAAATAAAATTTTGTTCAAAAAAATTTTATGTTTGTTTGTTATGGTTTTAAATTAGAAATAATCTTGGTTCTGTGTTTTGTTTAAAATTTCAAAATTCTGTGAATTTATTTTGGTTCAATTTACACTTCTGGTAGATCTTAACTAAATTCGGAGTTAATCAGATTATCTTCTTGCTGTAATCGATTAGTGATTTTCAGCGCTGCTCCAGTATATCTCTTTCAGTCAAGATTTATCGTCTTCCAGTAAGACCTATAGTTAATTAAATTCTTAATTTAAGATGTGAAATAATTATAAAGTCCAGATCATTGAAATAATTTGATTTATTAATAATAATTCTTAACAATCGATTTAAAATCGATGTTGAGCAATTGTTCGACTCTTTCACAGGGATCAATCGATTTGCGATTACAGGTTATTTTTATATAAAATGTTGAAAAAGGTTCTTATAACGATTATATTTATATAGTCAGAGAAGGGTAGGCCTAGAAAGTATAACATGTACAAAATATATAAGTCTTAAAAGTAAAAAATGACAATTTGTTAATAATATATAAATGTTTGTAGTATACAATTTATACCCAATCGCTGACGAGTAGACTGTGGCTTGTGTTACTTTGCATCACGGGAAGATCAAAATGGCGGCATGTCACGTTGTCGAATATTACTGCAACTTGATGGTTGGAAATTCTGATAATAAATTCCCTTTCACAACTGTTTTATTGGTCTCCGTGATAGTGTATATTGTCTATAGTGTTGTTCTGGTATCCTGGATAAGTGTTCAGTGTTCACTGGTGTTAATTGTCTTATTTTATATGTATTCAATGTTTGCTGGTTATGACGAAAATACGAATAGTTGTTACTAAGTGAATATTTAATGTTAGGTTGTTTAAACGGTTTAATTCACTGGTATGGTGTTGTGTATTAATTGTTTTCACTATTGTGGTAGATCAATTCACTGAGTTGAAGTCAAAAAGTGTTAATATAGGTAACTCTCGTGTTCACTTAATTTTCAACCTTTACTCCATTACACTCTGTTATACGGTTTTAAAACGCGATTCCGCATCAACCATTCTCGTTGAACGTTAACAAAGAACTAATTTACTTCCTTCGTCTTAGGAAATATCTTGCAAAGTTAATATTGGAAAAGTATTGTTAAAATAATTTTCATTTCCTATGTACATAATTATATGGTACATTATATATGGAATATTTTTAGTTTATTGTTCGCTTTCATGAACTATTAACCACATAATTGGTTTATTTATCTCATTCTGTTTAATTTGATGTCATAGTCCATATTTGTTGAGATTTTTGTTAAAATTACCATATTTCTGTCTTTTTGGAAATCTAGGCCCAAAAACCTGTTTCCGTTCTTGTACACAATTCCTGCCATTTTAGGTGTTCTAAATATAATTATAATAAATTTCAGATGGTCACAAATCTTTCGCTTTCCTTAATTCCTTATAAATTTAACATTTGATCTGTCTTTTAGTGATAATTTATTAATTTACTATTCCTCCTCTGAAATAGTTATTTTTTTATATTTCGAAAATTTTTAATAATTTAAGACATTTTTCTATATTACTCTTTTAAAACATAGGATCATTTACAGTAGTTAGGTATTGATCCACCTTACATAAATCTTGTTAGTTTACATGGTTCATTGGTGAATTAACTAGTTTATATTTATTTTTGTGAATTCATTATTAGGCCTAGAGTTTAGTATTGTACATATATGGTTTTTTCAAATAAAGTTAATTCTACACCTACTCTGACTTTTAAAAGTTAACATAACATGAAATAAAATAGTTTACATAATTATTGATATGTGTAGCATCTAATTCATGCTACTGTTACAAAAAATAATATTTGACATTAGTTAGCAGTCTTCAAAGTTAGACATGTTTGCTGGAACTATTTTGAACATACATTTAAACATTTTACAAATTAATGCAGCATCCATACCTAAACATTTTAATTTGTAGGCATGCTGTTATATAACTAAAACATCTTACTCTAAATATAGACCTTATTCTATAGGAACTCTTTTTAAAATGGAGTTCATGGCTTTGAACATTATTAGCCATTTAAATTCTTAACTTTATTAAAACTTAATCTATTTTCAGTCCTTTCTGTTTATACTATTATTATCTAAAATCCCCTTGTACAGTAAACATTTCCCCACATACTTTCTTTATTATTGTCATTACTATGAATGTCTTGAGATAACAAAGTGACCTTATTTATGAAATATAGGAAATATTTTTCATTTTAATATTTCATTACCTGTTAATTATAAAATATAAAAGTTATTTTATAGCACCTTGTCTAAGTTATAGTTACACTACAACTTGAAGTTTATTACATTTAAAAACACTTCCACTGGTACACATTCACTGTTGGTTCTGACTTATATTGAGTTTTATTATTCTCAGACCAGACCTTTAGTCATAATGGACTGTGAAGATTTGTTTATTTTACCATATAATAACTTTAGATGGTGCACTTCTTATCCTACTACTCAATACTTTTGTCTATAATTATTTACAATTTCATAAGGTTTTGGGGTGTTATACTTTCTTTAATGGTATTAACATTTGGTTTGAGGTTCATGGTAGTTAATAATAGGTTTTTATTGTGGTTCTTTCATCCTATATCTTCTTTTCTTCTCGTCTTCCTTCTTGGGTTTCTTCTTGGGTAAACCAAGGTACTTAGTGTTATTTTGTCCGATGGTTGGTTCGGGGTATCTTCTTTATTATCTGTTTCTAAATTTCTTCTTCCTTCTTGGGTTTGGAGTATCATCTTTATCACCTGATACTAACTTTACTCTTCTTTCTTCTTCTGTTTGGGGTATTTTCTTTATCACCTGCGCCTAATCTCCTGAGTAATCTCCTGATTTTTTAATATGAGTTTCCTTTAATTTATTTTCTTTTATTTTTATGGTTGCATTTTTATTATTTAATTATTGTTTTTCTTTTATAGTGGTGTTTTCCTTTGAAGTGTAATTGAATTTCATTTGACATTCTTTGAGTATATGTAATTTAATTATTTTTATGATCTTAATTCAATTAATTATTAGTGGATTATCTGTCACGCTACATATTGCCCTCCTCCAGAAGTGATTTTTTCAGATTATACTTGGTTTGTCTGAAACAATTGCTTATGATAATTATTATAGTTTTTTAGTATTCTTGACTTCCTTCCATTTCTAAATTTTTTCTTCTATACATTTGAGCTTATTTCCTTTTCATTCCTACTTGATCTTCCTTGATAGTAATAGTCATCTGAGTTTCATATTTATTATTTTATTTTCATATGTCTTCTTAGTATTTTCTCCTTGGGATATTTCCTCCCTATCTTTCCCTAACATGTGAGCTGGTTCAGTTCAGAGAGGCACTGTACGCTACTTCCTCTGCTGTCCAATACTTCACTTCTATTTGAGTACAGAGGCAAATCATCTCTGCTCAAAAAACATATTAATACTGCTGGAATTATCTACAGACAGTTATTAAAAAATTACATCAGAATAGTACACTTTTGTTACTATTTAAAAAATATCTTTGGATACTTCACTTCTTATATTGCTCAGAGATTTTAATATTCCTATGTCACTTGTTCGTCTGACTTGTTAACTTGATGGTTATTTCATTTGGTATCATGGTGGGAAGCTCTTTTATTAGTATAATTATCAATGGTTATTATCATATAAAGTTTTTTGGTTATTAATGCTTTATTCCTTTCTGGTTTTTTATTACAATCTGCTTTTGGTTTATGGTAGCATATATTTTATGACATTTCTTGTTTCTTTGTTTTTATTTGTTCCACTTGTTCCATGTTCTAGAACTTTCTTATAATTGTCTTTATTATATTTGACACTTAACTCATGATCATTTCATTATTGATTTATTTAATTACATTTATTACTTTGATTCTTTTCTTAAATTACTTCTCTCTTGTTTTTTATTCTTTCCAAATGAATGTTTTAATTAATTTGTTAATGAGGTCATTGTTTCTCCTTATACCACTTCAAGATTTTATTATTTTATTTCCACATAAGTTTCTGTATTTAATCGTATCTAATCGTACCACTAATTTTTATTTCCTTTTTATATCATTTTATAGAAGGTTTTTTACACTTTATTTGGTTGAAATTAGACATTATTATTCTTTCAGAATTGATTGGTTTAATTCCAAATTCTTTTCTTTCATATATCTCATAATGATTTTCCATAGATCTGGTAAATATAGTGTATCAGTATAATTGGTTTAATTCCAAATTCTTTTCTTTCATATATCTCATAATGATTTTCCATAGATCTGGTAAATATAGTGTATCAGTACCATAAATATGGTATGAATTCTCTTCTTTTTATTTTCACCATAGTTTTTTCATTTCTAGATCGTAGTAAGGTGCTCTTACTTAATTTTTTAATTTTGTGGGTGTTTAATCTCTCAAAATTCTTCTCTTTTTATTTTCTCAAATGGTTTTTTTCAAATTGTTTGTAGTAAATTGTTCTTACACTGTTTTTGGAATTTACATGGTTTATCAATATTCAAAATTCTTTTTATTCTATATTTCCATAAAGTTTTCATAAATAATTGGTTTGTAAGGTGAGCTTACATTATTTTTGAATTTTTCAGTCAATTCAAAATTCTTTCTATATTTCCATAAAGCTTTTTATAAATAACTGGTTTGTAAGGTGTGCTTCCAATATTTTTGAATTTTCACTCTTGTTAATTCAAAATTCTTTCTATATTTCCATAAAGTTTTGTTAAATAATTGGTTTGTAAGATGAGCTTACAATATTTTTGAATTTTCACACTTATTAATTCAAAATTCTTTCTATATTATGTTTCCAAAATGTTTCTTTCACAAATAATCTTGTAGTAAGATGTACTTACTTATATTTTTGAATTTTTATTATTTATTCAAAATTCCTTCTTTCTATATTACTCTTCATGATACTTCTTCATGGATGCCTGGTTATAGACACCCTTAATTTTACCAGAACCCATCTCCTTGATTTCATAGGTGTTATTATTTTTCTCTTTGGAGACTATATAGGGTCCAGTGTATAAGAGTAATAATTTCTTAGTTATCCCTTCCAGTGAACTTGGTAACTCCCTATTTTATAATAAAACTTTTTCACCAATGGTATAGGTAATTGTTTTACCCATACCTTTATGATATTTAATTCGCCGTTTCTCCTGGTCTTCGGCCACCTTGTTATAAAATTTAATTTTGTCAAAAATATATTTATTTTCCATCGGGAACTCCAATATTTCTTCGATCTCCCTTGGGGGTTGTCTTTCGTACATGGCAGAGTATGGGGTAATTCCTATGGCTCGGTGGTATGCCAGATTGAGGAATTCTTCTGTGGCCTCTAGATATTCTTGCCATCTCCTCTGTTGATAGTGGCAATAAGTTCGTAATATTCGCCCCACCTTTCGCAATACTCTCTCTGCCGGGTTACTGCTCGGGTGGTATACCGAGGTTTTATAAGTATGAACCCCCATCGACAGTAGGGTATCCCGCCATTTTTTCCCCTTGAATTGGGTTCCATGGTCAGTGATGATCGAAACTGGTTTTCCGACGTTTGGGAAGTACTGGTTGGTTAAGATGTCGAGAATTTTATTTGTAGTCGCCCGATTTGCTGGGTATAGCTTGTTGAACTTCGTGAAATGGTCCATCACGATGACTAGATACTTGTATCTGTGTCGACCCCCACTGCGGGGAAATGGCCCGCATATGTCCAGAAATACTTTTTCTAGCTTTGCCTGAGATGTTATTGGAATCATTTGCCCTTCCTTTTTCTCGTTATTCGATTTAACGAGTTGGCAAATGCGGCAACTCTTTATATATTTTCGGACCTTCCGATTAATATCTTTAAGGTGGCAGCTCTCTTCCAGGGCCTTTATCACCTTTAAGGCGCCCATATGCCCATATCGAACATGATAGTTAGTTACTATCTCCTTTTCGATATGGGTTGGAATGATAACCTTCCATTTTTCCTTCTTCAAAGATGGTTGTGTAAACAATATATTGTTGTGAACTTTATAATATCGGGCGATAGTCTCGTCCCCTGCTTCCAATCTTGTCTTAATGGATTGTAACTTCGGGTCTGCTTTTTGGTGTGTGCTCAGGTTTTCCAATAATGATTCTAGATCGGCTCTGTTACTAAGAATGTGGTATACTTTAAGTATACTTTCCTTCTCCCCCTCGAACGTTTGTTTATTAACGTCTATTCGAGACAACACGTCCGCAACGACATTCTTCTTTCCGGGGATGTACTCCCACTTAAGATCATACTCTTGTAGTAACAGTATCCACCGGGTCAACCTTCCGTGACTGAGTTTGCATCTCCTTAAGAACGATATGGACTTATGGTCTGTCCGGACGGTAACGGGATAACCAAGGATGTATATGCGGAATTATCCACACGCGAACACTACACTTAACAACTCTTTTTCAGTGACGTGATAATTCTTTTCGCACAGCTCTACTGGCAAAGCAAATCACGAGATGTTCGCCCTCCTCATCTTCTTGATACAATGTTGTGCCGAGGCTAATGTCGCTGGCATCGCAATTCAGGAAGAACAGTTTACTAAAATCCGGATGGCGAAGTATGATGGGTTCTAGAAATTTCTGTTTAATCAGCGTTAAGGTCTCATTCTATACCCCATATCCATTTATTCTTGGATGACAGTTGCGGCTGAAATCTGGCGGTCAATTCAGAATACTTTTCCTGGAACTTGCGGTAGTAATTACAGAGTCCCAGGAATGAATGTAATTGCCTTCGATTCTTCGGTGTTGGAAAGTTTTGAATCGCTTCTACTTTTTCAGCCGACGGTGAGATTCCCTGGTCGTTCAATATAAATCCCAAGAATTGAATTTCCTTGGCTATGAAGTGAGATTTTTCTAGCTTTAGCGTGATGTTATTCGCAGCTAACTTCCTTAACACATGTTCCACACGGTAGCAGTGTTCCTCCCAAGTTTCTGAGGACACTAGCAAGTCATCTACGTACACGGTGGTGAATTGTAGTGCTTCCTGACCAAGTATCTGGTCCATGCAGTGTACAAAGACTGCGACTGAATTGACCAGTCCGAAGGGTAACCTCTTAAACTGGTAGTTCCGCCCTTCGAATATAAAGGCCAGATACTGGCGACTCTGTGGGTGCAATTCCACCTGCCAGTAGCCGCACACCGTGTCCCAGGTACTAAAGTACTTGGTACCGTGGAACCGTTTCAAAATCTCTTCAATCTCACCAGGCGAAGTCCTGTCATTAATAATCATTTTATTAATCTCCCGTGCATCTAGGCACAAACGGACTTGTCCGTTTTTCTTAGGAATAGCCACGATAGGACTTGTGTATGGGGATTGGTTACTCTCTATAATGTCACGGTTAATCATCTTTGTTATTTCAGCTCTTACTGCTTCCTTTCGTGATTGTGCGATGGGGTATGACTTCCGGTTAAAGTCCACTGTGTCTCGGAACTGTAGAGTACACTGGAAGTTTTTTACTTTACCGGGCTTGTCAGAAAATACTGATTTATACTGTTCGTAAATGTTAATTAATTTGTTTGCTTGGTGTTGTTGCAATCTTTCGCCTGTTATACCGCTCCGGAAATCCCTGATTTCCTGGATTTTTTGGGACCATAAGTCCTCATTAGCGTTATCGTCTATTTTCTGTTCAATAATAGGATTTTGATGTATATAATTGATCTTACGAATCTGTTGGTGGATATTGTTTGGAATTACTTGGTCGCTACCAACCAAGTTAGCCGTCCAAGTGTGTCCGTTTGTAAATAGTGACAATTTCTCTGTTCGTAAATCAATTATGGCGGAGTTCCGCCTGAGCACATCACACCCTACCAATATGTTAAATGGCAGCCCGCTCGCCACTAAGAATTCCATTTCGATAGCTATACCGCAGCTCATCACACTGGCGGAGACTTGCCTTCGTATTGTCTTATTTTGGCGGCCGGTTGCACCTAACAAAATAATATTGTTTAACGGCAACGTCGGTAATATTCTTCCGCATTCTCTTTGTATTCTCTCTAACTCAGTAGTACTTATTATGGATACGTTGGAACCAGTATCGATCATTAAATTGGCGGGGATTCCTTCTACCTCCGCATTTATGTGTATTATATCATTATTAATTTTATTGGTGGGGCTATTATCGTCCTCTTCCAATAATTCATGTCGGATGTTCTTCAGGTAGTTACAACCGATTATAGTGATACGATTATTTTCATTTTATTTGTCAACTCATTTAAATACCCAGGGTTTAGGAGCAGCAAAGGGTTTCGGTGATTTATTACTGCCTCCTCCCGTTTAAATGCTCTACATCATTATTATGGTGTGTTGCGCTGGTGGATGCATCATTCGGGATACCTAGAGTGGGTCCCTGCCGCTCTGTTCTATGATCTACCGGTTGTTCGCTGTTGGTCAGCCGTTCGGTGTTATCTAAACTGGTACTCCGTCTAGCAGGAATGTACCTTGGTTGTTCCCGTTCTCGGCTCCTCCGCCTATCTTCATATTCGTGATAACTGTTTCTTCTCTGGTGGTAGTATCTACGTTGGCGACCATCTTCCGCTCGAATGAAATTTACTCGCGGTCGAGAAAACCTATTATTATTGGGGTTACTATTCTGTGGATTACCACGACTATTATTATTATAGTAACGATCGTTATTATAATTGGGGCTTCTCTGACTATTAGGGTTTGGGTAGTATTGATTTCGGTTACCCTGATAACCATTATTGGGTCGATTATTGTTCGTATTATTCTGAACTTAATTATTATTATTATTGTTGTTGTTTGTTTGTGGATAGGCTCTATTTCCTTGGTAGGTGTTGTTGTTGGTCGTACCATGGTTGGTATTTGGATAAGTTCTATTTTCTGGCCGATCATTTCTTCTCCGGCTTTGTCGGTAGTATTCCTCGTTTTCGTAGTTCTCGAGGAGTTCGGTCATGGCCTGTATGGTCTTAATTTGGCTGCCTCTCCTCGCTCGAATCACTTCCTCATCATAATGATACGACAGTTTGTTGATTAGGCATTCTTCAGGTATGGCTGGTTCCAAATGATTGGCCATACATACTTTGCCGAGAAAATACGCCGTCATGGAGCTACCCACTTGTGGTTTATAATGGCCGTGGCATATGTTGTCACGGATTAGATTTTGGGTCGTTTCAGACCAATACTTTGCCTTGAAGAGGCTTTTAAATTGCTGGTAGTTCTCTATGTCACTTCGGTTGGCCATCCACCAATGATCGCTCATTTCCCGAAAAGACTCGTCTAAAAGTTCTCGGTTATGGACCCATCTGTTTCCCCTATGTTTGTCCATGTATTCTTCAATTCGGGCCAAGAACTCCATTGGCATTCGTTTATATTGTCTGAAGTTTAACCATTCTCTATGTTCAGACATGGGGAAATTATTGTAGCCAGTCGGTCGGTTTCTGATTACCTCCATTTCATCCTGGCTCTGTCGCACTTGTCCAGTGATATTTGTCATCGCTGCTTCCATACCGTCGCATCTTTCTGTGACATGGGTTCGCACCTTATTTATTTCTTTCTGTGCTACTTTTTGGTTTTCCTCCCATTTAGTTTTCTGGTGTTCTTTGACCTGGGTAATTTCCTTATCTATTACCTCCCTGACTTCCAGTACTTCACACTCCGTCTGACGGCATCTTTCGTCCACTTCCCTAATCTGTTGGTTTACGATCACTACTTCTTGTTCCAATTTTTTAACTATGGATTTCTTAGTGTCGTTTATTTTTTTATTCAACTCTTCCTTCGCTAACTCGATTCTCTCGTCTACCTTTTTCATATTTTCCTGGTTGACTTCCCTTAGTTCTTCTCGTAATCGTTGGTTATTCTCATCCAGTTTCTCCTCCAACCTTTCCTTCAGTTGTTGATGGTCGTTTTCTATCTTCCTACTGGTTTCCTCCATTTTCTCTTCCATCTTCTTACTCAAAGATTGGTTATCCTTTTTCCTTTCCTTGTTGTTTTCCTCCATCTTCTCTTCCAAATTCTTACTAGTTTCTTCAATCCTCTTGTTGGTCTTTTCAATTTTATTACCTAAATTCTTGGTTATTTCACTCAAATCTTCCTTCAAGGACTGTTTGTCTTCCTTTCTTTCCTTACTGTTTTCTTCTTTAGTAGAGTCCATTTTTCTATTAGTTTCTTTTATCCCTTCCTTAGTGGATTTGATTTCTTCCTTCAATTCTTGATTCATTTTCATACTACTTTCTTCCATGTCCTTACTTATTTTTAGGAACATTTCCATTAATTTGTCCATCTTTTACTATCTTCTGTGGTCTTAGTTTTTTCTATTTCCTTGTCTTGGACATGGACATCCCCTGTTTGAGTGGGTACTTCGGGTTGTTCCTCTGGTGGTGCTGGTTGTTTATGTTCCACCGGGGTTACTAGCACTTCTAGATCCTCCCCGGGTGTTGCCTCCTTATCCCCCATGTCAACTTCCTTTTCGGCCTCTGCCGCCCTTTTCTTAGAAGTAGCTCGTCGTTGCATTTTGCCTCCTTCTCTATGATATAATCGCTGCCAAGCTTAATTAATTAAGCCCTCTAGTTGGACGCCAATTTGTAACCCTACAAATAAGTAATGTGTATAAGGTTCGTTTAAACCTTTATGCTCTTCAACGTTATGCTCCACTGTGGGGAGTGTCAATTGGTAACAAGCCGCTGTTCGTCTATGTTAAGCCCCACTGTTGCGAGCGCCAATTTGTAATCAAACCTTGTTACAAATAAATACGATTTCTTTGTGTAATTTCAAAGAAAAGAAAAAATTTTATTTAAAAAAAATAAAATTTTGTTCAAAAAAAATTTTATGTTTGTTTGTTATGGTTTTAAATTAGAAATAATCTTGGTTCTGTTTTGTTTAAAATTTCAAAATTCTGTGAATTTATTTTGGTTAAATTTACACTTCTGGTAGATCTTAACTAAATCCGGAGTTAATCAGATTATCTTCTTGCTGTAATCGATTAGTGATTTTCAACGCTGCCCAGTATATCTCTTTCAGTCAAGATTTATCGTCTTCCAGTAAGTCCTATAGTTAATTAAATTCTTAATTTAAGATGTGAAATAATTATAAAGTCCAGATCATTGAAATAATTTGATTTATTAATAATAATTCTTAACAATCGATTTAAAATCGATGTTGAGCAATTGTTCGACTCTTTCACAGGGATCAATCGATTTGCGATTACAGGTTATTTTTATATAAAATGTTGAAAAAGGTTCTTATAACGATTATATTTATATAGTCAGAGAAGGGTAGGCCTAGAAAGTATAACATGTACAAAATATACAAGTCTTAAAAGTAAAAAATGACAATTTGTTAATAATATATAAATGTTTGTAGTATACAATTTATACCCAATCGCTGACGAGTAGACTGTGGCTTGTGTTACTTTGCATCACGGGAAGATCAAAATGGCGGCATGTCACGTTGTCGAATATTACTGCAACTTGATGGTTGGAAATTCTGATAATAAATTCCCTTTCACAACTGTTTTATTGGTCTCCGTGATAGTGTATATTGTCTATAGTGTTGTTCTGGTATCCTGGATAAGTGTTCAGTGTTCACTGGTGTTAATTGTCTTATTTTATATGTATTCAATGTTTGCTGGTTATGACGAAAATACGAATAGTTGTTACTAAGTGAATATTTAATGTTAGGTTGTTTAAACGGTTTAATTCACTGGTATGGTGTTGTGTATTAATTGTTTTCACTATTGTGGTAGATCAATTCACTGAGTTGAAGTCAAAAAGTGTTAATATAGGCAACTCTCGTGTTCACTTAATTTTCAACCTTTACTCCATTACACTCCGTTATACGGTTTTAGAACGCGATTCCGCATCAACCGTTCTCGTTGAACGTTAACAAAGAACTAATTTACTTCCTTCGTCTTAGGAAATATCTTGCAAAGTTAATATTGGAAAAGTATTGTTAAAATAATTTTCATTTCCTATGTACATAATTATATGGTACATTATATATGGAATATTTTTAGTTTATTGTTCGCTTTCATGAACTATTAACCACATAATTGGTTTATTTATCTCATTCTGTTTAATTTGATGTCATAGTCCATATTTGTTGAGATTTTTGTTAAAATTACCATATTTCTGTCTTTTTGGAAATCTAGGCCCAAAAACCTGTTTCCGTTCTTGTACACAATTCCTGCCATTTTAGGTGTTCTAAATATAATTATAATAAATTTCAGATGGTCACAAATCTTTCGCTTTCCTTAATTCCTTATAAATTTAACATTTGATCTGTCTTTTAGTGATAATTTATTAATTTACTATTCCTCCTCTGAAATAGTTATTTTTTTATATTTCGAAAATTTTTAATAATTTAAGACATTTTTCTATATTACTCTTTTAAAACATAGGATCATTTACAGTAGTTAGGTATTGATCCACCTTACATAAATCTTGTTAGTTTACATGGTTCATTGGTGAATTAACTAGTTTATATTTATTTTTGTGAATTCATTATTAGGCCTAGAGTTTAGTATTGTACATATATGGTTTTTTCAAATAAAGTTAATTCTACACCTACTCTGACTTTTAAAAGTTAACATAACATGAAATAAAATAGTTTACATAATTATTGATATGTGTAGCATCTAATTCATGCTACTGTTACAAAAAATAATATTTGACATTAGTTAGCAGTCTTCAAAGTTAGACATGTTTGCTGGAACTATTTTGAACATACATTTAAACATTTTACAAATTAATGCAGCATCCATACCTAAACATTTTAATTTGTAGGCATGCTGTTATATAACTAAAACATCTTACTCTAAATATAGACCTTATTCTATAGGAACTCTTTTTAAAATGGAGTTCATGGCTTTGAACATTATTAGCCATTTAAATTCTTAACTTTATTAAAACTTAATCTATTTTCAGTCCTTTCTGTTTATACTATTATTATCTAAAATCCCCTTGTACAGTAAACATTTCCCCACATACTTTCTTTATTATTGTCATTACTATGAATGTCTTGAGATAACAAAGTGACCTTATTTATGAAATATAGGAAATATTTTTCATTTTAATATTTCATTACCTGTTAATTATAAAATATAAAAGTTATTTTATAGCACCTTGTCTAAGTTATAGTTACACTACAACTTGAAGTTTATTACATTTAAAAACACTTCCACTGGTACACATTCACTGTTGGTTCTGACTTATATTGAGTTTTATTATTCTCAGACCAGACCTTTAGTCATAATGGACTGTGAAGATTTGTTTATTTTACCATATAATAACTTTAGTTGGTGCACTTCTTATCCTACTACTCAATACTTTTGTCTATAATTATTTACAATTTCATAAGGTTTTGGGGTGTTATACTTTCTTTAATGGTACATTAACATTTGGTTTGAGGTTCATGGTAGTTAATAATAGGTTTTTATTGTGGTTCTTTCATCCTATATCTTCTTTTCTTCTCGTCTTCCTTCTTGGGTTTCTTCTTGGGTAAACCAAGGGACTTAGTGTTATTTTGTCCGATGGTTGGTTCGGGGTATCTTCTTTATTATCTGTTTCTAAATTTCTTCTTCCTTCTTGGGTTTGGAGTATCTTCTTTATCACCTGATACTAACTTTACTCTTCTTTCTTCTTCTGTTTGGGGTATTTTCTTTATCACCTGCTCCTAATCTCCTGGGTAATCTCCTGATTTTTTAATATGAGTTTCCTTTAATTTATTTTCTTTGATTTTTATGGTTGCATTTTTATTATTTAATTATTGTTTTTCTTTTATAGTGGTGTTTTCCTTTGAAGTGTAATTGAATTTCATTTGACATTCTTTGAGTATATGTAATTTAATTATTTTTATGATCTTAATTCAATTAATTATTAGTGGATTATCTGTCACGCTACAATATATACTTGGTTCGGCTGTACAGTGTTACGGATGATAGTCGACTGGCTTTATTCTCTGCGCACTGGGCAAGAAGGAATTTTTGGTACGTGACATTATCGTGTTAAAGTTGGCCGACACCTGCGCGTATACGCGTGAATACGCACCCTTTCTGACACTTAACATTCCCAGACTCTTTAATTGCTTTTGTGCGACACACGGTTGGTATGAGGGGGACTGCAAGGTGTTCAAAAGTGTCAAGCGTTTGTGACCAAATGTTGTTCAGCTTGAGTGGCTACTACTTTTTACAATTATTAAAGAATAAAATAAATCCCAATCGTTTGTCCCGTTACAATACCCCCTCAATGAGAGGTTTTATGCCGAAGCATAAAAACTCATTGACACTCTCATACTTCCTAAAGGGATCAGCCAGGATATGTCGCCACAACCCCCTTACGTTTTATTTAAAATCATGATTAACTTACCCCCTGGTCCAGTTACTGTGGCCATACCTGAATGACCTTACTGGACTTCCCTTTAGATCCCAACACCGCAAGGCCAGACAGGCACTTGACGCCCCAGCTCTGACGCGCCGGCCAGCACAGGACCGCCGCCACAGCATCACCAGACACTGAAACATCAAATCAAAAATATCAAATAGTGGCCTTGTTTAAATACCATATCCCTAACTGATCTGGTTCCCCTTAGCTGTGCTGGTTTGCGTTAAGAAGCACTGGTTTTTTCCTTAACTCCTAACACATATTGTAACGTTACATAACCCAGTCCCAAAAATGATAACTTAATCACCCCACTATAAAGGTCAGAAATGGGTATAATATACCTAGCTCTAGATTACTTTGTATCACAAAACATTATAAACGATAATTAAGTGATATAAAGAGTATAAAGTGAGTTATAGTGTACCCAGTGAGAAAATAAGTGGTTTTAAAAGAAGCATCTCACAGACTTATGCTGTAGATGGAGAAACAATTGATTATAATAGTGGACTATATTGCTACTAACCAATTATGTGTTTTGTTTGAATATTGTATAATGTGTATTGTGTAGACCACAAAGATTTTGTACCTAGGTCTAATTTTATATTTAATAAGAATAATTGTGTTTGAACATAAAATAACCCAGGGTTAAATATAAAATGGTTAAATATAAAAGGGTTAAATATAAAAGGGTTAAATATAAAATAATAATAAAAATAAAATAATATTGTATGAGTAAAATGGCAGAAGAAAATAGTTTAGTGTAAGGATACTATAAGAAATTAATAAATAATAAATAAATACATTTAAAGGAAATAAAAATATTAAAGACCTATATCTAAAGTTAAGAGGAAATAAAAGAAAAACCTTATATAAATCAAATTGGATAATAAACCAAAGTTAAAAAGGATTATTTTTCTATAAATAAGAAATAAATTTATAATAATTAAAAACAGCCTATATACTCAAAAGTATATAGATGCACCAATAAAAAATGATATAAAAATTATTGGTTACTAACAGTAACCACCTAACATGATATGAATCAATTGTTAAAACGATTGAAAACCGTTCGTTTGGAAAAAGTGGAATGCCATCAAAAATTTAATAAAACCTTATGAAAACTTTTGGAAACAGTGCTAAATTTAATAAAAATTAACTAGTAGTATCCACCTTATGTTAGAACTCCTTCAAATATCAACTTTAACGTCCTTTATTCGATGAAAATTTGAAATAACCCAGCTACCAGATCAGGCCTAGTTGGACGGCACTTCGAGATTTTGGTGAGATTGTATCTTATGAAAATTTAATGAAATTACAAAACAACTATAACTCCAACACTAGAAACAGCACCATCCAAGTAGACACTTCGTGAAAAGAGGTAAAATAAACTTTATTAATAATTGTTAACCAAGAAATCCTCATGTCGAATCTTTGTGCAGTTCCAATATTTAGTAACTGATTTCGTGTTTATAATAAAGACATAACCTGTACTCTAGCGGATAAACCCGGAACTACATACTATGAAAAAACCAAAAAATATAAGTTTATATTTTTTTCTTGTAAAGCGTAGTATATTATTATTCATTTCTGACCGTCTTATAACACAAAGAACTTACCCTTAACCCTGGGGAAATTAATAAATGAATTCTTTATTGTTCAATGTTTAATCAAGGATAAAAAAAATAATTTGTTATAATTCCAATGTTTACATAATTAGATCGAACCAATGTGGTGTTGACAGAAAAAATCGATTATAATATTTTTGTACTGGGAGAAGAGAAAATCAGTGTATTACATAAATAAATACTCTGAATATTTTGTTATCAATAATAAAACGTGTATTATTTCTTGTAGAGGGTAGTTGTTACAGAGTTTCAGGAAGCCAAGAAGAGGACTAACCGCCGGGAGGTATTACGGACAGTTGGTGTTTGATTAACCTAAAATTTGGAGACAGACGTCAAAATCAGCTGGTCTTATGAGCGGCGAATATAAAATAAGTAATTGTATACTCCGGGGTTAATGTCCTTGGTCCTCCTCTCTCTCCTAACTACGATTAAACAACTCCATTAATCTCTCCCAAATCACACACACTCGATTTCAGTATTTTTGGTAAACATAAAAATATAACCGCTTTGAACATTAGCAAATATAATTCATAAGTGACGATCGCAAAAGGTACTCTGACTGCTCTGAGACTTTCACGATAAAAACCCGCGACATGTTACAGAATGACGTACTAACGTGGGGATTAATTAGGAAAGCTTAACAAAAATAAACAGAGACATACGGAGATATACGCGGGACGTTACAATATATATGGATACGTACTTAACATGATATAAAACATTTAAATTTCAAATATTTAAATTCATCGTCAAAAATCTCTTAAACATCTTTAAATCAACTACATCATCTTACTTTTTCATTTCAACATGACTACTGCTATCATTAGTTAATACAGAGATACATGGATAATCAAAACAACTTCCTTCAATACTTCACTGATATCGCATCATTACAATAATCATCAATTTTATCTTCTTTTTATTCAATCAGCAATTATTTAGTAACAATTTAAAAACCTTCTTCCACACACACTATGCCCCCCCTGGACTGTAGCGCCCAGTTGCCTCCACAAGAACTGAAGTTTTTTAGGGTGTAGATGCTGCCTACCCCGTTCTTGCTTCGGCGTTACAAAACATTCGGTATTACTGATGTCCGAGGACACCATAAATCCTACTAAACTTAGGTATATGCCCTTAAACGGTCTACCATCCCATTCGATGGATAGCCGCTGTTCCATAGTTCTGGTGATTCCCCTGATTTACCCCCCGGTTAATTTATAAATTCACCTCTTACAAGGATAACAAGCTATGGCCAGATCTAAGGCAGCACGTGACGTAATGTGCCCTGACCATAGCTGGTTAAAGAGGAGCCAATTCCACGGTCAGGGTTCAGTGAGGCCGTGACTGCCCGAAAATGGGGAATCACTTTAGTTTATATTACACATAATATAATTACATGCTTAGATTCCTACACACATACATAATCAACATAATAGACATTAACATGAACATTAAACTAAACAATTCACCTTCAAATAATTTGCATAGAAAATTATAAACATTACAACTTGAACCTTCTATTAACTCTTTTTATATCAACCTTTAATTATTTATCATTTATTGTATCATTAAATTCTCCACAAATTCAAATCTATTATCTAATATTCAAATTACACACCTTACAGTTTTACTTTAGTTTCAAATTCTATTAAATCTTTCACTTGTTACATTTATTATTACATTTCAATTATGAAATTCTGTTAAATATTTTAATCATCAATTGGTTTGGGTGATTTTCAGTCATTCACAATGATTTGATTTATTGAATGGGCATTAAAATATAACCTTACCCCCTTCTTCCTTCTAACAACCACTAACGGATTTACATAGGGTGACACCGATCTCTCAATGATCTTTATCTCCACCAAATTCTCTATCTCCACTTAAATCATTCTCTTCTTATTACTAAATACCTGATACCCTCTTTGTACCTAGGATGTGTGTTCCCTCACCCTTAATTCACATTCATAATTTCTTGCCCCTCCCGGGTATATCGGCAGACACTCCCTAAAACAATCTACTACTCGTCACAACGCTTTGCGTTGAGGACTCCTTACACCTCCACCCTCACTACAAAATATATGTACCCTGCTCTCGCCTATTTACTCTCGCTTTCTCTACATACAATCACTCTCACTACTGTGTCCCTACTAATACTCCGGTTCTGTATTACTTTTATTCCAAAATTCTTATTTTGTCTAACACCCTTTTAAGGTTAACTCTGACTGACTCAATGCCTTATTGAAATAATCATTACCCAAACTCCATCTTTTTCCACATTTTAAATTAAGTTAACCATTGAAAATTACACTAGAAAATTCATAACTACCTCAAATTAATTTAATCACCTAATTTAAAACCTTTGAAACTCATTTAAAATTTATTATTCCAACATTTTAAAGTTCAAATCTTAGAAACATCCTTTAAATTCATTATCAAAATTTATTTATACAACATTAATTAATCAATTAATTCATCTCAAATCATTTAACTCTATCAGTTTTTTAAAACACAAAGTTACTTTAATCACCATACTCCAACATAATTACAATTCATTTGTATTATAACCTTCATAATTATTTAGTCTGATATACTATTATTATTATCATTATTATATAACCAATTCACCTTGCATACATACATTGTTTACATGAGCTACAAAGTACCACATAACCTCTTACACAAACACAATTAACCTCACTATAAATTTATCTACAATTTTTCGTCATTATTTTATTGTTTACCACACCTCATTACATAAGTTAGCCAAGTAATTACCATAGACTAAAATAATTAAATGTTCATTCACTGATTGTCTAACCACCATCATCGTAAATTAGCCTGATGTTTTTGTAACACAACTCATCTTTATCTACATACATTACATTCTTATTATTAATATAATGCCCCGTTAACTCTGTGTTATTCATTATACCATAATAATCTATAGGATTATTCCTTATTATTATCTCATAAACCTTGTCAACATTAGTTATTTCTGTCCAGTCTCCCTTAATATTATTCGTTAAACTCAGGTAAATTATATCATCATATTCATCTACTATATCCATCACATCGCAAGGTAAGTGCTCATCATTTACAGTGGGATTATCAAAATAATCATCAATATCTCTTGCACAAGGTAAGTCTTTCATATCGTCTATTTTTTCAAATTTTAACCTCTCTTAACTCTTTATAACTTCTAATGACATCAAATAATATTACCTCTCTCTCTCCCCTCTCTCTCTCTCTCTCTCTCTCTCTCTCTCTCTCTCTCTCTCTCTCTCTCTCTCTCTCTCTCTCTCTCTCTCTCTCTCTCTCTATGTGTGAATAATTCTACCCCTCTCTCACAACACCTTTCATCATAACACCATCTCACTTTTTCTCTCTCCATACACACAAAAGGCAACATAACGTTATCATGACACATCCTGATTCTTTCAGGGAACTCATGAGAACTAGGGGACATACTTAGAGACACCTCGTCTCTATAATCACGGGAGGAAACTCCCGTCCTCATAAATCATTAATGGAGTCTTTACTCCACTTACATCAAGGGGAAAATTTGCCCTTTGTAAACCTAACCTCTCTTCAACCCCTATCTTATTACTACTCTCTAAAACTTCATCGCCACTATTATTGTTTACCCGGTTACTCTCTAACACCCCATTTTTAATTATCTCGCTGTTATTCTCACTTACCTTTTCAACTACTACCATATTTTCATCGCCACTATTTGTTAACTCACTTTTGACACCTATATCATCTGTTACTTCGTTATTTCCGTTTATACTGCACTTACCTGTATTTATTCTCCACACTCCCATACCCTCTATATTTTTGTTCTAAATCGTTACATTTAGTTTCAAATATCTCATTGGTTGTTTCAAAACGTTTATTAATTTGTTTTATTTCATTTCTAATCTCATCAAAATTGCTTTCGTTGGAACAAAATGATTATTTATCTTATCAAACTTTTCATCAAAATTATTCTTAATTTCATTGAAACTACTTTCGCATTTTATTCTTTGTTCATTAATATCATTACTTAATTTATCAAATTTGGTATCATTAACATCGAAACGACTATTTATTCTATCGAACTTTTCATCATTGGCATCAAAACGTTTATTCATAACATACATTATATCGGCCAATGACGGTTCTCTTATTTTTGTAACTACAGGAGTCGACTTCGCTTCTGCGTTATTTATTATAATTGACTCGGTTAGGTTATTGTTAGTTACTGATTGAATGCTCAAGTCAGCTGTTTGAATTGACTGGCCTTCTAACTCGCTCACACTCAGTGACGGGTTCGTTCACTCAAGGCCACTATCACTCATAGCCGAGTCTATCAAATTAATTTCTATTTCGTTCTCAGACATTTTTCTTGTTATTATTTCTTGGCTTATTAATTAATTATTAAATCTTATTTGTAATCGAACATGCACAATTTATCAACACCTCGTAAACTTTACCTCACAAAACCTTATTATGCATATGTTATGTAAATTTTTACGTAAGTTATTCTCGATTTCCACCAACCCTATTCCATTCTATGTGCTTTAAAATAGGCCAGTTTGGGATAAATATGATATTTATTCCAAATCCTGGTCATGCCGCACCATTTGTAACTTTTATACTTTTATCAATATATTAAATAACCACACACTCCCACTTACCTTGAACTTATTTACTTGCTTGGCCAGATCATCTAGTGGTGGAAACCCTTTTTCGTATAGCGAATTTACCAGCACAGAAAATGAAGTTAGGTGGTTGAAATGATTATTCTAACACACATATAGTAAGTTGAAATAAAATATTGTTTTATTTTACTGTATTAAGATATTCATGTTTTATTCCCATTTACATAAAACTTCCTCTACTCTTTACATATTTCTATTCTGTGAACATTAATTTATTTCGTTTTTTATTTTATTTTCCCTTCTTTATGAAGTTAACAAAATTGACACTACATTATACTCAATGAAAACATACTGTTAAAAACATTATTCTAAAATTTACTTAACGCTAGCCAGTGCCATTAATTACGTAATTTCCACTCGCTCATATACTCACACACGCTCACCCCCTACATGATTTAAATTCCCCTTAGAGCTCAATTTATTTTTATTTTTTAATTTTGCATAATTTTGATTACTTCCCTTATGTAGTCCTTGGTTGAAAACTTTCATAAGATGTCCCCTCGTTCACGCGCACTACATAGCTGATTCCCTGTTTTCACTTTTTTGTCTCTAGCCGAAACTGTTATTTCTTTTAAGTTTGTCACTGCCTTTAACTTGTTGATAAAACACGGTTTGTTATATATATATATATATATATATATATATATATATTGTAACGTTACATAACCCGGTCCCAATAAATTAAATCATGTAAGAACATAAAGGTCAGAAATGGGTAACCTATAACTAGCTCTAAATTAAAGTATATCACTAAACATGATAAACAATTCGAATGATATACGGTGCAAAGTGAGTTATACTGTACCCATTGAGGTAAAAAAAAAAAAAAAAGTGAAGGTAACTTATTACAGAATTGTGCTGTAGGTTTGGGAATTATAAAACTATGAGAGTAGACTATAATACTACTAACTGATTCTGTATTTTATTTATTTATTGTAATATTTATATTGTATGGACAACCAATTGTTATACCTAAGTTAATGTTATATTTTTTCAAATATTTGTGTTATAATATAAGATAACCCAGGGTTCGTTTTAAAAGACATAAAAAATTTAAATATCAATGGATAATAAAAAATTAAAATAATACTATGAGGGAAATGGCAACAGGAAGTAGTGCAGTGTAGGAATACTATGAGAGACTAAATAAATAATATATATAAATTTATTTAAAGATAATAAAATTATCAAATACTTATATACAAGGTCATAAGAAAATGAACAAAAACTTATTATGTAAACCAAATTGATAAAGAAACCGGAATGGAAAAGAATTATTTTTCGGTAAATAAAATATAAATTTATAATAATTACAAACTGCCTGTATAATAAAAATACTATGGGTTACTAAGAGTGACGAGAATAACAAGTATTGTTAATAATAATAAAATTTGGAAAAGACCTGGCGAGTTGAAAAAATGATGCTACCACAATTCTATTAAAATATCCTTTTTGAAACTTGGGAGAAGTGAAAAATTAGTACAAAATTAAAAAGCAATATGAACTCTATATAATCATACCTTATTTATCAAAATTAAAGGATTATACTCCATAATAAACTGTGAAAGAAAACCCTTCTGATGATTCGGCCTAGTTTCGTGATGTTTCAAGTTGACGATAGAATATGGGCCAGACGGTAATGAAATTACAACTCAAGACGGACCTCACTAGAGAAAAGGCTTCCTTCCAGTAAGAACTATAAGAAGAGAGGTAATATAAACATTTAGTTTAATAGTTGACGAAGAAAACGCATTCCGAATGGTTATATAAAACACAAAAACTAGTAAAAATTAATCACATATTCTAAAGTAAACAAACGCACGCTGCTCTCTTACGGACATTTCTGGAACTACATACTAAACGGAAAAATAAACAAATTTATTTAATATTTTTCAGTATTTGTAAAGCTTAGTAATTATCCATTTCTGACCATCTCATAACAAAAAGAACTTACCCTTAACCCTGGGGAATTATTAAGAATTATATATTAATTGATGTTTTGAAAATAGTGTAAAATTTGGTAAACAAAACCATATATGTTTTTTCTTTAGACAATTCCATGTTTACTCGATGAAGTCGATATTATGTTTTATGTAAGGAAAGATCAATTGTGATACTTGTATTTTGGTGGCAGGAAACAAAAACCAATAATATAAATAAATAATATTATTGAAAAATGATATTGAATAATAAAGTGTGTTATAATTTTTGTAGTGGGTAGTTGTAATAGATTTCAGCACAAAAACAGAAGAGATCAACACATCGGATCAGATTTTGCTATAGTGTAGGCTGGTTGAACTAGGCGTGGAAACTTGTCTCACAATCAGCTGATTTAAATCACAGCGAACAATTTGAAAAATCAGAAATCGTCTAAACCGAGTGTAAATAATTGGTACTTACTCTCTCTTCCTCATAAGGCTGAACAACTTCCCTCCTTGACCCCAAATCACACACTCTCGATTTCTGTTTAGATTGAGTAACATTAAAAAATCCTTTATTTATTTTTTAAAACGTCAGTTATTATAATTCATAAGTGGCGACTGCGGAGAGGCGGAAACTTTAATATCTCAAACAGCGACGTTACAAGATTGGCGCATAACAACAGTGGGGCTTGAATCAGACGGTCGTTTAGCTAAATAACACATCACCTCTTTAGCGGTACGTTACAGAATTGGCGAACCCAATAGTGGGGCTTGACTAAAGGTGGACGTTTCGTTAAAACCTCTAGAAAAACCGCGACGTTACAAGATTGACGAATCCAACGTGGGGTATATAATATAACTCTCGTATATCAAAAAGCAGTACGTTACAAGATTGGCGCTCAACGTAAAAGGGCTGTAATTAGAAAAGAATTTGGTTATATTTAATAAAAATATATACCAAAAAATCTAATTATCGTCGGCAGTTATGAGAAAACAAGAAATGCATAATGCCCGAGGCAAATCGAAGAAGAGGGCAGAAGAAAAGGAGATTGAAGAAGGTGGACAGGAACAAGAAATAGAGTTAGTCACGGACAGCGAAATGGAACAACCAATGGGTGATAAAGAAGAAACCGAAGTAATCACAGATACGGACAAGGAAATAGTTGAAGAGGATGCCCAAGGGGATCAACCAGATAAATCCAACCAAAAAGAAGATATAAGCATACAGGAGATGTTAAGAATTATAATGGAAGGGAATAACAAGATCCAGGAAGATAATAAGCGAACCAATGAGGAAAATAAAGAAAATTTTAGGAGACAGGAGGAAAAATTTGATAAAATAGAGGAGAACTCAAGGAAACAAAATGAAACCTTGAGCGAGAAATTTGATAAAATAGATGAGAACTCAAGGAAAGAAAATGAAACCTTGAGCGAAAAATTTGACAAAATAGATGAGAATTTTAAGAAACAGGAAGAGAACTCAAGGAAACAGAATGAAACCTTGAGGGACAGTTTAAAACAAATTGAGAAAATAAACAAAGAAAATTTAAAGCGGATTGAGGGTAAGATGGAGAAGTTCAATAAAGAGATATGGGAAACTTTTGGAGAGAAGTTTGAAAATGTTAATACGCTCATCCAAAAAGCAGATACATACAAAGAGGAGACAAATAAACAAATGGACCATAGTGTCAAGAATTTGGATGAAACATCAGACAGTACTTCAGAAGGTATTAAAGTAAGTCCGAATACAGAAGAGAGGAGGAAGGAAATAGAAATTACAGAATACCAAGGTGTAATGCCATCGGAAAATAAAAATAGCCACAACAAAAAGGATGTTCAAACCGTGGAAAAGAAGACCAAGAAAATAATAAAAACATGTAGAAAGAGAATAATAAATACTAAGGAAGAATGGGAGATGATTACAGATGGATTAATTAATGTATTCAACCTTCCAATTAACGAACAGATGGAGCTAATTAAGTTTACATCCCAGTTAAATGTGTCGACGATTGAAGTGCATCAGAAGATATTAGTCAGATCATCAAGACGGAATATAACATTCAAATATTTGGTAAATAATCCAGAGGTAAAAGGGAATGAAATGAGATTAAATATGAGCAACTATGTTATGTTAGAGGAGGTACAATACTTATTAGTTAAAAAGGAACGAACTATGATGGAAAACTGTGACTTCTATGAAGACTTGGTATCAGCTGAGTTACGATGCCAGGTGAAAGAGAGGTATTTAACAAATACCAAAATCATTATGAACACCCCAGTAATCCGAGTAAAGGGAGTACCTGAATTAATGGACCATGGTTAAACTAAACAATAACCAACCAGAAAAAAAGGGACTGAAATTCTGAAAACCGACCCAGCAACCCATTGAATAGCAGAATAAAACCCCAAAATTCTAAAAGCATGTAAGGACATCTTACTCAACTTATTTCGAACAACATAATTTAAAATAAAGAGAATAAATACCCCAAAATTCTAAAAAATGTAAGGACAACTTACTCAAGTTATTTTGAAACCATATAATTTAAAGTGAAGAGTATATAAGAACAGATTAGTAAATAAGAGTTATAAAGAATTGATTTAAGATGAAATAATAGGAAAAAGTAATATTTTTAATGGTAACAAACAGAAGAAAAATTAAATGAACAAAAACAATTGATGGTAATGTGCTCAGATAAGAAGAATAAAGAATAATTTAATGACTCCAATGAAACTGAAGGAGGATGATAATTATACAATAATTGGAATTTCTCGGAATTGAAGATTATATAAGAAGAAATGATACGGAGAAATATGTCACAAGAAGTAAAGTCAAAAGAATTTTAAAATAATGCCTATCAATAATGTTATATGCTATTAGTTAATGGAAAAGAAGAAGGAATCAAGGAGAAGAAGAAATATATAAATAAATGCAAACAGCTACAGTATGAAGAATCCCAAAAGTGTTTAGTACTAGTCGCTAATTGACTACTACTTATAAGTTTTTTATTTTTATGTATTGACCGTAGAAATGTTCCGGCAATAATTTTTATGAGCAGGGATGATGTTCCCCTGGTCTCAGAAGGTGTAAGGATGGACAGAGGAGTATGGACCCAGAGTGGCCACCCGACTGTTACCACCGCACAAGATAGGGAAAAATGTTAGGGAAATTGAATATTTAAGGGATAATAATTATAAAATAGCTGAAAAGAGTGATATTAGATTCCAGAAGTATAAATGAAGAAAATAGAAGGAAGATAGCAGACCGAAGCTTAATTGATAAAGCGAATTTATGGAAGTAAATAGAAATGAGTGTTAAAACGAGTTTAGTATGATTAGTGTGACTGGTCCTTATCAAATAAAATGTGGAAGTACCACTACCCAGAAATAAATAATTGATGAATTTGCCTCCAAGAGAGAGAGAGTAGAGTAAGAACACAGCAATTACCACCAGTCTGAATTACCAGTCAGTTTACAACCAGTTTGAAATAAAGAAACACTATTATGAAGATAAAACCAAGACTATTAGGAGAATTGTACCAATCAACAATTTATTTTTAATAAACGAGTTAAACTAAAATAAATTTGTTCTAGTGGGGGGGGGGGCTTTATGTAACGTTACATAACCCGGTCCCAATAAATTAAATCATGTAAGAACATAAAGGTCAGAAATGGGTAACCTATAACTAGCTCTAAATTAAAGTATATCACTAAACGTGATAAACAATTCGAATGATATACGGTGCAAAGTGAGTTATAGTGTACCCATTGAGGTAAAAAAAAAAATGAAAGTGAAGGTAACTTATTACAGAATTGTGCTGTAGGTTTGGGAATTATAAAACTATGAGAGTAGACTATAATACTACTAACTGATTCTGTATTTTATTTATTTATTGTAATATTTATATTGTATGGACAACCAATTGTTATACCTAAGTTAATGTTATATTTTTTCAAATATTTGTGTTATAATATAAGATAACCCAGGGTTCGTTTTAAAAGACAAAAAATTTAAATATCAAAGGATAATAAAAAATTAAAATAATACTATGAGGGAAATGGCAACAGGAAGTAGTGCAGTGTAGGAATACTATGAGAGACTAAATAAATAATATATATAAATTTATTTAAAGATAATAAAATTATCAAATACTTATATACAAGGTCATAAGAAAATGAACAAAAACTTATTATGTAAACCAAATTGATAAAGAAACCGGAATGGAAAAGAATTATTTTTCGGTAAATAAAATATAAATTTATAATAATTACAAACTGCCTGTATAATAAAAATACTATGGGTTACTAAGAGTGATGAGAATAACAAGTATTGTTAATAATAATAAAATTTGGAAAAGACCTGGCAAGTTGAAAAAATGATGCTACCACAATTCTATTAAAATATCCTTTTTGAAACTTGGGAGAAGTGAAAAATTAGTACAAAATTAAGAAGCAATATGAACTCTATATAATCATACCTTATTTATCAAAATTAAAGGATTATACTCCATAATAAACTGTGAAAGAAAACCCTTCTGATGATTCGGCCTAGTTTCGTGATGTTTCAAGTTGACGATAGAATATGGGCCAGACGGTAATGAAATTACAACTCAAGACGGACCTCACTAGAGAAAAGGCTTCCTTCCAGTAAGAACTATAAGAAGAGAGGTAATATAAACATTTAGTTTAATAGTTGACGAAGAAAACGCATTCCGAATGGTTATATAAAACACAAAAACTAGTAAAAATTAATCACATATTCTAAAGTAAACAAACGCACGCTGCTTTCTTACGGACATTTCTGGAACTACATACTAAACGGAAAAATAAACAAATTTATTTAATATTTTTCAATATTTGTAAAGCTTAGTAATTATCCATTTCTGACCATCTCATAACAAAAAGAACTTACCCTTAACCCTGGGGAATTATTAAGAATTATATATTAATTGATGTTTTGAAAATAGTGTAAAATTTGGTAAACAAAACCATATATGTTTTTTTCTTTAGACAATTCCATGTTTACTCGATGAAGTCGATATTATGTTTTATGTAAGGAAAGATCAATTGTGATACTTGTATTTTGGTGGCAGGAAACAAAAACCAATAATATAAATAAATAATATTATTGAAAAATGATATTGAATAATAAAGTGTGTTATAATTTTTGTAGTGGGTAGTTGTAATAGATTTCAGCACAAAAACAGAAGAGATCAACACATCAGATCAGATTTTGCTATAGTGTAGGCTGGTTGAACTAGGCGTGGAAACTTGTCTCACAATCAGCTGATTTAAATCACAGCGAACAATTTGAAAAATTAGAAATCGTCTAAACCGAGTGTAAATAATTCGTACTTACTCTCTCTCTTCCTCATAAGGCTGAACAACTTCCCTCCTTGACCCCAAATCACACACTCTCGATTTCTGTTTAGATTGAGTAACATTAAAAAATCCTTTATTTATTTTTTAAAACGTCAGTTATTATAATTCATAAGTGGCGACTGCGGAGAGGCGGAAACTTTAATATCTCAAACCGCGACGTTACAAGATTGGCGCATAACAACATTGGGAGCTTAATTAAATAAGACGAACACCCAATAAGCCACATACAAAGTTTTCGCTAAAACCTCTACAAAAACCGCGACGTTACAATATATATAATCACATTTTATGAGGTGCGGGCGCCCGTGCCTTTTTGTTCCGGAACTTGGTTCGGCTGTACAGTGTTATGGATGATAGTTAACTGGCTTTATTCTCTGCGCACTGGGCAAGAAGGAATTTTTGGTACGTGACATTATCGTGTTAAAGTTGGCCGACACCTGCGCGCATACGCGTGAATACGCACCCTTTCTGACACTTAACATTCCCAGACTCTTTAATTGCTTTTGTGCGACACAGGGTTTGGCATAAGGGGGACTGCAAGGTGTTCGTAAATGTCAAGCGTTTGTGATCAAAATGTTGTTCAGCTTAAGTGGCTACTACTTTTTACAATTATTAAAGAATAAAATAAATCCCAATCGTTTGTCCCGTTACAATGTCTTATACATAATGCTTAATTATTACATTATTTTCATTATTTACATCTTTCACATGACTCATACGTGCCTTCGTATGTTCTCATACCACAGTCAGGGGTTGATATGGAGACTTATGCTAAACGTATCATTGCAACATGTATATATATATATATATATATATATATAATATTTAATTTTGTAATGAATTTACCTCAAGATATTTATTTCCTTATTACGAAGATGTTTCGAGAACCATTGTGTTCTCATCCTCAGCCTTCATGATTTTGCATCTGGTGAAATATTTGTGCATTGGCTGGTCGTTATTGTGGTTTCTTGTTGGTCTCTGGTATTTTAAAGTGGTATTGTGTGTGACTGTGGTGTATGTATTAGTACTTTGTGTATTTTTGATGTTGAGTGCTTTGAAAAATGTGTCATGTTTTGTATTGATTTGTATTTGTTCAGGTATTAGTTTGTTTTGTGTTTTATGTTTGTATATTTGTGAATTTTCCCAAATGTTCATTATGGTGCCTTTGTGTGGTATGTGTTTTATTCATGTCATGTTGGTTATGTTCGGGAATTCATGTCCAGTGTTTATTGCATGTGTGGCCAAATTAGATTTGTATATTTATGGTTTTTTGTATGCTTTTAGGTGTTCAAAATAACGTTTTTTCAGTTGTTTTTTTGTTTGTCCTATGTAACATTTATTGCAATCTTGACATTCAATTTTGTATTTACCATTGGTTGTTGTATTGTCTTTATTGTGTGGATTATTTAGTTTTTGTAGATTATTTTTATTAGTTTTGTATGCTATTTTAATGTCTGTGTTCTTAAACAGTTTTGTTAGCTTTGTCATTTTATTATTTATGTATGTGAATGTGGCCCATTTTTTATTGCTGTTATTTTTGTTTTGTTCATTTTGATTGATTCTTAATTGTTCAGTTTTTATTTTATATTTGATTTGATTTTCTATTTTGTTTACAGTGTTTTTATTATATCCATTTTCACAAGCAATTTGGTATATTATATTTCTTTCTTTGTCTGTTTGTAGTCTGTTTAGGAGTATTTTGTACATTCTGTTAAATAGTGAATAGAAAGCTGCCATTTTATGTTGTGGTGGGTGGTCAGAATGGTTAGGTATAATGATGTTGGTGGATGTTGGTTTTCTGTATATTGCATATTGTAGGTGGTGATCAAAGGATTTTATAATATTTTGTATTTTGGTGTCTATATGTTGTAAGAATATTTCTGCTATTATGCTAGATAATGGAGATCCCATTGCCAGTCCTTCTTTTGTTGATAAATTTTGCTATCTAGCATAATAGCAGAAATATTCTTACAACATATAGACACCAAAATACAAAATATTATAAAATCCTTTGATCCAAATGGCATTTGGATAAGATATGTGGATGACGGGCTATATACATCAAGTAACAAAAATACAAATGCAGATAACATATTAAAACAAATCAATAACATACATCCAAAAATACAATTCCCAGAAGAAAAAGAAAATCGCAACAAAATCAACTATTTAGACGTAACCATCACAAGATACAATAACGACCTACAATATGCAATATACAGAAAACCAACATCATTATACCTAACCATTCTGACACCCACCACAACATAAAATGGCAGCTTTCTATTCACTATTTAACAGAATGTACAAAATACCCCTAAACAGACAAAGAAAGAAATATAATGTACCAAATTGCTTGTGAAAATGGATATAATAAAAACACTGTAAACAAAATCAAATCAAATATAAAATAAAACTGAACAATTAAGAATCAATCAAAATGAGCAAAACAAAAATAATAACAACAATAAAAAATGGGCCACATTCACATACATAAATACGAGGGTTATTTGGAAAGTAAGGTCCGAATCGCCGTAGCTAATCGAATGACGCGCGAACATTGAAACGCGCAAGCGCACCGACTCTCGGCATGCCTTGCGCGTCAAACGACGCCATTTGCATTGGTATTGTTGCAGTGTGCTGTTTACAGTGTCAGTTCAAAATGGTTAAAACAATTGATCAGCCCGCCGACTGTGAAATACGTTCAGTGATTCGGTTTTTGACAGCAAGGAACGTTTCAGCAGCGGAAATTCATCGACAGATAAGTGAAGTGTACGGCCCCAATGCGATGAGTGACAGCAAAGTGCATAAGTGGGTGAGAGCTTTCAAGGACGGACGGGAAAATGTCCATGATGAACCGCGATCAGGCCGACCATCAGTGATCACAGAAGATTTGTTCAATGCCGTGGACGAAAAAATTCGTGAAGACCGGCGATTCACAATTTCAACTTTAGCATTGGAATTTCCGAATGTGGGTAGAACAACTTTGCACAAAATTGTCTCTGAAAATTTGCAATTTCGCAAATTGTGCTCACGTTGGGTTCCCAGGCTGCTTACTGAGGAACACCAAATGAAAAGAATGGCTTGTGCTCTTGATTTTTTGGACCGATATCATAAGGAAGGTGATCAACTTTTAGAGAACATTGTCACAGGGGACGAGACGTGGGTTTCTCACATGACCCCAGAGTCTAAACGTCAGTCAATGGAATGGCGTCACACGACATCACCAGTCAAAGTCAAGGCCAAGCAGACAATCTCAACACGCAAGGTTATGGCAACCGTGTTTTGGGATAGACATGGAGTCTTGTTAGTCGAGTTTATGCAGCAAGGGACAACAATAAATGCAGCCGCTTACTGCGCTACCCTGACTAAACTTCAACGTGCAATACAGAATAAGCGACGTGGCCTTCTGACGTCTGGAGTTTTGTTGCTGCATGACAATGCCAGACCCCATTCTGCCATTCAAACCCAAAATCTGATGAGATCTTTTGGATGGGAACAGATTGACCACCCACCGTACTTCCATACTTGGTGCCGAGCGATTTTCACTTGTTCCGCTACCTAAAGGAGTTTCTCGGCGGCAAGCGCTTCGCCACAGATGACGAGGTGAAAGAAGCAGTTAAAGACTGGTTATCCTCACAGGCGGCAAACTTCTATGACTTCGGCATACAAAAGCTTGTAGAACGTTATGACAAATGTTTAACCAAAAATGGAAACTATGTAGAAAAATAGAGAAAGATGTAAGGAATTAAATAAAAAAAGTTTTTTGAAAAAATCTGTGATGGTTTATTTTTTATAAGAAATCGGACCTTACTTTCCGAATAACCCTCATAATAAAATGACAAAGCTAACAAAACTGATTAAGAACACATATATTAAAGTAGCATACAAAACTAATAAAAATAATCTACAAAAACTAAATAACCCACACAACAAAGATAATACAACAACCAATGGTATATACAAAATTGAATGCCAAGATTGCAATAAATGTTACATAGTACAAACTGACAAAAAACAACTGAAATACGTTATTTTGAACACCTAAACGCATACAAAAAACCAGAAATATACAAATCTAATTTGGCCACAAATGCAATAAACACTGGACATGAATTCCCAAACATAACCAACATGACACTAATAAAACACATACAACACAAAGGCACCATAATGAACAAATATGGGAAAATTTACAAATATACAAACATAAAACACAAAACAAACTAATACCTGAACAAATAGAAATCAATACAAAACCTGACACAATTTTCAAAGCACTCAACATCAAAAATACACAAAATACTAATACATTAACCACAATCACACACACAAAAAACATTTTAAAATGCCAGAACCCAACAGGAGGCCATAATAACGGCCAACCAACACACATGTACTTCACCAGACACAAAATCCGGAAGGCTGAGGATGGGTAAAAAATAGTACCCGAAACATGTTCCTAATAAGGAAGGAAATATCTTGTGGTAAATTCATTACAAAAATTAAATATAATATATACATCAAGAAACGGACTGTAGCAAAAAGCGTTTGAAAATATATATATATATATATATATATTGTCACGTTATAATGTGGTCGTCTCTGCAAAACGAAGTGTATATATAGTGTGTTCGCCTCACACTGGAGTCGTTACATCAATTCTTGCGCTGTCGAAGTCCGTAGCGATGCTATAATTACCAGTACAACGCAGTAGTAACCTTACCTGTTCTTAAATAGGGGTTTGTGAATCCTGGGTGGTGCCAAATTGTTTTTTGAAAACAATTAAAATTATTAAATAATATGTTATAAAGAAGTTCTCGGCGATGACGGCCGGGGCATTCAAATACTTCCCGCCTTGGTTAGACTTACTGACTCGATCAGGTAGTTTGTCGAGTCGCACCGTGAGCACTGGCCATCAAATATAGTTCGCTAATAAACACAAATTATATGATACACTCCCTATGAAATAAAAACAATGGTTCCACTCTGTACTAGTTATTTTAATGGTTGATTTGCAATGTTTCAGTTTGACAATAATATTATACTTGTTGATTAATAAATTTGCACCGACATTAGTTTTGAGACGTCTTTCTCTAGGGTTGACGAATCAATTTTGTAACGAGTGATTCAATCCAGCATGGCTGCCATTTTGTTAGTTAACAATTGTATCGTTCAAAATCTGGAGTTCTTTTGATTACAAGACAAATATTTTCTATGATTACAATAAAAAGTACATTACCTTATAATATTATGTACTTAAATAATATTGTGTTTGGTTATAATTTGTTCTGTGGTGTCGTTAAGCGTGTTTCTAAAGTTCGTATTCGATCACCGGGTTATATTCTAAGTTAACAAATTTTCAGTGTTTTGTTTTCCTTAATTAATCTTTGAAAGAGAATATTTGGTTTATAGTGAGTGTTCAAATTACTTTTAAAAATATTCCAAGTGAGTTTATTTTTGGAATTTGGGTAAATCAAGGATACTTATCGAATCAGATGACTTGGTATAAATAGTTGTCAGTCAAAATTGGATTGGGCTGCAATCGTATTCAATTTTCATTAATCTTGGGGCTTAAGTATGTCTTGCGTCCTTTTCATGTTGGATGGAGTCATATTTTCATTTAATTTCCTGGTAAAATGGTCCTTGGCATCAGTTACATGTTCTGGTTGTTCGTCTGCTTCTTATTGGATCATCGTTTGGAATTTTGTTTACTTTTTTGACATATTAAATTAAAAAATTGGCCGTTCAAAATTTGGTTTCTGTTCTGCAAGAGCGTCACTTTATGAGTAACGATATTCAACCGTAATTTCGTAACTAACGGTGGTTGTCAAGGTTACTAATTAAATCTGATTGGCTTAGATTGACAAAAAACCATTGTTGCCATATTTGAATTCTTTTCAGAATCCTTGTATATCTTCTGATTGCTTTTATTCTTCTATCTTCCTCCCTAAGTATTAACTATTATCACTGTTATTTGTATTTCCTTTCAAAGATTGTTTTGATATCCCATAAGATTGGGTTATTTTATGTTTTATAATTTTACAATTATTTTAATATTTGCTGATTGCATTTCTCTTTTAATTTAAATCCTTATTCTAATATTTTGCTTTTAATATGATTTACAAATTATCCTTGGTTAATTATTCGCCTTGGATTTGCTAATTTCTTTGTTAATTTATTACAATTTGTAGTTGTTTGTTTTGACAGTTAGGCATTTCCCAGGCCTAAGTAGCCATTATTGGTATTTACTTATTTCGTACAAATTACATCTCATTTTAGCTTAATGAGCTTTGTTTTGTTTAGTATAATTGGTTGTGTTATTTGTTGATGTGTTTTGGAGCTGTTTTTGTGTTATTATTATGTTACTCTTATTTTATACATCATGGATTGCTAATTATTACTAACTGGTTTTCTCATTTTCTGAGTCATACATTGCTTTACTTTCTTACTTATTTAATTTGCCAATAATAACAATTTGGCTATTATTTACTATTTTTGATCACATAAAATACAACATCTAGGCCTATGGTCTGTATAATTCTTCCAGCCATATCCTATTCTTAAATTTGCTGAAACAATCATTTAACAATTATTAGATAATATTTGTTTACAGTTCATTTCATTTTACTTTATTTTTGGGTGATAAACATCACACTTTTTGAACTTACTTAAATAATTATCCCTTGTAACATGGGTTGTTTATTGATTTGTCTTAACTTCTTATTTTTTAAATAATCTTTACCTTCACTCCATGGTAACACTATCTATTTCCTCTTTCATGGGATTCTCCCTTTTAAATACAATTGTATTCTTTTAATCTGATCAATGTGATTCCTATTTTAATTAATACTGTTATCATCACGTTTCAGTGTTCATTACATAATACTATTCTTAACAACTTTCTTAATTACTAATATTTTTCACTGTTAATCCTTTAGTGTTTCTTATTGATTTATTAAGTGTTTATTTTTCTATCCTTCACTATTTTTCACAATACTAACATTCTTTGTCATACATTATTCTTATTTATTCATCACCTTCACTTTTAAATTATCTGTTGTTTATTATAATTTATTTAGTGTTTTTTCTTTATCACTTTACTTTGTGGTTTTTACACTTCCACTTTTGCACTTCTTAAATGTTTTTGTTTTAAGTGTTTCTAAATGGGTAATCCCTATAATTACTTTCTCACTACCGTACTATCTCTGTCATTACAAATATCATTAATAATATTAACAATTATATGTTTCTATTTTTCATCATTACATCTAACTCTAATTTGTGGGTTAGTTTGCTTTTATATTTAACATTCTTTTATTGAGTTTCATCAAATATCATTTACCTTTACTACTTAATTGATAATAATATTTATTTATTACTTAGGTTAGTTATTGGTTCCTTTTTCAATATTACATTGAGTGTACCATTTCTCCAGCTTTTATTCTTTATTACTTGTTTGTGTCTTATCATTTGATTTCCTTTTTATTTATTTCCCTTTATCTTAGGTTTGTTTTTTTTTTCAATTTTTCTCCTTCACCTTCAGTGTATTTGATTTATATCTTGGTTCTCCACCTTCTCCTTTGGTTTTATTTTATTTAGTTGCATTGAGTCATTCAATTCTTGTTTTGTTTCCTTTTGTTGGTTCAATCACTTTCTTCTTCATTTGGTTTGGTTCTTCCCTTCTTGTTTTGTTTCCTTTTGTTGGGTCAATCACTTGGGTTAGGTCATGTCGTCGTTTGTCGTGTCATTGTCTTTTTATCTTCATTATATTAAACATTTTATATTATGAACTACTTATTATATTGTTGATTCATCTTTTTTATCCCTGGTATTGGGGTGGCTTATTTGTGTTGTAACATAATGCCTCTCCTTCAAAATTGATCATTTTGGTAAAACACTAGCATAGTTTTTTATGAAATTATCAGTTATATATTATTTTTCCTTTTCTTTCTTGTTTGTTTCTCCTTTCTTATTTCTCTTCTTACTTGATTCATTCCATTTTAATTAGATCTGTTTTTATTTATTTCCATTAGTGTGTTCTCCCTTTTATATAAATTTTCCCTAACTTTTTAGTAGCGGGTTTCTTCCATTACTACTCATTTTTTCTGAGACCAGAGGAACATCATCTCTGCTCAGTTTATTTTGATTGCTGGACTTCTCAGTCAATCTTAAATACCTTTTTTGTCAACTTGTGACTTAAATTAATAATAATAATATATTTTGGGATTGTCCACTTTGTGGTTTGTTTTTAGATCACTTTGGCCTTTTACTCATTCTTCCTTCTGCAGTACCTTTGCTATATACTGTCATCTACTCATACAGTTGATTGTTTTTTATTTATTTAGTTGTTAATTTCATCATTTCTAACTTTTCATTAGTTTGTTTTTCTTTTCTTCTTGTGATCATTTTAATTATCTTAGACATCTTTTTTCTTTTTCTTGGTTGTTCACCATTATTCTGCTTTAGCCATTTTCTGTATATTTGTTTTATACATAACTTCTTTTTCTTCCTCGTACCAGTTCATTTTTTTTTTTCGAATACATTGAATTTATTATAATTTTAGGTATTTATCTTAGCAAGTTCTGCTTGATTTTATTGTTGTTTAATTCATTTTGTTTTAAATATTATTCTGAATAATTTTTGTAAGTTTGTTTTTCTTTCTTTATAGGAATTTTTGTAACTTATTCCTTTCTTGGTACTTTTTGTTTAAATATTATCGTAAGTTTGTGGTTCTTACTTTTTTATAGGAATTTTTGTAACTTGTTCCTTATATATTGACACACATATATATATATATATATATATATTTTCTTTTTACTTTATATTTTGTTTATACATTTTTGTAAGTTGATCTTACTTTGTAGGAATTTTGTAACTTATTCCTTCTTTTAATATTTTATATTAGGCCTCATATGTCATCGAAATATTGTTGTAAGTTGTGCTCACATAATTTTTGAATTTTGGTATTTACTTATTTTGGTTTATTTTTCCTCGTAAAACTTTTTTATAGAAGCTTGATTGTAAACTCCTTTTATCTTTTTGGTGGTTATGTTACTTATTTCATAAGTATTGTTACCATTGTCTTTGGTGATGACATAAGGTCCTATGTATAATAATAACAGTTTTTTGGCTATCCCTTCAAGTGTACTGGGTAGTTCACGGTTTTTTATTATTACTCTTTCTCCTTTGTTATATTTTATTATTTTAGGTTGGTTTTGGGAATACTTTGCTTTTTGCTTCTCGATTTTCTCCATGATTCGGCTATAACATTGGTTTTCATCGTACGGGTCTTCTGGGTTGACTGGGAAATCTATTAACTCTTGTATCTCTCTATGCGGTTTTCTTCCAAACATCATTAGATATGGGGTGTTCTCAATAAAATGGTGGTAACTTACATTTAAAAATACTTCGATTGAAGCTAAATATTTCTGCCATTCCTTTTGGTTATCATAGCAGTATGTTCTTAGAATACGTCCCACCTTTCTTAACACTCTTTCTGCGGGGTTACTGCTAGGGTATTTGGATGTTTTATAGGTTTTTATGTTTACCTTTAATAATTCATCTCTCCACTTCTTTCCTTTGAATTGTATCCCGTGGTCTGTTATAATCATGTATGGTTTTCCAACTTCTGTGATGTATTTATTTCTTATTATGTCTAATATTTTCTTCGTAGTTGCTCGGATTATTGCGTATAATTTTGTGTACTTGGTGTAATGGTCCAATATTATTACTATAAACTTGTATTTATGTTTCCCTCCGCTACGTGGGAATGGTCCACATATGTCGAGAAACACTTTTTCTAGCTTGGTGTTTGAAGTGATGGGTATCATTGTTCCCTCTTTTCTCTCGTTATTTGCTGTTTCAGGGTTTCATTATTTCCTTCAATTTTGTTGTTCAAGGTCTCAATATCTTCCCTTATTTCTCCCTTCATTTTGTCTATTTTTTCATTCGTTTTCTTTGAAGTTTCATTCATACTATTCATTAACTCCATCAATTTCAGTATGTTAGGGTCTCCTCTAACTTCTCCCTTGTCACCCGCCTGTTGTTCCATTTCTTTTTCTGGGGTTGGGTTTTCCGGTTGGTCCTCTTGGGGATCCTCTTCGATCATTTCTTCAATTTCTTCCATCTCTTCTTGGTCAGTACCTCCAGTTCCTTTCTTTACTTGGTATCTAGTAACCATGGAATGTCTCATAATCACCGCTAGTCTTCTTTCTCTAGCCTCACCAGTTGGTCGCCAATCTGTAACGTTATAATGTGGTCGTCTCTGTAAAACGAAGTGTATATTGTAACATGACATAAGATGGTGAAAATACACTGATGATTAATAATAAACAAAAAAGATGAAAATGAGAAGAAAGGCCAAAAACTTATAAATCAAAGATTAATGACCAAATTACGATAACAAATGACTGAGAAACTGACAATGACTTGACCCAATAGATTGGAAAACCAACAAGGAAAATATAATGTAACAAGGGAGGAGGAATAAGAACTAAATGTAACCAAGAATGTAATAACGAACATTGTAATCTCCGAATGATGACTATAATGTAAATGAATGCACTAAAGGGCATAAATAAGAGATAACCATATTAACGATAACAAGTAAGATAATGATGTTGTATATATATTGTGTGAAATGAGAAGAAAGATGTACTTATAAATGTAAGGTACGGAGTTAAAAACTAACCATACCCAAATTAATAGTGATAATAATAGTCAAGGCCAATAAAAGATGCTTTGAGCCAAACAAAGGCAATAATTAAATAATAACCAAAGGTGATCAAGGTGATTTGAAAGTAAACTAATTATTCCTGACCCATAATCACACAGTGATATCAAAGTAATCAGACAAACCGTGTGAATAAATAAGTGAGTGAAATAAAAAGTGTATAACCATAAATAAGTGGTGAAATGCTAGGCATAGCATGTAATAAAAAAGTGATAGTAATAATAAATAAAGAAACCTTCTATGAAGGGAAAGGTGCAGTGGGTGTGCAGAATAAAGTTTTATAAGCAGACTATAATAAAATAGCTAAACAATCTTTGATAAACTTTATGTTAGCAAGTAAGATTAAACTGATTGTGCTATTATGAATTTAGGTAATAGGAAGTAAGAATTATAAAAGAAGGTAAAAATTAAGTTATTAGAATGAATAGTAAAATAAGAAGGACAGACACTGTATTTAAGTGAAGGGATTAGTAAGTAAGATATATTGTGTAAGGTACAGTTTAACAGTAGTATTATAAGAGTTTTCTTGACAATGAAATAATTACCCTGACAATGAAATCGCATATGTTAATGCCAATATATATGGAATATCAGTAAAATTCATGATTGACACGGGCGCCAATGTGTCCTTAATTGACGCAAATATGTATAACAAAATTCAAAAAGAAAGTAAGGTCAGCTTACCCACGTTACCAGTAAGTAACATTGTTTTGATTGGAGCCACTGGAAGGCAAAATAAAACCATCAAGAAACAAGTGTCTTTAGAAGTAATGAGTAATCATGAAACGCTGTCAATGATATTCTTAATCGCTCATAATTTACCATTTGAAATTCTAATTGGTTGTGACATCTTAAGAAAGTATTGTGCAGTTATCGACATGAGACTATCCAAAGTAACTATGAGACATGAAAATAAAGAATGGATGGCAGAATTAACTGGGAGCAAAGGGGTCGTCCCAATTAGCACAGTATATAACATAAGAACAATCTGTGATTCACCAGACAGAAGGTGGGAAGAGAAACCAGAAGATAGATAAATAGTGACATTCTATGGAATCAGTAGTTAGAAGATATCCGACAATTTCGAGGTACTCAGGACGGGAATCCCTTAACAACTCAAGAGGTAGAAAAATTAATAATGATCTACAACAAATACCGCCATGTATTTTCCGACCAACCAGGAAAGGTAAGGGGATATCAATGAGAGTTGAAGTTCAAGGAGGTGGCAAACTTCAGTAAAAAATCCTATCCGATTGCATATGCGGCAAAGGATGCAGTACGTATGGAAATTAATAAAATGCTGGAAGAGGACATAATTGAGTACAGTTGTTCGCAGTACACCAGTCCTATAGTGGCTGTTACCAAGAAAGATGGAAGGGTACGCCTATGTCTCGACGCTAGAGAAATAAACAAGATCCTAATTAACGACAGGACACCTCCTGGAGAAATTGAGGAGATCCTCAAAAAGTTTCATGGTACTCAGTTTATCAGTACCTGGGATACAGTTTGCGGGTACTGGCAAGTAGAATTGCACCCAGCCAGTAGAAAATATGTAGCGTTTATATTTGAAGGTAGGAACTACCATTTCAAACGACTACCGTTTGGGCTGGTAAATTCAGTAGCGATATTTGTCCACTGCATGGACCAGATATTGGGTCCTGAAACCATGAATTATACAACTGTGTACGTTGATGATTTGCTGATCACTTCATCCAACTGGGAAGAGCATTGTACAAGAGTAGAACGGGTACTGGAGAAATTATCCATAAACAATGTGACATTAAGTTGGAAACGTCAAAGCTAATAGCAGAAGAAGTCCAATTCCTTGGATTCAACCTATCACGACAAGGAATAACACCATCAACCGACAAGATAGATGCTGTTCAACGTTTCCCTGCCCCTAAAAATAAGAAACAGTTACAGTCGTTCCTGGGCATCTATAACTACTACAGAAAATTTCAGCAAAATTACTCTGAGCTGACAACCAAACTGTCACCACAACTATCATCTAAGACCAAGTGGATGTGGGGTCCAGAACAAGAAACGATTTTCAATGCCATTAAAAAACACTTCATCGACACAATTATGCTAAACCACCCTGACTTCAATAGACCCTTTTACATGAACTGCGATGCAAGCGACATTAGCTTGGGATCGGTACTCTATCAGGAGGACAATGATGGACACCACCAAGTAGTAAGTTTCGCCAGCAGGACGTTAACTCAGAGTGAACGTAATTACCATGTAACCGAGAAGGAGCTGTTGAGCATAGTATTTTCTTGTGCCAAATTTCAAACTTATATCCTTGTATATCCTATCACTGTGCGCACTGACCATAAATCTATATCCTTTTTAAAGAACTGTAAGCTCAGCCATGGTCGATTAACCAGATGGATACTTGCTCTCCAAGAATATCACATCAATTGGGAGTATATCCCCGGTAGTAAAAACACAGCAGCTGATGTGCTATCCCGCATTAACACCGAACAGCAAACATTCGATGGAGAGAAGGAGACAATAGTGAAAGTGTTTAATATTATGAAAAGCAAGTCCGACCTAGAAGCTATACTGAATAGAGTAAAACAACACCAAAAGGAGGATAAGAAATTGAACCAAATCCGAGAGTGGCTGAACCAACAAGAGGAAAGAGCCACACAATTCTATTGTTCACATGAAAATACATTGTTTATCAAAACCAAGCCCAACCAAAATTCGTGGAAGTTAATAATACCTAAGGGATATGAAGCTGAAATCATAATGGAGTACCACCTCAGATATGGACATATGGGAGCACTAAAAGTGATCAAAGCACTAGAGGAGCATACCTACCTGAAGGACATTAACAGAAGAGTAAGGAAGGTCATAAAAAGCTGTCACATATGCCAACTAGTCAAGTGCAATAACGACAAGAAGGAAGGAGTAATGCAACCAATAACTTCTGCCAGCAAACTGGAACGAGTTTTCTTAGACATATGTGGACCCATGCCACGCAGTGGAGGAAGAAAACAGTATAAGTTCATAGATATAATCATGGACCATTACACCAAGTTTGTAAAGTTATACCCCATCAACCGTGCTACCACAAATAAGGTACTGAACATAATAACACAGAGATACATACCAGAAGTGGGGAGTCCAACAAATATTATCACTGATCATGGTACCCAATTCTGAGGGAGAAAATGGAAGGAGACATTGATGGATCTGGGCGTCCGAACATACAAAACTTCTATGTACCACCCGAACAGCAATCCAGCTGAAAGAGTGCTCCGTGAAGTTGGGAGGATTCTTTGAACGTACTGCCACGATCAGCAACGTAAGTGGAGTGAATACATAGAAGCCACAGAAAGTTTCATAAATCTCGCTTACCACGAATCCATTAGGGATACCCCTTATACCATCATGTATGGAAAACCACCACCTCGAGCAATAGAAGAACTTGTTAATTTCCCCACCAATCCTGAATACCAGTTCGATAATGCAAGATTCTACAGCAAGATAGCGGAACAAGTAGAAAAGAAGAAGGAAAAATACCACAAAATCCAACCTAAAGCAATACGATATCAAGAAGGAGAAAAAGTGTTAGTACGGAACAGAGAGTTACCTAGTTCTAGAGAGGGAATCACAAAGAAATTATTACTACTATACAATGGTCCCTATATCATTGTCAAAGATAACCACAATAACACCTATGTCGTAAGTCAGATAACGACCAAGAGAATCAAAGGGACTTATAACCAGTCTTCTTTGAAGAAATATTATGAGGCGGTGTCAGAGAGTTAAAAGAATTTGGAGAGTAAACATTATCTAAATTCAAAAATCAAAGTAAGTACAGCTTACAAATAAATATTTGATTGAAATTAATGAATGAATGGAAAGGAATTTAGAAGAAAGATTAGCTAAATTCAAAACAAAGTAAGTACAACTTACAACCAAGTGTGAAACAAAATGTGTAAACCAATGTAATTTTGAAAAAGAATTTATATAATAAAAACCCAAAAAACTGACATAAAATAATAAAATATAAAACAAACAATGATGACGCTACATAACATCATTGACTAACCCTATTACAAAAGGGAAGAATAAAGAATTAATGTTTCTCAGAAAGAAAAGACAAAACAATCAAATAAAAAATGACAATGACATATTAAATGGACAATCAATGATGAAAAATATAAGTAAGCCAGAAACCAGCTACAATGTTAATATTGATTATAAATAAGAAAGAAGGTGATAACAAATAAAATAACTAAATATGAAGTAAATTGATGAAACAATGCAAAATATCTATTAAATATCGCCATAAGCATAGAAAAGGAATCCAAATAAGTCACTGAGAAGAAAAGGTCATGAGATGTATAAAAGAGAGAATAATTAATCCCAAAAGTGTTTTATTGTATTGATATTATATGAGTCGAAAAATAGACGACTATTATTATGATTACTATTAATATTATTATTTGATGATTTTATGTTGAGATACGTCCAACAATTATTTTATGTTATTGAGCAGATAGGCAAGAACTCTGAACTCAAAATGTGTATAAATGGATAGCAGAGTAATAGAGCCACACATGCCCTCTGGCTAGTACCAATTTATATATGAATAGGAGAGAAGAAAATTTTAGGGAGATAGAACATACAAGGGATAACACTCGTAAGGAAAGAGTAAAGAAGAAGAATAAGACCAAGTACCATATCATGAACCATGACTTAATAAAAATAAAATAAAGAAGAAGGTAGCGATTGATGAATTCCTTAATAATAACAACTAGATTGAATGAACTATATTGATAATTTCAGAAAAGATAAATCTGTATTTTCGAAATAATCAATTCTGGTGGCGATGCATTATGTAACATGACATAAGATGGTGAAAATACACTGATGATTAATAATAAACAAAAAAGCTGGAAATGAGAAGAAAGGCCAAAAACTTATAAATCAAAGATTAATGACCAAATTACGATAACAAATGACTGAGAAACTGACAATGACATGACCCAATAGATTGGAAAACCAACAAGGAAAATATAATGTAACAAGGGAGGAGGAATAAGAACTAAATGTAACCAAGAATGTAATAACGAACATTGTAATCTCCGAATGATGACTATAATGTAAACGAATGCACTAAAATAGTTAGGGCATAAATAAGAGATAACCATATTAACGATAACAAGTAAGATAATGATGTTGTATATATATTGTGTGAAATGAGAAGAAAGATGTACTTATAAATGTAAGGTACGGAGTTAAAAACTAACCATACCCAAATTAATAGTGATAATAATAGTCAAGGCCAATAAAAGATGCTTTGAGCCAAACAAAGGCAATAATTAAATAATAACCAAAGGTGATCAAGGTGATTTGAAAGTAAACTAATTATTCCTGACCCATAATCACACAGTGATATCAAAGTAATCAGACAAACCGTGTGAATAAATAAGTGAGTGAAATAAAAAGTGTATAACCATAAATAAGTGGTGAAATGCTAGGTATAGCATGTAATAAAAAAGTGATAGTGATAATAAATAAAGAAACCTTCTATGAAGGGAAAGGTGCAGTGGGTGTGCAGAATAAAGTTTTATAAGCAGACTATAATAAAATAGCTAAACAATCTTTGATAAACTTTATGTTAGCAAGTAAGATTAAACTGATTGTGCTATTATGAATTTAGGTAATAGGAAGTAAGAATTATAAAAGAAGGTAAAAATTAAGTTATTAGAATGAATAGTAAAATAAGGACAGACACTGTATTTAAGTGAAGGGATTACTAAGTAAGACATATTGTGTAAGGTACAGTTTAACAGTAGTATTATAAGAGTTTTGTTATTGTTCAAAAACCCATAGAATGTAGTAAATTATAAGAGAAGCAAGATAATAGTAAAAAACAGAAAACTAGTTAGAAGTTCAATTTCAGGCTTGAACCTGGCAAGGAATATTTTTATAATAGGAGGTGTAGTTAGAATCACCAATGTTTTATTATCTGTTTATATAAAAATTGTTTTAATGTACCATATATAAAGTTAATAAGTTACAAAGAATGTTAAATAGTAGTATGGGGAAGTCTAGGCTCTAGGCCTAACATTTAGTGAAGGAACTTTGTAAATTTAAAAGCAAAACAATAGCCCAGTATCAATCAAAGTATACCAAATGTTCAAACAGTTAAGTAAGTATACCTAATACAAAAATGTATAAATAATATCCAGTTTTAGATTAAATATATAAGAATTATAAATAAGAAAACAAGGAAAAAACTATTCAAAAGTAACCATGAGGGGTATCAAAATAATCCTTAACAAAAAAGAAGAACAATGGTATTCATGTAATTAATATAACTACTAATATAAAAAAGAAATCTTAATTTGAAGATATTTTATAGATTTAAACCAAAATAAAACGTTAGAATATAACAATGACATAAAATAACAACCAATGAGAATTAGCATAATCTAATAGGTAACTTTGAGATTTATTACCAAAAAACCGTTGGAATTCTAATGACTTCATTATTAACTGACGCGGAGGGCGGATGTATGCAGCTCTCAATCGGAAATTAACTATAAAAACTTAAATTTTTATAAACCAAGAAGGAAGAAGTATTGGAGAAGCATTCCATACGACACCTGATGGAATAACCAGTAATAAAATATTTAAAAAATAAAAATAACTGTAAAAGAAGAATACTCCGAAGGAACGTAAAGGACGACTCATCCCGAAGGAAGAAGGGGATCGACCTACTTCAGCCTGAGAATACGAATGACTACGGAACAAGAGGGAAGCCGAACTTTAATTGAAACCATCTGAACGGGAATTGAAAACCATCCGAGGAAGAGAAGATGACTAGACCTATCCGGAAGAAGTAGACGAACATCGAAGAAGCCACAACGAGAACCCGATGAGTATAAACTAATAATTTCACTTAAAAATGAATTCCCCTTATCCATAATAACGAGGTAAAATTTTCACTTCACTGATCACAATTTTGAAACAAGAACTGAAGTTAATTAAAATATCACTATTAATAAAACTTAATCAATTAATAACCTTTGGAATTGATTTATAATAAATTATTAATGAAAATAACTTGCTGACAAAATTCTAACCAAACACTATTCTAATTCTCATTGCCGATAACTTACTTGTATGTATTAGTGTATTAACCATTGTGTACCTAGTTTTAAGAAATATTATAATTTTGTGCATTTTAGCCGATAATCCAAACTTCTGTAGTCAAAAGGACTTAACACCTTGAGACGAAATAATAATCGTAAACAAACATCAGAAGCCATGCTGGCGTCTCGATATATGACTGAGCGATACCAACCGAGAAAATTGTAAAAGCCGGGATGAATATAAAAATCTGTACTATTCATTAAATGTAATTGAAGGGATAATAGAAAGAAGGGTTAATAAATTTTCATGTTTTTCAATGCTGTATGTTTGATTCATAGAAAATAAAGTAATATAAACAAATACTAAACTGAAAACGCCTACATACGGTAGTTAGCGAAATCGACACTGCAAGACAGCGTGGGCCAATCAGGTAACGAGGCGGCAAGATTCGAATCGAACCACGAGAGATACGGTTTGCCCGTAAGTATTAAGAAAAAGTATATTCCAACTCGTTACATACGATTAACTCTTCACAGAGTATTTGACAGATTATTACCCACAATTACACACTAATACTACGAACACAACGAGCGAAATAAAAACGCCCGTTACACATTTTCGTTACTGACACAAAGACGAATATTACAGGGAACATTTACAAATCTAAACATACCCCATAAGAAGGTAATATTACAAAGTGGCGCGCCAACTAGTAGGGCTAGAATAATTAAGAAATTATACCATTAAACCTTACAGATTCTAGCGGCGGCTGCAGAAAATGGAACCGGCAAAATATGGCACAAGGCACCAGACTAAGCTGCGCGAGAAGGAGGCGGAAAAGGAAGCAGAGACGTTAGAAAAAGAGATCGAGAAGGACGTCAGAATGGAAGAAAGGGAAGTAACTTCGGTGGAAGATGTAGAAGAATTATTAACTCCTATGGAAACAGATAAACCCACACAGCAGGAGGAAACCAGAGGAGACATGGACTTACTAAAACTATGGGAATTAATTAAAGAAAACTCCAGGAAGCACAAGGAAGAAATTAATGAGGACAGTGAGAGAAGGAGAAGAGAAGACAAAGAAGAATTGAATAAGAAGTTTGAGTCCTTGAACGAAAAATTCGACAGGAATGAGGAGAGTAATAAAAAGAATATTGAAACTTTAGAACGGAAAATGAAGGAGGAGAATAAGCTGATAGGAGAAAAAATAGAGAAGAGTAATGAGAAAACCAGAGAAACCTTGAGACAAATGAAAGAAGATATCGAAACGCTGAATGATAAAATTGAGTACAACCAGGAAACATTACAACAACAATTGATGGAGTACAGGGAAGAATTGAAACAGACTGTAATGGAGACGGAAGAGAAGATAGAGAAAACCAGCGAAGTGGTGTTACAAGTCCAGGAAGAAATCTTGATCAAGGTAAATGAAGTTGAATGTGAAGGTAAAAGGAGGGTTGAAGGACTCCAGAAAGAAACAAATCACAAATTAGAACAAATACAAACCAGAGTCAAAGAGAAGTATGGCCAGTTGGATGCATCAGTAAGTGAAGTTAAGGACACCACAACAGCCCAAGAAGCAGAATTCAGAGTAAGAGAATTACGCCTCCAAGAAGAGATAAATGCACTGAAGGACCGACCACTAATAGGTTCACACATCTCATGCAGTGAGAATAGGGAGGCAATCAATTTCAAAAACTACAAGCGAAACCCAATTGAGTTCATTGAACGGGTAGAAGAGAATCTAGCCAGAACCAGGGAGACACGGTGGACGGTGATCAAAGGTATGATTGATGAAATGTTTAAAGAGGTCCACGACAATTGGTGGACGGCTGTACGACCAGACATACACAATTTTAATGAATTCAAAAAATTGTTTAAGGACAAATACTGGTCGGAGGCGACGCAGCATGTAGTTAGAAACAATATCAGTAACGGCCGATTTGACTCTTACCTGGGACAATCCCCAACGGCTTATTTCTTAGGCAAAGTCAGTGTGGCAAGAAACCTAGAACCTAACATCCCAGAAGAGTGCTTGGTGACTCAACTAGCATACCACTATGATGGGGAAATTACCAAAAGCAGATTAAGTGGGAGAATAAAAACAATCCAAGAGATGGCTGCTTTATTGGGGGAGTACGAACAAGAGCAGCATTACGTACTCAACAGACAAAAGAACACCCCAAATTACAAGAATTATGATGCAAGAAACCATCCAAATGGGCCACAAGGAAACAATGCACCAGCCAATCATCCGCCAAACAACCCCAATAATTACAGAAATTTCAACAATAATAATAACAATAATTACCCCAGAAATAATAACCAAAATTATTATAACCATAATAATAATAATAATAATCGGAATAATCCCTATAACAGAGGAAACAATCAAAATGGTGGTAATTACAACAGGCCAAACCACCAAAATAACAATAACAACCATCAAGGGCCGAATCAAACATACAGGCGACGGGTAAATTATGTTAACGCCGAAAATAGAAACGACGGAAGACGGGGTTACCGAGGACCTAGGAGCAGAAGTGTAGAAGAAAATAGGAGAAGCCGGGAGCGGACAACATTTAATGACCACTCGGTTGAAAGGATGCAAACAACTGAAAATAACCACTCCAGTCGATCAGAGGACCGCGCCGAAGGCAATGCCCAAGATTTAAATGAACAGCGGCAGTGAGAATCCAACAGGACCCGTCACTGATCCGATCTATTGGGTTATTAACCAGACTGACTAACCAGACAAATGACGAAACAATAAAGATAATTCAAAACCACTATCTGAAGAACATCCATGAAGAGTTGATGGAAGAAAATACCACATTAATTAAACACCTTGACAATGAAATCGCATATGTTATTGCCTATGTATATGGAATATCAGTAAAATTCATGATTGACACGGGCGCCAATGTGTCCTTAATTGACGCAAATATGTATAACAAAATTGAAAAAGAAAGTAAGGTCAGCTTACCCACGTTACCAGTAAGTAACATTGTTTTGATTGGAGCCACTAGAAGGCAAAATAAAACCATCAAGAAACAAGTGTCTTTAGAAGTAATGAGTAATCATGAAACACTGTCAATGATATTCGTAATCGCTCATAATTTACCATTTGAAATTCTAATTGGTTGTGACATCTTAAGAAAGTATTCTGCAGTTATCGACATGAGACTATCCAAAGTAACTATGAGACATGAAAATAAAGAATGGATGGCAGAATTAACTGGGAGCAAAGGGGTCGTCCCAATTAGCACAGTATATAACATAAGGACAATCTGTGATTCACCAGACAGAAGGTGGGAAGAGAAACCAGAAGATCAGATAAATAGTGACATTCTATGGAATCAGAAGTTAGAAGATATCTGACAATTTCGAGGTACTCAGGACGGGAATCCCTTAACAACTCAAGAGGTAGAAAAATTAATAATGATCTACAACAAATACCGCCATGTATTTTCCGACCAACCAGGAAAGGTAAGGGAATATCAATGCGAGTTGAAGTTCAAGGAGGTGGCAAACTTCAATAAAAAATCCTATCCGATTGCATATGTGGCAAAGGATGCAGTACATATGGAAATTAATAAAATGCTGGAAGAGGACATAATTGAGTACAGTTGTTCGCAGTACACCAGTCCTATAGTGGCTGTTACCAAGAAAGATGGAAGGGTACGCCATGTCTCGACGCTAAAGAAATAAACAAGATCCTAATTAACGACAGGCATCTCCTGGAGAAATTGAGGAGATCCTCAAAAAGTTTCATGGTACTCAGTTTATCAGTACCTGGGATACAGTTTGCGGGTACTGGCAAGTAGAATTGCACCCAGCCAGTAGAAAATATGTAGCGTTTATATTTGAAGGTAGGAACTACCAGTTCAAACGACTACCTTTTGGATTGGTAAATTCAGTAGCGATATTTGTCCGCTGCATGGACCAGATATTGGGTCCTGAAACCATGAATTATACAACTGTGTACGTTGATGATTTGCTGATCACTTCATCCAACTGGGAAGAGCATCGTACAAGAGTAGAACGGGTACTGGAGAAATTATCCATAAACAATGTGACATTGAAGTTGGAAAAGTCAAAGCTAATAGCAGAAGAAGTCCAATTCCTTGGATTCAACCTATCACGACAAGGAATAACACCATCAACCGACAAGATAGATGCTATTCAACGTTTCCCTACCCCTAAAAATAAGAAACAGTTACAGTCGTTCCTGGGCATCTGTAACTACTACAGAAAATTTCAGCAAAATTACTCTGAGCTGACAACCAAACTGTCACCACAACTATCATCTAAGACCAAGTGGATGTGGGGTCCAGAACAAGAAACGATTTTCAGCCCCATTAAAAAACACTTCATCGACACAATTATGCTAAACCACCCTGACTTCAGTAGACCCTTTTACACGAACTGCGATGCAAGCGACATCAGCTTGGGATCGGTACTCTATCAGGAGGACAATGATGGACACCACCAAGTAGTAAGTTTCGCCAGCAGGACGTTAACTCAGAGTGAACGTAATTACCATGTAACCGAGAAGGAGCTGTTGAGCGTAGTATTTTCTTGTGCCAAATTTCGAACTTATATCCTTGGATATCCTATCACTGCGCACTGACCATAAATCTATATCCTTTTTAAAGAACTGTAAGCTCAGCCATGGTCGATTAACCAGATGGATACTTGCTCTCCAAGAATACCACATCAATTGGGAGTATATCCCCGGTAGTAAAAACACAGCAGCTGATGTGCTATCCCGCATTAACACCGAACAGCAAACATTCGATGGAGAGAAGGAGACAATAGTGAAAGTGTTTAATATTATGAAAAGCAAGTCCGACCTAGAAGCTATACTGAATAGAGTAAAACAACACCAAAAGGAGGATAAGAAATTGAACCAAATCCGAGAGTGGCTGAACCAACAAGAGGAAAGAGCCACACAATTCTATTGTTCACATGAAAATACATTGTTTATCAAAACCAAGCCCAACCAAAATTCGTGGAAGTTAATAATACCTAAGGGATATGAAGCTGAAATCATAATGGAGTACCACCTCAGATATGGACATATGGGAGCACTAAAAGTGATCAAAGCACTAGAGGAGCATACCTACCTGAAGGACATTAACAGAAGAGTAAGGAAGGTCATAAAAAGCTGTCACATATGCCAACTAGTCAAGTGCAATAACGACAAGAAGGAAGGAGTAATGCAACCAATAACTTCTGCCAGCAAACTGGAACGAGTTTTCTTAGACATATGTGGACCCATGCCACGCAGTGGAGGAAGAAAACAGTATAAGTTCATAGTGATAATCATGGACCATTACACCAAGTTTGTAAAGTTATACCCCATCAACCGTGCTACCACAAATAAGGTACTGAACATAATAACACAGAGATACATACCAGAAGTGGGGAGTCCAACAAATATTATCACTGATCATGGTACCCAATTCTGAGGGAGAAAATGGAAGGAGACATTGATGGATCTGGGCGTCCGAACATACAAAACTTCTATGTACCACCCGAACAGCAATCCAGCTGAAAGAGTGCTCCGTGAAGTTGGGAGGATTCTTTGAACGTACTGCCACGATCAGCAACGTAAGTGGAGTGAATACATAGAAGCCACAGAAAGTTTCATAAATCTCGCTTACCACGAATCCATTAGGGATACCCCTTATACCATCATGTATGGAAAACCACCACCTCGAGCAATAGAAGAACTTGTTAATTTCCCCACCAATCCTGAATACCAGTTCGATAATGCAAGATTCTACAGCAAGATAGCGGAACAAGTAGAAAAGAAGAAGGAAAAATACCACAAAATCCAACCTAAAGCAATACGATATCAAGAAGGAGAAAAAGTGTTAGTACGGAACAGAGAGTTACCTAGTTCTAGAGAGGGAATCACAAAGAAATTATTACTACTATACAACGGTCCCTATATCATTGTCAAAGATAACCACAATAACACCTATGTCGTAAGTGAGATAACGACCAAGAGAATCAAAGGGACTTATAACCAGTCTTCTTTGAAGAAATATTATGAGGCGGTGTCAGAGAGTTAAAAGAATTTGGAGAGTAAACATTATCTAAATTCAAAAATCAAAGTAAGTACAGCTTACAAATAAATATTTGATTGAAATTAATGAATGAATGGAAAGGAATTTAGAAGAAAGATTAGCTAAATTCAAAACAAAGTAAGTACAACTTACAACCAAGTGTGAAACAAAATGTGTAAACCAATGTAATTTTGAAAAAGAATTTATATAATAAAAACCCAAAAAACTGACATAAAATAATAAAATATAAAACAAACAATGATGACGCTACATAACATCATTGACTAACCCTATTACAAAAGGGAAGAATAAAGAATTAACGTTTCTCAGAAAGAAAAGACAAAACAATCAAATAAAAAATGACAATGACATATTAAATGGACAATCAATAATGAAAAATATAAGTAAGCCAGAAACCAGCTACAATGTTAATATTGATTATAAATAAGAAAGAAGGTGATAACAAATAAAATAACTATCATATGAAGTAAATTGATGAAACAATGCAAAATATCTATTAAATATCGCCATAAGCATAGAAAAGGAATCCAAATAAGTCACTGAGAAGAAAAGGTCATGAGATGTATAAAAGAGAGAATAATTAATCCCAAAAGTGTTTTTGTATTGATATTATATGATTCGAAAAATAGACGACTATTATTATGATTACTATTAATATTATTATTTGATGATTTTATGTTGAGATACGTCCAACAATTATTTTATGTTATTGAGCAGATAGGCAAGACCTCTGAACTCAAAATGTGTATAAATGGATAGCAGAGTAATAGAGCCACACATGCCCTCTGGCTAGTACCAATTTATATATGAATAGGAGAGAAGAAAATTTTAGGGAGATAGAACATACAAGGGATAACACTCGTAAAGAAAGAGTAAAGAAGAAGAATAAGACCAAGTACCATATCATGAACCATGATTTAATAAAAATAAAATAAAGAAGAAGGTAGCGATTGATGAATTCCTTAATAATAACAACTAGATTGAATGAACTATATTGATAATTTCAGAAAAGATAAATCTGTATTTTCGAAATAATCAATTCTGGTGGCGATGCATTATGTAACATGACATAAGATGGTGAAAATACACTGATGATTAATAATAAACAAAAAAGCTGAAAATGAGAAGAAAGGCCAAAAACTTATAAATCAAAGATTAATGACCAAATTACGATAACAAATGACTGAGAAACTGACAATGACATGACCCAATAGATTTGAAAACCAACAAGGAAAATATAATGTATCAAGGGAGGAGGAATAAGAACTAAATGTAACCAAGAATGTAATAACGAACATTGTAATCTCCGAATGATGACTATAATGTAAACGAATGCACTAAAATAGTTAGGGCATAAATAAGAGATAACCATATTAACGATAACAAGTAAGATAATGATGTTGTATATATATTGTGTGAAATGAGAAGAAAGATGTACTTATAAATGTAAGGTACGGAGTTAAAAACTAACCATACCCAAATTAATAGTGATAATAATAGTCAAGGCCAATAAAAGATGCTTATTATTGAATTAAAGATGTTATTAGAATGAGTAGTAAAATAAGGACAGACACTGTATTTAAGTGAAGGGATTAGTAAGTAAGACATATTGTGTAAGGTACAGTTTAACAGTAGTATTATAAGAGTTTTGTTATTGTTCAAAAACCCATAGAATGTAGTAAATTATAAGATAAGCAAGATAATAGTAAAAAACAGAAAACTAGTTAGAAGTTCAATTTCAGGCTTGAACCTGGCAAGGAATATTTTTATAATAGGAGGTATAGTTAGAATCACCAATGTTTTATTATCTGTTTATATAAAAATTGTTTTAATGTACCATATATAAAGTTAATAAGTTACAAAGAATGTTAAATAGTAGTATTGGGAAGTCTAGGCTCTAGGCCTAACATTTAGTGAAGGAACTTTGTAAATTTAAAAGCAAAACAATAGCCCAGTATCAATCAAAGTATACCAAATGTTCAAACAGTTAAGTAAGTATACCTACTACAAAAATGTATAAATAATATCCAGTTTTAGATTAAATATATAAGAATTATAAATAAGAAAACAAGGAAAAAACTATTCAAAAGTAACCATGAGGGGTATCAAAATAATCCTTAACAAAAAAGAAGAACAATGGTATTCATGTAATTAATATAACTACATATATAAGAAAGAAATCTTAATTTGAAGATATTTTATAGATTTAAACCAAAATAAAATGTTAGAATATAACAATGACATAAAATAACAACCAATGAGAATTAGCATAATCTAATAGGTAACCATAGCAACTGAGATTTATTACCAAAAAACCGTTGGAATTCTAATGACTTCATTATTAACTGACGCGGAGGGCAGCTCTCAATCCGAAATTAACAATAAAAACTTAAATTTTTATAAACCAAGAAGGAAGAAGTATTGGAGAAGCATTCCATACGACACCTGATGGAATAACCAGTAATAAAATATTTAAAAAATAAAAATAACTGTAAAAGAAGAATACTCCGAAGGAACGTAAAGGACGACTCATCCCGAAGGAAGAAGGGGATCGACCTACTTCAACCTGAGAATACGAACGACTACAGAACAAGAGGGAAGCCGAACTTTAATTGAAACCATCTGAACGGGAATTGAAAACCATCCGAGGAAGAGAAGACGACTAGACCTATCCGGAAGAAGTAGACGAACATCGAAGAAGCCACAACGAGAACCCGATGAGTATAAACTAATAATTTCACTTAAAAATGAATTCCCCTTATCCATAATAACGAGGTAAAATTTTCACTTCACTGATCACAATTTTGAAACAAGAACTGAAGTTAATTAAAATATCACTATTAATAAAACTTAATCAATTAACAACCTTTGAAATTGATTTATAATAAATTATTAATGAAAGTAACTTGCTGACAAAATTCTAACCAAACACTATTCTAAATTCTCATTGCCGATAACTTACTTGTATGTATTAGTGTATTAACCATTGTGTACCTAGTTTTAAGAAATATTATAATTTTGTGCATTTTAGCCGATAATCCAAACTTCTGTAGTCAAAAGGACTTAACACCTTGAGACGAAATAATAATTGTAAACAAACATTATAAGCCATGCTGGCGTCTCGATATATGACTGAGCGATACCAACCGAGAAAATTGTAAAAGCCGGGATTAATATAAAAATCTGTACTATTCATTAAATGTAATTGAAGGGATAATAGAAAGAAGGGTTAATAAATTTTCATGTTTTTCAACGCTGTATGTTTGATTCATAGAAAATAAAGTAATATAAACAAATACTAAACTGAAAACGCCTACATACGGTAGTTAGCGAAATCGACACTGCAAGACAGCGTGGGCCAATCAGGTAACGAGGCGGCAAGATTCGAATCGAACCACGAGAGATACGGTTTGCCCGTAAGTATTAAGAAAAAGTATATTCCGACTCGTTACATACGATTAACTCTTCACAGAGTATTTGACAGATTATTACCCACAATTACACACTAATACTACGAACGCAACGAGCGAAATAAAAACGCCCGTTACACATTTTCGTTACTGACACAAAGACGAATATTACAGGGAACATTTACAAATCTAAACATACCCCATAAGAAGGTACTATTACAATATATAGTGTGTTCGCCTCACACTGGAGTCGTTACATCAATTCTTGCGCTGTCGAAGTCCGTAGCGATGCTATAATTACCAGTACAATGCAGTAGTAACCTTACCTGTTCTTAAATAGGGGTTTGTGAATCCTGGGTGGCGCCAAATTGTTTTTTGAAAGCAATTAAAATTATTAAATAATATGTTATAAAGAAGTTCTCGGCGATGACGGCCGGGGCATTCAAATACTTCCTGCCTTGGTTAGACTTACTGACTCGATCAGGTAGTTTGTCGAGTTGCACCGTGAGCACTGGCCGTCAAATATAGTTCGCTAATAAACACATATTATATGATACACTCCCTATGAAATAAAAACAATGCTTCCACTCTGTACTAGTTATTTCAATGGTTGATTTGCAATGTTTCAGTTTGACAATAATATTATACTTGTTGATTAATAAATTTGCACCGACATTAGTTTTGAGACGTCTTTCTCTAGGGTTGACGAATCGATTTTGTAACGAGTGAATCAATCCAGGATGGCTGCCGTTTTGTTAGTTAACAATTGTATCGTTCAAAATCTGGAGTTCTTTTGATTACAAGACAAATATTTTCTATGATTACAATAAAAAGTACATTACCTTATAATATTATGTACTTAAATAATATAGTGTTTGGTTATAATTTGTTCTGTGGTGTCGTTAAGTGTGTTTCTAAAGTTTGTATTCGATCAACGGGTTATATTCTAAGTTAACAAATTTTCAGTGTTTTGTTTTCCTTAATTAATCTTTGAAAGAGAATATTCGGTTTATAGTGAGTGTTCAAATAATTTTTTGAAATATTCCAAGTGAGTTTATTTTTGGAATTTGGGTAAATCAAGGATACTTATCGAATCAGATGACTTGGTATAAATAGTTGTCAGTCAAAATTGGATTGGGCTGCAATCGTATTCAATTTTCATTAATCTTGGGGCTTAAGTATGTCTTGCGTCCTTTTCATGTTGGATGGAGTCATATTTTCATTTAATTTCCTGGTAAAATGGTCCTTGGCATCAGTTACATGTTCTGGTTGTTCATCTGCTTCTTATTGGATCATCGTTTGCAATTTTGTTTACTTTTTTGACATCTTAAATTAAAAAATTGGCCTTTCAAAATTTGGCTTCTGTTCTGCAAGAGCGTCACTTTACGAGTAACGATATTCAACCGTAATTTCGTAACTAACGGTGGTTGTCAAGGTTACTAATTAAATCTGATTGGCTTAGATTGACAAAAAACCATTGTTATCATATTTGAATACTTTTCAGAATCCTTGTATATCTTCTGATTGCTTTTATTCTTCTATCTTCCTCCCTAAGTATTAACTATTATCACTGTTATTTGTATTTCCTTTCAAAGATTATTTTGATATCCCATAAGATTGGGTTATTTTATGTTTTATAATTTTACAATTATTTTAATATTTGCTGATTACATTTCTCTTTTAATTTAAATCCTTATTCTAATATTTTGCTTTTAATATGATTTACAAATTATCCTTGGTTAATTATTCGCCTTGGATTTGCTAATTTCTTTGTTAATTTATTACAATTTGTAGTTGTTTGTTTTGACAGTTAGGCATTTCCTAGGCCTAAGTAGCCATTATTGGTATTTACTTATTTCGTACATATTACATCTCATTTTAGCTTAATGAGCTTTGTTTTGTTTAGTATAATTGGTTGTGTTATTTGTTGATGTGTTTTGGAGCTGTTTTTGTGTTATTATTATGTTACTCTAATTTTATACATCATGGATTGCTAATTATTTACTAACTGGTTTTCTCGTTTTCTAAGTCATACGTTGCTTTACTTTCTTACTTATTTAATTTGCCAATAATAACAATTTGGCTATTATTTACTATTTTTGATTGCATAAAATACAACATCTAGGCCTATGGTCTGTATAATTCTTCCAGCCATATCCTATTCTTAAATTTGCTGAAACAATCATTTAACAATTATTAGATAATATTTGTTTACAGTTCATTTCATTTTACTTTATTTTTGGGTGATAAACATCACACTTTTTGAACTTACTTAAATAATTATCCCTTGTAACATGGGTTGTTTATTGATTTGTCTTAATTTCTTATTTTTTAAATAATCTTTACCTTCACTCCATGGTAACACTATCTATTTCCTCTTTCATGGGATTCTCCCTTTTAAATACTATTGTATTCTTTTAATCTGATCAATGTGATTCCTATTTTAATTAATACTGTTATCATCACGTTTCAGTGTTCATTACATAATACTATTCTTAACAACTTTCTTAATTACTAATATTTTTCACTGTTAATCCTTTAGTGTTTCTTATTGATTTATTAAGTGTTTATTTTTCTATCCTTCACTATTTTTCACAATACTAACATTCTTTGTCATACATTATTCCTATTTATTCATCACCTTCACTTTTAAATTATCTATTGTTTATTATAATTTATTTAGTGTTTTTACTTTATCACTTTACTTTGGGGTTTTTACACTTCCACTTTTTCACTTCTTAAATGTTTTTGTTTTAAGTGTTTCTAAATGGGTAATCCCTATAATTACGTTCTCACTACCGTACTATCTCTGTCATTACAAATATCATTAATAATATTAACAATTATATGTTTCTATTTTTCATCATTACATCTAACTCTAATTTGTGGGTTAGTTTGCTTTTATATTTAACATTCTTTCATTGAGTTTCATCAGATATCATTTACCTTTACTACTTAATTGATAATAATATTTATTTATTACTTAGGTTAGTTATTGGTTCCTTTTTCAATATTACATTGAGTATACCATTTCTCCTGCTTTTATTCTTTATTACTTGTTTGTGTCTTATCATTTGATTTCCTTTTTATTTATTTCCCTTTATCTTAGGTTTTTTTTTTCATTTTTTCTCCTTCTTCACCTTCAGTGTATTTGATTTATATCTTGGTTCTCCACCTTCTCCTGTGGTTTTATTTTATTTAGATGCATTGAGTCTTTCAATTCTTGTTTTGTTTCCTTTTGTTGGGTCAATCACTTGGGTTAGGTCATGTCGTAGTTTGTCGTGTCATTGTCTTTTTATCTTCATTATATTAAACATTTTATATTATGAACTACTTATTATATTGTTGATTCATCTTTTTTATCCCTGGTATTGGGGTGGCTTATTTGTGTTGTAACAATATACATCTCGCTATCTATTCGGCTGCCTTAAGTTTTGAAGACATTTAGCTGCCATGAGAAGGAGTGAAATATAAATATATTTGAAGATGTATATAGTATTACCAGACCTTAAATAACCCATCTGTAATGTTTATGTTACAAAAAAGCGTTTAGAAATGGTGTATTTTGGCTGCCGTCAGTTTCCAGTCATCTGGCGCATAATGTATATAGGTTATATTTGGCTGCCAATTTTTATTATTCTTCGTAGTCTTGACGATATTTGGAAGCCAGCAATGTTGCCAAACGTACTTCAGCTACAATCGTCTTAGAATTTTGTTGATATGTTTATTCAACACAATTCGCTTGGTTTGTTTTTGTCATTGTCATGCTGTGTACGTACTAATATTCACTGTTAATTAGAATTACATGTTCTTTCTCCAAAATGAAAGAAAATCATTGGGCTGAAATTTCAGGTTGTACTTACCCACCAATTCTACCATAATGTTCATACAGAAATAAGATATTCGAGAAGAGGTTTTTTACAGTTTATGTGTTGAGTTTCTTTTATCAGACACTGCAAGAAGAAATACTGTTTTATGAGTACTTAAAATTTTTGTTGACACATCATTTTTTTGATGAAATACACCTTTAATTCAGAAATCTGAGAAAACATAACATACAGTCGAAACATGTTTCTTGAGGTTCCTCGTTTTTGTGCGTTTAATCAGAAACCGTGTAAGAACACATATTACACGATTTTTGTATAATTAAATTTGTTATTACAATTTTTTAATAAAACACACCACTATCGCAGAAATAGCAAAAACATGACTGCTTTAAAAAAAAGGCCACAATTTTGAAACTGGTTCAAGAAATTTTGTTAAAATATGATAGAATAGAAAAACGAATGATAGAATAAGAAACCAAACCAACCGAGAACAAGACCAAACCAAACCAAACCATACCATAATCCCATTTACTGACCAGATGTGTATAAAATTAGGCGTTGATTTGAAAACTGTTTTTGACGTGACCTGCCACAGTGTATGTACAATACTTTCATAAATTCACACGCGCGTGCTTTAAAAGTAGTTTAATAGCATGCACACGTGCGCGCACACACACACACACACACGGACACGCACAAACGGGCGCTATATACTCCTTTTTTGATAGAGATGATGCAAAAACGTTAAGAAAACTCAAATTTTGTTTATTTTGAAAATTTTCTAATTTAATAACTCACTCTTACAGAACGACATTCTTTTACAGCAGAAAAGTAAAAAAATAAATAAAATTCATAATAAAATACAATTTTTTACATATAACGATATATAAAGAAGTGGGAAAAACGCAATTTAATCAAAATTAAATAATAAACAAATGATACAAATTTACATGAAAATTATCATAAATGACAACAGTTTGTCAAATAATTTTTAAAAAGTGTAAAATATGTCTTATAAATGAAAGGGAAAACGTATTAGGCCTATATATTAAAGACGAACATACTAATGCAGATGAAAAATGTGATCGAAATTAATTAATACATAATGATGCAAATGTACTACAAGAATATCATACAGAAAAACGTATTTATATCATAGAGAATATCATACCTGTAGAACATTGTACAAAACAGTGTCCTGTTAATAAAGTACAGTGTAGCGCCGTTATCCGTGCTGTAGATTAACCATGGTCTTACCAATTATGTAATTACGGTATCTTCTACCTACTGTAGTTGAAATTTTAGAAAATTTGAGTACAAAATTCAATTTGTTCATCTTTTACTAATTTATTACGCGTGTCAGCAAAGAGATTCAAAAACACGTGAATGCTGTACAATCATGTTTTAATGAAGATACGGCACAGTACCGTATATTTAAAAGTTTGTAAAAGTAAGCTGTTACTTGTTATCGTTGTTTAATAATAATTAAACCTCATGTCATTAACATAAATATGCTGATATTAGATTTCATGCCCTATTGCATCGGAAGAGAAACATTCCAGTATGTATCACTGCTAGCCGTTGTGAGCACTCAAGAAGCGGAATTGGACGACGACGAAGTACAACCAAACTCGAATGTACTGTGTTCCGTATCTCAAACATCTGCAGAGACTTTACTAAAATTTATGGAAGATGAATATAATGTTGACTTCGTTGATGTCTTGCAAGTCCGTGGGTGTATAATAAAAAAAATGCACAAACAAAATTACCAACATTTTTTAAAGAAATTACTTTTTTTATTTATTATTTTATACGCACAATTTGTTCATTGAAATAGCCCATTCAGTCTTTTTCTGTATGACAGGTTTCATAATTTTTCCTTTGATTAATACCTAACGTATACCGATTATCCGTGATCATCCTTCCCCCAGTTACCATGGACAATTGGCGCTACACTATAATATACGCTTTATTCGACACCATATAATAAAAATGAAGTTGTAGATAGCGATACAAATGTACTAGAAAACTGTCATTCAGAATAACATTCTGTTACATCATTTTTAAAAAGCTTATATACTATCTTAAAAATGTAAATGAAAACAAAGCACACGTTAAAAGTATTATTAATAAAGTAGGGCCTACATACTGAAATAGACACGAAATAATAAAAATTAAATAATACGTAGCGATACAAAACTAGAAAACTGTCATAGAGAATTATGTTTAACCGTTTTTTATAAATACAGTAAAACTTCTGCTAAGGTTAGGGGACACTTCTGTAATCCCGGCTATTTTACCATAAGACACAATGCTCAGATGTTTCCTAATAACAGTCGAAAACATAAAAATGTCTGTTTTTTGGTAATATTTTCTCCATCTAGCGGAAACCTTAGGACAGAAAAATACTTTTTACTAGACAGTATTTTACTTTTTATAACAGAAAAATACAAGTATAAATAAAAATCGTGAATATCGAACCTATAACATACCGTTAAAGAATTTAAATATTCCATCACTAGGCTATTAGTCAACTTGTATATTACGGCATAAACCGTAAAGGTTTTCATTAGAACACGAATTATCAAGTTTTAAAGACACAATTATCGATGTTCAGTGCACCCAGACGCACACAGTTCATTTTGTTATAATTGATAAAATTTGCTGCATTACACAGTACTGTCGTACGTAAAAGAATAGGATGTCGTTATAATTCTACAACGTTAGAACTGTTCTGATAGATTTAATGGTATTCCCATACATTTTTATTTTTGTTTTTACCATTCATGCCCGTTTTTGGTTTTCATGAGTAATTCTATTTTACTTTTTTTAATAGCCTACTAGACTAGACGTCCAGTAATAAAATATTATTTGTCTACATCAACAGGTTAATAATTGTCTTTTTTAGTGCCACATGTGATATTTTTCCGTACTTAGTTACGTGAAGTAGGTCTAGTGAATTTCTAGCTCTGTTTTATTAAAACAGACAACATTTAACAAAACGACTAACACAGTTTTCCATATAGCCGTCACTTCTTTACAGCAGACAAATGTTTTGTCCGCGTGACTGACCGGTATTCAGAAGTTTCACTGTTCATAAACTTATGCTAATAGTAAATAATTTTAGTAGTAACAATACTAAAGTAAGTACAGTTGTAACAATAAAGTAATTAATTACACGAGTAACAATAATAATAATAATAATACAGTATTATATTATTTAATAATACAATAATGAGAACTATAATCAAACAAATTATTTACAGCACCATGTTTCGCTTTGTTTAAGTAGCAAGTGTAGGCCTATTATTTAAGGCTATTCTTTTCCTAGCTACATCAGTTTTTTTTTGTAAATATTTTGCACAAATACTTTTATTGAGCTCCCCATTTTTCTGGTAACTTTAGTTGTGGATATAATTCATACAGCTGAGTTCTACTTCATGTCTCTTTGGAAGAATTTTTTCTTTAGTGTGAGTTTTAAAGAACTCTCCAACTACCTTGCGTTGTTCGTTCGTGCATTTGTGAACATCTTTTTTAGTTACCTTGTTTTTGGTACCGGTTTTTTTGTCTTCACATGGCTGCAGTACATCCTCGCTGAGTTCTGGCATCGTAATTACGTTGTCCTCTCTGCCGTCTGCATTTCTTGAAGTACCTGATATACTGTCATGAAGTGGAATATCTTCCGGATATTCATTTTTGCTATCCTAACTGTCACTGAAGTTTGTTGCATTTCTACAGTTTGTAATAAGGTTATCTTCCAGACGAATATCTATTTCATCCAGCGGCCTACCCTTGTATTGTGCCTCTTCACCTTTCTCCATCATTAGCAACAGCTTTGTAATTTTTGTCGTTTGGAATGTCATCAGATAATCTGTAGTTGCTTCGGTGTATCGATGAACTATGTCTCATGAAAGTCACGAGTTGTTCAATATCTTCGTTGGACATGTGGAAAAGTTGACAGATAGTAGCAAGGTGCTCCCTAAGTGTCCTTGTCAAAATGGCGTCAGGTCTTTGACCTGCAAGCATTGCATATTTTCGAAATAATCTGTATCCGACAATTGTGTTATCACTTCCTGGGGGTGCAAAATTAAGTCTGTGTGCTTTTGAACATCCAAACTGAATAATACTGGTGTTGCCTTTCTCTTTCCTTTTATTACCATGCGTTTTCACATGTCTAGAAAAATGGATCAATGTAAACAAAATGATCCATTTTTAAGGGAAAATATGGACACTCAATGATAATTATAAAATTAATCATTTCATTGTAAAATGTACCTATATTCCAAGACCTTACAAGAAAATTTCTGGGGGCAGGATAACAGATCTAGATATATGAATAATTCAGCTTTGGTTTTACTGTAATCTGGTGTGAAGAACTGATTATAACGTAGATAAACACGTGTAGTCGGGAAGAACTCTTGCGTCAGCATTCAACATAACTCGGTGATAACACAAACACAACTGAAAATATGTGCATACAGACATTCGAATGCCGCAGCATTGCCAGTTTTCGGCTGCGAAATGTCGTAAAACATGCTGTAATATATACATGTCAAGATATACACAGGCGATTGTGACGCTGCCAACGGTTATACCGTGAACTTAAAAAATATACAAATTACAAGTTCTAAATAAAATTTGGCGGCCAACATTTTTTCAAAAAATTAATTTTTTTGTGTTCTTGGGAGGTTAAGAAAATGAAATAACTAGACATGATCATTCAGCTGCCGTATATGGCAGCCAAATACACCCGGCAGCCAAATTTTATGCAATCAGTGCAATGTACGGCCGCCGAATAACTGCAAAAATATGCATATATATATATATATATAAGATCGCGAAGGCTGAAGATGAGAGCACAGGAGCTCTCGAAACATGTTCCTAATAAGGGAAAAAAAGTATATCTTGAGGTAAATTTATTTATAAATTATTAAATGTAATATATAAAAGAGTAATAAAACTATGTATATGTGAAGAAAGTAAATAAAATGTGTGTGTGTGTGATAATTGTAATTTTTTAAGAAATTTTATAGTGTATTTTTTATTGCTTGTACAATGTCAACGACAAAAAGTAAAAATATTGGAATACAAATAAATGACTTAATTTACTTCCCATCATCCAGCAAATTATCTAGTTGTGTAACAAAAGTGTATTTTAAATGAGTGGCAGATGGCAGTCTTACTCCTAGTGTAGAAAGTTTAACAAAAATCTTTTAAAAATCAGATTATCTGGACGAATGTTAGCCAGGTGGCAACACTGTTAAGAAGCCACAGATTTGGAAACATGGTTTTGTTTCAAAACACGACCAATAAAAAATCAAAAACATCTAACCAGGAGTATTGTTCAGAGTTTATTATCTCTGTAAATTTCCAAAACCCAAACTAATATAAATAAATTTAAGTGTATGTCTGGGGAAAAAGTAATAAATAATTCAACTGATATGTAATAAAATGTGTACTGCACTTCATTACAGTTTATAAACATTGTTCTTAAGTTTAATTTATACTATAATGTTTACATTCTGTCACTGATGACACCAACTTGAATGAGGCCTTTTAAACGTAGAAAAAGAAAGAGCAGATTATAACAAAACGCCACTTGCAGTAAAAACTGTATATTAATGACCATAGAGACAAAAGTTAATTTGTGGTGATAAGATTACACCAATTGACATTAATAATAACATAATTAATGTGAGATAGCTAATACTGGTTAAAACTAATTTAAGAATATTGTAATGCCATTTTTAATCAATGTGCCACTTTTTTAATAAAGGTGGAAGAGGAAATTGAAGAAGAACCTGAAGAGCAGCTTGAAGATATAGGAGCTGATGAAGAACCAGTAACAACAGATAGTACAGAAGATCATGATGAACTTTAGTGAATTTATACTGTGATAATACAGAATTATTATAATAAATGGCATTATTTGAAAAGACAGTTCAGTAATAGCCAATATTTGCATTTTCCTGGACATGAAAAGACATTTGTTGAGAATAGTTATAAGGAACTGTATTTTTGTGTACAGAAAAATAACTCTTGTTTAAAAATGTTCTACATTGTGAATATAGGGTTTGGTAATGACATACACTACTAAAATTATACACTACACAACAAATATAATTTGTTACTACATACACTATGTAAAGTGTAGAATTACTTGCTCTATGTTATAAATAAGAAACCTAGACATGAGAACGAAAAAACAAGAAAATGAAAATATACTAAAAAATATTTTTTTATTAAATTACCTCATAATATTTTGTGACAGTTAAAAATTAATTGACATTGGCAAATATTAAGATTAGTGAAATCAAAATATAAAAATTATCCAAAATTTTGAATAATTTAATTTACAAACTTTATGAGGTTCTGAAATCGATTTCAACAAGTAATATACTTTGTCTAAAGTTTCCTGAAAAACAAGTTTTTCTATTAAATTTAATTTATTGAAGTCGTGCTTTAATACTTATTTTTCTAATACACCGCCATAAAATCATTATTATTGTTATTAAATGTTTTTGTAATTTATTCCATATAAATTTTTATTTTTATAGTTTTATTAATCTGTTAATAAATGTGTAACTTATATATTAATGATAATTTTATTTCTTATGATTTCTGAAAAAAATTATATATGATTTACATCAGAGGGCAAGTTATTTTACGATTTATTAAAAAAAATTAAATTTCCGTAATTTGTAAAATACTGAGACTGAATGTGTATACATGAAAATAGGATATGTTGTTTGTCATGAACAGATGTGTTGTGTAATTTATTTATTACCTACCAAATTTTAAGTAATTCGAATCTGCAAATAGGTATAACTTTATTAAACATTGATATTTCAATTAAATTATTGTATAATTTTATAAAAAGTTGTGTGTGTGTGTTTTCAGTACTGTGTATTACAAACTGACTGTCAAGTGTATGATTTGGTGGTATTTATCAGTTAGCTTAGATTTACATCTGTGTGATAAAATTTTGTAAATAAAATGTGAAAAGTAACAAGTTGTATTATTTCTTCTCTATTTTTTTTTTCAGTAATACAAATTGACTGGTGTATACAAAATACTTTAATGTTTCATTACATTGTTTTTTTTTTACTGAAGCTTTGGCTGAACCACTTTATATAAACATGTAGAATCTTCACAATGGTCTTTAAAACTTTGTAGTGTCATTAGAGCGATTGCATGCAAATTTGAATCATCATATTCTTAATGATGATCAGTCAGAAATGGATAGATATAACTTCTCAATTTCATGAAAACGAAAAACCTGCTTTTATCATCCTGATATTGTATCTCAGATGTTTCATTGCAAACTTAACAAGTTAAAAAATAACTTACTAAAAAATCACCTATTAGGGTTAGTCGCCTATATATGTTATTGAATCCAGAAATGTTGATTACCACACTGTCACAGGCTTCTCATACTCGATGACAACCCCAAGTTTCAAGAGTCATCCAACACTACCTATTTGTGTGTACAGAAATACCAGACCCAGTCATTTTTCCAAGGCTTCATAAAACTGTTATCTTGAATATGATACATGGACCTTGTGGAGTTTTTAATCCAAATACAACTTGCATGGTTGATGGAAAATGCATAAAAAATACCCAAGACACTTTTCCCAGGAAAATGTTAAAAATAACAATGGTTATCTAAAGTATCACAGGCGAGATGATGGAATTGTTGCACTAAAAGGAATGCATCAGTTTGATAACCGTGATGTTGTTCCCTACAAACACTTTCTACTTCTGAAGTACAGTTCCCACATCAGTGTGGAAATTTGTTCTTCTGTATGCTTGGTGAAGTGCCTATTCAAATTCTTGTGTGAAGGATGTGACTCAGTATCTATGCAATTCGTAAGAAGTATCGATTACAATCGTCAACTGCAATATGATGAAACTACAGCATACAGTAATATGCAATACTTTAGCTCTCGTGAACATTTGGCACCATCATCCAAAACCCCAATGATGGAGTATATGCAGGCCCTTGAAGCAAGTGCAGCATTACGGGCTATAGATGACATTCTAAGAAGAAATGGTTTGGACTGCAGGAGCATGAGTCTGCCAATACCAGATAATCTATGTATTAAGCCTGTACACAATGTGAATGAAGAGGCTGGTCATGGTGCTAATATCTATAGTAAATGAAATGATCAGAAATTAGTTGTAAATAGAATTATTGCACCATAGCAGATGAGATAAATCAGAAACTGTTCTTAATAGAAACCCCAAGTGGATGTGGCAAAACCTTCGTACACGGAACCATTCTAAATATTGATCAGGGACAAGATCATATCATATTACCACGAGCATGGACTGGTGCATGAAGGAACTACATTCCATTGGTTATTCAGTCTTCCTGTCCCTGTTGCGCCATCTTCAGTTTCCTCCATCAAGGCTACTTCAGAAAGAGCTACAGTTCTACATAAAGCATCAGCTATTCTAATTGATGAGGCATCAATGATCCCTGCAGTAGCAGTAGATTATGGATTGTTTACATTGACACAATGTAAAGATCCTTTGGATCCTTTGTTAAGTACACTCAAAGTTGGTGCTATTATAATGCTCATCAGAAATATGAACTTTGGTTCAGGTTTCTTTAATGATGCCTGCATGGTGGTATGTGGTTTAATTGAAAACACAGTAAACGTGGAGATTCTTACAGGGCTTGGAAGAGGCAATATCGTTTTCATCCCATGTATAAAGCTGATATCAACTGACCCAAACATGCCATTGTGTGTGGCAAGGTTGCAGTTTCCATTAAGACAAGGACTTGCTATGGCTATAAATAAATCCTACATTTAAAAAATTTGAATCTATCCGCCTAAATCTGTTTTCACTCATGGGCAGCTGTATAAGCCATTCAGCCAAGCGAGCCTCTAACAAGTGTACATTAATGAAACGAGTGAACAAGGCCTAGATGGTGTGGCCTAATGGTTCTTTGGGTACGTCATATACAAAGGACACTGTACGAGAGGGGGTACCCAAAAATGTAGTACGCATATCTCCCGCTAGGCGAGCGTAGCGCAACTTGTTCCGAGTTCAGTGCCGTCATTGTTGTCGCCTGGGAAGGTTGTGTCCGGTCACAGTAATTCGTTTTGTAAAAGCAGTTTCGCTTGCTCCTTGTTTTTTGTCATGGCGGATTTAAGTGAACAGCACGCTGCTGTGAAATTTTGCTTCCTGCTTGGGAAAAACGCCGCAGAAACTGTTGTGATGTTGAAAACAGCTTACACGGATAGTGCTATGGGAAAAACTCAAGTGTACCAATGGTTTTCTCATTTCAAAGAAGATGAAATGTCAATTGATGACAAACCTTGTTCTGGACGTCTGTCAACTTCCAGAATTGATGAAAATGTTGAAAAAGTTCATGCAATCATGCTTGAAGACCGACGACGGACTATTGAAGAGATTAGTAAGTTATCTGGAATAACTTGGAGCTCGGTTCAGCGAATTTTGTCAGAAGATTTGGGGAGGAGCAGGGTCACTGCAAAATTTGTGCCTCGGGTCGATTTCCAGTGCACCAGTTTTTAGCAAAAAACAACATGACTCCCTTGCCCCACGCCCCTTACTCACCTGACCTTGCTCCGTGCGATTTCTTCTTGTTTCCGCGAATGAAGAGGGACATGAAAGGACAACGTTTTGACGACATGGAAGCGGTAAAGAAAAAAACGAGGCAGGAGCTGTCGGCCATCACAACAGACGAGTTTGAAAAATGTTTCCAGGAATGGGATCGCAGATTGGACAAATGTATTAAGTGTAATGGAGAATACTTTGAAGGTGATAAGGTTGTTTTGTAAAAAAAAATTAAATACATAGTTTTAAAAAAAAATTCCTGTTATTTTTGGGCACCCCCTCGTATATACCAGCGTTTCTCAACCTAAGGGCACGACCCACTGCTGGGTCCTGAGGGGGCGTTAGGTGGGTTGCAAAGTCGGGCTCGAAAATTTATTTACTTTGTCTTAAAAACCTAGTACATATTTACTTTTGTAGAATGAAGTATGTATAATTTGTTTAAGCATAAAATATGGATAAAAGTACCCAGTGTTAGCAAAAGTATGATTATTAACTGGGTGCACACCTCTACATGTAATTCAGCCTCTGCCCGTGCTTATGGGTGCTGTGAAGGGTAATATCCTTCAAGGTGGGTTCGGACTTAAAAAGGTTGAGACCCACTGGTATACACAGGAATACTATTACAGAACAACAACCACGTATGCTGCTGTTACCACCAGTGGTGCCCATCCCCCCCAAGGCCCAATGCGCAAATCCCCCCCCCCAAATTCTCAGCACTCCCCCCAATTGAAGCCTATACAAATTATTTTAGTTAAAAAAGTCATGAAAAACAAAACAAGATCCTACACTACAGTTAACGATAATTGTTACACTTGTTAAGTTGTTTTAAATTGTACCATTGTTTTAAAAGATAAGGCGCTACTCTGGTGTGGGTGTGGATGAGAAGCAAAGACATTTGAGAGATATATTTTAAAACATATTGGTCATATTGGAACGTGAATGGCCAGTTTAAGCTTACAGAATTTTATCATTAGCCCTAATAATATTGTTTAGAAGTTTTGTATGTCATTACTTTGAATAAAACAGGCTAGATTCAAAGGGTATTGGAGTAATTAAAAACCAAGCAAATATTGTACTTAGCAAATTGTATTTAACAAATGTGTTGCTAAACTAAAAATACATTTTAAATAATTGTACTATTAAAACCAATACAATGAAATGACGCAAAAACAACGTACAATGAAGGGAAACTCATTGAAGACAAATCTTGATTTTCTACTCGAAGACCCAAATTTATCTCCTCCGCCGATAGTTTGATGTTGGCAAATGATGCAGGGTCTTCTACATCATGAACACCAGGTAATGGGTCTGGATTATCTGGTTGAATGTTTTCTGGGCTCAGATCTGAGCCTAAAGGGCTACTGATTTCTAACTCTACATTTGGCGGTAACGATAATTTAGTATTTAAATTTGAAGTCACAAACGAAGGAGGTGCTTTAGCTTGCATTTTGTCATTTCCACCCTCCACGATATCAAATGTTGGATTTATATCTTGGGACTCGTCTGGGGGTTTCGCACTTGAAGTTGATGGTACATCTATGTCCTCAGTTGTAGGGTCATCGTTAGCAACGTCACTGGTTACGTTCGATCTAAAAAAATACAACGATTTTAGAACTCTCCCCTCCCCAAAGTTGTTATTGTATTGTTTGTTTTATTTTATTATTTTTAATGTTTGCCGTATTAGTGGAAATAACAGAACAACAAATATAATAAAATGTTACCGGTAGTACAAAAATGCTAATAAGCCCGAATAAAAATTACGCAATAAAGTGATTCCTTTGTATCTTATATAAAGTTGTTTCTATTTTGGCCTATTCAAACGGTAACTGAACGAGACAAAAATAATTATATTTTACATACCTGGAATCTAAACTATGATGTTAACTGGTACTGGGGTCAGCAGAAGATTCAGCATCAGTGTATTTCACCCACGGGCCGTCACCTGACTTCACTTCAACCATTTTAAAACTAATGTTTAGGTTATGTCTAAATTTATAGGCGTGTTTCTTCTTACAGTGTTCTAACCACTTGTCTTTTCGATGAGTTGTGTTACACATAACCTCCATATACTTATACTTAAACGATTGTTTCAGTTTTTTCGGCATTTTGACAACTATCACGAAACACGAGATTACATTCCAACCTCAACTCACACAAACAAAGCACCGCATTACAGAGTAAAACTCATGGGCAGACTGTCGCCGCGCGCGGCTGGTGGACCAGAGATAAGAACTGAGGACCCGCCCCCTTTACTCCACTGCCCGCCGGTCTACAAGCTTAGCACACGCACACATTTTTACATTCACGATCACGGACTCTGACTTATTGACAGGATGTTGCTGCAGGCTGCCAGGGTCAGTTTTCCAAAGTCCAAACAAAATTTACTACTAGTTGTACTGGTAGAGACATTTATGCCGCTAGTTCGTTAAAACAATCATAAAGATATGCAATTGCTTTAGTTTTTTACTAATAGCTTAGTTTGTTGCACAAACACGGTAAAAATTTCCATCAATGTTGGATTTAAAATGTTATTCTTGAAAAAATCACCCCCAAAAATCCTTAAAATACACCCGAAAAATCCCCCCCAAAAATTCTCAATGCGCTATGATCCCCCCCTGTGGGCACCACTGGTACCACAGAATTCTAACAGCACAAAGCGTATAATTTCGATCCTGAGTTTATTGAAATATTAAATAAAAACAATTTTTAATAAGCTTGTTTCTCATTTCACTGAAATATCTTTAAACATTCTCAATAAATTGGGGTTATTACTCCACAAGCCATTAGTTTTACTTGAAAGTGACAATTGCAATAAGAGCCATCTTAAAGAATTGATTGTAATTTGCAATCCTTATGCAAACACAAGTAATCTGAAAGTTTGAGAAGTGTTTTAATTAAACAGGAGAATGTGACAATATTACAAAGCGAGTCCTAACAAATTGTATACAGTGGAAACTCTTATCTGGATCAATTGGGACCAGTGGTGCCCAGAAGGGGGGGTGCATGGCGCAAGTTGCGCCATCAAAATTTGGAGGGGCATGTTTTACAGCATTTTTGATGATAAAAGGGGGGCAAATAAATAAAAGACTATTTGAAAAAAAAACTTGTAATAACCCTCCTTATTTTAATTATTCATAAAATGGTAAATTTATTCGCAAAGGGTTCAGTGTAACACTGCGTGGCAGCCTGATTCGGCGTAGCCCCCCCCTGTTCTGCACGACAATCAGCTGTCAACTGAATTGGGGGGGGCATGCGCCATAGCCTTTGGGGGGGATGGTCACCCCTGATTGGGACCAAGGTTAATCCAGATAAGAAAAAATGCAGATATGGAAAAAAAAAAGGCATCCCAAAGAAATGAAACGCACTAGGCTGTACATTATATGCATATTTACTATATGCAGTTCCACATCTGAAACTTTCTCATTTGTTTTGATTCAGGGTGTAGTGATGGACCCACATTTTATTACAAGTGAGAATACGGTACAAAAAACCCTCCCCTCCCTCCTCATAATGAGTCACGAGCAGTTCACAAACATCCAGACAAACATATTTCTGTTCCTGGATAAGAAAACAAGGAATCCACCTGGCAGACACTTCTTTAATTTGGCACACATCAATAATTTAAGCTATTGATGATGACTGACTGAAAACTTCCATAGCTTATGCCTACTGTTGAAGCAATTTATCCAGAGATACTTCTGTGCCTCCAGAGATCTGTGTCCTGCAAGGTCTGACAATCAAGTTTGTTGTCCCAACATTGCATGGAAACATTCTGTATTTCTGTCTAATGCATAGGTATTATTGACATATGGTGAGTAATTTGTGAAGGGTATCTGTTTTCCATGTATGTTTTGGTGTGCTGTTGCTATTCCAAAACTCTGTGGTAAGTAGTTTGTTTTGAGAATCTGTATACTTATGATTTTGTTGCATTATATGTTTGGGGTAATGCGATTTCAAGTGTTTTGGTTGTTCTTCAGAAGATAGTTGTTAAACCTCTCAAAATTGATCCACCAGTCTGACTTATATAAAACATTTCAGTCGTCACAAACGACTTTGTATACACATGTTCTTCTTTCTGTATGTCTTTGTGCCATGGGTCTTGGTATCTTATGAATGCCACGAAATTTTACTTTTTCAAAAAATGTGCACACTTTTTTCATTTTTTGAGAGCTTTAATGAACATCCACTGACGAACAACCTATGCACTCTCGAATAAAACTATGCCAAATTATAATGTAACAAAACTGAAAATAATGGATTCTGAAACCGACCACCACATACTACTTTGTTTTTGTAAGAAGGAACAGAACATGAATGGAATGGAAGGGTTCAAGATATATCAAGCTTTGTGAAATAATCCAAGTAATATGCTAAACAATCTGCTATATTCCAAGTCATAGCACCTATGTGGTAGAGGTACTGACATTCTTTAGCAAGCAGGAACCAACAGTAAATAAATTACCTTATTTCAAATCCATCCTGTGACTTCGTTGCGTTGTTTTTGTTGTTACGCGTTTCAGGAACTATGTCCCATCATCAGACGTATCACTCGGGAAGATATCGTCAAATTTGAAATAAGGTAATTTATTATCAAAAACGTGACTTGGACCATAATCAACAATGTTTAAACCAACAGTAAAGTGAAATTTGTTACGCATTGGGTGACAAGCTCTCAGTCGTGTTTTAGGCAGGTAGTGCATCTTGAAATGACAAAGTGTGCATATCTGGACTTTTGTGTCAGTGATGTGTTTTCATGGATGAGATTGTTCTTACTTTACATGCTGAGTCAGGCATATAGTGAATCACTTTTACTGTGTAGTTTCACTTGGCCTGATTTCATAACAGTATCATTTCACATTCTTACTTAAACACCTACATGTCTCCTAATATATAAAAGTTCATAACATACATTAAAAATCCTGTTATAACATACAGTGTAAATTTACAAATTTATATATAAATAGTAATGTGCATTTTAGTTCAAACAATGAGCTGGTAGAAGTGACACGTTTTTCTGTCATAAATTTGTGACATTCTTTTACTTGAAGACCACATAAAAATGTCTCAGGGTCACATGTCGATCAACTCTGTATCAGCATATTAAACATTACATGGCAATGACAGTAATGTAAATCATCATCATCTTCACATCACGGCACAGGAAGGTGCTGCTTGTTCCGCCTTCAAAGATCCTTCAGCCATCTCTTCCTGGGTCTACCCACACACGTGTCCTATAGGTTTATGTTTTCAGACTTGTTTGGCCAGTCTTGAATCTTGAAAATAAATTCTTTTTAAGTGTTCTTCCACCACTGTTCATAATCTTTTAGTCTTTCATCAAGTAAAAAACATGTAATTCTTCTCTTATGGCCTCATTCTTTATACGATCAAGTTTAGAACACCATTTACCTCCTCTTAAGAACACCATTTCCGAGGCCTGTATTTTACTTTTTTGTTTCTTGGTTCTTGTCCATGATTTACACCCACAGGACAGTACAGGGACCACTTACAGTAACATTATCTTATCTTGGATTTGTAATAACAGCTTGGGTTGTGCATGTTACACTACCTTTTTACATTTTACTCATTTAGATGGACGTGTTTAGTCTATTATGAGTACAAACTGGGCACGGTTTTTAGATGTAAGTGATGTTAGAGGATTCCAGTAGCTATACCAAAAAATGTACAAAATATGTTTTATTTATTAAAATAACAGCTTTAAAAACAAGTATGATGACTATCTTAGGAACCAAATACAGCAAAAAGAAGTTGATTTTTTTTACAGTAGATTGCTTATTCTTATTACAGTGTCAATGGTGGTGACAGCGGTCTGAATTTTAGGTAACAACTTCATACTACTTTCTGAAAGAAGTAGAATTTAAATATAAAACAAATGGTAGCCTGTTAGTTGAATGGTAATATATTATTAATCTTAAGATATTCAACATGGATATCTGTAGGAAAATAACTATGTGGAGGGGCATACAATTTTACAAACAAATGTTTTAAATGTCAAGGAGGTCTCATTTATTCTTTTCCAGGCAGAAGGGAGTGTTGAATTTATAAAAGTTACAAAACTGCTATTTGTTAAAAAAAAAACTTAAATTCCATTTTCTTTCAAGCGTCAAGGCCTAAGTGACCCTGACGGTCCAATGCCCATTATATGCAGCTGATGTCAGTGCCAAAAAACACTACGTTAAACTATTTGAAAAGTTTTTTGGAACAGTTGTGCTGAATTTGGAAAAGTAGCATTGCTTGTATTAATGGAGCACAGTTTTTATAACTCTAAATACGTAGACAGCTAACAGCAGCATGGACCTACTGGACATCTTTAACATGGGCCTACTGCACAAAGTCTTCCTACATGTATGTCAAAGCTTCCTAAATAGGACAAAATTGTATGTCATTTAGGCATTATAGTTACAACTTAAAAGAAATGAAACAGTTTGAGATTTAAAAATATTTAGTTTTTATTGTATTGTTGTCTGCTTTGCAATTGTTATTGAAACAAAATACAGTAATTGGGATTTTGTAATATTTCTGATAATAGAAAAATGGTCTAATATTGTAATATTAAAGTTTGTCTAAAATAAGAATATTTTGTTCCAAACAGTGAGAGTTCTGCAGCTCAGGGAGTTTACTAGTATTTATATTTATTGAATGAGCAAAGCAACTGCTCAGTTTTAACTCGACGTTTGGCATTCGTCTGTCAGTCTATTTAGCTATAAGTTTGGGTATTTGAGGTATGTCTCAGAAAACACCTGAATACATCAAACAATTTTTGTAAAACTTGGTGTCCGAATACATACATTTACCCTATAAGGCTGTATTATTTTTGAAATTGAACTCTCAAAAATTTGGTCATGGGAGGCAAAATTATGAAAAAAATTCTCTGGGTTATCAAATTAAAGAGAATTTTAACCATAATCTGAGTATCATACTTATTTTTGAAAATTTCAAAATTTTGGCATGTCAGGACCCAAAAATGGGTAAAAATTATGAAAAATCCACAATAATTCATGTGAGGTACTAAATTAAAATTTATTATATGATTGTTTTACAATTTCGTATTTTACTAAAAAAATAGCAGTGTAGTCAATTTTATGATAATAATTCTTAATTAATTTTATGATAATTTAAAAATATATCTGATATTGAAATGTATTGAAATATAACTTAACAACAAATGTGTTTCATTCCAAAATAGTGAGCTAGTTCTGCAGCTCAGGGAGCTTACATAGAACAGCTAGTAACGATGTTGTGTAATTAAAAAATCGGTATGGAGAACCATACATGACTTCCATATTCTAAGAGTTATATTTAAAATCATTTTCGAAATGAAATATTACCATAGAAACTACTTCTTTCTACTTACTGCTTCAGCCTTAACCACAGTACTGTGGTCACTAACGTATACCACCTCACATTATCGCACTCGATTTTCACTGATGATGGAAGTCGATGGCATTGCCGAAACGTCTGGTTTTGTAGAAAACATTGGACTACGGCCAAATATCCCGGGAAGGAATTTTAACAAAAACTACTTCTTTGTTGCCGATAACGTTGTACATATATATATATAAAAAATATGCATAAAATTAATGGCTTGTATAAGTTAATGATTGATCTCCATTAAGTAGTGCTCAAGTTTCCAAAGTTTTAATATTATGATGTCCGTAATTAAAACATCAGAGCAGGTTTAGTGTGAATGAGGGTACACTGTGGACAAAAATTTTCAACATTTCCTATTGAGCGTTGCTTAGAGTAAAGCTGCGAATCTACAGTGTATGTTTCACAGAACAAACACGCGAAAAAGAAGGAGCGCTCCGAAGTCATTCATGGACCCTCAGCATCTTGCAGAGGGTTCATTCCTTAAAGATGAAAAGTCTGTCTATGAATCGTTCCTCTGTAAACACGTGCGGTTACACTGCCCAGCGATCCACAGGAAGCCCATTTTTTCGGCTTGCACGCATTATGTTGGTGTGGGTTTCGGCACTTTCCATTTAAAAAGCGTGCAAATGTAAGAAAATAAACGAGTGAGGCCAGAAATAACGTGAATTGTGTGTGTGTGTGTGTCTTGCCTGCCTTTTTATTGCTGTAGGCATAATAATAAAATGGAAACGTAAACATTACATAACTGAGATATGCTTACCTGCCACGAACGACATATTATTTTATACATGGAGGAGTTCAGTGACATACACACGTACAGAAGAATTATATATATAAAGATATTAACTCATACATAATTTACATTAAAATGAAAAAATTATAATTTTATTCCCTGGCAACAAAATTATTTTATTTTTAACAATTACCATTGTTTGGAAAAGTTTAAATGAATTTTCAAGTACTTTACTGTTGTTAAAACGTAAAAGGTTGCAGGTAAACTACCCCTTCCCCTTAACCGATCTTCACCAAAATCGAAAGTCCTTGAGATCTCTACAATTCAGGGACATATGCAAAAAATTATTTGATTCTGTTTGAATTTGCGGCTGTTATCGTTTGCCATAGAAAATACGCTTGATAAAAAAACGTTGCAGGTAAACAACCCCTTCCCCTTAACCGATCTTCACCAAAAACAATAGGTCTTGAGTACTCTACAAATCATGGCTGTATGCAAAACATTATTTGATTCTGTTTGAATTTGCGGCTGTTATCGTTTGCCATAGAAAATACCCTTGTTAAAAAAACGTTGCAGGTAAACTACCCCTTTCCCTTAACCGATCTTCACCAAAAACAATAGGTCTTGAGAACTCTACAATTTAGGGCTGTATGCAAATAATCTTTTGATTCTGTTTGAATTTGCGGCCGTTATCGTTTGCCATAGGAAATACCCTTGTTAAAACATAAAACGTTACAGGTAAACTACCCCTTTCGCTTAACCGATCTTCACCAAAAACAATAGGTATTGAGAACTCTACAAATCAGGGCTGTATGCGAAACATTATTTGATTCTGTTTGAATTTGCGACTGTTATCGTTTGCAAAAAAAAATTTCCCTTGATAAAAAAAACCATTGCAGGTAAACTACCCCTTTCCCTCAACCGATCTTCACCAAGAACAATAGGTCGTGAGTACTCTACAAATCAGGGCTGTATGCAAAAAATTATTTGATTCTGTTTGAATTTGCGGCTGTTATCGTTTGCCATAGGAAAAAAATCTACAGACACTTTTCGAAAAACGACTTTTTTACTTCCATATTCCTTAAGGAATGGAAGTATGGTGATGGCAAATATCGGTATGGAGAACCATACATGACTTCCATATTCTAAGATTTATATTTAAATCTTAATATCGCCTGCCAAGCGCGATATATTTTCTTTTATACATGATTTACATTAAAATGAAAAAATTATAATTTTATTGCCTGGCAACAAAATTATTTTATTTTTAACAATTACCATTGTTTCAAAAAGTTTAAATAAATTTTCAAGTACTTTACTCTTGTTAAAACGTAAAAAGTTGCAGGTAAACTACCCCTTCCCCTTAACCGATCTTCACCAAAATCGAACGTCATTGAGACCTCTACAATTCAGGGACGTATGCAAAAAATTATTTGATTCTGTTTGAATTTGCGGCAGTTATCGTTTGCCATAGAAAAAAATCTAAGACAGACAGACACACACACAGACACTTTTCGGAAAACGACTTTTTTTCATGTTTTGAGTGTAGTAGAATCAGAATCTGCAATAATCTTGTTCGAGATTATTGCAGATTCTGATTCTACTACACTCAAAACATGAAAAAAAGTCGTTTTCCGAAAAGTGTCTGTCTGTCTTCTGTAGATTTTTTTTCTATGGCAAACGATAACTGCCGCAAATTCAAACAGAATCAAATAATTTTTTGCATACAGCTCTGATTTGCAGAGTACTCGCGACCTATTGTTTTTGGTGAAGATCGGTTGAGGGAAAGGGGTAGTTTACCTGCAACGGTTTTTTTTTAGCGAGGGTAATTTTGTTTGTTTGGCAAACGATAACAGCCGCAAATTCAAACAGAATCAAATAATGTTTCGCATACAGCCCTGAATTGTAGAATTCTCAAGATCTGCTGATTTTGGTGAAGATCGGTTAAGGGAAAGGGGTAGTTTACCTGTAACGTTTTATGTTTTAACAAGGGTATTTCCTATGGCAAACGATAACCGCCGCAAATTCAAACAGAATCAAAAGATTATTTGCATACAGCTCTAAATTGTAGAGTTCTCAAGACCTATTGTTTTTGGTGAAGTTCGATTGAGGGAAAGGGGTAGTTTACCTGCAACGTTTTTTTAACAAGGGTATTTTCTATGTCAAACGATAACAGCCGCAAATTCAAACAGAATCAAATAATGTTTTGCATACAGCCCTGATTTGTAGAGTACTCAAGACCTATTGTTTTTGGTGAAGATCGGTTAAGGGGAAGGGGTAGTTTACCAGCAACGTTTTTTTATCAAGCGTATTTTTTATGGCAAATGATAACAGCCGCAAATTCAAACAGAATCAAATAATTTTTTGCATACATCCCTGAATTGTAGAGACCTCAAGGACTTTTGATTTTGGTGAAGATCGGTTAAGGAGAAGGGATAGTTTACCTGCAACGTTTTTTTATCAAGCGTATTTTCTATGGCAAACGATAACAGCCGCAAATGCAAACAGAATCAAATATTGTTTTGCATACGTCCCTGAATTGTAGAGGTCTCAATGACTTTCGATTTTGGTGAAGATCTGTTAAGGGGAACGGGTAGTTTACCTGCAACCTTTTACGTTTTAACAAGAGTAAAGTACTTGAAAATTTATTTAAACTTTTTGAAACAATGGTAATTGTTAAAAATAAAATAATTTTGTTGCCAGGCAATAATATTATAATTTTTTCATTTTAATGTAATATAATATTTTTCATTTAATACAGCAATAAAAAGGCAGGTAAGACACAGCCTGGCTGTTTGGCTGAAAATGATTTTAAATATAAATCTTAGAATATGGAAGTCATGTATGGTTCTCCATACCGATATTTTTCTATGACGTACGATAACTGCCGTACATTAAAACAGAATATACTAATGTTTTGCATACAGCCCTGAATTGTAGAGTTCTCAAGACCTATTGTTTTTGGTGAAGATCGGTTAGTGGAATAGGGTAGTTTACCAGCAACGTTTTATGTTTTATCAAGGGTGTTTTCTATGGCAAACGATAACAGCCGCAAATTCAAACAGAATCAAATAATTATTTGCATACAGGCCTGAATTGTAGCGTACCCAAGACCTGTCGTTTTGGTGAAGATCGGTTAAGGGAAAGGGGTAGTTTACCTGCAACGGTTTTTTATCAGGGGTAATTTTCCTTCCATATTCCTTAAGGAATGGAAGTATGGTGATGGCAAAAAAAATCGTGTTCGAGATTATTGCAGATTCTGATTGTACTACACTCAAAACATGAAAAAAAGTCGTTTTCCGAAAAGTGTCTGTGTGTGTGTCTGTCTGTCTGCCTGTCTGTCTGTCTGTGTGTCTATAGATTTTTTTCTATGGCAAACGATAACTGCCGCAAATTCAAACAGAATCAAATAATTTTTTGCACACAGCCCTGATTTATAGAGTACTCGCGACCTATTGTTTTTGGTGAACATCGATTGAGGGAAAGGGGTAGTTTACCTGCAACGGTTTTTTTTTATCAAGGGTAATTTTGTTTGTTTGGCAAACGATAACAGCCGCAAATTCAAACAGAATCAAACAATATTTCGCATACAGCCCTGAATTGTAGAGCTCTCAAGATTTTTTCATTTTGGTAAAGATCGGTTAAGGGAAAGGGGTAGTTTACCAGCAACGTTTTATGTTTTAACAAGGGTATTTTTTATGGCAAACGATAACAGCCGCAAATTCAAACATAATCAAATAATGTTTTGCATACTGCCCTGCATTGTAAAGTTCTCAAGGCCTTTTGGTTTTGGTGAAGATCGGTTAAGGGAAAGGGGTAGTTTACCAGCAACGTTTTATGTTTTAAAAGGTATTTTGTATGGCAAACGTTAACAGCCGTAAATTCAAACAAAATCATATAATATTTTACATACAGCCCTGAATTTTGGAGTTCTCAAGACCTATTGTTTTTGGTGAAGATCGTTTAAGGGAAAGGGGTAGTTTACCTGCAACGTTTTATGTTTTATAAGGGTATTTTCTATGGCAAACGATAAGATCCGCAAATTCAAACAGAATCAAATATGTTTTTGCATACAACCCTGTTTTGTTGAGTACTAAAGACCTATTGTTTTTGGTGAAGATCGTTTAATGGAAAGGGGTAGTTTACCTGCCACGTTTTTTGTTTTATCAACGGTATTTTGTATGGCAAACGATAATAGCCGCAAATTCAAACAAAATCATATAATATTTTGCATACCGGCCTGAATTGTAGAGTTCTCAAGACCTGTCGTTTTTGGTAAAGATCGGTTAAGGGAAAGGGGTAGTTTACCTGCAACGGTTTTTTATCAAGGGTAATTTTACTTCCATATTCCTTAAGGAATGGAAGTATGGTGATGGCAAAAAAAATCGTGTTCGAGATTATTGCAGATTCTGATTCTACTACACTCAAAACATGAAAAAAAGTCGTTTTCCGAAAAGTGTCTGTGTGTGTGTCTGTCTGTCTGTCTGTCTGTAGATTTTTTTTCTATGGCAAACGATAACTGCCGCAAATTCAAACAGAATCAAATAATTTTTTGCATACAGCCCTGATTTGCAGAGTACTCGCGACCTATTGTTTTTGGTGAAGATCGGTTGAGGGAAAGGGGTAGTTTACCTGCAACGGTTTTTTTTTAGCAAAGGTAATTTTGTTTGTTTGGCAAACGATAACAGCCGCAAATTCAAACAGAATCAAATAATGTTTCGCATACAGCCCTGATTTGTGGAGTTCTCAAGATCTGTTGATTTTGGTGAAGATCGGTTAAGGGAAAGGGGTAGTTTACCTGTAACGTTTTGTTTTAACAAGGGTATTTGCTATGGCAAACGATAACAGCCGCAAATTCAAACAGAATCAAAAGATTATTTGCATACAGCCCTAAATTGTAGAGTTCTCAAGACCTATTGTTTTTGGTGAAGTTCGGTTGAGGGAAAGGGGTAGTTTACCTGCAACGTTTTTTTAACAAGGGTATTTTCTATGGCAAACGATAACAGCCGCAAATTCAAACAGAATCAACTAATGTTTTGCATACAGCTCTGATTTGTAGAGTACTCAAGACCTATTCTTTTTGGTGAAGATCGGTTAAGGGAAAGGGGTAGTTTACCTGTAACGTTTTATGTTTTAACAAGGGTATTTCCTATGGCAAACGATAACAGCCGCAAATTCAAACAGAATCAAACGATTATTTGCATACAGCCCTAAATTGTAGAGTTCTCAAGACCTATTGTTTTTGGTGAAGATCGGTTGAGGGAAAGGGGTAGTTTACCTGCAACGTTTTTTTAACAAGGGTATTTTCTATGGCAAACGATAACAGCCGCAAATTCAAACAGAATCAAATAATGTTTTGCATACAGCCCTGATTTGTAGAGTACTCAAGACCTATTGTTTTTGGTGAAGATCGGTTAAGGGGAAGGGGTAGTTTACCTGCAACGTTTTTTTATCAAGCGTATTTTCTATGGCAAACGATAACAGCCGCAAATTCAAACAGAATCAAATAATTTTTTGCATACGTCCCTGAATTGTAGAGGTCTCAATGACTTTCGATTTTGGTGAAGATCGGTTAAGGGGAAGGGGTAGTTTACCTGCAACCTTTTACGTTTTAACAAGAGTAAAGTACTTGAAAATTTATTTAAACTTTTTGAAACAATGGTAATTGTTAAAAATAAAATAATTTTGTTGCCAGGCAATAAAATTATAATTTTTTCTTTTAATGTAATATAATATTTTTCATTTAATACAGCAATAAAAAGGCAGGTAAGACACAGCCTGGCTGTTTGGCTGAAAATGATTTTAAATATAAATCTTAGAATATGGAAGTCATGTATGGTTCTCCATACCGATATTTTACTTCCATATTCCTTAAGGAATGGAAGTATGGTGATGGCAAAAAAAATCGTGTTCGAGGTTATTGCAGATTCTGATTGTTCTACACTCAAAATATGAAAAAAAGTCGTTTTCCGAAAAGTGTCTGTATGTGTGTCTGTCTGTCTGTGTTTCTGTCTATTTTTTTCTATGGCAAACGATAACTGCCGCAAATTCAAACAGAATCAAATAATATTTCGCATACAGCCCTGAATTGTAGAGCTCTCAAGATTTGTTCATTTTGGTAAAGGTCGGTTAAGGGAAAGGGGTAGTTTACCTGCAACGTTTTATGTTTTAACAAGGGTATTTTTTATGGCAAACGATAACAGCCGCAAATTCAAACATAATCAAATAATGTTTTGCATACTGCCCTCAATTGTAGAGTTCTCAAGGCCTTTTGGTTTTGGTGAAGATCGGTTAAGGGAAAGGGGTAGTTTACCTGCAACGTTTTATGTTTTAAAAGGGTATTTTGTATGGCAAACGATAACAGCCGCAAATTCAAACAAAATCATATAATATTTTACATACAGCCCTGAATTTTAGAGTTCTCAAGACCTATTGTTTTTGGTGAAGATCGGTTAAGGGAAAGGGGTAGTTTACCTGCAACGGTTTTTTATCAAGGGTAATTTTTTTCTATGGTAAACGATAACAGCCACAAATTCAAACAGAATCAAATAATTTTTTGCATACAGCCCTGTATTATAGAGTTCTCAATACCTATTGGTGTTGGTGAAGATCGTTTAAGGGAAAGGGGTAGTTTACCTGCAACGTTTTATGTTTTATAAGGGTATTTTCTATGGCAAACGATAAGAGCCGCAAATTCAAACAGAATCAAATATGTTTTTGCATACTGCCCTGTTTTGTTGAGTACTAAAGACCTATTGTTTTTGGTAAAGATCGGTTAAGGGAAAGGGGTAGTTTACCTGACACGTTTTTTGTTTTATCAAGGGTATTTTATATGGCAAATGATAACAGCCGAAAATTCAAACAGAATCATATAATGTTTTGCATACAGCCCTGAAATGTACAGTTCTCAAGACCTGTTGGTTTTGGTGAAGATCGGTTAAGGGAATAGGGTTGTTTACCAGCAACATTTTATGTTTTATCAAGGGTAATTTTTTTTTGACGAACTATAACTGCCGTACATTAAAACAGAATCAACTACTCTTCTGCATACCTTTTGAATTATACAGAACTCAAGGTCTGTCGATTTTGTTGAAGATCGGTTAAGGGAAGGGGGTAGTTTACCTGCAACGTTTTATGTTTTAACAAGGGTATTTTTTTTTTGATGAACGATAACTGCCGTAAATTCAAAACGAATCAACTAATGTTTTGCACACAGCCCTGAATTGTAGAGTTCTCAAGACCTATTGTTTTTGGTGAAGATCGATTAATGGAATAGGGTAGCTTACCAGCAACGTTTTATGTTTTATCAAGGGTGTTTTCTATGGCAAACGATAACAGCCGCAAATTCAAACTAAATCAAATAATTCTTTGCATACAAGCCTGAATTGTAGAGTACCTAAGACATGTCGTTTTTGGTGAAGATCGGTTAAGGTGAAGGGGTAGTTTCCCTGAACCGGTTTTTTATCAAGGGTAATTTTTTTCTATAGTAAACGATAACAACCGCAAATTCAAACGGAATCAAATAAGTTTTTGCATACAGCCCTGATTTCTTGAGTTCTAAAGACCTATTGTTTTTGGTGAAGATCGTTTAAGGGAAAGGGGTAGTTTACCAGCCATGTTTTTTGTTTTATCAAGGGTATTTTCTATGGCAAACGATAACAGCCGCAAATTCAAACAGAATCAAATAATGTTTTGCATACAGCCCTGATTTGTAGAGTACTCAAGACCTATTGTTTTTGGTGAAGATCGGTTAAGGGGAAGGGGTAGTTTACCAGCAACGTTTTTTTATCAAGCGTATTTTTTATGGCAAATGATAACAGCCGCAAATTCAAACAGAATCAAATAATTTTTTGCATACATCCCTGAATTGTAGAGACCTCAAGGACTTTTGATTTTGGTGAAGATCGGTTAAGGGGAAGGGGTAGTTTACCTGCAACCTTTTACGTTTTAACAACAGTAAAGTACTTGAATATCGGTATGGAGAACCATACATGACTTCCATATTCTAAGATTTATATTTAAAATCATTTTCGAAATGAAATATTACCATAGAAACTACTTCTTTCTACTTACTGCTTCAGCCTTAACCACAGTACTGTGGTCACTAACGTATACCACCTCACGTTATCGCACTCGATTTTCACTGATGATGGAAGTCGATGGCATTGCCGAAATGTCTGGTTTTGTAGAAAACATTGGACTACGGTCAAATATCCCGGGAAGGAATTTTAACAAAAACTACTTCTTTGTTGCCGATAACGTTGTACACATATATATTAGTGGCGAAGTTACATGGAGGCAATTGAGGCAATGCCTACCCTAAAAAATTCTGTAGAATAAAAATTATAAATACTATGAACTACATAACGTAAAGATTATACATTGTTACTGCGACTGTCAAATTTATTAAACCGAAACGTGCTTTATTGAGCGACCGCTAGATGGTGACAGGTGAGAGTCGGCATAGTTCGTTTAAATCGAGTGAGGCAACCTGAACTTGCCTCAGCGTTTTTTGTATACATCGTATGTAAGCAATGTAGTGGTGTGATAGGGAAGTGTAGGGAGGGGGGATTGTCCCGCGCTGTACACATAGAGCGTTGAGGCATGCCTCACTTCTGTGGTCCAAACAGTTAAGTTAAAGCGCCTGTGTTGTTTCTAAGTGTTTATTTTATGCGGTTATTAAAAGTGTCACTGTTATTCCGCTGAACTAACAGATGATCAAGATTGTTATTTGAATTATTTGTAACTTTAAACATATATATAGAAACTAATCAAGTTTAAAAATTTGAAGTTCAATCAGTTGTATTATTGTGTATGACTAATACAAGGATTGTTCAACAGACACACGTATAGAGCTGTAAAGCATTTTTTATTCAACGATTTTAAAGAAGTCTCCAATAACATTAAGACATGAGTTCCACTGTTGCGCTAACCTGTAGATTCCCTGCTAGTAAAATTCTTACGGCTGTTTGTGGAACCATTCGGTTACAGCAAACTCTACCTCAGCGTCCGATTTGACCCACCGTCCTTTTAGTGATTCCTTAAAAAAAATTTAAGATAAGATTTTTGCCTACCCATTCATTAACTACTAGCTTCGCCAGTAAGCAAATTGATGTCCATTTTTTCGGCTTGCACGCGTTATGTTGGTGTGGGTTTCGGCATTTTCCATTTAAAAAGCGTGCAAACGTAAGAAAATAAACATGAGTGAGGCCAGAAATAACGTGAATTGTGTGTGTGTGTGTGTGTGTGTGTTTGTACCTTACCTGCCTTTTTATTGCCGTATTAAATGAAAAATATTATACTACATTAAAATGAAAAAATTTTAATTTTATTGCCTGGCAACAAAATTATTTTATTTTTAACAATTACCTTTGTTTCTAAAAGTTTAAATAAATTTTCAAGTACTTTACTTTTGTTAAAACGTAAAAGGTTGCAGGTAAACTACCCCTTCCCCTTAACCGATCTTCACCAAAATCGAAAGTCCTTGAGTCCTCTACAATTCAGGGAGGTATGCAAAAAATTATTTGATTCTGTTTGAATTTGCGGCTGTTATCGTTTGCCATAGAAAATACGCTTGATAAAAAACGTTGCAGGTAAACTACCCCTTTCCCTCAACCGATCTTCACCAAAAACAATAGGTCTTGAGAACTCTACAATTTAGGGCTGTATGCAAATAATCTTTTGATTCTGTTTGAATTTGCGGCTGTTATCGTTTGCCATAGAAAATACTCTTGTTAAAAAAACGTTGTTGGTAAACTACCCCTTTCCCTTAACCGATCTTCACCAAAAACAATAGGTCTTGAGAACTCTACAATTTAGGGCTGTATGCAGAAAATTATTTGATTCTGTTTGAATTTGCGGCTGTTATCGTTTGCCATAGAAAATACCCTTGTTAAAAAAACGTTGTAGGTAAACTACCCCTTTCCCTTAACCGATCTTCACCAAAAACAATAGGTCTTGAGAACTCTACAATTTAGGGCTCTATGCAAATAATCTTTTGATTCTGTTTGAATTTGCGGCTGTTATCGTTTGCCAAAAAAAATTTCCCTTGATAAAAAAAAACCGTTGCAGGTAAACTACCCCTTTCCCTCAACCGATCTTCACCAAAAACAATAGGTCGTGAGTACTCTACAAATCAGGGCTGTATGCAAAAAATTATTTGATTCTGTTTTAATTTGCGGCAGTTATCGTTTGCCATAGAAAAAAAATCTACAGACACACAGACAGACAGACAGACAGACAGACACACACACAGACACTTTTCGGAAAACGACTTATTTTCATGTTTGAGTGTAGTAGAATCAGAATCTGCAATAATCTCGAACACGATTTTTTTTGCCATCACCATACTTCCATTCCTTAAGGAATATGGAAGTAAAATATCGGTATGGAGAACCATACATGACTTCCATATTCTAAGATTTATATTTAAATCTTAATATCGCCTGCCAAGCGCGATATATTTTCTCTTATACATGATGTACATTAAAATGAAAAAATTTTAATTTTATTGCCTGGCAACAAAATTATTTTATTTTTAACAATTACCATTGTTTCAAAAAGTTTAAATAAATTTTCAAGTACTTTACTCTTGTTAAAACGTATAAGGTTGCAGGTAAACTACCCCTTCCCCTTAACCGATCTTCACCAAAATCGAAAGTCATTGAGACCTCTACAATTCAGGGACGTATGCAAAAAATTATTTGATTCTGTTTGAATTTGCGGCTGTTATCGTTTGCCATAGAAAATACGCTTGATAAAAAAACGTTGCAGGTAAACTACCCCTTCCCCTTAACCGATCTTCACCAAAAACAATAGGTCTTGAGTACTCTACAAATCAGGACTGTGTGCAAAACATTATTTGATTCTGTTTGAATTTGCGGCTGTTATCGTTTGCCATAGAAAATACCCTTGTTAAAAAAACGTTGCAGGTAAACTACCCCTTTCCCTCAACCGATCTTCACCAAAAACAATAGGTCTTGAGAAATCTACAATTCAGGGCTGTATGCGAAACATTATTTGATTCTGTTTGAATTTGCGGCTGTTATCGTTTGCCAAAAAAAAAAAATTTCCCTTGATAAAAAAAAACCGTTGCAGGTAAACTACCCCTTCCCCTCAACCGATCTTCACCAAAAACAATAGGTCGCGAGTACTCTACAAATCAGGGCTGTATGCAAAAAATTATTTGATTCTGTTTGAATTTGCGGCAGTTGTCGTTTGCCATAGAAAATACGCATGATAAAAAACGTTGCTGGTAAACTACCCCTTCCCCTCAACCGATCTTCACCAAAAACAATAGGTCTTGAGTACTCTACAAATCAGGGCTGTATGCAGAAAATTATTTGATTCTGTTTGAATTTGCGGCTGTTATCGTTTGCCATAGAAAATACCCTTGTTAAAAAAACGTTGTAGGTAAACTACCCCTTTCCCTTAACCGATCTTCACCAAAAACAAAAGGTGTTGAGAACTCTACAATTTAGGGCTGTATGCAAATAATCTTTTCATTCTGTTTGAATTTGCGGCTGTTATCGTTTGCCATAGGAAATACCCTTGTTAAAACATAAAACGTTACAGGTAAACTACCCCTTTCCCTTAACCGATCTTCACCAAAAACAATAGGTCTTGAGAACTCTACAATTCAGGGCTGTATGCGAAACATTATTTGATTCTGTTTGAATTTGCGGCTGTTATCGTTTGCCAAACAAACAAAATTACCCTTGCTAAAAAAAAACCGTTGCAGGTAAACTACCCCTTTCCCTCAACCGATCTTCACCAAAAACAATAGGTCGCGAGAACTCTGCAAAACCGGACTGTATGCAAAAAATTATTTGATTCTGTTTGAATTTGCGGCAGTTATCGTTTGCCATAGAAAAAAAATCTACAGACAGACAGACAGACAGACACACAGACAGACAGACAGACAGACACACAGACACTTTTCGGAAAACGACTTTTTTTCATGTTTTGAGTGTAGTAGAATCAGAATCTGCAATAATCTCGAACACGATTTTTTGCCATCACCATACTTCCATTCCTTAAGGAATATGGAAGTAAAAATTCATGTAAACTTTTTCAAACAAAGGTAATTGTTAAAAATAAAATAATTTTGTTCCCAGGGAATAAAATTATAATTTTTTTATTTTAATGTAAATTATGTATGAGTTAATATCTTTATATATATAATTTTTCTGTACGTGTGTATGTCACTGAACTCCTCCATGTATAAAATAATATATCGTTCGTGGCAGGTAAGCATATCTCAGTTATGTAATGTTTACGTTTCCATTTTATTATTATGCCTACAGCAATAAAAAGGCAGGTAAGACACACACACACACACACACACACACAATTCACGTTATTTCTGGCCTCACTCATGTTTATTTTCTTACATTTGCATTCTTTTTAAATGGAAAGTGCCGAAACCCACACCAACATAACGCGTGCAAGCCAAAAAATGGACATCAATTTGCTTCCTGTGGATCGCTGGGCAGTGTAACTGCACGTGTTTACAGAGGAACGATTCATAGACAGACTTTTCGTCTTTAGGGAATCAACCCTCTGCAAGATGCTGAGGGTCCATGAGTGACTTCGGAGCGCTCCTTCTTTTTCGCGTGTTTGTTCTGTGAAACATACACTGTAGATTCGCAGCTTTACTCTATGCAACACTCAATAGGAAATGTTGAAAATTTTTGTCCACAGTGTACCCTCATTCACACTAAACCTGCTCTGATGTTTTAATTATGGACATCATAATATTAAAACTTTGGAAACTTGAGCACTACTTAATGGAGATCAATCATTAACTTATACAAGCCATTAATTTTATGCATATTTTTTATATATATGTGTACAACGTTATCGGCAACAAAGAAGTAGTTTTTGTTAAAATTCCTTCCGGAATATTTGGCCGTAGTCCAATGTTTTCTACAAAACCAGACGTTTCGGCAATGCCATCATCAGTGAAAATCGAGTGCGATAACGTGAGGTGGTAGTAGAGGGATATTGAGAGTTCTGACCCACAAAGGAATGCCGCCTTTCTGAAAAAAACATAAAAAAACGATAAAAAACATGATCTAAGAGATGACGCCGCCACCGCTGGACCCGCAGCATCCCGATGGACCACAGCATCCGCGAATTTTTGTGAATAAATTTTTTATTTTTTTAATTTGGTTTTTTTATTTTTTTAATTAAATTGATTTGCATATCAAGGGGAGGTGGGATGAGGTTCAATGGACCACAGCATCCGCGAATAAAATTTTTTATTTTTTTAATTAAATTGATTTGGTGGGATGAGGTTCAATGGACCACCAGCATCCGTGAATATAATTTTTTATTTTTTTAAGAAAGCTGATTTGCATATCAGTGGGTGGTGTTGGGTGGGAGGTTGTTTTTTTTTATTTCATATCAGTGGGTGGGGGGTGGTTCCAACTCGATGCATTATAGTGTATATTAAAATATATGATCAGGTGTACCAACCTTGAATGAGTTCAAATTTGTCGCGTGTTATAATGTATATTAAATCTATATGATCAGATGTACCAACCTCTGTATTATTATTATAGTGTATAGATAATTTATATGAGCAGGTTTGTCAACATTTTCTGTGGCGGGGGGAGGGAAATTCAAATATGTGTTATATTGTGTATGTATAGAGCAGATCTGACAACATTTTTTTCTCTTCTGTGGTGGGAAATTCAAACTATATGATCATAATTGGTACTCTCTCTCGCTCTCTCACACGTTGTGTATGTCTCTCTCTATCTCACTCTCTCTTGTTGTCAAACCGTTCTCCTCTCTCTCGGTGGTCAGTACCGAGCGCATGTATATGAAATTAGAAAGTTTATATTTATTCGACAAATATTAACGTCCTCTCTCTCTCTTTCTCTCTCTCTCTCTCTCTCTCTCTCTCTCTCTCTCTCTCTCTCTCTCTCTCTCTCTCTCTCTCTCTCTCACTCTCACTTGTTTCAACTGAGGCAACAAATAGTAACGTCCTCTCTCTCTCTCTCTCTCTCTCTCTCTCTCTCTCTCTCTCTCTCTCTCTCTCTCTCTCTCTCTCTCTCACTTGTTTCAACTGTGTCAACGTCTTCTCTCTCTCTCTCTCTCTCTCTCTCTCTCACTCTCACACGTTTCAACTATGCAATCTCTCTCTCTCTCTCTCTTACCGTGTACATTGAGTAGTCGGTGTGTGACGAATAAATAATTTTAGCGCTCTCTCGTTGTCAAAACGTCGTATTCATTTTTCAATGTATTAAATAATTAATTAATAGTTTTATAATGCAGTCAGTGGGATTGATCCTTGTTAGAAATATATATATTTGGCGTCAATGAACTACTTACCTGTTGTATTGTTACAGATGACAAATCCATACGTTAACGGCCTAGCAATCTGGTACAATACTTCTGTTTTAAGGTTGCAGTTTACACACACACATAGGTTCAGTAGTGTATAGCGAAATAAATTAAAATTATACACACACATGAAAACGGTGTCTGAAATTCATACAAATCTTCTGATGTAACAGTTCACAAAAATAAATTAATTGTACACATGTTCAGAGGTGTAGAGTGAAATAAAATAAAGTCATAATTTGTTTAAATGATTAAATATATTGTAACATTCACAATATAAAATTCACAATTAAATAAATACATTATAAATTGATATTTTTCGAAAGTTTATATATAAGTGTGTGTCGTACTTGTAGAAGAAGCAACCTGCAACATAACAATACAACAACATTAAAATCATGTTAAATATCACACACGCGCGCGCGCGCGCACACACACACACACACACACACACAGACGTACACGCACACAGACGCATACGCACACACATACATACATACAACGTGCATACGTTTGACTTGAATCATGTACATGTAGGTCCAATAAAACAGATAACAGATTTAAATACGCAACGTAATCACACACATACATACATACATACATACATACAACGTACACACGTTTGGGTTACACCACACGCGCACGCACACACACACAGACGTACACGCACACAGACGCATACGCACACCCATACATACATACAACGTGCATACGTTTGACTTGAATCATGTACATGTAGGTCCAATAAAACAGATAACAGATTTAAATACGCAACGTAATCACACACATACATACATACATACATACAACGTACACACGTTTGGGTTACACCACACGCGCACGCACACACACACACAGACGTACACGCACACAGACGCATACGCACACACATACATACATACAACGTGCATACGATTGACTTGAATCATGTACATGTAGGTCCAATAAAACAGATAACAGATTTAAATATGCTATAGTCATTGTAAGACGTTACAATCCTTGAAGTGTTTTGTCCTTTCATCAAACTTTGTAAATTAGAATCTGCACTACATTCAAACATACACACACACAATGATAAAAAAATTGTTTATTAAAAGTATTTTGTTACCTTAACGAGGTACTATTTCCATATGTACTGTTTGATTCCTCATGCCCCGAAACACGAGATGTAGGTCGCTGGGGCTTATATGACGGAGCTCTTCATCTGTAAAGACGCCAGCATACCTCTTAGGTAGATATACACGATAGCGTAGCTCACCATCTTCCAACGTTACAAGCACAGACTTCCCATATCTTGTGTCCACATGCACCATGTTAACAATCGGATACTGCTTGTTCAATGTTAATTCTGCACACCGTTTGTACTCAATAGCAGAAACTACATTGAACTTTGTGATAAACGACATTATTTATGAGAAGTGAAGACGTCTGTATCAAACTAGGTGGAACTAAACAATGACTACAAAGAAGACTAGTGAAAGTAATGGTGGTGGTGGTGATGTGGTCATTAGGAAAGTTCACGTTCATCGCCTGAAGCTTTGCATGTACATACACACAGGCAGAATTACCGCTGTTACAAAATATATATATTAGGAAAGACAAGCCCACAGACTACTAGAAATAGTTATCGTCTGAAAAAAAAGAAACCACACATTACGAACTAATATCGTTACAATAATAATAATACATAAACTTACGTTTACGGTCGTCCAAACTGAAGTATGGAGTGGCAATAACTATAGATATCGCAGTAAGAATTTTTGTTGTTGTTTTTAACAGGTGATGTTTTTCATCCTCTGAAGCTTTGCATACAGAATTATGACTGTTACATAATATATATTAGGAAAGTCGACAGAAATAGTTATCGCCTGCAGCAAGAATTTTTGTTGTTGTTGTTTTTAACAGGTGGTGTTTTTCATCCCCTGAAGCTTTGCATGTACATGCATGCAGAATTATGGTTGTTACATAATATATATATTAGGAAAGTCCACAGAAATAGTTATCGCCTGCAGGCATATACAAGTTTACTAACGAAATTAACAATGCTATGAGACACTCACATTAAAAATGTTTGTATAACAGAAAAATCATTAATTATAGCCAGATCGGACAATTTCACGTTCTCATGCGGGTAGGAAAGTCGACAGAAATAGTTATCGCCTGCAGCAAGAACTTTTGTTGTTGTTGTTTTTAACAGGTGATGTTTTTCATCCTCTGAAGCTTTGCATACAGAATTATGACTGTTACATAATATATATTAGGAAAGTCGACAGAAATAGTTATCGCCTGCAGCAAGAATTTTTGTTGTTGTTGTTTTTAACAGGTGGTGTTTTTCATCCCCTGAAGCTTTGCATGTACATGCATGCAGAATTATGGTTGTTACATAATATATATATTAGGAAAGTCCACAGAAATAGTTATCGCCTGCAGGCATATACAAGTTTACTAACGAAATTAACAATACTATGAGACACTCACATTAAAAATGTTTGTATAACAGAAAAATCATTAATTATAGCCAGATCGGACAATTTCACGTTCTCATGCGGGTATATAGGAACGTAAATTTTAATATGCCCACGACGTTTGATGTTGTAATAGCTGTTCAGACGGTTTGTAAAAGAATGTACGTATTCGTCCATATCTGAAGCTCGTTTACTTCTGTACATTCAACCTCAGCGATGATAGCTGCGTGCGTTCCTATAATAATAATAATAACAGTACCTGCTTCATTATCATATACATTATGTGCTATATATAAATATATACATAAGGCTTTCAACACACACACACACACACACACACACATTTTTTTTAAAACGGGACAGCGTATTATCTATATAACGTTCTGTTTCAGATAAGAATAGTTTGAATATAAAATGAAAGGGTACGTTGTATTTTGTTATGAGAAAATGCATTTCTAAATTTCGTTACATTTGTCAAAAGATCTTATTGATCAGACGTATGAGTAATTATATTAATCCTTATGTAGAAAATACGCACGCATTCGTAAAATATAGCACTCAGGTGTAGGGCAATTAATCCTTTTTTGTATTGAACGTATTTAAGTAGGTCTACTCGTGATATCAGTAAATTCTGTCTAAATGTATAGTACATAAACGTACCCAGTAATCGCTTCTTGAGTTACTCGATTGATGTTCATGTTAAACGATTGATGACTCATGTAATAATACAGATTAACCTCGTATAATAATAATAATGACAGGACAGCGTATTTAGAACACTTAAAATTGGAAATCTACAAACACATCAAAAATATCTGTCAAACAAAAACACCGTTCTTGACAACAGTAACTGACCTAAGCACATGTGCTTCATTAGGCAACAGACCAAAAAATCAAATAGACGACTATAAGCACAATTTAAATAAAATCTGAATATTCAATAAAATTATGTTTTTTTTTACTTAGTAACATATGCAAATCTTTTACTTACCTCTTAAATGTTGTTGTTGTTATACACAATAGCCGATTGTACGATGAGTGTTTCATACAAATGAGAAATAGTGACATGTCGTCTTGTGTGTATATATATATCATACGGCGGTAGCGTACACGTTTGAAAGTTGATGCACATTAAATTGTCTCTCTCACACACATTACAGATATTGATATTAATTGCATGTATGTTCAGAGGTTGGGTGTCTAAATCGATGCATTTTACTTTCACTTTCTAATTTGACACATGGCTTACTTCCATACATAAATAGCTATCGTCTACGAGTGTTGCTAAACGAAATTAAAAATGTTGTAATACATAACGTCCTGTGTAATAGTATGGTATGTTTTTTAGGACAGCCAAAAGCATGAAAGTATTATTTAAATCTGTATGGAAGTCATATATAAATATCGAGTCAGCGCGACACAACGTAACATGATTCATGTCAACGTCGTATGTATGTGTGTGTGCGTGTGCGTCTGTGTTCGTGTGTGCGCGTGTTTGGTTACGTTGCGTATGCGTCTGTGTGCGTGCACGTCGGATGTGTGACTACGTGTGCGTCTGTGTGTGTGTTCGTGTGTGCGTGCGAAAATAAACTTAATTTTCTTGATCTATCAAATAGTTGGTCTAAGCGTACATGTATTATGTAATTCATCTCTTTTTCAGTCATCTACGTAAGTGCATTTGAATTATTTGCGCATGCGCATAACAGCTTTTTAGTACAGTTGCACACACACACACACACATCGACACTCACTTGCAACAACGTCTTACTTATCACACGTTCATGCGCTACAAATTGATATATAAAACGTTTAAGATACACTATAGTACGGGACTTAGCATTGTAAGCTTCGAGGTTACGCAATAGTAACAGCTCTTCCCCGCCCCTTGCCCTCCAGCGTTGTCGCACGTTACACTTGGTTATGCTTTGTCAATGGCGGGGAGGGCGGGGAGTGAAGCGACATGGCAATACAGCAGTCGCCTCGAAGCTTGTATTGATACGTCTCACATTATAACATAATACCAGCGTTATAACCGTACCTTTTGTTTTTCAGTATTCATTCATTCTCAGTAAATAAATAACACTCGTCAGGGTAATATGTCAGTTTATTACAAACCGCAAAGATGTCGGCTACTCATGATTTTAGTATTGAAAGTGAAAGAATAAAATCGTTCAAGTATTGGGAAGTGACGTTTATCAGCCCCGACGAGTTAGCGTTTGCGGGGTTCTACTTCTACCCTAGAAATTTCGATGTTTGTGGACATAGTATGTCATTCGTAGACGATAGAGTGGAAAGAAGGTGACAAACCTATGAAGGAACATGAAAAAGTTTCATCTACATGACAATTTCTAAACGATGTTAAGAGTGAGACTTTTCATACACGCACCAATAGACATAGTATGTATGACTCAAACGTTAATTCGCATCAGCAAGTTTGCACGCTACATAATTACAAAAATAATTTCTTAACTGTGACAATTGGTATTGAACTTTTTACCTTGTTCAGTCTGCTCCTCCCCACGTTCCTGCTGAAGGTTGGCTAGTCGTGGTTTTGGACTTGATAATGATTGAGACACTGAAAGGCCTCGTCCGAAGCATGACAGGTAGCAGTTCAGCAAGTAAGCACGA